>OX123187.2:35878393-37128393 GCA_944739405.2 Euclidia mi
TCAGTCAGTAACGCAAGGATTTTATATAATACTAGAGGACGGCAGCAGCTACGCCTGCATTTTTTTTAATTTACCCGTTTTGGCCGATTCCGTAGGAATTTCGGGAAATCCCTTCTTAGTGCACCCCTACGGTCCCCAAGGAACATACATGCCAAATTTCAGCTTCCTGCGCCCAATAGTTTCGGCTGTAGCGCGTCTGTCAGTCAGTCAGTAACGCACGGATTTTATATATTAAGATAAAGATTAGTAAACAGAAAGGAAATGCTACAACTCTGCAAGTGAATTTCATTCGTTTTAAAATACTTTGTCAAGTCTAGCGCGACCCGTCATTGACATATTATAAGGAAATGCTACAAGTGCTACAACTCTGCAAGTGAATGTACTTTGGCAAGCGGCCAAGCGCGACCTCCCGTCATTGAAATTGTACTTTTTTTTACCCGACTGCGCGACGCAAAGGAGGGTAATGTGTTTATCAGTCTATGTATGTATGTATGTATGTATGTATGTATGTTTGTTTCTATGTGGCGTTCTAGACACCAAATGCGTAGGCCGATTTTGATGATTCTTACGTCAATCGATTCGTCTTAACCTTGCGAGTGTCACTAAAGACATGACAGTTATCAAAATTCACCACAGCGTCAACCAGACGCCATATTGTCAAAATGAAAAAAAAAAATGTCGATGAACCATGTCATGTGGGGTGTCGTTGAATAGGTATTTTAAAATCATCTTTAGGTTTCTTTTATCATTTTTCATTTAAAATAATAGTTTAGGATATATAACGATTTAAAGTTGTTTAACAAAACAATCATTCTCGCTAATGTTGTTACTTATTGATTTAAGTTTTTACTTCAAGTATAAACGATAAACAAACAAAAAAGCAGTGAATAACTAAAAAGTATAAAATAAAAAAAAATATTTAAAGAAAAACAAAAAACCCGACTGCGTAAAAAATAATAGACTTTAGAATTCTAATGCAGAACAGAACGACTCACAGTCGGGGCCCCTTGGCAACATTTGATTAGTAAAATTTGAATGGGCCCCGACTATAAGTCGTTCTGTTCTGCATTAGAATTCTTAAGTCTAAACTACTAGCCTTGTTTCTTTCTTTTTAGTTTTTATTAAAGTTATTTTTGTCACGTATTTTTTTTATTATTTTTTACGCAGTCGGGTTTTTTGTTTTTCTTTAAATATTTTTTTTATGGCTCCATCCGTGGGATCGATAGTTTTGCCAATGTCAAGGTGGAAAAAGAGATCAAATAAATTAATAAAAATACATAATAGACGAATGTTGACCGGCACTAACAGCAATGGTTTCTCTTTGATCGGTGGGATCGATAGTTTTGCCAATGTCAAGGTGGAAAAAGAGATCAAATAAATTAATAAAAATACATAATAGACGAATGTTGACCGGTACTAATAGCAATGGTTTCTCTTTGATCGGCCGAATTACTGAAAAATGGCTACACCAATATTTAGTAGAACACATAGTACTTTAGTACATATAATAATTATATCCTGAGAGGTTGGACTAGGTAAGGTTATATTTCTTTGATTATATCGATGCCTCCCGTACATCTGAGTGATTTATTTCTCTATAGCAGTGTTTATTTTTAATCTGTTTGATTGCTATTGGACTCGACATTTGCGTACACCCGTAAAGGACGGACATAGAGTACATCCTGAGTTGGTGTTACCAGATGTTGTAAATGTTTACCCTACAATTCTACGAAGTACATATTAACTTTTAAGTAACATTGTATCAAACCTGAATTATAGGTAATAATAATATTCTACCACATTCACACAACACCATCTAGTCCCAAACTAAGCAGAGCTTGTACTATGGGTACTAGATAATGGATAAACATACTTATATACTTTTTTTTTGTAAATACATACATAGTATACATTGAAACACCCAGACCAAGACAAACATCCATGTCCATGCACACAAATGTGTGACTTGTATGGGAATCGAACCCGCGACCTTCGGCGTAGCAGTCGTTTACACTCCCGCTGCGCCAACCGGTCGTTCCGGAATTGAATACCTTACCAGACATGTGAGACCGCGTTCTCCTATAATTTTTAATCAATTTGGTGTTTCGATGAATTTATGAGCTAACTCGAGAA
The DNA here is from genome assembly GCA_944739405.2 of Euclidia mi. NCBI lineage: Eukaryota > Metazoa > Arthropoda > Insecta > Lepidoptera > Erebidae > Euclidia > Euclidia mi. The sequence goes on from OX123187.2 coordinate 35,880,527, forward strand.
GTTCCATCAATATCCGTTTAGGTACTTTTGCAACGAATAATAACAAACATCTATATAATATAATTTACAGCCCAATAAAAAAATAAAAATATAGCTAACCTTACAAGGAGGTTTAAATCCATCCATAAGGTGTGCGATAAGTATTTTTTAAACTTAATATTATAATGTATAACAAAAGTGTCGAATATGTGGGACTGGCTTCACTCGCCAAATAAACACGAGGCTCAGAGTTATATATCTTTTATTATATTATTTGACACTCAACTTTACTGTCCTTTGAACAAAATTAATATTGTATACAAATTTCTTATTTTCTCTTCTTTATCATTCGAGAATGATTCCAAATAAGTACCTATTGCGGGGAGTTTTCCTAAAACACTTTTGTTCAAAGGGTTTAGAGCATACTCTTGCATATTTATTCGGATCCCAGTTTTCTCCTCCTGTTGCACGTATCCACAATTATTTTTGGATCGTGCAGTCCTTTGGGAATCTGTTGGAAGACTTAGAGACTCTTTGGTTAGGATATTTTTTCTTTGTTTTTTCAAATGAAGTGTTACGTTCTTTTTTTATTATTGTTTGATCTGTCACATTGTAAACAGCTTATTTTATTTTTGTAATATAATTAATATTCTAGTATTTTTTACTATTGTTTCACTTGCTACATTAAGGATTTCATCAGGTTATGGGCAATATAATTATGGGTAAAGCCAAAGTGAGCAATGTCTCGCGCAAGTAAATGGGCAAACCTATTCCAAATAATGTACCTAATATGTGTTTTCCTGTGAAGCTACCCCATGAATGTTTCAAGTATGTGATCATTGATCTAAATGTGAAATAATTTCTTTTCTCGTGGAATATTATTTTGTGAAGAACTAAATCACCTTAGTGTTTATGCCAGTATGGAAAATAATATTAGCTCTTTGAGTATGATTAATACAATTGTAAGTAATTCACATATATCTATTGAGAAACTAAAGGGTGTTTCAAATTATCAAAATTGGAAGTTTCAAATCAAACTTTTATTGATTGATAATGGCTTATGGGATGTTATTACGAGTACTATTTCGGACCCCATAAAAGACCAGAGAGCATATGCCAAAATATGTTTAAATATCGAGCCGATTTGCTACCCTCATGTCAAGATTTCCAAGACGGCGGGAGACGCCTGGAATAAACTAAAGGCAGCTTATGAGAATAGTGGCATTAGTCGACGATTAAGCCTTAAAAGGAAGCTATCGCAGCTCAGATATGTTGATCATAGCTCAATGGACCATTATTTAGGAAATATAATTTCTGTAACTCAAGAATTGGCAGATATTGGATGTCAAATAGAGGATGATGAACTAGCCGAAATTATGCTAATCGGATTACCAAATGAGTTTGACTCATTGATAATGGTCATGGAAGCCACGAATACTAAACTGTCATCTGACTTTGTGAAATGTCAGTTGATACAAAGCGAATTTAAAAAAGGAACTTTAATGTCGAATGTGGAACCTACTGAGAAGATTCTTGTTGCAAAAGACAAATTTATTCCAACATGTCCCAAATTAAAGAAGAATTTGAAGAAGATTCCTGAAAAAACCTTGCCGCCAGTTGCATCTTCGTCTACAAAGAAGGGAAGTAGTGCAAATCTGACAGTATTCTCTAAAGAAATTGCTTTAGTGAATAGCGTTTGTGACAGTGATAGCTGGATCTTAGATTCAGGGTGTTCTAGTCATATGACTAATCGGAAAGACTGGATGAATAATTTTTCTACCAGTAACCAATCCGAAATTACTACTGCGAATAATGATAAGATATACATTTGGTGATATTACTGTAACATTTGATGATAATATTAAAAAAGTAATTACTGATGCTTTGTATGTGCCGAAAGTAGCAGCTAATCTTTTGTCTGTTAGCAAAATTACAGCCAAAGGCTATGTTTTATTATTTGATGTTAATAAATGTCATATTTACAGGAAAGATAAAGTCAATGTGACTGGTTACAGCGTTGTAACGGCTACTAATGTGGATGGTATTTACAAAATTGATCAAAAAAAAGATTGTTACGTATGTAAGGAAAACCAAGAGCCTAATATTCGCACTAAAGGTAATGCTTTTGTGTCCAACCTTAATTCTTTGGAACTATGGCATCGTCGCCTTGGGCATTTAAGTTTAGCAGGTATGATAACACTTCGTGATAGATTAGCGAATGGTATTAAGTTTACCAGTGGTGATTTGACACCATGTACTCCTTGTTTTGAGGGTAAACAAAATAGAAAATCATTCCCGCGTGGTCAGGCACAAAGGAGCATGACAAAACTTGACTTAGTTCATACGGATATATGCGGACCATTTCCGGTCAATAGTTGGAGTGGTTATCGTTATTTTATAACATTTACGGATGATTTTTCGCGCAAATCGTTTATATATTTTCTGAAACGCAAAGATCAAACGACTGTTTTGAATACGTTAATACAATACAAAACGTTAGTTGAAAATCAAACAGATCTCAAAATAAAGCGGATTAGGAGTGACAATGGCACAGAGTACTGTAATAAAAATTTCGCGAATTATTTTAAGCAATGCGGTATTATTCACGAAACGACAGTTCCGTATACACCCCAACAAAATGGCGTCGCTGAACGCTTAAACAGAACTTTAATGGAAAAAGCCAGAGCGATGTTGCAAGATGCTGATTTGGTGGAACAATATTGGGCAGAAGCGGTAAATACTGCGTGTTATTTGAAAAACCGTAGTCCAACTGCAGCTTTAAAAGATGCTACACCTGAAGATTTGTGGACTGGATTTAAAGTGGATCGCAGTAATCTTCGAGTTTTTGGTAGCACAGCTTATGCTCTTACTCCCCCACAAAAACGTACAAAGCTTGATCCCAAATCTAAGCCCTACATTATGTTGGGATATTGTGATCATACCAAAGGTTACAGACTTGGAGATCCTGATGATGGCTCAACATGAATTAAAGCTCGTTCTGTTGAATTTATTGAAACTGTTCGAGGTATAACCTACAAGACAGCAAATTCTTTAGAAAGTTCTAAAGATTTAACAAATACTGTTGAAGTAACGGTGTATCAACCAAATACTTCTCATGGACTTATCCATGAATCTGACAGTGATGAGTTCGCCACACCAGACATTTCGTCAACCGACATTAATGCTCTAGATCTTGAAGAAGATTCTCATGTCGAAGTAATAGTTACATGTGATGAACGGGAAGAAGCTTCATTGGATAATATTCAACAAGACTCACTAGTTATGGAACAGAATGTTTCAGATGTGGAAATTGCTGAACATTCTAGACCCAAACGTGACCGGCATCCTCCTATTTGGTTCAAAGATTATGAAGTGAACTATTTCTCTGATCTAGCTTTAATGGGACGTTGCGAGCCTAAAACATATAACGAAGCTATTAAAAGTGAGAATGCCAAAGATTGGATAGATGCAATGCAAGATGAATATAACTCGCTAATGTCGCATGGTGTATGGGAACTTGTGGATCGACCCAACAATAGGAATGTGATAAAATCTAAATGGGTTTTCAAAGAAAAAGTAGATCCAAGTAGGAAATTTGAAAAATTTAAAGCAAGATTAGTTGCTAAAGGTTTTACTCAACAATATAAAATTGACTATGAAGAAACTTTTGCACCTGTGGTGAGACATAGCACTCTACGACTGCTCTTTGCGATTGGTATTGAAAATGATATGGACATTGAACATGTTGATGTCAACACAGCATTTCTTAATGGGGATTTACATGAGCAGATTTATATGGAGCAACTTACCGGTTTTCGAATTGAGGGGCAGAACAAAGTGTGCTTACTCAAAAAGAGTCTATATGGGCTCAAACAAGCCAGTAGATCATGGAATGAAAAAGTTCATGAAGTTTTGGTCAACAATGGTTATAAACAGTTGAAGAGTGAACAATGTGTGTTCTATAAAGACAAATTAATAATAGCTCTTTATGTTGATGATTTTTTCATATTTAGCTCTAATGATCATCAAAAGAAAACACTTTATGAATTGCTCAGTTCCAACTTTAGTATAAAATTGCTTGGACCTGTTACACAAGCGTTGGGAATGAAAGTTGAAAGGAACAGGAAGCAAGGGACATTGAAATTGACCCAGTCGGAATATGTGAAAAATATTTTGATAAAGTTTGGCATGGATGATTGTCATAAAGTTGCAACTCCCATGGAAGTAAACTTTAATCCTCCAAAAGCTGAGAAAGTTGATTCAAGGTTTCCATATCAGGAACTTATTGGAAGCCTAATGTATCTCGCTGTATGCACTCGTCCTGATATTGCATTTGTATGCAGTAAACTCAGTCAATATAACACTTGTTATAATGAAACACATTGGCTTGCTGCTAAGCGCGTGCTACGATATTTATCGGGTACAACTGACTACGGACTTAATTTTAGACGAGGTAGTAATAAATTTGAAATTTCATCCGACGCAGATTGGGCCGGTGATACTAACGATCGAAAATCTTATTCGGGTTTCGTGAGTAGGTTTGGACATAATGTAATAAATTGGCATAGCCATAAGCAAAATAATGTTGCATGTTCTAGTACAGAAGCTGAGTATTATGCTCTTGGTACAGCGGTAAAAGAGGCTAAATTCCTACATAATATTATATATGAATTGAAACCTTTCAACTTATCGCGTGAACCTATTGTTATTTATAATGACAATAAGAGCACGCTTAAAATAGTGGAAAATCAATGTTACCGAAGAACCAAACACATTGACGTAAAACATCATTTTATTCAAGAGTGTGTTGAGCGTAAGTTAATACAGATATTTTATAAACCATCAGCAGAATTAGAAGCTGACCTATGCACAAAAGCTTTGCCAAGGATAAAGCACAATTTAATGACTAAGTGCTTAGATTTAATAGGGTATTCCACCATTTTTTGAAAAGTGTCTCAAGATGATCCTATGACTTTAGGAAAGTAGTAGAAAAATTACAAAAAATATATTCAGTTGATAAGTAGTTTTTAAACAACTTTTAAATTTACATTTTAAATGTTCGCGGTTTATCAGACAAAAACGTTGGAAGCCATCTTGCTTACGCAACATAATGAGTAAACAACGTATAATGCTTGCAATTTTGACAGTCACGTGGTTTAGTTGTTTAAAATTTTACTAAGTTTATGACGTCATTTGACGTTAATGACATTCGTCATGGCGGCTGCCGTTTTGCGTGATTAAATCACAGATACTAAAACGGAATTCTTTAAAATGGTTTTAAAATTCTATTTATTCATTTTATGAGCTGTAAGTAATATATTCCGTATGTTTTCCGGTAATACTATCTTAAATATACGTTATTATATTTTTTTTCACATGGGGTAAAATACCCTATTTAAGTCTTCTTATTATTATTTTTGATTGTACTCTTGCAATAATGTTTTTTAGTTTGATAGCTTTACATAATTGCTAGAGTAAGGGGCAGTGTTGGAAGACTTAGAGACTCTTTGGTTAGGATATTTTTTCTTTGTTTTTTTCAAATGAAGTGTTACGTTCTTTTTTCATTATTGTTTGATCTGTCACATTGTAAACAGCTTATTTTATTTTTCTAATATAATTAATATTCTAGTATTTTTTACTATTGTTGCACTTGCTACATTAAGGATTTCATCAGAATCTATAAACAAATAATTTCATTACTACAAAGAATCGGAAAACAAATTAAATAATTAATCTTAGGCTCATATGAAACTAAATAACGGCAAATTACCCAAAATTTGGGTAATTTCCCAACGCTTCAGTGGTATCCCTAAAAAACATTTAACGCTGTAAAATTAAAAAGTATCGATGACTTTTGGCTAGCTCAACATTCAACTACCTATTGAATTCGATTGTGTAATACTAAAATCGCGGTAATAATAAAATAGCATTTTTTGGTTTATTGATGTAATTTAGAAATTATTTCCTATGTAATGATACGCTATTTGTATCATACTATCAATATTTTCATGTATAAATAGATATTATAACTAAAATATCGTAGGTACTTACGAATAAATGGTTATGTTCTCACATTTCCGCTCACTATGGCTTTTACAGCCTAAAATGTAACAAATCACCATAATAAAATCTGAACCAATGATATTTTCACTAAGCATTCACAATTAATAACAATAATAACACAATTTTTCGCGGAAATTATCGAGAGCTCAAACGTTTGTTGGTCACAATATTCAGTTGTGACCAACAAAAAAAACGAAAACTCTGACAAAGACAAAAAATGCTATCATTGTCTCTTTTACTCTTATGTATTTCTGTATGTCATTAACTCATTATCTCGGTCTGTCACGGTCGTAGACAGAGAATCCTATAGACTAAGTGTTATTTTTGTCGCACTCACACAGGAAAAAGAGCAACTTATGCCGATGTAATGTAAAGAAATGAAACAGCAAGATACGATTTTTTGTTTCACCGAGCGTGCCACTTTTTTGTAGGTATGCTAACTACTTAGCTAAACAAAGTTTGACAGCTGACGTGTAGGCAGCTATCGTCTCCATAAAAAATACAGTTTTTACGTGCTAAAATAAAGTAATTCGAGCTATATTGTGTTGTGAACTATTGAGACTTGTGTTAAAAGCACTAAAATAACAATAATAAATTCTAAATAATTCAATAAATTAAATCTTTGGTGTTGCCAACTTTTCTTTAAATAATTACCCTCTTTTGAGGGTAATTAAAATAGGGTATAATATTTTGAGATTTGCAGTGCCTATTAAAAAAGTATATCATAGTTTGAATGGCTTGTTTCAGTTTTCCTGAACATGAGGATTTATTTAGGTTATTATATTTAAAAAAGATGGTGGCTTTATTTATCCTTCCCGTGACGTTGTCATAGTATGTAACTTGGCAGAAAGAATATTCAAGGTCCATTCTACTGAAGGATTATCATTCTTTGCCGAAAAAAATATGTTACAAAAACTTATTTTCACTACTTTCAAACGATGCCAGGATGTATTTATATTGGATCATTTTGAAAGTCAACCATTTATTGGTAACCATAAAGTTTACTTATTAAGGCCATTGCCATGCCTTATTTTGAACTGCGTATACATCACGCAACAAAAGGATTTGAACCCAAGCAAAGAATTAGAAACTTTCATACGAAGCTTGTTTTATTCAAAGGACAACAATGTGTACAATCAAATATACATAAAAATTAATCATAAATAAATATGTTGTATTATTTGTTCACAAATCCAGGACGTACATAACCACCTATGAAATGGCAGTTTAACTACCGACAACGAAATGTCAAAAACGATACTTATTTATGAATTTTGCATTGAAATAGCAACATATGACGTCATCACATTTTTGCGTCAAATAACATACCTACTTATTTTATGTAAATTAATTAGAACAATTCGAAAATTAAGTATATCATCAAAATAATGAATGAAAGTGTGATTGTATTTGAATATTTTATTGTATTGAAAAGTCGAGATAATTTATTTTTGACTGAGGAAACAACTAAATTAGTTTGCGTTTGACAGCATAATATTATCATCCCCGTATCTTATATCTATCCTATGCCGATAAAATCAATAAGGCAGTGTTACTTTTCGGACTTCATATTATTTTTTACCTACATAATTGTATCAATAAATAGGGGTAATTTTTGCCTTACGCGGTAACCCTGAATTTAGAGTGACGTACTATGTTTGTCTCTTTCGGTGACACGCTTTGCCGGTGTCTATAGGATTCTCTGTCTACGGTCACGGTATTATTATTTGCTTGTCAAATCCATAGAGATACATCATAGATACATCATCCTAGTATTGGCATCTCTATGATTGGCCCTTGCTGGCTAATCCAGTAATCCGTCCAAAAATCCGTCTATGTAGTGACAATGAATACAAATTTTACATTAGAAGCGTATTTCTAAAGGATGTCGTGTGCCGATTAAAGTTGGCGTATTGACGGTTGTCAGTGTAGTACGTAGTTGGCGCCGTTGGCGGCGCTGGCGTCGTTCTCCGTCTTTCTTGCTCTCGTAGTTAAGTGACATAGGAGAAGCTTTCGTCTCTCTTGCACTCGTAGAGTCAGCTGTCACCGCGCGACTGCCACGCCGCCAAGCGGCAATATGGGTCACACTGGTCACAGAAAGTTTGTCTTAAGGGCCCAGTACACAATGGTCCATGATGGGCCACTGCAGGCCATCGCCCGCCATTGTGTGAACATGCATCGCCATTACCGTACGCAATGGCGATGGCCTGCAGTGGCCAATGATGGGCCACTGCAGGCCATCGCCACGATCACTTGGTGTTCACACAACGGCGCATGGCTCATTGCTGCCTGGCGAATCACTTGCGATGGACGTGGAAGTAATTGCGGCCACGGCTATCTAATCTTGCGATTAATCTCAAAAAAATCTTTCTCTATTAGATAGCCCATTTTATATAACATCACGCTATAAGCCACGAGAGCGGACAAAGACTTAAATAACGCGGGTGTAACCGCGGGCTCATCTAGTATATGTATACATATTATATATGTACTGCCTCCTTGATCCAGTGCATAGCGTATGTGACTACTGATCGGAGGTCCCGGGTTCGATTCATGGATGGGGCAAAAGCGTTACTGGGTTTTTCCGAATACTCAGTAGCAGCCGGGAGTCTGGTGATGTGCCCGGTAACGGCAATAGGCTCGCCCTCTATTACGTAGGACCTAAAAACTCATGGCGAAATGTGGGTGTAATATTTACACCTCTGGCTACCCCTTCGGGGATACAGGCATAAGACAATAAATAAAAATATATATATATTAGCTGTCGCCCGTGGCTCCGCCCGCGTGGATGTAAGTTATCGCGATAAAAACTATCCTGTGTCCCTCCTCGAGTCTTTGATTGATCGAATAATTAGTTATAAATATTGATCTTTCAACAGAAAATCCTTGTCATACTGGACAGCTACTGCTAAGCCGTCAAGTCTGTATGGAATAGTGCAGATGGATTCATATAGTTCATCATCAGATGTTTCAGATCTTCGACAACTCAACAATTAAATAATGCTCATCAGACTGAAAAAGTTTTGCTAAAAAGGCAAGCCTGTATGTTATATTGTAGCTGGGCTCTTTAATTTCCACATCAGATGTCCGAGATCTTCAAATTTTAATCGCTTATCAAAAAATGCTCAACATGTGAAATGTTTTTTGCCACACCACAATTTTTATGTCTTATAGTTACGCTGGGCTGTTGTGGATCTGCATCAGATGTTCCACTTTCCAAAATCAATTTTAGCATATATGTCGCCTGACCTAAGAGCAATGTAATAAAAAAAAAACATTCAAATCCGTCCAGTAACTTCCGAGATTAGTGTGTACAAATAGACAAACAGACAGAATATTTTTTTTAGATTTTTGCCCCATTACTGATTCATAGCATAACTGTATTATAATTATTTTGTAAATAATATATATACAATACATATGCAGTTTCTTTTACTGCCTTCTATATACATAAAACAAAAAGTGCACTATCCCGGTCTGCGGTCGGTGACGAACTAAACAATGGGCCATTGTGTGAACACCACAGGCCACGCTACGCCACGATTCCTTTGAAGTGTGCCCAAAAAACCGACAACATCCCGATTGCGCGCCACGATTGACAATTGCCCGCCACTGTATACCATCACCCCGTGTACACAATGGTCCGTGATGGGCCACTGCAGACCATCGCCGTACCCCGTGTACACACGGCTACACATAAAGTTAAACAAAACCAGTTTATCATGGTCTCGATTTGTGTGATCTTTCCGCACATTAAACGATCAGTTTATACTGGTTTAGCATAGTTTGGTGTGTAGGCGTGTGTATACAACGGCGATGGCCTGCAGTGGCCCATCATGGACCATTGTGTACTGGAGCCTTTAAAAGCGCCAATAAGAAAAACATCTCTATAAATAAATATCTATGCTCTATGGTAGTGAGCTGTGGTCTATGCACGGTCTATGTCATGTTGTAATTGTCAGTAGTGTCAGAACTGTCAGATGCATGTAAGGAAAAGGAAGGGTTATTTGTAGGAAAAATGGCATCGAATTTGCTTAAAAAAGCAATCTTTTCTAACCCGGCATCTATAAAAAAGTCTTTTGGAATACTATACACTGCTTCTCGAAACCGTAAGGATTATTATATTGCGTGTTGTTTTGCACCACACTTTGTTTGAATGTTATGGTTGTTACGTCATTTTATTCTAGATTGGAACTACCAATATCAACCTGGTCCATATCCTAAGACTCCCGAGGAGCGCGAGGCTGCAGCAAAGAAATATGGCATGACTGTTGAAGAGTATCAGCCATACCCTGAACAAATGGGCTATGGTGACTATCCCAAATTGCCCGATGTTGGTGAGGATTCAAGGGATCCTTACTATCCTTATGACTGCCCAGAGTTGAAGAGGAATTTTAATGAACCTGTAAGATTTTTTTGATTATAATTGTATATGTATGTATGTATGTGAATTAAATAGCTAGCAGTGTATGACAATATCTTTTGTGTTACAGATCCATGCTAGAATGGAAATTTTTGGTGGTGACCGTTATGACCCAGCTATGAAGAGAAGATTCTCTCTACTTCACCAATGGATGTGGTTCTTAGGAACAGTTGGAGGATTTATGACCTTATTCTTTTATTTGGAGGACTTCAAAGTTGGAAGACCTGTGCTTGCCAAGCAATTACCCTCAAATGGACCTCACTATTTATTTTCTGAAAATTAGAGAATTGTTTATTATTACAAACATCATTGGTTATGTCAAATCAGTCACCAATGTAGATGTTTTGTTTATTTAGTGTCAATAAAATAAATATTCTGTTTTACAAATACATTTTATTGTTATTAATGTCCTCTGTACTGTAGTTGATACTCAAAGTTATGTCATACAAAATGTTAAGTCATGTAAGAATAATTTGTGTTAAAGTACTCTGCAAACAACTGATTTTTGCAGTTAACTACACCTTTGGATTCTGCTGTTCTGTTCAGTTCACTACACCTTTGGATTCTACTGATGAAAACCCGTGATCTAAAGCTAATCCTGTGTGTAAACCCAGTTCAGTGCTATAAAAAAGCATTGGATGGCAACTGGAAATTGCACATTGCCTGATGAGAAGTAGTCCTAATTTATCTTACTAGATTGTGCCTCCACTACGGCAAGTCTAATAGGTGTATGACATGTCCATCTAGTGGTTAGTGACCCTGATTACTAAGTTAAAGAATGTGGGTTTGTTTCTCACCCACAACAAAATTTGTTCAATGTCTAAATGTAATTTATTTTTACTGTCCGGTTTCTTCTGTAGTACCTTTCACAATGAGCTGTTTTTATTATAATTATAAAAAGTATAAAAATGATAGTATATGACATTTAGTAATTGCAAAACATAAAACATTTAAAGTATTATTTTACACTTATCTTTATTTTATTCAATCTTACATAGTTCTTAAACATATAAATTAATTATTACTTATAAATACTAGTGAAGTATTCGTCTTCTAAATCATATAAATCTGCCGCTATATCATCTCTGAGAGACATCAGCTTCTGGTCACATTCTTGTTGTTTAGTGCGGAATAGCTTGGAGTTCTGGGTGATTGCTTCATTGACCGAGGGGAAGTCATTCAGTATTAAATATTGTTTTATGTCTGATACCAGTTTCATTAGTGATTCACCAGCTCGTACTGTAACAGATAAAGTAACTTATGAATGTCAATATAAAGGTTACAAATAATTTCGGTTTTAGAGTCAGAATGGCAACCCACCCTGGGATCCTCCAGTGCAGTCAGTAAACCCTATGATGGCGATGAAACCATCCAAAGTTAGATGGACTACATAGAAAGGTGCTAGATGGGCAGCAGCGTCTAACATTAAGACTGCAGCCACTGTGCTCGCCAATCCATTTGCCAAGTGTTACAATTATGACAAACCAAATAATAAGTAGCACATAAAAAAATCTCGTATACAGGCAGCGGCCAGCTACAACCACAATATGCCCTGGCAACATTTAACACACCCGCACTGCAGACCGACAAGAAGATGGTCAGACAGCGACATACAAAAGTGCTCAGAATTAAAGCAGTACTCACACACAGAGGGGCTTCGCGCAAGCCTTTGATCCCTAGAGTGACATGACTTTTGTATCTGGCCAGTCAAGCGGATATACGAACTGTATGCATTCTTTCCATTGTGTGTTTAAAATTCCTTTAAAATCCAATCTATCCAAAATAATTTTATATACATAACCATACCCAAAACCGCTATAATAGTATACATATCCAGATCATAAATGTCATATCCATAACATCCCTGGTTATGATAAAAATAATTTTATCCTACTTGCATCATAATCATGAAAGTTTAAGAATGACTAGATGTTTGTTTCTCTTCCCCACAAACACAGATTTTCACGAAACATTGCAGTAATGTAACTTAAATATCAGAATAGCAATATATCAAAAATAATTAACAAAATTTACCAATGTTAGCAGCTCGCACTTGCATTTCAAATGTATCTTGCTCAATTTGTGTCATTCTGTTTAACTGCGATTCGCTTTCCAATTTAGCAAGTTTTATGATTTCTGGAAAATACAACACATGATTACTAAAATGCATTAAATCCACACATATTTCAGTTATCACATTTTGTATAAAGTACAAAGTCACAATTTTTTAAGATATTTGTAATTTATTAGCAGGAGTACTCCTTACTCTCGCTGTGCTGTTTTACAAGATAAATACAAAATACTTTATATTCTTGCCTGTACCTTCGAAATTCTCTAACATGCTTTTGACGTCCTCTTTAAGACGCGTTGTGTATGATTTTAGTAGTGCTTCTTTATTTTGAGGTAAATTCCTTTGCATTTTAATGGTAATGTAACTGCTTCCTTAACTCAAATAAACCGAAAAACGGTCTCATCAAACAACTACAACACAAGCAATATCTGTAATTCCGTAAATAAATAATTTTAACACCACACTCTGTGAGCCTGTCAGGAGTGTCAGGTTCAGGTATGACAAGGACAGGACAAGAAACAAGATAATGCCATTGACAATTGACATTTTATTTTGACATCTGTCACTAGCTAGTATTGCCAGCTTCACTAGTTGTAAAATGTGTTGCCTTGTGGCTACATCATAGAGATATTAAAAAACAGAACAGTACCTAACTCAATACTGTGTCGTGTCCGTCGGTGCGAGAGAGAACGCAACGTTAAAGGCCCCCTGCATCTCTCTCTAACAATACATGCACAACATCAACATTACGCAGTGGCGTGCTACCTGTAACTATTATTTATATCAGTTTATCAGTAACATGAAGTTATAGATAAACATGGAGACCGCACTCCGAATACCTACTTGAAGCTCAAATGATGTATCGCTATCTCGCTCACTGTGGTCATACCATCTCTTTTCAACCAACCACTGCCATATTGACAAGATTTACTTGACATATGGTGGCCAATGTTGCCACATTACCAAATCCTTAGGAAATGGGATTATAATTCACTGTCTCGCCAACCATGATTATAAGCGTTCGAGACCTACAATACGAGGGTCAAACTGAAAGTTCTTAGAAAATCAAAAACTGATTACATTAGCCAGTTATTAGTTTTATTATATCTTTTCAAAATATTGTCCATTGACGTCAATACACCGCTGCATGCGATGGAACCACTGGGAAAAGCACTTTGCCCACTCGTCCTTAGAGGTCTCTTCAATGGCATCGCGATACGCAGCCACCGCTTCTTCAGCATTCATAAACCGCTTTCCTTTAAGTTTTTCTTTAATTTTTGGAAATAAATAAAAATCACAAGGCGCGAGGTCGGGGCTATACGGCGGGTGACCCAGTAATTCAACGTTTGATGTCGCCAAATAGTCGATCGTTCGCTTGGCGGTGTGCGACGAGGCGTTGTCGTGGTGAAGGAGGATCCTACTGCGAGGTCGTTTCTCTCGAACTTTTTCCAAGACAAGTGGCCAACAATTGGTAGTGTACCATTCTGCAGAAACTGTTTTTTGATCCTCTAACACAATTGTTGCGAAATGACCTATCCTTCCAAAGAACGAGGCCACCATTTTTTTTCCCGCACTTCGATCTCTCTTCACTTTAGTTGGCAACTCCTCGAAAGGAAACACCCACTGAGCAGATTGTCTTTTGGTTTCAGGATCATAACAGTAAATCCAGCTTTCGTCACCTGTTAGTATGTCGAACACAGCATTTGAGTCACCTCCGTTAAATCTTTCAATCATTTTACGGCACCAATCCACACGATGGAGTTTTTGAGCCTTAGTCAAATTATGAGGTATCCACCGGGCGCAAAGCTTCCTGACCGCTAAATGTTCGTGGAGGATTTTGTGCACTTGACTCATACCGATGCCTAAGCTTGTCCGAATCTGCTGATAGGTCACTCTTTTGTCAGTCTCTATCATACGCCGCACAACACAGATGTTATTTTCAGTCGTCGCCGTAGAAGGCCGTCCCTCACGTACATCATCAGTGAGATTAGTGCGACCACGTTTAAACTCATTAAACCAGTTGTAAACAGTCGCACGAGATGGGGCTTCATCGTGAAAGGCCAATCGTAGTCTATCATAACTTTCTTGTTGACTTAAATGACATCGAAAGTCATAAAAAATCATTGCACGAAAATTTTCTCGTGTTAAATTCATGTTGACGTGACACAGACAATTTTCAATTTGCCGCCAAATCGTAAAACAAATGACAAATGAATGAAATATATACTCAGTAATATTGGCAAAGAGTTCTATTTTCAAATTTTAGAATATTTTTTTTATTATATTGTTTATAAGTGGCCAGTTCTAAGAACTTTCAGTTTGACCCTCGTATTGGGAGTTTTAACAAGTGATTGGATTTCAACTCTTGATTTAAATACACATTAATTGACCGTGTAAACTTCTGATTTGCTTAATATGTCGGCTCTTTTTAAGAGCTTACTCGGAGATTTTAATAAGAAGATAGCAATACTAAATCCACGCTAAAATGAGAGGTCAGACCACAGAGAGTGAGATAGAGAAATGTAGGTATTTGACTCAAGGCTTTGTTCCAGCTGTGGCCTCCATGTTTATCTATACCTTCATGATCAGTAATCAACATTTTAAAAATATATAAACTTTTTTGTCACTTCAAACTATCTTCATGTATCAATAAAAACAACTTTTAAACTATTGATTACTAATAAACTGATTTAAATAATAGTTACAGGTAGCACGCCACTGCGTAATGTTGATGTTGTGCATGTATTGTTAGAGAAAGATGCAGGGGTCCTTAGGCGCTACCTCGAAGGTCAAAAAATCGTGCAGAGGTCATCGCTAAGTGTTAGCTATAAAGTTGAATGTCGCACGGTTTTTGACATGGCATGCCATCACAAAACTGTCTGAAATCTTATTTCGTTCATAACTCAACTAATAATCGTTTTAGAAAAAAATTGTTAGACCAATCCCTAATAAACTAGGTCTTCTTCCAGTGAGTAGCAATTTCAAGGCGAAAAGTTAAGTATTTTTTTAATATATCCTAAAAAATATTTAGAGAAAGCATGTTTTTCAAATTAAAATTCTATCGAGCGAAAATCTTCCAATCGTGTATCTGTCCGAGCAGTCCCTAGATAAAGACCTGATAAATAATATATAAAATTATCACTTTGCTGGTGTGTCTCACTGCTTCAAAATCTGTAATCAAAAAGGGCATACATTTTCGAGGTAGCGCCTTAATGTTGCGTTCTCTCTCCCACCGGCGGACACGAATAGGCCCCACTCTGCCACTCTATTCTAATATCTCTGTACAGTCTCGATACACTGTACATTGCATTTTGCTGACGAGCGTCTTTTACTTAGCCGTCGTAAATTATATTTAATTAACACAATCAGTGCGAACTGTACTGACGCGACGAACGGTCATTAGAGAGTCGAATTGTTACAGCCTAACCTGTATACGTTTACGCGTAATATATAACAATTTAGTGCTACTTGTGATCTTTTTCTTCTCTCCGCACTCACATAACAACAACACACTATCTTCTAATGTACGTAACCGTACATTCAATGATCCTTCGAGCCTAAAATTCGGTGTTTAGTGTCTCTATTTGCGGTAGCGAATCGGTCCAAACGGTCTCCCAGAAGCGGGTCGCCCCGGTTGGATTGAGAACGGCGCACATACCGTAAGTGAATTACGACAACTCTGGATACAGAACCTATACAGAACCGACTACGGAGAAACTGCATACTGCTTTCTTCAACAACAAGTAACGCGTTCTACAACAAATAACGCTCATCGTTCCTCTGTCACCGAACAATAGGTACGTGTCAGAACCACTGGAACAACAAATAACAAGATGGACAAACTGGAGCTACAATCTACATGTTTCGAGAACATCAAGAGCCTGTGTGTGAACTATCGCAAGGACTCGGAATCTCGTAAAAATGTAGATTACCTAAACAAACGTTTATCTTCACTGGAAAGCTTGTGGGCGGAGTTCGACAAAAGACATGCCCTGTTAATCCTGGAACTGGAAGATAAAACGCTGAATTATTTCGTGGACGACATCTACGGAAGAACTAAGGAGATTTACTTAGCGACTAAAACTGATATAACTAACAAACTAACGGCCAAGGCGAATGCGAAGACGAGCATCAAATTCGACTTGTCCGGTACATCAGGTATGGGTGAACCATCTGAAAATTCTGATGACATCCAGCTTCTGCTCAACAAGCAACAATGTAACTTTAACGCGATATACCGCACGATAACTAAAGTTGAGCAGGCATCTATATCAGAGAAGTGGGAGCTAGAAGACCACATGGCAACTCTGAAATCAAAGTGGGAACCTATTGATAAAATCCATTGGCAAATAGATTTTCACTTAAAAGGATCTAATGAACAATACTACGACATGTTCTCGGAAGTTGAGCAGAAATACGACGACCTTAAAAGGAAACTAAACAGCAAAATCTGGTCAACAGCGCATTATCACAAATCGGCACCGAAAATAGAGATACCTGAATTTTCCGGCAACTACAAGCAATGGATTTCGTTCAAGGACTTATTTTTGGAATCTGTACATAAGAATCCGTCAATTAATAATGCGCAGAAAATGCAACACCTTAAAACAAAACTTCGAGGCGAAGCTGAACGATTAGTGCAACATCTCACAATAAGCGCTGACAACTACACTTCTTGTTGGGATATATTGAGTCAACGGTATGATAATCGTCGCTTACAATTTTCTTCTTTCATGAATACCATGCTCAACCTGCCAGTAATACAACAAGCCGATGCGTACAACTTGAAAAGAATGCATGACACTATAACAGAGTGTTTGAATGGCATTTCTAACATCGGCATCGATACATCTACGTGGGATCCGATTATTGTTCATATCATGTCACAAAAACTGGACTCTGCCACTCTTAGTGACTATATGAAAGAACTACAGGACCACAGAGAACTGCAAAACTTGCAAGATTTCTTGTCCTTCCTGGAATCGCAATTTATGGCTCACGAAACTATGAAGTCAACAAAGAAAGCGAATTCATCAACTGCCGAAAAATCGTCAAATATCAAATTTACCAAGCAAACCCAGGCGAAAAAAGCTACCTATAATTATAACAAACATAATTATTACGCCGCATATGGTAAATGCCCGCTTTGTAATGCGAGTCACGTTCTTAGGCAATGTGACAAGTTTCTGGAAATGGACGCCGGGAAACGTAACGCCACGGTTATGAAATTGCAGCTGTGCAAAAATTGCTTGTACAGTCACGGTGGCGAAGAATGCAAATCCAACAAAACCTGCCGAGAATGCAATCAAAAACATCACACTTTGTTACATAATTCGGACAAGAAAATTGCAACTTTGCCGAATAAAAGGAACAATTACGAACAACTTCCTTCGTCGTCATCTCAACAGGGGACATCAAATCATCTACGAACTCGAGATGTTGAAGTTTTACTGACAACGGTTCTGTTGAAAGTGAAATCCGTTGACGGCACGTATATAACACTACGTGCCCTCCTTGACCAAGGTTCACAGGTGAACCTTATAACAGAAAACGCCGCACAAATGCTAAGACTACCACGTAACAACATCCACGCATCTGTAACAGGCATCGGTGCTGTGTCAGGCGATTGTAAGGGACAACTGAAACTTACCTGCAAATCGTTGTATTCTGACTACAGTTTTGAAACGCGTGCGCTCATTATGGAAAAGCTCACCAACAACTTACCTACATCCACGTTCGAGAAGGGTGAATGGCCGCATCTGAAAAATTTGAAACTAGCAGACCCTGACTTTAATATCTCGCGGCAAATCGATGTCCTATTAGGAGCCGAGATATATTCAGAAATTATACTGGATGGAGTCCTGAAAGGAGAGGGCCAGATGCCCGTTGCGCAACATACGCGCATTGGATGGATTGTATGCGGTAAAATGCAAATGTTTTCCTGTAACGTGTCCTTGATTGACCTGGAACAACTCACAAAATTTTGGGAAACGGAAGATATACAAACGTCTACTGACATAACAAAACACGATCGCTGTGAACAATTTTACAAGGAAACTGTACGACGGTCGGAAGATGGTAAATACATTGTGAAAATGCCACTTTGTGCTGATTATCAAGAAAAAGTGGGCAACTCGAAATCCATTGCCATATCCCAGTTTATGCATTTGGAGAAACGACTACAAAAGACACCAAAACTTTTGAATATGTACCGAGAATTTATACAAGAATATGCGGACCTAGGCCACATGAAACCGGCGCCTCCGATGTCAGCAAATTCTTGCTACTTACCACATCACGGTGTGTTACGTGAAAATACTACAACTACAAAATTAAGAGTAGTATTTAACGCTTCTCAAAAAACATATAGTTCTTACAGTTTGAACAGCCTAATGGAAAAAGGGCCCCACCTACAGAAAGACATCCAGGCCCTTATCTTCAAATGGCGAACGTACAAGTTTGCTTTCACGGCCGACATTGAAAAAATGTACAGGTGCATATGGATTTCACCAGAGCAACAACAGCTACAAAAAATTGTCTGGCGAGATTCTCAAGATGAGCCCTTACGCGAGTATACTCTCTGCACGGTGACTTACGGAACGAAGTCCGCGCCTTGGCTAGCTATGAGAACATTACAACAGCTAGCTATTGATGACGGTCCCAAGTACCCAGCAGCTGCAAAGACTCTACAAACGGAATGTTACGTCGATGACGTCATCAGTGGCCATAACCAAATTCTAAAGGCGCAAGAACTACAAAAGTCTCTCATAAAACTACTACAAGGAGCCGGAATGAATTTACGCAAGTGGACAAGCAACCATCGTGCCTTACTAAACAATCGTCTAAGGCACTGGGCCTCGCCTGGCATCCTGTGAGCGATACATTCCATTTTAACTGGCCTATCAAACACTCAAAGAAACTAACGAAGAGATCTCTGCTGTCAGATATTTCAAGATTTTACGATCCCCTGGGATGGTTGTCGCCAGTAACAATAACAGCGAAATTGTTATTCCAAAAACTCTGGATGACAAAACTTAGCTGGGATGACGAAGTACCACAAGACATTGAAACTGAATGGCTGAGACTCAAAACAGAACTCCATTATGTCAAGAATATGACAATAAACAGATGGATAGGCGACACACATAAACGAATAGAACTTTTGGGATTCTGCGACGCAAGCGAAAAAGCATACGCGTGTATAATTTACACCCGAACATGGAACGAACAAGGCTTACCAAAAACAACACTATTCGCGGCAAAAACAAGGGTGGCACCACTGGCACAGAACACCACGCTGCCCCGCCTCGAACTATGCGGTGCTTTGCTATTGGCGAATCTTATGAACAAGACTAAAGAAGCTTTGTCAGAATACGAAACCTCTATTCACACTTGGTGTGACTCTCAAGTCGTTCTGGCATGGATAAAAGGAGACGCATCAAGGTGGGAGCCCTACGTCGCTAATAGAGTTACGAGAATCAAACGCGTTATCCCTGCAACAAACTGGCGGTCCGTCAAGTCTGAACAAAATCCCGCAGACTGCGCAACAAGAGGCCTACTACCCAGTAAATTACTAAACTACGAATTATGGTGGCAAGGCCCCGATTTTTTGCTGAAACAAGAAATATTGGACGATTCGAGTTCATATGAAACAAGCCATGGCTGTATAAACCACGTAGAAAGCATACAAAAATCATGTAAACACAATGAACATTTTATAGAAACATTATTAAATAAATATAGTTTATTGATGTTTATAACTCGAGTTATCGCATGGATACAGCGCTTCATTACCTACTTGCATAACAAAAGGAAACCGAACACCGCGTACCTAACAACAAGCGAGCTAGGCGCAGCGAAAACAAGTATCGTCATGCACGTGCAGCGTACTCAGTTCGATCCGGAATATAAGCAACTTATTACTAACGGAGTTGTATCAACAAAGAGCAAGATTTTGAAGCTGAACCCCTACTTGGATAAGGACGGCATCATACGTGTTGGCGGTCGTCTTAAGAACTCTAGTCTGTCACCAGGGATGAAAAATCCAGCTATTATTCCACATACCGGCAAATATACACAATTGCTGATCGAACAGGCACATTCGAGCACACTGCACGGAGGGGCTCGTTTAACCTTGACGTTTATACGTCAACAATATTGGATAGTCGGTGGAAATAGAGCTGTAAAAACGCAGCTACGGAAATGCGTTCGCTGCCACCGATTTAACAAAACAAATGCACACCAACTGATGGGCGATTTACCCCGACAACGTATTACTCCATGCCGACCTTTTAGTCATACCGGCGTAGACTTTTCTGGTTATGTGGAGGTCAAACACAACAAGGGCAGAGGAGTGAAGACATCAATGGCGTACATTGCTATATTTATTTGTATGGCTACCAAGGCTGTACACATTGAGCTTGTTTCGGACCTTAGCACCGAAACATTTATTGCCGCCTTCCAAAGACTGTGTGCCCGAAGAGGTGTACCCAAACACATGTACTCAGACTGCGGTACGAACTTCATTGGTGCATCAAAAATACTCAAGGAAGAGTTTGAAGCATTCAAGCTAATATTGAAACCAGAATTATTTAGCGAACTATCTAAACTCGAGGTCGAATGGCACTTTAACGCACCGGCTTGGCCTAGCGCCGGTGGACTTTGGGAAGCAGCCGTAAAGTCTATGAAACATCATCTCCGGCGAGTATTAGGCGACCAGAAACTTACTTTTGAAGAGTTCAGTACGCTATTGGCCAAGATCGAAGCATGCCTAAACTCAAGACCATTGTGCCCTCTTACCGAAGATCCGGAAGAGTTCTACAATTGCCTTACACCGGGTCATTTCCTAACAGGAAGCCCGATACTGTCGCTGCCACTTTCAGACTATAGTGACACCACTAACATCGATTTACGACGTAGATGGCAGCTAACTGAACATTTATTTCATCAATATTGGAAAAGCTGGTCCAATGATTATCTTACCACTTTGCAAGCTCGCAGTAAGTGGAACAAACCTACTACCAACATAAAACAAGGAGACATTGTTTTGATAAAGGACAACAACCTACCACCCGGCAAGTGGGCTATGGGACGAGTGTTGGAGACACACCCAGGTTCCGACGGTCTTGTGCGGGTTACCACCCTCAAAACTGCAGCTGGAATCATAAAACGCCCTGTGGTAAAACTGTCACCATTACCATTGGACTCGGAAACCAACATTGAACAGGATGGTGCAAAATAAATTAAAAGTAAACAAGAACGACATAAAACGGGCATCAAATCTATTACTTCGTTATTTCTCACGATATTAACTTTGTTTACATTCATAACTGGTACCTACAGTATAAGTTACGCCGCGCCGCCGACGTCTGATGGTCACATAACACGTTTGGAACGCGAGCGCCCGATATATTATGACACTGTCGGTAAAGTACAAACAATGCATGACGAGTGGATATTGTTGATGTACTACAACCTGACTAATTACTGGGAAGGAACTCACCGACTTAAATTATATATTGAAAATTTAGATAACATCTGCCAACAAACAGAACTAAAACACTGCAAGACAACAATTCAACAGCTTCAGCATGAAATGGATCTTATGGATTATTACAACTTTATGCTGAAAAATCCTAACAAACATCTCAGCAAACGCAGAAAGCGTGGTTTAGTGGATGGAGTTGGATACATAGCCAACAGTCTTTTTGGTATACTGGATCAGCATTTTGCCGAAAAGTATGAAAACGACATACAATCGCTTCAACACAATGAGAACTATTTACTGGATCTCATAAAAAACCAGACTAGTATTCTGAAACTCGAAAACCAAGTTTTGAAACAAACTGAGAACAATATACAGCGACAGTCTGAGTTTATTAACGATTTCGTCAACCAAACAAGCTTAAATATGGCCTCCATGAAATCAGAACTTGAGATAATTTCGGCTACTACATACATTAACTCGGCTTCCTTGACTGCATATTTACTGATCAACAGTCTTCGAACGTTCCAGGAATTGCTGTTTAACACGCTTACCAATGTATACCAAGGGCACGTGGATATAGGTACACTTGATTACTCCTGTGCATTTAACTCAACAACTGAACGAAATCTCGGGCAATCTAACAAAAACAGTGACTTTACCTGTGGAACATTACAAGGAAAACATCAAAGATATCTACAAGTTGATCACAGTTAGAGCACGAGTTACGGAAGGATATTTTCTGTTTGAAGCCCGCATTCCACTTGTCGCTGACGAAGATTATACTGTCTACAAGGCGATACCATTGCCTATTAAAATTGGTCATAATTTCATATATATCCGTGTATCAGCAAAGTACAGCGTTGTGAATCTGCAGAAAAACAGATACATTTCGATTACCGAAGACGACTTGCAGCACTGCCTACAACACAAACCCGGAATATTTCTTTGCAAGAAAAATATACCGACGTACCTACGACCTACACAGCAACAACGCACCTTGCGAAGCGAAATTGCTGTCACATCAAAATTCCACGCTTTGTGATATCGAACACGGTACTTGCAAGGAAGTTTGGATGGAACTACACTCGCCAAACAGCTGGCTAACAACATGCTGCGATGTATGCACACTACGTATCGTATGCAACGATGACGTCACAACATCTACTATTACAACGTCGAGTATATTGACATTACCTCAAGGTTGCGTCTTACAATCAAAGGATTTGACCATTTACGCTCATCGACAATACAACAGTCGCATGAAAATGGACAACGAATTCAGCGTGCCAGCCTTGGACACATCTATCAACCGTGTGGTCAACTTTACATATCAGTATGCTCAAAACACATTGCAACCTACAGCGACAGATCTACAAATTATCGAAGATAAACTTGCAAGTCAGCAAGAAAATGAATCCCGACATCAAATAACAATCTCGAGCCACGACGTTCATCAATATATCATTAGCTATGTATTGTTGGCGTCAGCAGTTGTAACTCTCGTCGTGGTCGTTGGGAGGAAACGCTGCCGGCCCCATGTGAACAAGAAGTCTGAAGGTATACCACATGAGGATATAGAACTTCAGGAAATCAGTCGCCAACGGACAACGACAACATCATCACCGAAGCGGGAATACATGCATCACCTGGAAGTTGAACCTGAGACGTCCCGCCGAACTCACTTCACTAGAGGAACCAACAATATCGCGTTTAATTTCGATTGAATTTAATATGAATTCCTTGTTTTGTTATGGCTTTTCGACTCTCTACTGTTGTTTTTTAATACAATGTTTCTCTTTTGGGCTTGCCAAGATGTACAGTCTCGATACACTGTACATTGCATTTTGCTGACGAGCGTCTTTTACTTAGCCGTCGTAAATTATATTTAATTAACACAATCAGTGCGAACTGTACTGTCGCGACGAACGGTCATTAGAGAGTCGAATTGTTACAGCCTAACCTGTATACGTTTACGCGTAATATATAACAATTTAGTGCTACTTGTGATCTTTTTCTTCTCTCCGCACTCACATAACAACAACACACTATCTTCTAATGTACGTAACCGTACAATCTCTATGGGCTACATTGTCTATTTGCGATGCAAAGATTATCACATAGAGATATAAAGGATAGAGTGGCAGAATAGTACCTAACTCAATACTGTATCAGTGTAAAAAACAGGGTATATGGCATGGAAGAATAACTAAAGCATGGAATGGAATGAACGATATTTTTATGAACAAATTGAATATAGCTACACTCTTCACTCATATGACAAATTAGAGTTGCCAGCAGAAGATGGCACTATGTTTGTCAGCTAGGGCTAAAGACCATTTGAACACAAATTTCGTAACTTTTTAATTTTTTAGTGATTGAGCAAATCCGCTATCGATATCGATCAAAGTTTCAATATAGGTTCAAAATCAAACAGACTTGTAAAAGTAAGTAGGTATGTACATGTTATACATTCCGTAAGTTTGTGTCCACAGCAGTCAGAACGCTAGTTAATGGATAGTATTTATATAATTATTACACAAACTTGCATTTTTAAACTGAACTTATATATTTTTGTTTCAAATGGGTACTCAGTAGAACAGGCGTTATTTTCTAATTTTCATGGTATTTTTCTTTACGCATCAACAGCCTTTTCCAGTCCACTGCTGGTCTTAAACCTTCCGTTGTGGAGGTTTTGCCTACTATTATACCACACTAGCCAGACGTATTCATATAGGGTTTTATTTCGAGATTTCCTTCTCTTGTGTTTCTCTTAGTCGCCTCATACGACACCTCGGCATTAATGTTTATTTATACTTATTTATAGTTAGTTTTTCAGCTGTAATTATAGCTGTAAGTGGGCTTAATAAATATTAAATAAATAAATCATCACCCCCAAATAACATATTTTTATTAGAGAAAGCAAATAATTAAGAAAAAAGCAAAACTCATAGCTTAAGCATTATGATAACTGAGAATGGCATATCCAAATTAATTCTTTACAAGGATAGGACATAATCGACATGGATTTTATCAAGCAAAGAACATAAAAATTAACTTAAAATAGATAAATCAGACAAAATCTTCAATAGTCCCCAAAAGTTTGTTATTTACAATAATCACTTTTTATTGACATTTTCTCATTACATAGAGTAGGTAATACAAATCTATGTGTAAAAAATGTATATGCGGGATCGGACAATTTTCGATCATACATGTGACACACAGAATATTTAGAGAGAAAAAAATTGTGGCTAGACTAGCCCTTCGATTTTATCTTGGGATCGGCACATTATTAGTCCACTAGTCGAACAAGAACAACCAAGTTTTGGTCTCTGGGTAGATGACATTTAACAAAATTTCTTTCAAACGAAGATTCCCTTATTTTGATGCATAACTACTCAGTAGACGTGACTATTAAAGTAGACAGTTCTTATCAAACCTTCAAATTACTGTCCTTTAAATATTACTGTCTTTGTAGAGAATGATCAGATTTTTTCTATAGGTGCATTAATTTTTTTGTAATATGATGGATTCTAACAAGCTTCGGAATTCACTACTGTTGCTGATAGTTTAATTATTAGCAAGTAATTATTTAAACACTCACACTGTTATGTTTAGAAGGGAGGAGCCATCTGTCATTACTATAAAAACGTTCCGCAGTAAAATGCTTGGAACAAATTCTGTGGTGCTTTATAAGCACCCAATTTTCTCCACGACATACTGCAGCAATCCACTTATTTTATAAATCTTTATCACGTGCACATAGAATGTAAAAAATAACGAGGTAAAAATATACGGTGGATAGACATATCGATAACATTTTTTACAACACTTAAAAAGTCGATATAAATATTACACGGCTAAATTCAAAATCATGACATAACTGTTATAAAAGAAAATTCACTAGGGTTATATAATTTGGTGGCATAAATTGTCTAAATTGTATCTTACACGTCAGTTGACTGTGTTCAATTTGGGAGTACTAGGACGGTCTCAATGTATATTATCCAATCTCTTTGGGGTATATGGTGTTCTGTGGTAAAAAACGTCAAAGACTGAAGGACGGAATTTTAAGAATCAATTAAAAATAATTTTGTACATTATTTAATCTTATAGTAATACTAGCTGACCCGGCAAACGTTGTTTTGCAAATTATTTTTTGTTTTTTGAAAAAAATAGATGTTGGCCAATTCTCATAGATACCGGATAAGCACAAAAAAATTCATCAAAATCGGTCAAGCCGTATCGGAGGCGTATGGGAACGAAAACTGTGACACGAGAATTTTATATATTAGATTATTAAATCTTTAAAATTTTAAGAATCAATTATTAAAAACAATTTTGTACATTATTTAATCTTATAGTAATATTATTAAATCTTTTCATTTCACCGGCTACACTACAACGCCCATGAAGGTATAGATAAACATGGAGGCCACAGCTGCAACAAAGCCTAGAGTCAAATACCTACATTTCTCTATCTCACTCTCTGTGGTCTGACCTCTCATTTTAGCGTGGATTTAGTATTGCTATCTTCTTATTAAAATCTCCGAGTAAGCTCTTAAAAAGAGCCGACATATTAAGCAAATCAGAAGTTTACACGGTCAATTAATGTGTATTTAAATCAAGAGTTGAAATCCAATCACTTGTTAAAACTCCCAATATTGTAGGTTTCGAACGCTTATAATCATGGTTGGCGAGACAGTGAATTATAATCCCATTTCCTAAGGATTTGGTAATGTGGCAACATTGGCCACCATATGTCAAGTAAATCTTGTCAATATGGCAGTGGTTGGTTGAAAAGAGATGGTATGACCACAGTGAGCGAGATAGCGATACATTATTTGAGCTTCAAGTACCTAGGTATACGGAGTGCGGTCTCCATGTTTATCTATATTATCTATAACTTCATGACAACGCCCGCCGCTGCAAAGTTATGTCGCACCACAGAGTACCTTTTTATATACGGGAAGTCGCACTTTTACGCGCCGTTTTTACCAATATGAAAGAAAATTGCTTTAAATAATGTTAGAAGTTGATTTAATGACATATTTTTGAGTGACCGGTGAAATGAAATGTTATCATATTTTTTATTATGTTTTTTGTAGTAGTTCACGCAACCTTTTACGGCACAACTTGGCATTTTCGTTCGTAAAATTTACGACCGCTCCCGATGACAGCTGATCGCGTCCTAGTTAACTTCGACATAGGGAGGGAAGACCACTTTAGGACCAAGTTGGAGGCGTCATTGTAACATGCGGTCTACCCAGTCCTTACGCAGTAATATATAAGTCAATGTATTTAGCTAATAAAAATATGGTTGTTGCAACATTCGTTTTATTACCAAAATCATTTTAAGAACAACCCTAGCGCCTTCGTTCGATGACGAGCTTGTGCGTACCTACAGTCACACAATCTGCAATTCTTTGAATGAGTACTTTGGGTACATTTCTCTTCACTGCGAACAACGGCTATTATTATTATGATTTTGTAGGTGATTATAGCGTAGCGTATTTTCGATTTTGTATGGGAGTGATTGTATCTGTTACGAAGTAACTATTTAGTAATCTGTGCCTTCGATGCTCAAACACCCGTACCATTCGATGCTCAAACGCCCGTGCCATGGAGGCTGTGATCGAGGAAAACCGGGGATCATAAAGGCCTATTCACACATATCAGTGAAGTCACAGTTCCGGCACAGTACCGGCACCGTGATAATTATTCTTTCATACATTTTCTATGAACGTATCCACACCTGTCAGTGTCAGTGACGACACAGTACTCTCAGTGACAGTGCCGGCGCCGGTGATCACGGACGTAATCGGTGGCGACGATATTTTTTGTCGGATCACGGACGCCGGTCTCCGTAAAACGAAATGGAGTACAAGCGACTGATAGAATCCAACATTCTACAATATTCAAAATATTTCCTTTCATCTTTAATGAATTCTTTGTATAATGTCATGAACTCTCCTTCTGTTTCTCTTAATTGCCATGCTTCAAGCACCCATTTTCTTTTTTCCCTTGATGCTGCTCTTCTTCTTCTTTGTCTAAAGCAATGGCTATCATTGCTAGTTCCGTATCGTTGAATAGAGCATAACCATCACCAACTATCGTCGCACCGTTCTCAGTGCTTCCGATCCGGGCACTGATACATGTGTGAATTGAAGCACTGCCGCCTCACTGTAGCACTGATACTGACCTGTGCGGACACGTTGCCGGAACTGAGACTTCACTGATATGTGTGAATCGGCCTTAAATCTTCGTTCTGCATTTGAGGCGGCGGCCCCATCTGACGAAACTAATAACTGCGGATGGACGCTCCAGTAACTCAAAGTTCGAAATTGTCAAGGAGGTTTAAAGTAGAGTCGCGGGTAGACAGACTAATGGACCTATTTACTGACGACTACAGAGCCCCAATGATGAGCCACTACATCGGGAGCATCCCGGATGTCAACCAGAGCGAGGTCCAGGCGGCTTTTGAGAAAATTAATAACAGAGTACCCGGTGATGACGGATAAAAGCCATCCACATTTAATTTATGAAAATTCTTCAAGCCGACTAGAACTAAACTAAGCTAGGTATATATTACATCAGAGAAACGGCCGCTGCCGCGCGACACATAAATACCGCTGAGAGCAACCACGTTTTCCGCCCCAAAATTATTATACCCTACGCTCCATGATAGTCGTACAATTGAGACGAATCAAATGACAACTAATTTGTTTAAATCCATCAAGCCGTTTGGGTTGCAAAGTCAAACAAATTGACATACAAACATACCTACACCTGAAAAACGGTACACTTCTGGCAGATGCAGTGGGGTAAAAGTAGTATGGGGCGGTGAATTTGCGGCGAAAACCCCTTACGCCAATGTTTGTGTATGACCGATTTGAGCAGCTATACTGGTATGAATGACTGTTTTTCATTTTTTTTGTAATGTACAAGTGATTAAACTGTTTCTCAGCAAATTCCTGTATGAAATTCAGTTTCTCAGA
Organism: Euclidia mi; assembly: GCA_944739405.2. Taxonomy (NCBI): domain Eukaryota; kingdom Metazoa; phylum Arthropoda; class Insecta; order Lepidoptera; family Erebidae; genus Euclidia; species Euclidia mi. The sequence goes on from OX123187.2 coordinate 35,909,548, forward strand.
GGGTACTCTTTTCTGGATGACGAAAGACTGACCAAGCAGATATATAAGGCAAGTGTGGAAGGGACAGGATGAAGGGGAAGACCTAGGCGGACGTTCTCTAACCAGATTGGAGACATCCTAAAAACAGGACAGGTTAGAAGCACCCTGAACAGAAGAGCATGCATGAGGAATCTGATGGGAGTTAATGAAGCAAGAGAGATATGTCAAGATCGTTGCAAATGGCGCTCCGTAGTCTCTGCTTACCCCTTCGGGAAACAGGCGTGAGTCTATGTATGTATGTACTTTTCTGAATGACTGGTTTAGCAGCTACTTGTATATTGACTGTTTCTACGCAAATACATTTCTACTTACCAAATTTAGTTGACACAAATCGTTATTATAATCAAGAAATAAGCTTGGGCCGAGGAATTGAGGCAGCGATAGCCTAGTGGAGATACCAACGGACTGCCATGCAGAGGGTATCGCATAACATTTCGAAGTTGCGTACCTATATTAAATTGTTAATTATCGCTTGCCCGTGCCTCGGAGAGCACGTTAAACCGTCGGTCCCGGCTGTCATGAAGTTCTTTGACAGTCGTTACGGGGAGTCAGTACCCTCAAATAAATTGACACTGGTCTAAACTAAACCATGGAATATCGCTATCCCAATGGGTTGCGGAGGTCTGAGGGCAGTCGCTCTGTGAAAAAGTTGATAATCTGTCATATCTGGTCAGACCAGTAAGCGGACCTCAGGCGCCAAGGCGTGCAAGTCTTGGTTGCAACCGGGATAACGCTAGGATGACGATGATGATGAAGCTTGGGCCGAGGACACTGCCCTGTGGTACTCCATATCTTACTTGTCTACAAGAATGAGAATCGAGACTGTATTGAAAGCTTTATTAAGAAAAGATTTAGAAAATCCCTATGCACCGTTGCCATAGCATCAACTTTAGCAGTCACGTAGTTAGTCAGCTGACTTTATAGCGTCTTCCGGGTTTCTACGCGATTAAAGGATGATTCTCGTTACACCGTGCCGGGGCCGGGCCGGGCCGGGCCCGGCCGGGCCACGGCCGGGACACGGTTAGCATGATTCACGTTACACCGTGCCGTGTCCGGGCCGGGCCCCGTCCGGGGCACGGCCGTGCCACGGTCAGATATTCATTGTATTGATTTGTATGAAGTAATTCACGTTAGGCAAGGGCCCGGCCGTGCCACGGCGTCGTAATGTCGATGGCTATTGTTTCTCTTTCGTCTGTCGCAATCCCTACTTGAACAGTACAGACACGGCCGTGCAATCAATGCTCGATGATTCACGTTACACCGGGCCGGGGCCGGGCCGGGGCCCGGCCGTGTCGAATCCACCGTGGCCCGGCGGGGCTAGGCATTTATGCTACACCGGGCTGTTTCCGAGCATTCATTGCACGGCCGTGCCTGTCGGTACTTGTTCGGATAGCGTCACACGAGGTGATAGTTTGTAATTATTACTAATTAAAATGCAATTCTCACAAATTGAGTTGGCAGCTATCGCTATTGCCATTGACGACGAAGCATTGGAAAAACGAACCGAAAGTACCAAAAGAAGATGGGGTATACACCCAGCCTGGAGAAAACGCGAAACGGAAGGGGAATTCGCCACACTGTATAAGGAATTAGAAGATGATGAGACCAAATTTTACGGTTATTTTAGAATATCTAAATGCTTTAGTATCTTAGCCTATTCCTCCCATTGAACGATTAGCAGTTTGTCTCAGGTAAATTTAAAAAAAAAAAAGATTTTCTTTTCAATATTATGTACTTATTTATTTAATATTGACATGAAATGTTTCACATACATACATAGACTCACGCCTGCCTCCCCGAAGGGGTAGGCAGAGGCATATTAAACGCCCACTTTTCGCCAATGTATTGATCCCACGGATTTCCCGAGCTGAAGCCAACTTCTTTATGAAGGAGAGTGAAAGACAGCTAGCCTCAGTGTCACAAATAGCCGAAGTCACATCGCAATGTGTATGGTCTGCCTTCAAAGAAAAATTTATGGAGACCCTCGACTCCATGACTAAAAAGCCTGTAGCTAGAAAGGATTGGATAACGGATCAGACATGGGAACTAATCGCCAAGAGAAAAGAACTCAAGAGCTCTAATACCCCAGCGGCGGCTCAAGAATACTCGCGCCTAAGCAAGCTTGTTAAAAAACAATGCAGAAGAGACAAAAACTGTTACATTGAAAATATCTGCGCAGAGGTAGAGAAACACGCCGAAAAACATCAAACGGGAGACCTTTTTAGAAAGATTCGTAAGATCACGCGCGACTTCAAACCACACTCTTGGCAGATAGATGACAGGGAGGGTAACCCGATCAATGACATAAAGCAAGCGGTGGAACGTTGGAGGGAGTATTGTGACGATCTGTACAAAGATCAATCCAACAATGTGATAACGAACAACTTAAGAGAGGCCGAATTGGAACCAGACATCATTATATCCGAGGTAGAGGATGCCATCCGTAAGCTTAAAGTTAACAAAGTACCAGGACCTGACAAAATTACCTCAGAAGTCTTAAAATCAATTGGCCCGGAAGGCGTTAAGCTACTGCACAAAATTTGCAGCATAATCTGGAAAACGTGCGAATGGCCTATTGATTGGGTTCACTCGTCGATTATCCCACTCCACAAAAAAGGCTCGGCAAGGAACTGTGGTGACTACCGAACTATCGCTTTGATCTTCCACTCTAGCAAAATCATACTGCACATAATCAACAGCCGGTTGAGATCCTACATAGATTGGCAAATACCACAGGAACAGGCCGGTTTCGTCAAAGGCAAAGGCACCAGGGAACAAATTACAAACCTGAGACTTATTGTAGAAAAATGCTACGAATTCAACACTCCAGTCTTACTATGCTTCGTAGACTACCAAAAAGCCTTTGACTTTGTAAGGTGGCAACATCTATGGGAGACCCTTCACCGAACAGGCGTGCCGAGTCACATGGATTGTCTGATCCGAAACCTATACGAGGCAGGTTTTGGTACAATTAGCGTGGGAAATTACACGTCCAGTTCTTTTAAGTTTCAGAGAGGCTTTCGACAGGGTTGCGTAATATCTCCCATTCTATTTAACTTCTATGGTGAACATATAATGCGGAAAACATTAGAAGGATGGGAAGGCGGCGTCAGTGTTGGAGGTACCAAAATATCCAACCTTCGATATGCCGACGATACCACCCTGCTGGCTGGATCTGAAAGAGAAATGGCGGAGCTACTACAGCGTTTGGAACAAGTCAGTGCAGAATTTGGTTTAAGCGTCAATAAAAATAAGACCAAATTGTTGGTCGTCGATCGGCTGGGCCAAGTACAGCGAACCAACCTGCTGGATGATTACGAAACAGTACAGTGATCAACAGCAAAGGCGGCTGCGAAAAGGAAATCCGTCGACGCATCGGCATGGCTAAGACCGCAATTACGCAGCTCACCAAGATTTGGAAAGATCACAACATCTCAAGGAAAACTAAAATTTACATTGTTCACACGTTGGTCTTTCCAATATTTCTCTACGGTTCCGAAGGCTGGACTCTGAAGGCAGGCGAGAGAAAAAGGATCGACGCTTTCGAGATGTGGTGCTGGCGCAGAATGCTTCGCATCCCCTGGACGGCGCGACGCACCAATATCTCGGTTTTAAAAAGCTCAAGCTAGACAAACAACAACGGCTTTCGACTGTCTGCCTCCACAGGATATTGCAATATTTCGGCCACATAGCGCGCCGAGGCACAGATAACCTTGAAAAGCTCATCATAACTGGCAAAGTGGATGGCAAGCGACAGAGAGGACGAAGCCCGAAAAGATGGTCTGACCAGGTGTCCGAAGAACTTCAAATGCCGGTGTCTCAGGCTCTCCATGAAGCACAAGATCGTAGCAAATGGCGAAGCCTGCTGCAGCGTTTCCGTCGGAGCCACGATCCTCAGCAGTGAGGGACCGACTTGATGAGGAGGAGGAGGAGGATTGATCCCACGTAATAGGTGGCGAGTGAGATTATAGCTCCGTGTGTTCCGGCCTAAATCATCAACTGCCCTCCGGCCGGGAAACAATACCCACGGCCGGAGCACGGCCGTGGCCCGGCCATGCTCCGGCCCAACGTGAATTACTTCATACAAATCAATACTATGAATATTTGATCGTGCCCCGGCCGGGGCTCGGCCCGGACACGGCCCGGTGTAACGTGAATCATCCTTTAAGCCCAAATCGCCTGTCTAATATTACTTTATTGTGGTTAGTAAATTTATTAAGTCTAGTATAAAGAGTATTTTCGACTATTTTAGATAAAGATGAGAAAACCGAGATTGGTCTGCAATTTGTCATTTCATGTCCTTGTGTATATAGGTGTGATTAAAGACCTCAAAAGTCAAAATACAGTAGGGAAAATCTTGATTACACATAGCAAAGGCCAATGAGTATGGTTAGTAGCGATATCTACTATTAGATGTTTGGCTAGTTTTAGAATCTGGACCTGTATGAGGTCCTAATATCCATTGGCATAGTAGTTTTTTAAATTAAGTATTAGCGTTTCTATATCCGCTTCGTCGGGTGATGCATGGAGATACAAGATTGATACAAGGAGCAGTGCTTTTGGATGACTGAAAACTTGTGTGTGAAAATGTTTGAAAATTACTCTTAACATGATCAATATCATGTAGGTACCTTATTTATTTTATTATCCACGGAAATTGATATGGCCAATTTATGTGTTATTACCTGTTGACCATTTATCCGTGTGGTGACAGATATACGGAATCTCACCACCCCATATCATCCCATGGGTGTCGTAAGAGCCGACAGAGGGAGCATATTATGCAGAGAAGAGCACTGTAAGAGAAGGAAAACTTGATACAAACCCTATACCAACCCGTTTGGCCAGCGTGGTATAGTATGCCAATGCCTCCTTTCAAAGGAGAGGCCTAGTCCAGCAGTGGACTGTTAAAGGCTGATGATGATGATGATGACCTGTTGACCACTACCGATCATTATGCAACCCTCTTTGACTCTGTGAACCTAATCTATAATGGTTTTTACAGCTTTACTCGATTACCTATTTCTAAGAATTTGCTGATTTTAATAAAGATTTTTCCTAACTAACCTTCAACTGCCGCAAATTAGAATTATAATTTAATTAGTTATTTATAATAGCGGCGATAGCCCAGTGGTTTACGTAACGGACTGCCGAGACTATGGTCTCGGGTTCGATCCTCGGGCACACACCTCCGACGTTTCGAAGTTATGTATGTATTAAAAAGAAATAATTATTGCTCACTTAATAATGTGCCAGGTAGATAGCAATAGGCTCGCTCCCTATTACATTGGAACCGAAACATAACTGGCGAAGTATGGGTGTGTAATATACCTCTGCCTACCCCTACCCCATCGGAAATATAAAGGCGTGTTGTTATCCTTCTTAAGTCGTGTGAAGCTATATCCTTATGTGCCTACATCGTCAAAGGCCTAATGGTTCTTTGCCTATTTAGAGTAGGGTGCCTATATAATAGTACAGTGGTAAGATATTAATTGCTGTTGAAATTTTCTTAACAAAGCAGCGTCTTTGCATCGATGGGTAAAGTTATGAAAGTGAAATCAGTAAGTATCTCTAGTGTTTTTATAATCCCTTGATAGTCAATTTTATTAATACTAGCTGACCCGGCGAACTTCCTACCGCCCTAATTTTAATAATGCTGAGTCTTTCATGTGTGTTAATTGTTGCTTAATTGTGGATGCATAGGGTTCCCACCAAGAACTTAGGGTCCCAAGCCAACCTCACCTGCAAGTGGTGCACCTGCCGATCAACGGACGAGGCTCTGGCAAACAAAATGTCCCAATAAGCTGCAATAGGCTCGCCACCTATTACGTGGGATCAAAACACTGGCGAAAAGTGGGCGTTTAATATTCCTCTGCCTACCCCTTCGGGGAAACAGGCGTGAGTCTATGTATGTATGTATGTAATTGTTGCTGCAAAACCGACTTTTAGCAGTAAGACGAACGATAGTCAGATTCTCTGCAGCAAACCACTTTGCTGCAGAGAATCTGACTATCGTTCGTGTTACCTACTGCTGAAAAAACGACTGAGTGTATTACTGCTGATGCACCAACTTTTACGTGTTGCTGCCGAGAATTAATTTGTGTTGTTGTTGAGAAACCGACTTACTGCTAAGACATTAACTTTTAGGTAGGTATATGTGTTGTTGCTGAAAATAATGTCGAACGCAAGTCCGATCCGCAGCTGGTATCACAGCCAGATTCGATGTAGCCGTAGGCTTGCACCAAGGCTGCAAGGGTCGGCCCTTAGCCCGTACCTCTTCCTCTGTTAATTATGGATGCTATAGCATCGGACATACAGGAAGAGGCACCCTGGTGCATGCTGTTTGCCGACGACAGCGTTCTGGTAGCAGAGAGTGGACAGAAGGTGCAGAGCAAGCTGGAGGAGTGGCGGCAGAGATTGGAGAGTGTAGGCCTGAGAATAAGCAGAACCAAAACGGAATATATGTTCTGTGACTTTGGCGGTCTCTCCAGTCCTATACCGGTTACACTAGGCGGTACACCTCTACCAGTATGCTCCGATACCCGTTACCTAGGTTCAATCCTGCAAGATGACGGCGAAATTGATCGGGATGTTAGGCAAAGAATCAACGCAGGATGGATGAAATGGCGACAGGTCTCAGGTACAATATGCGACCACAAAATGCCCGTGAAATTAATGGGCCGCATGTATAAGTCGGTCATAAGGCTTGTCGTACTGTATGGAGCTGAGTGTTGGGCTACAAAGAAGATGGATGAGAAACGATTGCATGTGGCAGAGATGAGAATGTTACGATGGATGTGTGGAGTGACAAGAAAGGACAGAATTAGGAATGATTACGTTAGAGGTAGTATGAAAGTGGCGCCCATTGATGAAAAGGTAAAAGCGAGTCGACTGGCCTGGTATGGACATGTTATGCGGAGAGATGATATGTATGTAGGTAAAACAGTGATGAATATGCATGTAGAAGGACGAAAAGCGAGAGGACGGCCAATGAAAAGATGGATGGATTGTGTAAGGATGGATATGAAAGAGAAAGGGGTAAACGATAGGATGACTGGTGACAGAGAAGTATGGAAGCGAAGGACATACTGCGCCGACCCCAAATAAATTGGGACCAGGGCAAGACAATGATGATGATGTTGTTGCTGAAAAACCTTTTTTCATTTGTGTTGCTTCTTACCTACCTATAAAGAAACCAACTTCACTATTTATTGATGCTGAGAAACCATATTTCATGTGAGAAACCGACTTTTATATTTGTGCTGAGACACTAACTTTTATATGCGTTGCTGGTGAAAATCGTCTTTCATTTGTGTTGCTGCTGATAAACCGACATTTGTATGTGTTGGTGCTGAGAAACCGTCTTTCATAGGTGTTGCTACTGAGAAACCAAAAGAGTATTGCGTGTGTTATTGCTGATTAAAGGTCAACGCTCATTAGAGCCACCCGGCACCCACTCCGCACCGCCTCGCCTCGTCGTAAGCCGTCCACGCGCGGACGGCGGATGGACCACCCGCCGTCCGCGCGTGGACGACTCGGTGACAACTCGCTGCTCGCATGCTTGCCGCGCGTTGACTGCTCGTGGCCGCGTTGACCGCGCGGCGTTCACTCGTTGACGGCGCGCGGTCCGCTGGTTGACCGCGCGACGTCCACCCGTGGACCACTCGTGGACGCCGTGCGGAGTGGGTGCCGGGTGGCTCTAATGAGCGTTGACCTTAAAATGCCATGCCAGTAACTGTCTGTTTGAACACGATTAAGTTAAAACTTCTTAAACGAATTTTTGTACGGTTTTCACCAATAGTTTGTGTGATTTATGAGGAACATTTGTATAATTCAGGCGGGCGGAGCCATGGCCGAAGTCTAGTAAGTATAACATAATATAATAAAAACAAAAAAAAAAACAAAAAGTCCGGTATTTACTGTTTATCGTGCGACCAATGCCAAAACAAGTACATAGGACAAACGGGTAGAAGTTAGTTTAGCTAGTTTTGAGCTGCGATATAAAGAACACTTAGCGGCATATAGAAACAACCAGCCTGAAAAGTCGCATTTTGCAGAGCATTTACTCCACACGGGTCACATTTTAAATAGCGGACATTCTTTTGACATCATACACACGTGCCAAAAGGTTTCCGAATGTGCGTATTGGAACAATTAGAGATATTAAAACGAGACAAAAATACATTACTAAATGAACAAACTAACTTCAACGGGTCCCCTTCTGCTGAATTTGTTCGCATATCGTGATAATGTCTCACACCAGTCGAACGACGGGGGGAATTAGAAAGTACGAGCACATAAAAGGCATGCACGCGGTAGAACAGCGCTCCCCGGCTCACCTACGCCGCACCTGCCTGGTACGCGCTCACTAGCGAAACCAACCGGGCCCGCCTCCGAGCGCAACAGTCGCTCACCCTCCGTACCGTGGTAGGTGCGCCACGCACCGTCCGCAACGCCATCATCCAGCGGGACACGCGTATGGAGAGCCTGGACGCCTTCATCCGCCGCCTGTCCGTGGGGATGTTTGAGCGTGCCGACGCCTCGGCCTGGGACCACGTCCGAGACCTGGCCCCCTGGCACGCTCGCCCCCCGGACAAGAAGAAGCTGCCGCGAGATCTGCTCGCATCACCCGACGACTCCGCGGACAACACGGTCACCCCCGGGTGACCGCCGCCCTCACAACACTACACTCCATTCCCTCTGTTGCAGGTGACCGCCCCTTTCCGCGCGACATCTGCGCGTATGATCAGCATACGTGCATCATGTGCGCGCGCGGGCGACCACCGCAACAGCGGACGCCTACAACACGATGCCTACACACCCACCACACCACACAACAACACACATCGACATCCACAGGGCCGCACACTAGTAAGTCGCTGTCCGCGTCGCTGGCTTCACGGAGCTGGGCCTCCCTCGGTTCGCCGGGGGTTTCACCCGGCTCGTGTTGACCGCCCGGACGGCGTGAAGACCGAAGCGGCCCTGTAAACAACGACGACGACACACACAGGGCACACATAGCCCACCCCAAACACCTGCCCTTTATTTAAGGGGCAGCGACGATCCCGCAGGCTGAGGGCACATCGCCCTGAACCCGCTTCCGCCAACCCTCTAGGGGGTTGCGTGAGGACTCGACTGTGAACAGCGCTCAGTCGTTGCCCATCGGTCCTGACGTCCTGAGGATGCCTTGTGGAGAGGCGAAACACGTGTCGAAGCATAGTCGGCGCATAGAGCGGGATACTGCACGTCAGGTATTTTCCTGGAACCCTTTTCCGCATTATTCCATGTATCCCTTATCCTTTGTCTTTAGAGGAGTTCGGTATTGTCAACCTTTTTCTATTGCAATAGTTTGGGTGGGCAATCCGAGGGTGCGTGGTGGGTTCCTCTTTCCTTCCATTAGGATGCACGTTATCAACATCAGACTTATTATAATCAGTCCCTCTGCTGGTTACACGCATAGTCTTAAGCCATAAGACGTAGGCACTTATCTAATCTACACAAACAAATAAACTTGAAGAGTCTGTTGGTAATATCAATCTTATTGGTTTTTAATTCTCAAATAGTTATTTGCACGATAACTTATTTACCCCATTAACCAAGATTTGGCCTAAAGCCAGTTTAAATATTTTTTGTATGTGTAGTTATTCATCTGTCAGTCTGTCTATCTGTGCCGGGTCGGCTGGACCGACTTTGGGAATATTTTAGTACCGTTTTCAGTTACAGGGACTATAAGGAGTAACATAGGCTATATACCTCTCAGAAAATTTCTATAAAATATGTCAGGTCCGGGATTCGAACTCGAGAGGCATAGGTAGTGCAGTCACGTACATTCAAATTCCACGCGAAAGAATTCGCGGTTACCAGCTAGTTTAAAATAAAAAACAGCTCTATATTTTATTATCAATATGGTTTTATTTAATTGTTGTGGTACATTGATGATACGACGTAATAGGTATATTTTGAAAGTGATTCTGGGTTATTGTTTTGAAACTCGTGAATATTCTTTAAGTCGTAAAGCATGGATGTTTATAAATCCTGTGCTATCTTCAGGCGAAAAACCACCAGCTATATCCATTGATACCAAATCCTTGTTATAAGCGCTCGTTGAACTCTTTCTTGCCAGCACATTAACTGCAATGAGATAATGTCACATAATAGGATTAGAATTTTTTACTACCAAATTATACCAAGTCTTATCGGTATTTACATACAACTTGAATTATTTTTAAACTGTGACTACTTCGTGACATGACTTGTAATTTTTTAACGAAAATCCAAAGTTAAATGGTATGTAATGTTCAGATCAAGATCTTGAGATAATCTTAGACCCCAATGCGTTACATTATTTCCAAAAGCTCATTATGTCAGTGTAAAATATGAGTAAATAACCAACCTAGTGCATGTCGAGCTACGCACTTGGTGTGTAGTCCTTAGCTAGTGTCCTAAGGATAAAATCACAATATTCCTTTTATCGCTTGAAACAAAAGTTTAAGTTAATCGACTATTACTTAAAATCACAATATTCATTTTATCGCTTGAAACAAAAGTTTAAGTTAATCGACTATTACTCGTTAATTAGTAAAGCCTCACAAGACGTTATAATTTTCGTTGAAAGTTCATTATGTACAGTCGAAGAACTTCCCGCTAGACCACCATAAGGGCGAGAATCGCTCAGCAAGACATCGTCGCTTGAAGTGCTATTTTACACGCACATTGACACTCGTATACTTACCAAATTTTCGTTTCTAGTGTGCCTCGACTCTATGAGCAAGCCAAGGAATTTTTTTTCGAACTGGTCTAGCCAGAGAGTTTTAACATAATATATATATATATATAGTCAGAGAGGTTGGATATAATATATATAGGTATAGTCTAAGGGTCTAGCACCGACTTGTTTGATTGTAGGTACGTCACTATGAAATATATTTTTTTACACACATGTCCAAATATCTTATGCCTCAACCAACATAAGTCTGAATGGTAACATCATTTTTAGGGTTCCGTAGTCCACAAGGAACCCTTATAGTTTCGTCATGTCCGTTCGTCTGTCCGTCCGCAGCCTAGCTCAAAGACGCCTGGTGCTAGATAGCTGATATTTGACATGAATATAGACATACGATATTGCAACAAAACTGTACAATAAAATGTAGGAAAATATTTGTTTTAAGGGTATCTCCCCTACATATCGCCGTCCCCAGCGAATAATCGTAATCAACTATTGCGATAGAAGTGCTTTTATGGGGAATTATTGTTCTAGAGGTGCGATTACACCTTGTGAATTTTTTTCACGTGATTCGTACGATTACTTTTCGAGTTAGACATTTTGTAATGAATTTACCTGTACTATTCTTCTATAAGAAAAAACGATTTATTGTGATGAATATCATCATAATGAATCCATACTGACTCCTTAAAGTTATCCTTTTTCCAGTAAACTGAAATTACAAAATTATTCGGGTACAATAAATATAACTTATTTTGGTAAAGTATATTACCATATTATTCGCGTGAAAATACCATTCTTATTTCACAGTAAACTCATTCGCAATATGTCTTTTAAAAACGTTGGAATTGTTATGATGAATACTGTATACTCCACGATAAAGAAAACATAGCAATCTATATCACAATATTATCCCGCGTCGATGTCAATGCGTACTGACGCGTTACGATGTATTGTCGAATTATTTTAGCAAGCACTATACATCACGCTCATTCATTATCTTCAGAGTCTTCGGAATATGTACCAAGTTCTTACCGTGAAATCAGATCTGATACATCAAGCACAACCTCTAGTATTGGAGGAGATTCTTCTTTTATAGATAAAATTATCCAGTCGACCAATATGCGTAGTCCGTCAACAATTTCTAACTTATCTTTGTTTTCGATAGTGTAGATTTTATAAAATCTTCATCTGCCATTTATAAGGTTTTAAATAAATGGGAGATTCCAAAATAGCATGAAAACGGAACTAAAACTAATCTCAAACTTCAGAACTGCTCTCTTGGGTCAAAATGCCTAGAAGAGTATTCTAAGAATATTTGTACTACTTATCAAGATGAATTTTTTACAGAAAATATAACATTAACACCAGACAAGACTGACATTCTTTGAAACTTAATGATTCAAGCATAGAATATAATGAGATTATCAATAGTTTATCCAGTTAGGCAAACAGCAATAATGATGAGGATAATCTAAACAACCAGAACACTCCTCAAGAAATAGTATTAGAACGTTTAAGTGAAACAGTTCAGCCTCTCCAGTTATCTCTGTCTATTTTAAATAATCAAAATAATAATATAACGATATCAGAATCTGATACGACTGAACAAAATGAACCCTGAAGGTTCTGAAGCTTCAGTAAATCAGAATGGCAGTAGAAAACAAAAGTGTGATAAACATGAATGGAAAGATATTAAAAACAAGATATTGAAAAACTCTGGCAAAGCTAATGAAGGATGTCGTTCTAAGAAAGTCTACACAGCGAAGGCGGTTGGCCCGGTATGCTCATGTAAGAAAAGATGCGGCAAAAAGTTTACTTCTCAGGAAAGGAAATGTTTTTTAACGCTTTCTAAAAGCTTCAAAGTCACGAATTACAATGGCTATATATTACAAGACGTATTAAATCCAACCATATTAAAAGACTTACTCTAAAGCGAAAGAGTAATAGAACTTAAACACTTAAATGTAGTTTTCCTTTAGATTAATGTGATGTATCAGTATGCAAGATATATTTCCATAACGCATTGAAGATTTCAGCACAAGTAGTATATACAGCCTTAGAAAAAATTAAAAACATCAGTTTGATTGATGAGAGAGGAACATATTTAAATAGGCCTAATAAGATAAGTGTTACAACAAAAGAAATAATTATGCAGCATATTAATCTATTTCCTGCTGTAGATTCACTTTACTAGTACCCATAGAACAAACTCTGCTTAGTTTGGGACTAGATGGTATTGTGTGAATGTGGTAGAATATTATCATTATTATTATGTCAGGAGGGATTCTAAACGACAATATTTATCTGAGCAACCTAATATTAGAAAAATGTACACTTAGCGGCAGTATGAAACAATTTTTAATACCGAATTCAACTTGTCTTTTTTTAAACCTAATAAGGATTTATGTGCAATTTGTTCCTTATATGAACAAGCTGAAGTTGTAAAAAAAGCTTGTTTAGAAGAAAAGTATAGGGCACACCTGGAGCGCAAAAATAGAGTGCGTGAAATAAAAAGAGAGGAAAAGGCTGCAGTTGATTCAACATGTTCTACCGTTGCAGTTTTAGATTTAGAAAAAGTAATCTGAGGTAGGTATTTTCCACTATAAAAGAAAATATCCTATTTATAATTTCTCGAGCTTTGATACATTAACCCGGCGTCGTGGGGGTACAAATTCGTTACATGGACGTCGGGGATGGGTCATAACTACTCTTTTTTTCAATCCAGTATCCTGCAATATTTCGAAAAAAAAAACTTTTTTTTTCTAATAACTCTATTGAACCTTGTGTAATTAAATAAAATATCACTTTATTTGTACAAAAAGATATTTATTAGTTAGTTTACTTAATCATTAAATATATCACTTTAAAAACTTAACAAAAATATCCTTTTCTAGATTAATCACAATAAACACTTATTTTTCATATTTTTTTAAATTTACACACATCAACAAAGTCTAGGGATATCTTAATCCTAAATTATTTACGAGTTTATAGTTTAGAACCTTGTTAGTTTCCACAAAAAGTTTATATACAGATTAAAACCTCTTTTATTCTATTTTCAAAATTTGAACATGGAAAGAAAAAAAACAAAATAATAAACAAAATATGGCGGCAAATTTGCTAGTAATTCGTTACATTAAAGAAAGTTAAAACTGTTTTATTATAATTATTAATGAAAAGGGTTTTTAATTGTTTTTCTTTTTTAATTTAACGTGACGTACGAACTTTAAAGTCATGTCACGTCGTCATTTGAGTCGAGATGAAATGTTACGAGCCGTGGGCATGTTAGAAAATGGTGCAATTCAACGCGTCGTTGCTGAGGCCCTACATACCAGTCAAAATGTGATATCAAGGTTGTGGTCACGTTATCGCAGTACTGGAGATGTGGCCGAACAGCACACAGGTAGATATCGTGTTACTACGCAGAGACAGGATCGATTTCTCCAAATGACCGCCAGAAGACAACCCAATATCACAGCGCTGCAACTAGTGCAAAGGCTCCAGGAGGACCACCAGCTGCTGGTAAGCGACCAAACCGTGCGAAGAAGGTTACATGAAGTTTATCTTCATGCTCGAAGACCATTGCGTGTTCCAGCATTGCGACGTGGCAATCGCGGTCGGCGGCTTTCGTGGGCTCGGGAGCATTTACCATGGAGTGACGAACAATGGTCTTTGGTGCTGTTCACCGATGAGTCCCGGTTTGGGTTTCACCCGGATTCACGAAGAACACGCGTTTGGAGAGCTCCAGGGAGAGTTAGCCGTCTACGGCACCCTCAGGAGGTCCACCCATACCAAGGCGGGACAATCATGGTGTGGGCAGGAATTCGTCTTGGCGGACGAACCCAACTCGTTTGGATCCAAGGCAGCATGACTGCACAAAAATACCACGAGGAGGTAGTAGAGCCCGTTATTGTCCCACACAGAACTCAAATAGGCCATGAATTTCTACTCATGCACGATAATGCTCCTTGCCATACGGCGCGGCTGGTATCGACCGCTCTCCGAGAGCACGATATTCAAGTTTTGGATTGGCCTGCACAGTCCCCCGACTTAAATCCTATCGAGCATGCCTGGGACATGTTACAACGAAAAGCTTTGAGAGATTTTCCACCAAATTTGACGACTGAACAACAACTTTACGAACACTTGCAAAGGACATGGGACCTCATACCGCAGCAAGACATTGACAATTTAATTTTAAGTATTAACAATCGATGTCGATGTGTAATCAATGTAAGAGGTGGCAACACTGATTATTAATGATTAGATTTTACAAGATTTTTTCCATTTTTATTAAAATTAATAGTTTTTTAAGAAGAAATGTTTGTTGTTATCATACTAATTTTCCATGATGATTAAAAAAATTATTTTTTTTATTTAAAACAAAAAAAACACGAAATGTTTTTTATTTTTATTAAAGACCTTAAAATAATCTATGATTCTTCTATTTACTGTATCAGAAAATTCTTCATAGATTTTTAGATATTTGATGAAATATAAAATATCCCTAGACTTTGTTGATGTGTGTATATGGCACTTATAGCAACTTAACAAAAGAATCTTTGAAATAAACATAACAAAAATTAATTGGAACCATCAACATGAACACATTCGGCGCATAAAGTTATGAAATTTTCGGGGCAAATATGTTTGCCGCAATAATGGCACGTATGGTTAGTCTTTCGGTCTTTTTTGATGGGACACAGCTGGCACCTTCTACGAACATTGGGTCTCTTTGGTGGAGGTTTTACTGGCGATGAGTGTTCCCTGTTTATTCAAACTTGCAACAAAATACCTAGAAATAAAACAAAAACGACTATAATTTATATTCTATAAAAACAATAACATATAGATATGTAAAATGATAGATTTTGTCACGAAAATACAAAGGGAATAGATATAAGCAACTAAACATGTTGAAAATATATAAAAATATTATTGAAAACAAAAAAAGGACGACATACTAATAAGCGGACATATGGCTAAAATAGTTACGTAGACTACAGGGATGGGTCATATTTACCTTTTTCAACTTGCGGCACGTCCAACTCACAGTATATCCGCCGTCCGACTAAGTTCAAGTTAACAACGCGACGAACCAGTCAACACCTCCAGCTACTGAGAAGAGCGGCGATGTTACGCGCTTTTTGTTAAAATTACAAGCAATTTTTAAAACGCCGGGTCATTATGACCCATCCCCCACGACGCCGGGTTAAATAAGTCAGGGTATTGCTATGTCTGGCACCTGTCTATTGCAAAAAGAGGAGCAAACGAAATTGGAAGCTGCTCATTGCAATTTATACAACAAGAAGCACAAAGAAATGTAAACAAAATATCATTTTATTCAGATGGTTGCGCCAGGCAGAACAAAAATAGATTTATTTTTGCCATGTTTCTATACGCATTAAAAACTTACGGACTAGAAAGTATCATACTGTATATACTATTAAATGCAAAAGTAAAAGGTGAGAAATATAATTTGAAAGAAATGGAGCAAAGTATCTGCTATGATTTAAAATGTCTCATCTCTGGAAAAAAATGGCTAAAAGATAAACAAGGTAATAATGTTTCATGGTCGAAGATTATGAAAATAAAAGTATATCATTTAAAACCTCATGTGTTGCAATTTAAATATGATTTTGGGTAAGACTATTTTGATTTGGACACTGCTCAGAGTACTGGAAGAGCAAAACGTGGACGACGACCGAGAAATGCTATGGCACCTGTAGCTGAAGAGAGCCTAAGCCAAGCATACTATCAACCTATTCCTATACCTTAGGGCTTAGCACGCGACGATGGCAAGAGACCAGACGGTATGTTTTTACTGCCATGGAAGCTGGGTACGCCTTTGGTGTGGGACGCGACGTGTGTCGACATCCTTGCAGCTCATCTTCCTAGCATGGTGGGTTGTGCGGGCGCTGCTGCTGCTTCAGCGGAGACTCTCAAACGGCGCAAATACATAAATCTAGTAGGATATTATGTATTTCAGCCGTTTGGAGTCGAAACGTTGGGACCATGGCGTTTATGTGCGAGATCTCTTTTTAGAGATCATTCAAAGAGACGCCTCGCGTGACTGAATTGCCATACAACGTGCTAATGCGATGTGGAGGATTTCCATGACGCCTTTTGAATGTTGCTTTTCCTTTTTTTATATATTGCTTTTATCTGTTAGTTATTTAAGTATAGAAATTATTGTTTAATTTACGTGTAAATAGTCACTTAGTTACCTAGTTAGTTTTAATTCAATTGCATTTAAATATTTCGAATACATGATTCCTATACCTAAAACTCTTTATGATGATTTACTTGGATTGAGCGCCAGCGAAGCTTTACCCAAACATTACCATGGTTTTTAGAAATCTCTTGCAGGCTGTGCAAATCTAGAACCGCAAAACTTAGACGAGTTTGACGAATACGATCAAATAGAGGACGCAATGTTGGAATAAAAATGTCGTGTTGTGCTAATAATTATTATGATGTAAATTTAAGGCTAACTTGATTAAATGCCTTTTTAAACAATCCCATAATTGTTTTATTTAATAATTCGAGTAATTATTACGTGATGTTTGCAATATGCTACAAACGGCAAAACATTTTTACAATAGGGACACGTGTTCCTTTTGCTATGGAATATTAATGTTAAGTAATTTACTGTTACCGCAATATATTGTTTTGAGCAATGAATAATATGGCAATAATAAGTTACCATTACAATCAACCTCGCTACTTTACAGTCAAGACGATCGCAATGAACTATTATTGTATAGGTCACTGGCAACAATTTACTCGAATAAAATCGTATTGTTGCATTATGGTTTGAAAATTGTGTTTACATTTTAGTAATATGAATTTTTGATTATATTTTTATCGTTGTAAAACTAATATTTTTTTAAATTACATCTCTTTACATGACAAAAAAATACCTATCTATTGGTATGTCAACGATTTTGCTATGTAAAACTGTTATGAAGTTATAATCAAAAAACGGTTTTTTATTTTTCCTGTAAATTTTACTTTTTGTGATTACGATATTATTCGTTGGGGACGGCGATATACAACGTGTAACGGAAATAACGCACATCCTCAGACACCCCAATTAGAAAACCTTGTTATTATCATAATGCATGCATTGAAATATTTTTTTTATTAGCCTAAACATTGTTTTTGATCGAAAGTATTAACTTCATTATAAGTAAAATGCGTGGTCACTACAAACCTGCGCACGAACACAATCACACGAAACGTTTGCTGTGGTAAACAAACGACAGCGAAATACGATACGGTCTATCATTTTTTAACATCGTTAGTGGCTATTTTGACTATCTTAATTTAATCATAATAATCATACCTAGTTAGCATTATTGATACATTAGAAATTAAAGTAAAAGGGTATCAATGAGAGAATTAAAGAAGAACGGCGTGTTTAAAGTTGTGAATCATAATTTTTGTACAATAAAAGAATAACCAAATGACTCACAGGCTTATTGTCACTTGTTCGGCGTCCTCTTTTTAAAATGCTGACATCAGGTGTCCACCACCCGGCTTAAATATTCCTTTAGTTCACACACACAATGTTTCTTTTCACTATTTCAAAAGCAGCTGATATCTTATTTTAACTCCCCGGCACTTGTTGTCTCGACACAATAAACTAGTGGTTTAATAGGTATGTCCCCATAAAGCAAAAGTCCAGGGGCGTCAAGTCAGGCGACCTAGGAGGCTACTGGACAGGACCGCCGCGATCGATCCAGCGCTCCTTGTATTCGACTTCACGATGATCTCGAACGTTCTACGTAAAACGCGCGGGGATCATGTTGATAGTACACATTTTGTAAATAAACAAGTAAACTTGTTAAACAGTTTTTTTCACTACACTCACAGAGAATCCAGGTAGATGACTAATTTTATTTATCTAAGCGCAACAATGGCCGCCCGGCCGGCGCTGTACCTACCAGCGCGGGCGACCGACGCGACGGTGACAAGTGAGACACATTACGTCTCGCTCTTTCCCGCTGTTAATACGTAAGCGAAAGAAAGATGATAGATATTTTGGTGGTCAATTGTGTGTTATTGTCTTGTACCGGCTGTTATGTTGTATTAATGTGTGCGTTCCTGTACGTGGAACCACTAAACAAATGCATTTAAAAAGAAGCCGTTCTACGTTGACTTAAGGTTTATTTTCGTATATTTCGCCTTTTCAAAGCAATGAGTGACTATAATTTACGTAATTTTAATTATTTTAGGATTAAAAAATGTTGTACATATAGTAGGGTTGAATTTTTTTTTTGGTTGAGTACCCCATTGTGTGGGGTATCATTGGATAGGTTTTAAAAAAATATTATTAGTAGGTACTCAAATATTTTTTCGATCAAATGATTGGTTTGTCAAATATCAAGCTTTGAAGTGAAAAAAATTGTTAGACTCAAGTGTCCCCCATCTGCCGCCTAAACTATTAATTTGGAAGAGGTGAAAAAAATCACAAATATAGTACATAATAATAGGTATAACGAATTTAAAAGGAAAACTATCACGGCTAAGTAGAGATCACTAGTTTACGAGTAATCGTCGGTTAACTTATAAATACCTATTTCTGTGACTTTATATAGGAAGCGCTGGCTTAATATTAAGGCGCTGTTATACCTCAGAAGCCGTGAAACACCTAATTTTTCGTCGCGCATCTAGATATAACGGTACATATTACAAACTAGCAAAAATTAGAGCTTAAAGTCAAAAGTCTGAACAAAAGACTTTTGAAAGAATTTTTCATTTACGTAAAAAAGAATCACGGTAAAAAAATCACAAAATCGAGGCAGAAAATAATCTTTCGTCTCACTGTTTGCAATATTTTGATCGTAAGCTGTCATATTTTTTTTGATAATATTGTAGGAAATCTAATGAACTAAAGAATTAGGTACCCTATTTATTTTCATATTATACGTGTATATTTTGTAAAATTAAATAAAATCTGCCAAACATCTATGATTTTGACGCTCGGTAGATCCCATCAATATCAAACGCTTCAGCAATTTAAACCTTATTAGCATAAGCGGTGTACTGAGTGTCAGTTGCTAGTTTACGCCCCGCCCAGACCTCATCATTCAGCTATGAGCCCTGTGAGAGATAGGTCATGTCGCTTGCGTCTCCGCTGCACGAAATTTTACGTAAAGCTGTTTGTCATTATAATACGCCGATTTGAGTTCGTAATTTCATGTTTTATGTTATAGACTGAATACTTTGAATCAAATAGGCTTTTCATGTAACTATGGGCACAAATAATTAGGACCTAAGTTTATACTCTTGTTGCGTTTAATGTGTTATTGTTTCTGTGCTTATAAATATATAATTAGAAGAATAAAATATGGACAATTAGAGAAATGAAGTTCTACGAAGGATTTGTACAAGAAAGCGTCGTAATAAAATAGAAATTCATCCATGGCCAAGTGATTATGAAATATGTAACATTTTTACACAAATTATTTTCATAAGAGTCTTTTATGACTAACTATGTTACTTATATATTATCGATTATGCATAATAATACTATTAAAGCATCAGTTCTTTTTTGCACTCAGATTACCTATGTTAAACTAAAAAATATTTGTCTGAGACTTATTAATACTATCTTAATGACATCATCCGTCGCACTCTTGTCACCGCCGGAGTACCAGCCGTACTTGAACCCAATGGTTTGGTACGCGACGATGGGAAGAGGCCCGACGGTATGTCATTGTTGCCTTGGAAGTTGGGTAGGCCTTTGGTATGGGACGCAACGTGCGTAGATACCCTAGCGCCATCACATCTTCCAAGTACAGCCAGCTGTGCCGGCGCTGCTGCTGCAAGCGCAGAATCCCTCAAGCGGCGAAAATACGGTAATTTAATAGGTAATTACGTATTTGAGCCGTTTGGGGTGGAGACGCTTGGTCCATGGGGTCCGAGCGCTCGTACGTTGTACAGAGAAATCGCCAAACGACTAATCGACGCTTCACGTGACCAGAAGGCTGGGCTGTATTTCGGCCAGCGTATCAGCATTGCCATCCAGCGTGGCAATGCTGCCAGCCTTCTGGGCACGTTACCAGTAGACAGCGATGCGGAGGAATTCTACGACGCCTAAACCTGTCTTGTAAATAGGTATGTACTTTGTATTTTACCCTCCCCTTTTTTGTACATATTTATTTTTTATGTATGTAAATAAACTCCATTGTATAATAAATTTAAGAATCCATTAGTGCATAATATAATTATATAAATTATTCTCACAATACATAGCTGCCACAGTTTTCAATTTTTGAAAGAGTAATAACAAAAAATCGAATCATATTATTACCTATATTTTAAATTCATTAGCTTGTCAGAGCGCCTGGGGCGCTAAGATGCCGCCACGGCGAACAATAATGATGACAGCGCTAATATGGCGCTCCGCAATCCGCACACAAGCGGTAACGAATGTTGTATTATTGTGTTTTGAACATAAACCTTTTTAGGTACATCGGGTAAAACTTTGATTATTCATAAACTATTAGGTATGTCTCAGTACATCTAATATCTTTTTAATTTCTAAAATCAATCATTTATAAGTAAGAAGGTGACTTCTCTGTTTGCTATAACACAAGATATAATAAAAAAATATTTTTTTAATAATAAAGTACGTAACTAATTATCATTTTTGTAATTACAGTGAAATTAAAGATAACAGTTCTGCAACGTCTTACACACATTTGACTTCAGTCATTCCTAACACGATCTGTTTAAGAGCTAGCCAAGAAATGCCAAACAATTTTTTAACAAATTTGACTCAAATTCCGTAGTGATAAGCAAAAATTACAAGAAGGATAGCAGTGACTGGTTCGAATTGCGTAAGAATATGTTGACAGATTGAAATTTTTGTATAGTGGTAAAAAGAAGAGATAACAGCAGTAAAGCCAACTTAGTAAAAAATATTTTGTACAAATAAAATATTTGCAATGTAAAATCAGTTGCGCATGGAATCTAAAATGAACAACTGGCTTTGCAACAACTGGCGAAGCAAGAAAATATAACAATCGAGCTTTGTGGATTATTCGATTATTGGTGCCACGCCAGATGGATTAATAGGTCCAAACACGATTGTGGAAATTTAATGTTCTAAAGTTGCCTATAAGAATGGCCTGGAGAATAGTATAAGAGCAAATAAAATACAAATATGGAAACATGATAAAAAAGTGAACTGACTAGTCTAAACAAATATTGTAATTGTTATTACCAAATTCAGGGGCAACGCCACGTTACACGCAAACAAAAGTGTATATTTGCTGTGTGGTTGCGAAAGTATACCACTAAAAATAGAAATTATAGAAAGAGATGATGTTTTCTGGGAGAAGCTTGTAGCGTTTTATATGAATTGGCAGTTGCCTGAAATTGTTGATTCTCGTCAAGCTCAAGGGATGGCATTGCGAGATCACGGAGAGGAAAATGTTTCATCAGTGCTTGAAATTTCTACAATACCAAGCCGTAAAAGGAAAGTAAATGAAACTGTGCCTCGTGAACAACAGCAAATAATAAGTATTGAAGCCTTATCACCTAACACACTACCTTTAACATTCGATGAGAATAAAGAAAACCTGCCGGGTTGTAGCAGACAGCTAACTTTTGATGAGCTGTAAACTCTGTATTTCGTTAATAAATTATAAATGAATATAAATAAATATCTTTTAATATTTATTTTCTTTGAAACAACACATATTTGAAGCGAAAGACTTTTTTTATATTTTCCATACAAACATGTATGACGAGAGCTAACGAAAAAGCAGTAACTCAAATTCTAATTCTATAATTTTCTAAGCGACATAGCAGTATCTCATGAATAAGGTATATCCACATATATTTTTGATGTTTCATCTATTTTGAAAAATAATAATGGGTTGGGTTTCGAAACGAGTCGCCTGAATTTGAGGGTATTGGTAGTGTAGGGGGCTTAAGGTAGTTCGTTTCAATCCCCTGAAAGTAATTTTGGCTGCCGGAGTTGCGTCTAAATATTTTTAAGCAATTTCCAAAATTTCATAAATACTTCGGCAATTATGCAAAACGGAACATAGTTTTTATATTTAGTACAGTTTTACAAATGTAATTTTTAGGTTTTATGTGAAAAACGTGAAACGAAACGCAAAACTGCCATCTTAGAATGATCATATTGACAGCTAATGTTAAATTTGTGCGTCATTGCTTTCGAGTGCCTTGGGTTAGGTGCGACTGTAATAAGTAAATAAATAGGTTATGTTAGGTTCTCTTTTGACAATTAATCCGAAAATAGGAGCCCTTCGCAGGGCTCCGACAACCTTATTAGTTTATTAAACTAGTGTGATGAATGTGGAAGTTGGCATACACACCGATGTTTGGAGATTTTTTTTTTCAGAGGAAACCAAGTATTTCCGGCAAGTGAAAATGGTGAGGGGGGTTTCAAGACCTCCCCTGCTTCCTTTCTAATCACTCACAACCCCTAAAAACGGCGACGTATTTCGAAACCTTTGCCATAGTAATTATACCAATAATAACAATAAACATCCATAAATAAATAAAAGAAATCAACTTTTACTAAACTTCAATTATCTCGTAACTCGCTTTAGTTGAGATACGGCTTTTGCGCTTAGTAGAGCAGTATTGTGTTTTTTAGGGTACCGTAGCCAAAAATTGTAAAAACGGAACCCTTATAGATTCGCAATGTCTGTCTGTCTGTCCGCCCGTATGTCACATCCAATTTATTACAAAACAGATTTGAAAACTGGCAGGAATGGAATTAGATGTAGGTATTCTATGAACTGCTTCACTATTTTTATACAAAAACAAAACAAACATAATAATGGCCTCTCCATACATGGAACTGACTTAATTATTTTTATCATCTTACGGCACGTAGGTATTTACCTACTTTCGTCAACATTTAATACCTATAACGTCTAATGTAAACCAGTTTTGCTCATGGCTGCACTGAGAACAAAAATTGCGCTATGCCTATATTGTACAAACAGATTGATGTATGTAATATAAATTTTAAAATCAGTATCTCAATTCAATATGCTAAAACGTTTTGCTTGCGATTTTGAAATATTGGAATACGGATGTCGCCAGAATACGGCCGCACGCGACGAGAATGAAGGGGGGCGCCCCGTAGTAGACGGAGTTAAAAGCTCCCCTGCTTCACCCCCTCATTTACCAAAACAGTCGCTTAGGACCGCGCCTTAAAGATGCCCGTTTTCAGTCCAATGTGAAACAGAAGTTATTATCAATAATGGCCATTATGGGCAACTACGGAACCCTAGATTGCGCGTGGCCCGACACACACTTCTCCGGTTTTTATAATATACCTACGTCCACAGAATGGAATTATACTAATAATTCAGTAATCTGTGCCTACGTCTTGGCTTATTTCTTATGTGTCACAAATTGTTAATTGTTATGACAATTAACAATTTGTGACACATAAGTAATGGTGGTTAATATAGCATATAGCACAATAGCACAGCACGCTAATTTTATTTCGCATCTAATAGCAAGTTCATTCGGCGCTCGTTCGTGCTATAAATAGCATATAGCATATAGAATCAAACATCGCGCCGACGCGACGGCGCATCGCACTTCGCACGTTCGCAGCGCTGCGAATTGCGATATTTGCGATCAGTCTTCGCGTGCTAACGCGAGCAGCCAGACGTGAATTTGCGTAGCGTGTGAATTTTAGCGGCTCGACGGCTCGCGCGATTTAAGTAGGCATATAAGTACTCGAGATATTTTACGTTCTAATAAGTTAAGTGTTTTGTGTTTGATTTAAAAAAAACTATGATAGGACACGTAATACTGTGTGTCTATGAATGATCTGTGTAACATGTGTGTTAAAATGATTTAAATAACCCAATACAATTATATACAGTCCTAAGCCTGAAAAGTTTGAAGAAAAATTCATTGACTTATTTATTATTAATAAGTTGGTTATTATTAGTTTATTGTGCATAATTATTACATTGTATACTTAGAAGAAATGTACAAATATGTATCTGTAATGTTTATTAATGTGTAACATTACAGTTCGTCCATGTTATCTGCCCCACGCGTTAAGTGTTCAGACTCGTTAGGCAAATAGCATGTTCGTCGACGCTATATTAACCAACGTTCAAATATGGATAGCGCGCGAAATCGTACATGTGCTAAAACTAGCGGTCACACGAAATTTGTTGACGCTTCGCACGATAGAATGCTATATTATAGCATTTTTAATAGCATGCTAAGAGAAATGAGCATATAGATCATAGCATGCGATTGATAAATAGCGGATTCGAACATCATTAGTCATAGGTAATGGTGGCTAATATAGCATATAGCACAATAGCACAGCACGCTAATTTTATTTCACATCTAATAGCAAGTTCATTCGGCTCTCGTTCGTGCGAAAAATAGCATAATATGCTATTTTTCGCACTAACGATGTTTGAGTCTATATGCTATATTATAGCATATAGACTCAAACATCGCGCCGACGCGACGGCGCATCGCACTTCGCACGTTCGCTGCGAATTGCGATATTTGCGATCAGTCTTCGCGTGCTAACGCGAGCAGTCAGACGTGAACTTGCGTAGCGTGCGAATTTTAGCGGCTCGACGGCTCGCGCGATTTAAGTAGGCATATAAGTAAGCGAGTTATTTTACGTTCTAAAAAGTTAAGTGTTTTGTGTTTGATTTTAAAGAAAACTGTGATAGGACACGTAATAAATACTGTGTATCTATGAATGATCTGTGTAACATGTGTGTTAAAATGATTTAAATAACTCAATATAATTATATACAGTCCTAAGCCTGAAAAGTATGAAGGAAAATTAATTGACTTATTTATTATTAATTAGTTGGTTATTATTAGTTTGTTGTGCATAATTATTACATTTTATACTTAGAATAAATGTACAAATATGTATATGTATTGTTTATTCATGTGTAACATTACAGTTCACCATGTTATCTGCCCCACGCGTTAAGTCTTCAGACTCGTTAGGCAAATAGCATGTTCGTCGACGCTATATTAACCAACGTTCAAATATGGATAGCGCGACCGCGCGTTAAATCGTACATGTGTTAAAACTAGCGGTCACACGAAGGGTGTTTACGCTTCGAACGATATCATGCTATATTATAGCATTTTTAATAGCATGCTAATTTAGCATATAGTTCATAGCATGCGATTGATAAATAGCGGATTTGAACATCATTAGTCATAGGTACCTAATACTGTTGTGTGTATATTATAAAAATAAATGCTTTTATTTTCATTTTCAAATACCTACTACGGCATAGTTAGAAGATAGAGGTGGACACTTTGCGATTGATACTAAAACGGTTAAGGTAAAGCTCCAGTCTTTTTGATATGCCTATTTAACGATACCCCATACATTGTTGTAGCAAAATAAATAGAAAACGCTTTCCCATTTAGGTATACTTAAAGGCTATCAGAATTTGCAAATGTTTTCGCGTGGTTACAATGTGTATCCATGGGAAATTGTAGCTCTCTAGATTTTATAGTTCTTGCGTGAAACTGCGGACGGACAGATGGACTGGCGGATATGGTGAAACTAAAAGGGTTCCTTGTAGTTTACTACGCAACGCTAAAAGTATACGTATCTATACTCTGAAGTTATACCGACTAGTGAGGTAACGAATTTTATATTTTGGACATTCGCGAATGCGAATATCTGCGAATATTCAGTTTTTAATCCAATTTGTCTATAGCTTGTTGACCTTCGTGGCGGACCCGTCCAAACGAAGTGCGTTTGTTTTAAGGCTTCCGTACCTCACAAGGTAAAAAGGAATCCTTATAAGATCACTTTCTTGTCCGTCCGTCTGTCTGTCTGTCTGTCTGTCTGTCCGTGTGTCACCACCAATTTTCTCAGGAACGGGTGGACCTAGCAAATTGAAATTTATACCAGATACTGAGGTTTCTATTAGGTGTATATAAATCAGGGTCCTGGGTCAACCCGATAAAAAGATATGGTCAAAATTAGATTTGCGAAAACTTGTAAGTACCAAAATTAACCTTAATTTTCAACGTTTTTTAATTTTCAGAATTTTTCCTTTACTTGTGCTGTAAGAACTTGGTTTTAACCAAAATTGACAAGAGCCGTGTGGTTGACGGCATAGAATACAAGTGTCACCACCCCCTATCTTCCCGTGGGTGTCGTAAGAGGCGACTGAGGGATAACACGTTGCAAATACCATCTTTGCGTAGAGACGGAAAACTCGACATCAAACCCTATACGACTGCCTCGTTGGTCTCGCGGCATAAATGTGCGCGTGGGATTGGGAGGTCCCGGGTTCGATTCCTGGGTCGGGCAGTGTTATTGGGTTTTTCTGTCACGAAATTCTCAGTAACAGCACGGAGTCTGGAAATGTGCCCGGTACGGCAATAGGCTCGCCCCTAATTACGTGGGACTAAAGTATATCTGGCGAAAAGTGGGTGTAGAAATACATCTCTGCCTACCCCTTCGGGGATAAAAGGCGTGACGATATGTATGTATGTATGTGACAATTCTAGGTCAACCGTATGTACCCTATATGGTTTTGGGTCGAAAACCTATATGATAGTTCCCGTTGAACTAGAATCACGAAATTTGGCCAAAATCAGGGTCTTACTGCACAGATAAAGGAAAAAATACAAAAAATAAAAAAGTAGAAAATTTAAGGGTGTCCACATACATACATAGTAGACTCCATTTAAGATAGTCCTCTAAGTTGTATGGGTGCTCATACAGATTTAGAGGACTAGCGTAATTAGCACCAACCTCAAATAAGGTAAAATGCGTACGGAACCCTCGGTGCGCGGGTCAGACTCGCACTTGCCCGAATTTTTTTGTTCCGAGAATAGCCGAGTTAATACGAACGCATCTGACTGAAGTGTCATTGTTGCCAGATGGGGCTATTTAGCGCCATTGGGGCTCTCTTTTGCCGGGCGGCGACAATATATTATCCATTGGCTACAAGTTAGGCTATCTCGGGGCTACACGCGCGCTCCAGCCAGGCGATTCGAGAAAAATTTAAGGATGCAAAACAGTTTCTGAAGAACCGTTTTACTCCCACATACAAGCTAAATGTCCTATCAATAATTCATTTCCTATCAATTTATATACCTACTAGCTTTTGCCCGCGGCTTCGCGCGTGTTAAATTCGTGATAACACAAATCTACTACTAAATTGTGAATCTAAACCATTCTCAAGTCCTCTTGAACACACACAAAAAAAACATCAAAATCGGTCCAGTCGTTTAACATAAAACTAGTTCTTTTAAGTACCACTCATAATGATGTAAGTATCAAAAATAACAATTTAATTGTTAAGCTTCATTGCCCAAACTTTAATAAATAAATGGTACCAAATGATAAAGAGAAGACTGATAATATGATTACGAGGTTATAGTTACTTTTTCTTACATTAAAAAGAACATAAGAAATGAATGGATTTTGTTTTACTAACTAACTATTACCCGCAAAAAAAGCTATTTTATATTCGTAAGGCATTCGCAGTAATTTCGCGAATGCGAATGCGAATATGCAAAAACATGCGATTTTTTGCGAATGCGAATATTATTCGTTAAATCACTAATACCGACACACTTGTTAGTTTTGACCAACGACGTTTTTTAATTTCATTGTTGTTTTTTATATAGGTATTTATAATTTACGTTAAATTTGCATTATAATAACTTCTTACCATTTCCTTTATATATTTGTATTGTTACGGTGCCATTAACGTTTTCTTGCGATAATTCCAAGCATTTTCGTGTGAAATTAGCTTCTGGCGAAAACCAGAAACCGTTATAAACAAAATCAGCCATCTTGTCTTGTAGATACTTTTTGACTCTGCAATAAAAATTAGATTTTAGCGTGTAAAGATAGTTCTGAGCTATAAGTTAAAAATAACTTAAAGAGGCGGTTCGATCAGTGCGTACTATACCTAAGTACTTCCTTGTCAAGAGTGAAAACTTCTAGATCAATGTGTGCAGCGTGTAGAATAGTTCCAGCTGGTGTTTCATAGAGACCACGAGACTGAAATGATATTATTTGTGTTATTTAGTATCCTTACACAGTATCAACACAAAGTCCTTCACGATGCTGAAGTTATTATTGAATAAAGTTTATTGAATAAAGATGCCTGTCTGTCTGTACGCGATAAATCCAAAAGTACTTTACGGATATTCATGCGGCTTTCACCAATAGACGGAGAGATTTTTGAGGAATTTTGGTGTATAGTTTGTAAAGGTTTTTTGTACCTAAACTAAAGTTTAGGTAGGTAGGTATACAAAACCTATACAAACCGTGCGAAGCCGTGATGTCCCGATAGTTAATTGTATCTTCAAGAAGAAACATCTTTTAAATTCCATGAAGAAGCATTAAAATATTTTATATAGACTCACGCCTGTATCCCCGAAGGAGTAGGCAGAGGTGTAATGTTACACCCACATTTCGCCATGAATTTTTAGGTCCAACGTAATAGGGGGCGAGCCTATTGCCGTTAAATATAAATATTCTAATATCCCTGAATCTACAAATAACAATCACCTTCAATCCAAGGAATCGGTTTTCCACGATGTCAATTCGGCCGACGCCGTGGTGTCCGCCCAGTTTGTTCAGGGTTTCGACGATGGCCAGAGGATCAGTCAACAGTAGAGACTTTTCATGTCCACTTGGAATTCGGACAGATACTGGTAATCCTATAAGAACAAACATAGATTTTCGTATCTGAAGCTACATTTCCACTTCGTTTACATCAAGCAGGTGCGCGTATCCCCCAAGAAATAGTTTAGTCGTATGATGTGGCCACAGGAAAACACAAATGAACCAGAAAAATGAACAGTGACCTGAACGGAAAATGAGTATAGAAAATGATTACTCGATTTGATTCACGTTTAGCCCCGAATTAAAAAAATGAGCGAGCTCACTAAAATGTTTTCTCTTATTGCCCACTGAGTCATTTCCGCTCTAAGCCTACTTGTTTGTTAAATCTGTGTTTCCGCTCAACTGTCTGTTGATAGAGCATTTATACCTATACAATTCTCATCATCTCTCTTTTACTCAATGATACTGTTTTGTAACTGTACTGAGTTGTAACTAATAAGACAATCTTTATTAGTTTATATTGGAATTCTGTATCTACTCACCCTTTTCAAAATTGATATCGATAACGCTCGGGAAGTCTTCAGCGCTCTTCAAATCTCTGGTAATTTTAAAGATGCCTGATGGTGGAATCGCTCCAGGGTCCTCGAGAACTCCAGATTCATAACTATTACAAAAACAACTCTCATTTATCACATGATTTAGGTAGCTGCAAGGAATTTGGTGAACAGCTTAGAGACCAACTTAAATGGAGGTAGGCTGCAAAAAGGAGAAATGGACCAAATAAATGACATTTTGGTACCCAAGTTAAGGAAATGGGAAAATTAACTAAAAACAACCCAAGGACTACATTGGTTAGGGGTATGCGGTATCCCCTCCGTTGGATCTCCACCTTGTCGTGGTGGGGGAGCTCAGTTACCGTGGTAAGGTCACCCACGGTCAAGCTAAGCGAGATCCCAGCAGTGGACGCTCCGCGTGGGCTTGATGGAGGCCTGCGCTGGATGCGTCCAATGGTGCGGGTGCGAGGGACAGTTCTTGTGTCCCTCGCAGCCGGGCGCGGTCGCGGGAGGAGAGGCGTGTCGGTGTTGCGTTGCCGCGCGCCCTATCTCTCGCGACCAAATGGGGGCGCACCATCGTTGCGTCGCGGTGGGGCCGCAGAGGAAGAGGAGATGCGGTGTTTCGTTGCCGTCCTCCCTATTCTCTGCGGCCGCTGGGTGTTTTGGCGGCGGAGCCCAACAGCTTCATCCGCCGCCAAGAGGTTTTTGTTCGGGGCCCGCCTGACCATCTGGCGGGCCAATACCCGTCGGGGGGTAGCGAGGAATGCTTCGGTGAGCTTCGGTGATACCCGACCCTCCGACACACGGGTACATGAGGAGGAAAAAAAAGGAAAAAAAGGGGATCTCCGGTATAAATAATATAAGGACGAGAAGCAGTAGAATCTTGGCAAGTTTTGGGGAAGGTCTATGTAGTAGGTAAAGCACACCGTAAGTATCTAATAAATATCAGATATTTTGTGATGCAAGTGCAATTTTACGTCCCATTTTATATGCCTGTTTCTTATCAGTTAATATTGTACTTAAAACTTATAAACAAATTAGCTTTACCTGATGTGCATTATGTTTTCATCAGTTGACCAAGGTTCTTTAGGTGTTGCTGATACAAGAATGTTTTCTTGTTTTGCAAATTCAATTAGATCGCTTCTGCCTTGAAATCTTTCGAAGAATTCAGGCAAACGCCAGGGAGCTATTATCTGATAAGGAAATAGGAATTGATTAAATATAACCTTAACCAAAACTCCTAGCAACATGTTCAGTCAGTCTCATATATGATGAAACTTCTTGAAAAGTATAATGCGTACATTAAAAGCTTCTTACTTACCTTCCCTTCTGGCCACAATGAGTAAACACTGAGTTCAAATCTAACTTGGTCATTGCCCTTGCCAGTAGCTCCATGAGAAATATATCTGAGAAAAAAGATTACATAATTTTAGTGTTGGCTATAAAGGCTTTCGGTGAATGATGTTTGGTCAATAAAAAATGTCGCCTTTTGCTTCACAGTGATTATGGCATACTTATTTAGATGCTATCGTGCCTAACGTTTTCGGTAACGAAGTTGTTTTAAGAGTAGTTGGATCGAATGTTAGGCCTTTTTTATCAATCTCAGAAAGGTAGGTATTTTAGTTATGGTTATCAATATCCATAGTAGCAGATGTACCAAAAGCGGTGTAACTTTGCGCCTATCCCTAAAACTCCATAACGCAAGAAGCGGTATTTGGGTTCTGTTCTGTAGTTAAGCAATATCTAATATGTATTGTGACGAGATACCTACATAACTAAATAGGTAGTAAGTTCAAGTAATAACCTAAACATCTACAGCTTGCGACCAAAAGTACGATGGCATTGTTATCATAAGGCCAAAAGGGCAGTCATTAACTGGACACAAACAAGAGTATAAATAGTAAAAATAAATGTTATTCGGATAATATCACCACAATCGGCGCATTACCGTTATTTATTGATCTTTATGTAACGGGTCTAAATTGCGTAATTATGTAAACAGAAAAGGTGAAACTATTCATCATGAAGTTTCGTCTGCTAAAGTACATAGATAATGTGTTACAACAGCCGTCATGGGGCGATATGGGCCGTTGTATCCAGAGTTTTTAAATCTGGTGAAGCAAAATTTAATCCAGAAAACACCAAAAACGAATCTTTCTTCAGAAGAAAACAGATGTTTGAGAGGGCTTCAAAGCGCTCCCTCTACTTCTGGATCCGGCCCTGGTCGTCAATTATTAAGTGAACCCATAGCTACGCACGAGGCTGATAGGTAGGTATAATTCATAAAAACATCTACTTACCAAATATTTAATAATTACTCAATTGTTTACTTACTTCGCTCCTAATTTCTTGGCAGCATTTACAAGACCGACGGAGATGCATGGCCGAGCCAGGGAAGTTCCTAAATAATACCGGCTTTCATATATCAGGCCCATCTGGACTGCAGACAACATATAGTTTGACACAAACTCTTTGCGCAGGTCCTCGATTGTTACCTATTATAGTAAAGAAAAATATAAAGGATTATTAGAAACTTTGTTATTTTTAGAGTAGGTAGACATAGCTGGGCATTAACTCGTTAATCGTTAATTAACGAAGTTAAAATTTCCGTTAACGGATTAACATTTAATTTAACTTTAAAAAATTAACGGACTTGTTAACTTCCGTTAAATTTTTCCAAGTCCGTTAATCCGATACCTACTATTTACCACATCGTGCCGCGCCGCCGTGAAAAACGCATTCTGACAAGTTTGTTCGGGTCTGTCGACAAGAGTGGCATGGCGCTTTCCTAAGAACACAAATAATTCATTGAATGTTAATTTTTTAGGCTTAGCGTGCATTTGTCAAAGGAAGCAATATTATTTTCAAGAGGGGGTTAGGGTAAATTTAAACCCAAGTTTGTGAAACAATTTTCGGTAGCCATCTTGAAAATAGTGGTACAAATGGGTTTTCTAGTTTATCTTGCAAACTATTGGCCGTACAGAAAATTACAAAACACTTCTGGTTGCAAATTTAATTGTCTAAAACTATGGTCTCGTAGCATTTATGTTACTGGAGACCTGTTATTGGAGATATCAGAATTCAATGAGGAAAGTGATGAATTACCGACAAAAATGTGACTTTCCTCAAAAGTTCTTCATCAAAAATATAATACCGGAATTTATTTGCAACAAAAAACTCTTTTACATGTTCCTTGTGCGACTAATATTTTACCAGATAATAAAAAAAAACCCTCTGCATCTGCAGTTTTCCTAAGATGGCGGCCGATTGACAAAAGGTACGATCCCACAAATTTGGATCTAGGCTAAAATTAGCCCTCCCTACATATCTGTAAAATGAAATTACTTCCTCTGATACATGCAACCCCAAATGTAACTTTTCAATGAACTAAAACTTAAAGTTCTTTCACGCAGCGATATAAAAAGTATTTTTTACCACGTGTTAACGGATTAACGATTAACGTTAACTTGCGTTAAATCGTCCCAAAGCTTTAACGTTTAACGGAGTTAACTTTTATAGTAACGGATTAGTGATTAACGAAGTTAATTATTTGATTAACGATGCCCAGCTATGTAGTCAGATAGGTAAGTATACCTGCCATTAGTTACTTTCAACCACGCCAAACAAAAGAAGCATTTGAAAGGCCAAAAATATTTAAGAAGAAAGATCCGCACGGGCTCTAGACAGATCGCCAAAATAAAGAACAAAAGCGATAAAATAGGATTAGACTTAGATTCTAGCAATCGTTAAGAAATTCTACTTAAAAGAAATAAATGTTGCGGATCATGGATAGATATGTTGTTGAGATTTGAAAGATTTGCAAAGAAAAGGAATTCTTTCTATGATAGGGCTTTCACGTTCAACTTCTTACCTAGATAACCTAGGAAATCCTATAGAAATATAATCTATTATGCTGTAAGTACTAAGTAATAAAACCCACTGTACTTCACTGTATCTTAGATGAAATAGTTTCTGACTACTTAGGTACTTATATCACAACTCACAATATTCAATAGCAACTGTCTTTGTGCCTAGTGCTGCGTGTTCAATCCTTGTACGGCATAAAAAAGTGATCCCTTGAGCACAGTTAAAATATTGGTTATTTTTGTGAGAACTTTTTATGTGGTTTATTTTCTCAATTTTGATATTTGAAGACCTAAAACCGAGGTTGAATCCTGGAATCGTATCCATTTGGGTTCCACTACGACATCAAAAATATTTTCACCACAGCAGCTCAAACATGCCGCTTTTGCTGCGAGCAGTGGCGTAGCGTGGGGGGGGCCGGGGGGGCCATGGCCCCGGGCGGCACATTTAAAGGGGCGGCAAAAGAGGCCGCGAAAAAAGAATATACTATGCGCGGGCACTGACTCGATCCAAGTAGGACCGCGCGGCAGCGCGGGCGCTGTAGGAACTAGGCAGGGGCGGGGTGAAGTCGAGTCCTGTCGAAGTTACCAAGCACCGAGCTTTCCCGAACAGAACAACAATCGAAAATAAAATCATCCTCATTTTCATTACGTGAAGATTTATGGCTGTGTTTTTTAATTTTGTCACGGTAATCCGTAGTTTTTGTTTATGAATTTTTAATGGGTTGTAAAATTCCGATGATCTGCGAGTATGTTATGAGAAAATTATTAATCAATATAAGAGCAGAGCCACCCCTGTGTGCGATGTTTGTGGCGTACACAGCGCCAGGGCAATAGGGCCGCCGCGTGGCGATGAAATGCTAGCGTTAATTATTGAAATTATTTTTGATTTTATTCTAATTACTACACAATCTTTATTGTTGAATAGGGAAGAAGGCAGATACAAGTCTACCAAGATAATAGCCACACTTGCGGTTTAACTTCAAGCTAAGCACTTGAATTTGGACCCCAATATTTATGAGCTTTGCGTTAAAATCAAAGCCGATTGTTTCACATATTACAAACGCCTTCTGCGAATTTTTTGACGCAGCCACGTGGGACGTGACTGACGCGGGTTTTGTCCATAAACTTACAGATTTCGCCTCTGAACCCCTTAATTTTGCAAAAATAAGGAGTAGAAGTAAATGATATTAACCGGTGACGGGCAGCAACGTCACCGGTGCAAGAAGCTACGCCCTGTGCCCTTCAGTGCACTTACAAACAGAACAACGGCACCAGTTCTCGGTCACCCCGCTATTCGGAGGAGGCCGAGGGATTCAGGCCAACTTATGTACTTACAATGGGAGACAATTCAAAGCCATTCCAAGGCGTCATAATTTTATTCTAACTTTGAAATATCCAAGAGGAGCATATTATAGTGATTTCAAATATGCTTGATATATCCAACACCTTATTTGAAATAGTTTGGTGTTTTAATTTGACTACGGACTAGGCCTCTAAAATTAAGTGCCTAAAAATAAGGCCCCCAATTCCCGCCAGCTTCGTTATTCCCGGCCAAGGACGTAGTGGCGGGTACGGCAGTGCATGTCGTCTGTAAGACTACCGGGCTACGGCTGGCTACCAAAATCAATTATTACATACCTTGCGACCTAAACCGAACATAATCTACGGCAAGACTTAATTCTACCTCGAGCTCGGTCGAGGTAGAATTAAGTCACATAAAGTGGCACATACTGGAGTTATCAAAAGTCCGAAGACAAGGGGAGGACATGGTAACCCTAGAGTCAGTTGACTTTTGCTACCTTCGAGAAGGCAACTTACTTTTGGGGTGACGTTGGTTTCCTGGTCAGGAAGAACAGTTTGTAGAAGTCGGTAGTGTGTCGATTGTCGATCTGGATAGCGTACCTCGTACCTTAAACTCACCAATAGGGGCAGCCTTAAGGTAATGCTACAAGTATATGCGCCGAACTCAACTCACCCTGGCAAGATGGCTGAGGCCATGTACCAGTACAGTGCTAAGAAAGCTAGTAAGACCAAAGCTCAGTACTTCAACGCGAAAGTAGAAGTACAAGAACGCGGCGAAACGAAAATGATACGAGAATCATAGGGCCAAATGCTTCCTCGTAGCAGAGGGGCTTTTCTTAACGAACTCCTTTTGTAAGAAGAACCTCACAGGCAGTGGATATGGCGAAAACGCGATAATGTGCCAAACAAGGTTTTCACTTGGCTACATCACAACGGACCGAAAGCACATATTTAAATAAAGACGGTGATCAATATAATAAACACCTGAAGCGATCACCGACGAGTACGAGGCTCTATTAATATAAACCTCAGAACTGAAAGGGCCTGGTCAAAGAAGCCAACCCTCGGACCTACATTGCTCCTCCCACCAACAGCAAGAAGTTAAGTAGAAGACGACCCTAGCGGTCACGGTACAAGACGATTCGTCTCGAAAGATTTGCTCCGCATAGAGAAATAAACAAGGAGTCTAAACTGACTGCTAGCCGAGACTGGATGGCCGCAATTTCAACTCAAAGCTCGAGATTCTCGAAGACATTGAAAGCTTTTATCGACACTTGTTTACCTCGCAGGCAGACAGAACAATTTGACCTAGTACCGACAATCTAGCCCTTATGACACACTACTACACCGAAGCCATCCTGAATGCCGAACAGACTGAGGTGCGGGCGGCTCTTAAAAACAACAAAGCACCTAGTGATGACGGAAATCCATCGAAATTTAACTCATGTGTAGTGCGCGACTCATTAACACCGCTGAGAGTTGCCACCGCTATGCTCTATGATACCTATTCGTGCAATTGAGACGAATCAAATGACAAAATTTTTTTTAATCCTTTAAGCCGTTTAGTGTGTAAATCCAAACTAAAGGACATACTGATAAACATACGAACACAAGCCTGGAAAATCACGCTTCTGCATAAACATTGGCGTAAAAAGGGGGCGGCGAATTGCCGACCGGCCCCGGGCGGCAGAAACCCACGCTACGCCACTGGCTGCGAGACAACAGTGAACAAAACGCGATTTTGATTCGAGCGTGAGGCAAAGTAGCTTTTTAATTTTTCAATCTTCAGTGCCACGAATTGACATTGTTCAGCCATAAATTTGAAACATTCGAATTTTACTGAGCTCTGTCTCTTTCAAGCCGTATACAGACTTTGCGAGGCATGCGCTGCGCACGGCGCACAGCGCATGCCTCGCAAGGTGTGTACCTTTATATTCGTGGCGAGGCATGTGCTACGCACGTGCGAGGGCGAGCCAACGAGTGTCGGCAAATGCTACAAGATCAAAGTGCCTCAGTGCGAGCATTACATTAGTTGTGGACGGTGACGCGCATGCCCGTTCGAGCTGTGCGCCGCGTACAATATTCACGTACGCCTCGACTGCGAAAATGAAACTGCGTTTGTTCGGGCCATACAGCGCGCAGCGCATGCTCGGGCCGATCCAACCAACACAGCAGCAGTCAAGATGGCACCTTTGCATCGCGTGCGCGTATCCGCTGCTGCTTTTATAATATATTTTATTTTCTCGAGATTTTTCCTTCTATAACATCCTAGAAGATAATTTTTTTTTCAGCTCAGCGACGGTTACATTACTTCATTCGCAATTAAATGCCATATGTCTTCTCTTTTGTTTTTATTATAATATAATAATGATGTTTTGGACAATCGGTTATTTTCGTATAATTCAAATTTTTCGTTCATAATGCGTGCAAACATCACAGCGATGCGGATACAACCGTCCAAACGCAACGCACTGCTCGAAATGAGCCGGCGCACACGCGCGGCTCGCACGCGTCTGTGCGTAGCACATGCCTCGCAGCAAACATGAAGACAGAGAAACGAGGCGTTTGCTTCGTACGCGATGGCTCGACCCGAGCATATGTTGGTATAGTTTTTCAACACGCACGCCTCAAACAGAGGCATTCGTTGTGCGCCGTTCGTAGCGCATGCCTCGTAAAGTCTGTATCCACCTTAACATGCATATAAAAAGTGAGTGAAAAAACAAACCCCTTCGAATTCGAAATTCGATTTTGGAATTCGACCTCAAAGAAAACACATTCGGAAACGCAAATAAAAAAAGATATTTGTAATAAAGAAATTACTTTTTTTTATATGCTTTTGTTTATATGTTAAAGAACAATGGCAGAATTTGGTCTGGGTTTGTTGTGGCGAACTGGCGACCTTAAACTTCATATGAACAAAACAAATTGTGTTTTTTTCCTACGATTTTTAATATTTTCAGTTTGTCTCGTTACAGCTGGAGTATTTTATGATGATAAAAAGCATTCCAATTGATTACGAATACTTTTTTATTTGATTGTTGCCATAGACAATGGTGTGACAGGAATAGACGTGAGTGCTATATCCGTATCGATTATTAAATAAGTAATCGATACGATCGACCTTTATAGAGTTGGTTTGGTTTAAAATGCAGTTATTTAATATTTCATCAACATTATATCAATAAGCTAATATTTTTGAAGCAAAACAACGTTTAAATTAAATAAAAAAGTCACAGCATCGTTTTAAAGTTGTATCGATTTCACATAAAATCGATTTAAAATGTGCAGCTCTGCTTTTGGTTATGGCTGTGAGAGTTAGATGCTACAAAATACTTCCGTGTTTTGATGTCAATCTGACATAATATGTCATTTGATAATTCAAACGTACCTACCTACATTGTTTAACTTTTATACTATAACTTTCTTTGTACCTACATAGTTCATTCTTAACTAAAACTTCAAACACCGATATCTTCTTTTTCCACCTTTCCTGAGTGAAAATAGAATCATTTCTAGACTCTGTTACTTACACCAAATTTTTTGATATATTTTTTATTACTGTTCGCTTCAATTTAATTTCAGACATTTTGATGTATGGAGATCTGCCATTGTCCTTTATTATTGGATTTTAATAAAAATAAGTCTGATTATTGGATTAATAGTAAAAAATTAGTATTTAACCAATACATTTTTATTTGGAATTACAAAAATGATACATTTGAAAAATAAACATCAGGGACGCGGTATTTATACGCGATTTAAAAAAGTAGCGGGAATAAAAATTTCGCTGATGCTGATACAGTATAGCGTAACGTGTTAAATTATATTAATATATAAAATG
Organism: Euclidia mi; assembly: GCA_944739405.2. Classification (NCBI taxonomy): domain Eukaryota; kingdom Metazoa; phylum Arthropoda; class Insecta; order Lepidoptera; family Erebidae; genus Euclidia; species Euclidia mi. The sequence goes on from OX123187.2 coordinate 35,948,492, forward strand.
ATCTAAAAAGATGAGTGAAACTAGCGATGATGACTGTACATTAACACCAGAAGAGTTAAATCAACAAGTGATTAATGCAGAATTCAATCTATTCCTGTTCATTTCTATGTCTCCTCCATGTGTTCTCACTGCTGTGGTGAAAAGTTATGTGTGCTACACGAGAGCAAAGTTTTTTGTATCTGGTGCTGTTGAGTCCCTCACCACGCCCAGGATTCTAACTTTGATTCACTCGCTACGCTCGTGAATCAATCGTAGAATCCTTCGCTTGCTCGGGACTCAAAATCAGCACTCAAATCAGCAAAAAAAAACTTTGCTCTCTTGTTGCACAAATAACTATTTCTTTAAAAATAAATACAGTGAAACTTACATCTTTGGCTCCGATTTTTAGAGCCTTTTCCTTTGCTTTCTTAAAGTCTTCATTTTGGCCCACATCGGCCATGAAACATACGACGTCATAGTTTTTTTGGATCAACCTAGAAATCAGAAAAATAGAAGGTAAATACGGCAAGATAAATAAAAAACCAGATGGGCCTAGACTGGGTTTTCACGCTATTTGAGTCGATCGTTGAAGGGAAAAGATTCCATACAATAAATTTGACAAGCTAACTAAGTATACCTACGACAATACAAGAATATCTAAGTAACCAACAGACTGCCATGCATGGGGTTCAAATCCCGGTGCGCGCCAATGACTTTTCGAAGTTATGTGCGTATTAGGTAAATTGTTGATTCGTTTGCCGTGCCTCGTAGAGCACATCAAACTGTCGGTCCCGGCTGTCTTGAAGATTTTTGACAGTCATTATATACCTACCTACTGGCACTGGTCTAAGCCATGGAATATTGCCTATCCCTGTGGCTTGCGCCGCTTGCGGAGGTCAGACGGCAGGCGCTCTGTGGAGAACTTAATGTTATGTCATATCTGGGTAAACTTGTAGGTGGACCCCTGGCTCCAGTCTTGAATGCAACTGGAATAAAATTGTCGTTCTGCCGTACCGGCCATTTCAAATCAAAATATAGTTTTTTGGCTGATATTTCTAATTTCAAATTAATTTTATTTAAAAAACATGGTTTTTTTTTTCTAAAATCGTAATTTGTTTAATAGTTAGTGTTACGTTTTCATCGCATTCGAACATTTTTCGTCATCATGGATACTTTATAAATTCGAAAAATTATGGAGTATGAGTACCGTCGTGGCAGCTAAGCGGCACGCAACATCAACGACGTTTACGGAGCGAACACTACAAACGAACGCACCAACCGTTATTGGTTTGCCCGCTTCCGTTCTGGAAATTTTGAACTGAAAAATGAACCTCGTGGTCGTCCAAAAACTTCGGTCGACAATGACGAATTAAAGGCGATTGTGGAAGCTTATGATACTCAATCTACGGCTGAATTAGCCGCAGCTTTCGACGTTAGCATCAAAACAATATTGGTCCATTTGCGTCAAATTGGCAAGGTAAAAAGCTTGACAAATTATGGGTACCCCAAGAAACTCAATGATCGCCAGCGCGAAGTACGCGTCGAGACGTGCCTTGCATTGCTCAACAGGCATACAAATGAAGGAATTTTGAACCGCATTGTTGCTTGTGTCGAGAAATGTATCCTGTTCGACAATCGTAAGCACTCAGCAAGTTGGTCGTACCCGGTTTCATCACCCAAAAAATGTCCTAATTAGTCCTAAACGAAAATTTACCCCCAGAAAAGTGATGGTCACTGTTGTTCTTACCAAACGGGACGAGCATTACTGCAGATGTGTACTGTGAAGAACTGAACACAATGATGGAGAAGCTCGCACGTCTCCAACCAGCTTTGGTCAATAGTTCACACTCCACTGCTCCTGCACGACAACGCGTGACCTCATACTGCACAGCAGACGGTCTCCAAGCTACAAGAGCTGCGGTTGAAAGTTCTCCGTCGTCCGCCGTACCTACTCACCAGACCCTGCGCCTACAGACTTCTACTTTTTCCAGAATTTGGATAACTTCTTGGCGGGAAAAAAATTCAATACCCGAGAGGCAGTACAAAATGCCTTTGAAGAATTTGTTGCCTCCCGTCCAGCTGATTTCTTCAAGAATCATTGGGGCATCAATAAGCTACCAATACGTTGGCAGATATGCATTGATTGCATGAGTGATTAGTTTGATTAATAGAAGAAAAATATAGATTTTCATTTATTTCATGAAAAATGGCAATTTCATAGGTAAAGACATAATATCAACAACAGCAAGTAACAAATAGCACATTTTGGCAAATATTTCTATCAATAGAAAAGTAATAATCATAATATTAAATTCAAGTACAAGACGGCTCTCAATTGCGTCCCAATTATTCTATGGGATAATAATCAATAATTGTCATCCCGTGACTACGGTAGTGCTACGTTTTAAGCGAATCGTCGCGGCGCACAGGTGGGCTGAAAATCAACTTTCATAGACATAGGATACTAAATTATAAGTGTCGGTTTTGATACCGGATATTGCTTCTATTAGCTATTACTATAGGTACATAAAAATGTCATCCTAGTTACTCTACACAAAAACGAATACTATAATGTTTTTCAGAAAATTTGTATGGATCTAGTATGAAAAATTCGATTATCTCCGAAGCTGCAAGGAAAACCGTAATATCCGTAATATAGTATTTATATTCCCGTTAAAAACGCACGTAAATAAATTTGAATGTATATCTACCATTTTAAGATGCAGCTGGTATCGAGCCCGCCGGAATAAGCGAGAATAACGAGATCTTTAGCCATGGTATATTGCCGGCGTTTATTCGGAGACTGATTATGATGCTTTGAAAACAATAACTTACAGTCTCGCGTCTGCCGGCGATAACCCTGAAGGTTAACACAGTAATGATTTGATAGATCACATGTTCTAAAGGTTTGTACAATTAAATATTATCAGTTTTAATATTTGTAGGTACACTATATAATATTATAAAGAGGACAAATTCGTATTTTTGTTTGAAAAAAAAAAAAAAAAATAATATGTATGTATAATAATAATAAAAATTCTTTCACCATTAGAAAGCTACATTATCTGCGAGTAACATAGGCTATATTTTATTTTAGAATACATAGGGGTCCGTAAGATATTTGGGTTTTTCGGGTACACGAAGTAGTTCCCTCAGGACGCGGGTGAAACCACGGGAAACGGCTAGTTTATAATAAAAACATTCCGAAGAACGTTGAAAGTTTCCGATATTTAAATTATTTCAACAGACAAGTCTCAAAATCGGTCGTCTACCGGCTAGTAGGTAGGTACTTTTTTAACAGTTTTAACCCAATCTTTGTTTTGACTAATAAAAAACAAGTAGATAAAAACCTATTTTGTACTAGCGAAATACCGAGATCGTTATTTATTTACGTGCCTAAAATTACGAAAATATTTATTGTTAGGTACAAATGGTTTATCTTTTAGGTACAGCACTTGCTTTCTTTATCAATGGAAAAAATATTTGGCGTAATTACGTCTGTTATTTATTGGTTTATTTTAAAGTGGCGAACTTTTTAGACATACTAAACTTCTAATTAATTCTTTATAACGATTGCGGTCCATGCTTGCAGTGGCTGTGGTCATAGAGTGCCGATTGCAATCCTTCTACAGAAATTCTTATTTATTCAAGTAAATATAATTATGCTCTTGTGTATTATTATAGGTGTAGATAAAGGGCATCTCCCAAAAACTATTTGAAGATTATTTGTCAGATAGTAGGTACCTAACCAACTTTTTAGGGTTCCGTAGTCCACAAGGAACCCTTATAGTTTCGTCATGTCCGTCCGTCTGTCCGTCCGCAGCCTAGCTCAAAGACGCCTGGTGCTAGAAAGCTGATATTTGACATGAATATAGATATAAGATATTGCAACAAAATTGTACAATAAAATTTAGGAAAATATTTTTTTAAGGGTAGCTCCCCTACATATATAGTGAAGTTAATTTTTTTGTTGGTTGAGTACCCCATTATGTGGGGTATCATTAGATAGGTTTAAAAAATATATTATTAGCTTGCTCAAATCATTTTTCGATCAAGTGATTGGTTTGTCAAATATCAAGCTTTGAAGTGAAAAAAATGTTTATACTCAAGTGTCCCCCCCCCTCTGCCGGCTAAACTATTAATTTGGAAGAGGTGAAAAAAATCACAAATTTATGTAGTACATATAACGAATTTAAAAGGAAAACTATCACGGCTAAGTAGACATCACTAGTTAACGAGTAATTGTCGTTTAACTTATAAATACCTATTTCTGTGAGTTTACATTGGGAGCGCTGGCTTAATCTTAAAGATATACGTACTTTGGTATGTAATGTACTACGGGGTACAATTTGGGCCCGTTTTTAGTCCCATATGAAACAGAAGTTATTATCAATAATGACCATTATAGGCAACTACGGAACCCTACATTGCGCGTGGCCCGAAACGCACTTGGCCGGTTTTTAAATATGGTCAATCCACTAGGTAAGTACACTATAATATCACATACGGAGTCCCAAAGGGAAGCGCGCTCGGCCCTGCCCAAGGTTGTACACATACATTATCCTTGCTCCAAACATTAAGGCCCCCATCACATTGGGCGTCAGCGTTCCTCGAGCGTACGCTTCATGACCAATGTGAGTGAGGCCTAAATATAACTGTCTAGGAGTCGCCCGGTCCTATTTTACCGCTTATGGTGGAAGGATGCAAAGAAAAAGCACACACATTAAAAAACAGGATAATGATTTATCCTATACCATAATAACGTATTACTATAAATGAAGCTGCTTAGTGCAAATGCTAATAATGGTGATTGCATATTGTGTTCTTGTCTTCTCATCACGTTTTCGTCGACAGTTGGACAAAGGTATTCCTCTTGCATAGATTTCCACTGTTTTCTGGAATCGGTGGTTCTTATTCAGGTCGGCCCCGCCATTTGTTTGATGCTATCCGAGCATCTGGTGGTCTGAACACATCTTGACTGTTGTGTGACAGTTCGTGACTCGTTATTTATTTCGGGGCTATCGTTTTAGATTTGCGTATTTGTTTTAATTCGTTTGAAAAAAAAAATTCTTATTAAGTTATTACTTAGGTAATCATTCTATCGATTTTATTCCGTTCCATATTATAACCAAGAACTGTGAACACACTTTAGACCTTATGGAATATGCTCTGTTTATTTTGGTGTTTCACAAAATAACGCAAGTAAATTTATCTATCTATCTATCGTCACGCCTGTCTCCCATTGGGGTAGGCAGACTATGGAAGGCCAAATCCTCCGGTTCAAACACACCTCTTTCGCTTCCGCGACATTCATTAACCTCATCATGCATAATATTTTCTTGGGTTTACGCGAATGTTACACATTGAAATTAAACTACAGTTTACGGATTTTATCGCGTTATATTGGTTTCACTGGTTATTTGTTTACATTTAAACCGAAAGATCTAGAAACTACATTTTTTTTATTACTAGCCGACGTTTCGAATTCTTTACAGGATTCGTGTTCACGGCAGACTGAGGTGATATTTGTCTTTGTCTTGAATTTATAAGTTATCTCAAAGTACCTGAACATTTTTCAACTATTGGTGTTACTATCTACGCAGAATGTGCTCACTGTGTCTTGATGTCTTCTGGTGACTTTGTCCTTCTTGGGTTTCATTAGCCTGATAACAGGGTCCCAAGCTGGAGGAACATTCCAACCATCTTCCCTATTGAAATTAGGATGTTTTTTAATTTCAATAGCTTCACGTATCATTCTTGGAATAAAGCGGTGTTCTTTTGCGAGTATCTGTGGTTTATCAAATCGCAGGTAATGGTTGGTTCCTTGTTCTACATGTTCACACACAGCAGACTTCGTCGAGCGTTTGTGTTTAATGTCAGCTATATGTTCCTTTAGTCGAATGCCTATGCTTCTCTTGGTTTGTCCAATGTATGAGAGCCCACACTCACAGTCTATCTTGTAAACCCCGGCCTCTTGTAAGGGTAACTGACTCTTGACAGATGGTAATAATTGGCTTATCTTCGTTGGCGGCTTGTACAATGTTTTGATTGAAGCTCGCTTCAAGATGTAGCCAATCTTGTCGGTCACGCCCTTGATGTATGGGAGGACAGCAGGTTGTCTCTCTTGCTGGCTTGTTCTTCGGGGATCAATCTCATCATGCATGCTCGTCGGTTATGGGTACTTTTAATTTGGCCCTTTTTTAGTACCTACATCACCTATTTGGTCGGCGTACGTCCATCTTGGGCATCCCCACCGACATATCCGTCCATTCCTACACAATACACTTCTTTCTTATTTCTTCTTTTATCCATCCGTTCCAAATGTCCAAACCATCGCAACATTCCTTTTTCAACCTTTGTCACGACATCTTCTTATAGACTACATTTCTCTCGTATCACACTGTTTTTTACTTTATCTATCAGCCTTACTCCGCACATACTCCTCAAAGCTCTCATCTCCACAGCATTGATTCTACTTTCATGCTTCTTCTGCCATATCCATGATTTGCTACCATATATCAGTGTTGGCGCCAAAACTCCCTGCAGTACAGCAAGGCGAGCCTTACTTCGGAAAATTTCGTTACTGATGAGATGATGGGCTGTAAGGCGCCATTCACACTATTTCTACTTTTACTCTCCTTTTAACATTTCTCTCACATTTTCCATCTCTCGTAAACAAAGACGCTAAATACACAAACTCATTCACTTGTTCTACTTTTTTATCTCCTATCAATAAGTTACATTCAGTTATACGAGGGGCGATTGAAAAGTTGTCGGCCTAGAGTACAAGTTACTTAAGGAAAGAAAATTATAGGTTTTAATTTTTGACTCTAATCCTCCTCAAGTAAAATACACTTCTCGCTTTGTGAATACAATGCCTTTAAACCAGCGGTCGGCAACATGTGGCCCGCGAGGGTCTTACTTGCGGCCCGTGAATGTTTTGTAAAAAATGTCTTATAAATCGAAATAAAACGCCCTATGGCTTAAAATAGCACAACTGAATCGATTTTAATGAAAAACATCAGAGAGCCTTCAAGACCCTACAAATTCACTCTTCATAGATACATGCTACAAAAAGATCTGGAACTAGAGGCGTAACCTCCGAAACTGGAACACTACTAACCTCTTTTCGTATAAGGGCGATTAGGCAAAATAAAGAGTCAAAGTTACTGGGCAAGAGCCTTCCGACAAAGCTGACTACCTCGAATAGTGGTAATATGTATGTCTCGCATTCCCTGACGCCTCAACCAGACACCGGCGAGCTTAGAGCTGAACTTCAAAGCTAAGTTTTTCCAGGCAGAATATTAGCCTTTCCCTGTGTAAATACCGCTCAGCATACTGCAGTTGTCAACTCCCCATTAAAGAAACAGCCCCTAGTTACCGGCCGCCTTACTGTTCCAAGTCACGGCAGCGGCCTTGGTCGTGGCAGAGTAGGAGGTGCTAAGAATCCCTGGGCTACGGACAGCTCACAACACCAATTGACCCTGGCTACATACAATGGACGTAATTTACGGCTTTAAGGAAGCCTCCACATTCTTGAGGTAGAATAATAGAATTAGACAAGATACGAACCCAAGATAGAGTCAGAACATGTACTGAGTCTATCAGAAGTCCGAAGAGAAGGGGAGGACACGATAACCTCTGCATCAGGCCTCTATTCTACTTCAGGGAGGGTGCCCAACGATCCCTAGGTGGTGTAAGGTTTCTCGTTAACAAAGCCCTTCGTGAATCGTTCGTCATTACTCATTAGTGTAGTTTGTCGAGGTACCGACAGTGCGGTTAAAAACAAAAAATCAAGTGAGGGTAGGTGCCAAAACCCGCACAACACAAGGACTGAAGGTAGGTGCCAAAACCCGCACAACACAAGGACGGCGCAGAGCTCACCAGTTCCACCGCGACCACGGCTGAAGCAAGTCAGCCGAAACGTTGGCAAATACCGAGATATTTATGCCTTAAATGCTACCTACTGCCTATGATACAATGTCAGCACATTCTTTGTAAGAGCACAGGTACTGTAGAGTGAATAAATGATAGGGTGACAACTGGTGTATAATATTTTTATGTTTGTTGATATATTTTTGTTTTAATAAAGTCTCATTTTTGTTTTAGAAAGGGGGGAATATTGTAGGCACCAAGTGCTGACACACATTTAGCAAAATGTACGGCGTCAACCCGCGCCGCCGCGCCGGTAGACAGTCGCTTACCAACTGGGCAGTAGGGAACACGCGTTTGTAATTATTGTAGGCTCAGTTCACACCGAGATGGCATCGGCTGGAAGCGACGCGCAGCGGCCGGCTTCGAGAAGACTTGCGGACGCCCGCGACTACTCTCGGCCGCGCGCGACTGCTCGTGGCCGCGCGCAACTCACGTCACGGCTCAGGCTCACGCTATTCCTTTTCGCGGTAGAAGCGCGGCGTGAGCGGGCGGGGGTGAAAGGATACTTCCAGCGGCCGCTCGCGCCCGCCAGAGCGGTCGTGCGCCGACGCTGCGCGGACGCCGCTGGAATGATCGCGAAGGCGCGACCATTCCCACAACGTTTTCAAGTTGGTCAAGTGATTCTATATATAGTCATTGTGATAAAGACTAAAATTATATGACACTGCAACTGCTCCTCGCTTCGCTTCCGGCCACTGCCATCTCGGTGTGAACTGAGCCTAATAGTTGTTAACATTGAACCTAGAGAATATTATACCTAGCTGTGTGCAAGACAAAGTGACTTTTAATTATTCTCTCAAGAAACCCTACACACAGACAGAACACATATCAGACACACGAGCATTCCTAAAAGTGATACATACCCGCTAAATAACCTTTATGGTGAGGCACTAACTTGGACGCGTATAGTGCCTAACTAATTTATGAAAATGGTAATAGGGTACCATAAAAAATTTAATATTATTTTTATTTAGCATTTGAATTAGGAAATAATTTGTACCTTATATTCAATCACCCACACCAATAACTTTATATGTAGGTATCAGCGTAGTCGAATTCATAAAGTAGGTATAATAAATCAATAAAAACTTGAATGATGATTAAATAATTTAATGAAAATTTAACAATTAAATACTGATATTTAAAATTATGTTTAGACTGACTATTAGTATGAATATTCCCTACATAATTGCACAATCCGTCAATAACACACAATGCATGCAGGTTGATATATGAAATGCTTAGAGTCCAAATAAGGACCGGGTGTACTCGGGGTTTCGTATCGTTCTACAATCTCAACACCATCAGTTACAAGTCGTCACAATAAAGCCCCTTTTATCTAGAATAGACCATTTACTACACATTATCTTATCAATACATAATGAATTACCAATACGTTTAACGTACCTCAAGTAGGTTTCAGAAAAAGTTGAGAGGTTACCACTAAATAAAAATTTTGATAATAACATTCAAGACAGCTGACTTTACAACTACATTTAAATTACGAGATAGTTTGGAATGTAAACACAACGGTCAATATTAGATATAATATATATAACACGCAGTATAATATCATATAGTAAGAGAAAATATTGCAGATGAGGCGTGAATCTAGCGAGTGGTGACTACCGGTGCGGCGACCAAGCGACGTACGTGCAATGAACGCGCGCAATCGAAACGTGCGACTAACGATCCTGGCCAAACAATTAATACTACTTTTTAATACTTGTTAAGTATCTAGCATTTGGCATTAAACAAAACTGCACAATGGTTTTTGGAAGCCAGTTTATATCTAGTAACACACATGATTAGTTGTACTGTACTTACTATTTTCCAGACAATTTAGTTATCAATCTATACACAATCGTAACACGTTGATAGAAATTTTAAATGCTCAGATGACAATAGCATTTGGTCTGTATCAGTCTATGTGAATACATCGCGAATCCATTTAATGTTTAACATCCCTATCAATATTAAAATAATACAATCGAAACTTACAACTAATAATTCTGATATTCATTAAACTTTTTAAAATAAATGTCAACAATATACATAAACAATCTGATTAAGTGTTACAACAAAACCTAGTGTGAAGATTAAACACAATTGCAATACCCAATCGCATCATTAACAACAGTAATATTATTCAATGAATCCATTTATTGTTATCTTATTTAAACATTTTATAATACATTTCATTTGTATTATTTAAAATAAGTATTTGATGCCTATAAACATATTCATGATTTAATAATAGAATCACTTCTAGAAAACGGTTAATAACGAGATAATACTCAGAATATGATCATATCACAATAAATAGTCAACATACGGCAATGCTACACTAATTTGTATGTAGTAAATACATAATATAACTTCAAACAAATGCCAATACAGGGCCTAAGCTTTTGATCATTTTGAATTACTTTGATAACTCAAAACTAGTGTTAGGCAATTCATTAACATTCTTAAATTAAGTGAATGTTGATATATCGGGCAGAACGTTTAGGCGGTTAGAGAGCTCAGGTCGGAGAGGAAGTTATCCGGAGTCAGTATGTGCGATGAGCCGATGATCACCTCCCAGTTCTTGAGGGCGGCGGTCACTTCGTAGGCGCAGCGAATTTCAGAGAAGCAAACACCTGTAATAAAAACAAGAATTTACTGCAACCTGTGTTAGACACTTTATTTAGAAAGTTATAGAAAATTTTGATAACCCCTATGACAGTCGACAAACAACATTCTGAATATTAGTATTATTTATAAATCTTTATTAACCTAATGTTACTTAGTATGTATTATTATAATGAGTATGTAGGGTCGAGCTGCCCCTATGTGCAATGTGCGCGGCGCACTCAAGCGCCAGGCATGAAATGCGTTAATTAATGAAGTTACTTTTAAAGAAGGATGACAAAAGGCGCTTCATAGATTTCGCACACAGTCGGAAGCTTGCGTAATATGTCAGCTCAGGGCTAAAGGTTCGCTTTGCACGACGAGTGAAACCCGTCGGGGCTATCTCAGCTGACCTTGGCATTGATAAACAGTCAAGAAGCTGACGCGTATCAAGCGACAGTTCTGTACACAATGTCCTTACACATTTCGTGACACGTATAATACTTACTCTAAACTCATATGAAAATATCACACAACATCTCAAACAATCGAGTCATTCAACTGACTGCCCTACAAGCTGAAATAACCCCTAAATCGAAATCCCGACTCCACTGTTCCCATAGATCCATTATCCCAGCGTTATATTGTTTGAATCCATGGCTTTCGCATTTGAGCAAGGGATTCACTGTTGCTGATAGAGTGACTATAGTTTGCACTGGCGAAATGACGGGCATAGCTGGGCATTAACTCGTTAATCCGTTAATCGTTAATTAACGAAGTTAACATTTCCGCTAACGGATTAACTTTTAAGTTAACTTAAAAAAGTGTTAACGGACTTGTTAACTTCCGTTAATTTTTTCCAAGTCCCTTAATCCGTTACCTACTATTTACCGCACCGTGCCGCGCCTTCGTGCAAAACGTGTTCTGACAAGTTTGTTCGGGTCGGTCGGTCGACAAGTGTGGTACGGCGCGTGCCGCAAGCGAGATGAAACTGTATGCGTTGCCGGCGCGTGTAACTGAGATAAGAATACTGCGAAGAAATTTGATTCATGAGTTTCATGACACATGTAGGTATGTAATTCGTTCATTTAGCGTTCGGCGTCTAGAGTAGGTAACGAGTGTTTTGTTTGTTAAGTATAAGTACAAATAATCCGAATACTGCGTAGTTTTTAGATTTTATAGTCCGTTATAGTTTACGTCTGTGCAGTGTGTATATTAAACAGTGTATTGTGCAAATAAAAACCACAACATGCAGTTATTCCATATCCACTACAGACGAAAATCCGTGGCCACACTTGAGTGATTAATGTGATTATGTTAATTTTGTATCCATATAGAAAGACATGAAATCAAAAGACTCGTTCGACGATGCGGCATTTCTCGGGGAACAGATAGTCATAAATCTGTTTATTAAATATAATACTGCTATACCCTCAAGCTCCGCAATTGAACGTCTTTTTTCCACAGGCAAATATATTATAACGCCAAAACGAGCATCGTTTTCAGACGAGAACTGCAACATATTAATGTTCATGAAGGCAATACCCACATTATGACATTATATCGGATGACTAAATTACACACTCTATATTATATACTTACTTACACGTCGTTTTTTTGTTCCTAACCTGTTAATTCCCAAAACCTAAACAATCAGTTCTTATAAAATTCTCATGAAAATAGCATTTTTACCATGTGTTAACGGATTAACGATTAACGTTAACTTGCGTTAAATCGTCCAAAAGGTAGCGCTTTAACGTTTAACGAAGTTAACTTTTTAGTAACGGATTAGCGATTAACGAAGTTAATTATTTGATTAACGATGCCCAGCTATGATGACGGGTTAGCTAATAGCTATACTATAAGGTTTAAGCCCATATCAGGACATTTGAAGGTACTGAATGCCATCCATAACAATTTATTACGCATCCGCGCCAGCATTGCAGGCATTGGTTGCCTCATTAAGCTATTCTAGCTGTTAACTGGCCACAACATTATTATGCTGAAATTATCTTAAACATAGGCCTCGAAATCTTCCTTAGCTGATGTCTACCAAGTATCTTGCTAATATAACGCTTTATCGACGTCAGCCGGACGTCGATAAGTGTCGTGCAAACAGGGCCGGATTTAGAGGCCTGGAGGCCCCGGGGCAACGTAGGCGTGGGGGCCCCAAATTATTATGAAAAAAGGAACTATTTATCTAAGAACTATTTCAAAAGTTTTCTTTCAGCAAGTAAAATTTATTTAAATTGATAAATGTTTTTATTTTTTTATTTAAAACTAAATTACGGCGGTAATGATCGGTACTCTACGAACTTTTTTTGACGAAACGTCCGACCCCGCTGAACATTTTTATGTTTAACAGCGGTCTGAACTACGGAATCGCCATTGGATTACACGTCTTGTTAATGTCTGTCTCGGATATACGCTTTTGGTTCTTTTTTGGACCTTATAGAAGATCTGGTGAGTAAATCTTCAGTCGTGGTATACGTCGAAAGCCTTCTTACATGTCCAGATACAGATGATGCAAAGGTGGGTTCTTAATAAATTGGTCTTTTTCAAGGTCTTTTTATACAAGATTATCAGGGATACAAATTGAACCATCTCATTGCCATGGAATTAACGAATTCTTTTGCAGCAGCATATACATTTACAGCTCCTATCTCTTTTAAATTAATGAGAAAACCGGATCTCTATCGAATTGCTTCTTAAGCTTGCAATCTTTCAGTGGGAGAAACTCAAAGTTGATCAATAATTGGGACAAAACCGGACACTTTAAATTTCTCACTCGGTGACAACTTTACGTCTTGAGTTGAGCTTACGTGTCATCGAGGGGATTTAACTTAACACTTGATTTGAATTTGCGTCATTGAATAAGATCGTCAGTAATTGGTATTTGTTTAGCTGCTTCATCGTATTTAACAAAATCATCTTTTTTAGACTCGAAGAATTATTTTAACGACTCCAATGCACCCACAGCAGGTTCAAGAAGCATTTTCGGATCCTGCGAATACATGTTTGTAGCGAAGATCTCTCTAAGATGTCATCCAACAGATGGAAAAAGTTGTTGCTCCTTATGAGTTAAAATGTTGAAAATGGTTGTTCGACTTAAACAACAATGAACTTGGTAGCTGCAGCTTTACATGTCCAGCGCGCAGCGAGTATCTCTATTCAAAGAAAAAATTGTGCTGCGGAAACACAAGAGCTAGCAGATTTTCAAACTAAATTGAGTGACAAACCGAAACATCCCTTTGTATTTCCACTCATATTTGCGGCATAATAGTCCGATTGACGGCAACAATCAAGGATGGTCACCCTAAAAATTGTAATAATGCTTTTACGGTGAATTCCCCAATGTGACGGAAAATTTGCTACGACTTCAGAAAAGTTCCATACGTGATCTCTTGATAACCCATGGAATTTACAGTTCTTCGCAAACTATGGAGGAAGAGAAATCGATGTGAAGGCTTCTTTTCTTTGCACGTCCGTTTAAACGAGTTGCCAAGATTGTACCAGTCGTATAAACATATTCTTTGACCATTGTGGAACTAAATTTGTATTTTCTCGCGACTGATTTTGGAAGACTGTATTATGCAGTGAGATTTATTACCATATTGCAGTTTTAAGGTACTGGTCATTTTAATTTTATTTATCACTAGCTGACCCAAGGCAGCGATAGCCTAGTGGAGATACCAAAAGACTGCCATGCAGAGGGTAACGGGTTCGAATCCACGGCGCGCACCAATGACTTTTCGGAGTTATGTGCGTATTCAATTGTTAATTATCGCTTGTCCCGTGCCTCGGAGAGCACGTTAAGCCGTCGGTCCCGGTTGTCATGAATATCTTTGACAATCGTTACAGGGCGTCAGTACCTTCTAAAATAAACTGCCACTAGTCTAAACCATGGAATATCGCTATCCCTTCGGGTTGCGGAGGTCAGACAGGCAGTCGCTCCGTGGAAAAGCTAATATTCAGCCAAATCCGGTTAGACTAGTAAGCGGACCCCAGAGTAGAAACTGGGATAACGCTAAGAGGATGATGATTAACTAGCTGACCCGGCGAACTTCGCACCGCCATATATGTATTATACATATATAAACCTTCCTCTAGAATCATTCTATCTACATATTAAAAAAACCGCATTAAAATCCGTTACGTAGTTTTAAAGATTTAAGCATACATAGGGTCAGAGAGAAGGCAGACTTTGTTTTATACTGTGTAGTGAAGAACAATATTCACATGTTTGTGCCAGTGGTTTTGGTAAATATGTGGTAAAGTATGTTTGAAAAAAAATTAGCCTTAACCCTCGAGTTTGGTTATATTTTATCTCTTGTGTGGAGGCCCCTCTCTTGTGGGGGCCCCGGGGCCATTGCCCCGCCTGCCCCCCCTTAAATCCGGCCCTGCGTGCAAAGCCAGCTAAAATAAATAAAGGAGATGTACCATTTGGCCATACATTATGGGCCTGGCACGGCCAAACACGATACCATGTGTGTTTTGAAGATAAATGACTACTCTATTAACCTGTATAATTTCTTTTTAAATAACTTTTGGTGGAAATAAAATACGAGATATTTGAAATGAAAATTATTCCGCAACTAAATATACCTCAAAATTGAATTTTAACATAAATATAATACCTAGATGTAAATAAAGGAATGTCTTTGCGTCTTAAAGAACAAAAACTACATAAAGAGTGGCCAATAATAATGAATAATCACCTGTGTACTAGGGAACCTCGTACTATGTATACTCGTCCAAAAAGCTAACCACAATCACAAACACCGCTGCATATTCTTAGCATGGGTAGAAGGTACTGATCATTATTATTGAATTTATATTCAATTACATTACATTAAAACCGTACGAAAACACCAATGAATCAGAGCAAAATATTTACGATGCACAGTAGCAACACGAATGACATAACAGATAAAAAAGTATTGCAAATGGTTTGAAAAAATATTTCTACTATTGATTAAAAAACAAAACGATTTTTACCGATTAATAATTATGGAATATATAACAAATTATATATTTCTCGATTCTTTTTACAAATATACTTATAAAGTAAATAAAATATATTGTTTTCTAATATAATAATAAAAATATTATTTCCTTAAAACAATTTCTGCCTACCATACTTCATTTTATTTTTAATGCTGGCAACATAAGACATTCATCCGCTATTACCATAGCCTATTCAAAATAATTAATCTTTAAAAACTAAATTCTTTCACCGATACTCTATCAAGAAACGAAAACGATGTAAACATTTAAAAAATTATACGTTTAATTTCAACGATTCACAACTTTCTGGCTACTACAGGCCGTATTTGGTATATCTCCTTTTACCTCCAACAACAAAGACGATCAAACGCGGTACATTCTTGATGGTCTGTTGCGCCTTATCCTTGTGCCAGTGACCGTAGCGCACGCTGGAAACACAAACACATTTACAGTTAAGCTTACAACTGCTTGGCACATAATGATATATCAAGCTTTATATTGCCATTATTAGTTTATCAATCCTGACAGAACCGAAAGTGCTGAACCATCAGACACATTCAATTCTAACAGTTGTTTACTTTTATGACGTATGCGATAATATTCCACCCCTACGGACGTAAAATAGGGGTTTGAAAGTTTGTTTGATAAGCAGCTGGTTTTGAAGTTGGCACTATTTCAGGGCAACATAAAAACATGGGATTGATAAATCATTTTATGTTGGCAATATTCAGCTTGATAATTTTCCTGGTGAATATTATTTTATGAGATTACATAATTATAGTATGTACTAACCTTGTTGGAGCCTGGTAGCCGGAGGTCTGAGCGCGACCGGCCAGGAATGGGAAGTGACGCTGGTCTAGCTTATCCTCAATCGCATCCTCCATGATATCCTGTAACAAAATTATTGTATAGATAAACAAATGTTGCTGCTACCTAGAAACATCTGTCAGCAGAGGCGAATCCGGGAGAGCTAGGAAGTCTCCAAAAACCATCTGTTTTCATCCAAAGACAAATGACGTTTTAGTGTTTCCTGGATAAACCTTTTCAGGTTTATGAACCCCTCTCCCTTCAAACCGAAACAACAAAAAATTCTGGATGTACCACTGACAATGTCAATGTCAGACAATGTACACCTAAACTCGAAACAACGTATCAAACGGCGAGGCGACCACTTAGACCACTACGCCATCCGTGGAGTCTTATTGCAGAACTGTTCCCTCTCATCGCACGTCCTACCTGTGGTGCAGTAATTTTGAAAATAAAAAAGGGAAGAAAGAAATAGTTTCTCACCTTGATGACTGGTGTCCATCTGGACATTTGGTAGGTTTGTTCTGTGATTCTTTCCTTCCGCGGTACTTGGTACTGCTTCTTTCTGTTACCCTGAATAATAACAATGAAACCGTAATCAGTATTATTGCTCCTTTTAAAACTCATTTTTTATGAGTACCTACTTACACAGCATTTATAAACCCAATGAATAATGGTTACAAAACGCAATAGGCTAGTTTTATATTTTTAACCGATTTCGGTACAGGAAAAAATAAGGAAATCCGAATTGAGTAACTCTTATTCAATTCGGATTTCCTTATTTTTTTGCTTTTGACCTCAGAACTCTGTCATTTATAAAAAATCAAGATCATATTTTTTTGGAAGGATATGCTTACTGTTTGGTCTCATACAAGTTTCAGAAAAAAAAATTAAGTCTAATTTCTGTAAAAAAATTAATTGTTATCATTTTGATATGCCAAGATTCAGTTCCACTCGCCTTATCTTCCAGTTTTTTTAAACAATATGTATTTTCTTATTATAAAGATGGTGACTTACATCAAACACGACGTTGAAGCCAAGATTAGCGAGGTTCAAGAGTGTTTGCTTGTCGGAGGGTTCGAGTTGCGCGTGCGTCACCAATTTGTTCAGGTTGTCCTCCGAGATGCCGTTCTTAGACATTATGTACAGCGCTATGATACGCATCTTGTTGAAGTTCACCACCGTCTGCGGTACAATGGTCGTCTAAAATTAGTTAGAATGACATTCCAAAGGAAAATAAATACGTATTTAATGATATCTATCGCAACTAAACTCACTTGATCCAAAAGAACTGGTACAATGTTCCTCATGTGGTCTTTGATTTTCTCGCCCTCAGCGTCGGTACCCATGGCCAAATCCTGAATAAGTAAATTATATTAGTAACATCAAAAGAATGGATCCGGATGGAAGTGTAAAGAAAGCGTACGTTGGTCTCCTACCGGTAGACAACCAATTGGTCAACCAAAGTATCACTGAGGAGATGTGGTGGAGGCCAATCTGAGGGAGCATGAAGCTAAGAACTTGTGAGAAATAAGAACCCACGTTGGATCGTTGAGCCGACGGGCAGTAACTAACAGTGACATTATAGTGCTCTATCATATACCTAGTGGTGAGGAAATTCACCAATTTATTTAGTATACTTTGTTTCACCACTTTCAGATTTTCGTAGTTTGCATGATAAGTTTTACAAAGACTAAGCTATGGAGATGCATGTATTGCATTGATTTCTATCAACTGACCTGTTCCACCTTGCAGAGTTTGTCAACGTAGCCCTGGTACGCCTTCATACAGTCCTCGGCGAGGCGCAAATGCGTCGCGTATTTAGACAACTCCTTCTGGTACTGAGGCATTTTCTTGATCATCTGGGACAAATCCCGCATTGACTGCTTGTCGCCTGATAGATGTTATCATGTTTGAGATGCACAGTATTAAAATAGCTGATACATACATAGTCTTACGCCTGTTTCCCGGAGGGGTAGGTAGAGACTACGGAGCGCCATTTGCAACGATTCTGACATAGCTCTCTTGCTTCATTCACTCCCATCAAATTCCTCATGCATGCTCTTCTGATTAGGTAAAATAACATCATCCAAAAAGAAAATAAGACCTATGAGCAATTGACCTGTCACTTATAATGGCCCTACCCAACCTGCGATTATAATGGATCAAATCACAGGCGAGGCAACGCGCACCCCGCCCTTGCAGATAACGTGCCGTGACTTGCTAATAATTTCACCAAAGTTAAACAACGCTTGCATACCTGTGCAAGCGTTGTTCAACTTTGGGGAACCTGTTACCCACCCAAGTAGTGACCTCACCACTTGGATGGGTAACCGTGTATGACATTAAATTTATTTCAAAGATCTACCCACTCTACCGTAATTCGGAGGACACGTAAAGCTTTCGTTCCCAACTCTTGTCTCAGGACAAAAATTATAGGGACCTGTCGAAGGACTTCGGCGATCTAAAACTCCGACTTCAGTGGCCGACACTCAACCAACACACACTCACATGAAGATGAAAAGAAATTTCTCGTATTGTACAGCACGCTGTTATATAGTTATAGAACTAGGTCCCGCCACGACCACGACCATAGCAAGTAGGTCGAAACGTTGGTAAATACCAAGGTATTTATGCCTTAAAAATCTTATTCATTGTGGGTAAGACCCGGTAAACAGCCTTGTATAATATATAATACTCATGATTGTTTAGTGACTCACCGCCGCCCATTCGCTTGGACTCGGTGAACTTCTTCAAGTTCTTAGTGACAGACGTGGACACGACGGCGATGTGCTGGTGCCGTAACTCCACCCACAGCTCGTCGTTCTCGTCCAGGAGTACTTCCTTTATGTTGCCTGATACGTCGTACCTGTTTAAACCGACATAATATCATTATAATTAAATAATAGAACAAAAGTAAGGCTACATGGGATATCATAAAAAATAGAGTAGATTCACATCAAACAATTAGTCAGATAGATGCTATAAACCAAAATAATACCACTTTAAAAAATCCTGCTGATATTGCTGATGCTTTCAATAACTTTTTTATTAACATTTCACGTATGAATACAAATGTACCACAAAAGAATAGTTATGCTCTACCTGATAGACTCAACCCTAGTATATTTTTGAAACCATGTTCAGATACTGAAGTTTCTCGTATTATAAAATCGTTGAATAACACTAGATCAGTTGGGCATGATGAAATTTCAACACATATACTTAAAGCATGTGCTGATGTTATATCACCAATATTAGCTCATACTATAAACTTATCTCTGTTAAATGGAGTCTTCCCTGATAAATTAAAGCTTTCTTTAGTTAAACCTCTTTATAAAAGCAAAAATAAATTAGAATTATCCAACTACAGACCAATTACTCTAATATCATTTTTTTTCTAAGATTTATGAGAAAATAATGTACAACCGCTTAAAAAAAATTATAAATAAACATAATATAATAAATAAAGAACAAAATGGATTTCAAAAAGGTAAGTCCACTACATTAGCAGCTTTCTCTCTTATTAAGTCAATAACAGATAATATAGATAAAAAACAGCCTGTAACTGGCATCTTCTTAGATATGAGCAAAGCATTTGATGTGGTAAATCACAAAATGCTTATTGACAAATGTGAACGTTACGGCATTCGTGGTCCAGCTCAAGATTGGTTACACAGTTATCTAAGCAATAGAGAACAATGTGTAGAAATTTCACACATAAATTAAAAACTAGTCGTCGTAACACATAGATCCCCATTTCAAACTAATACCTCAGGGGTGCCACAAGGAAGTATTCTAGGGCCCCTCCTGTTTCTCTTATATGTGAATGACTTACCAAAAATTACAAACCATAAATGCGTACTATTTGCAGATGATATATCAGTCTTAATACCCGAAACTGACAATAATATGCACAATGAAGAGGTTAATGCAACTATAAATAATATTATTAACTGGTTAGAAGCTAACTCTCTAAAAATTAACATTTCCAAAACCAAATGCATACAATTTTCAAATTATAAACAGAACCCAAAAAACATAAATATAAAATACCAAAACGAAGAAATTACTAGAGTTAATAATATAAAGTTCCTAGGAATAGAATTAGATAATTATTGTAACTGGGGGACACATATTGATAGTATATGCAATAAGCTAAATAGATTTGTCTTTGCCTTAAGGCGAGGTTGCAGTACAGTGCGTAGCTCGACCTCACCCCCCGCAAAAACAAAAAACACGGCGGTGGCGTCAGCGAGTGAGCGGGGGTGGGGAGGGGGGGTTTCGTGTGTGCGTGTGCCACAGCGCAGCGTAAAAAAACCGTAGATGAGTTATGCGAACTTCAAAAGTGGCACATTAAAAACTGACAAATACATGACAAACTTTTTTTTTCTAAATGTCTCATTTGGCTTTAGTCACGTACGCGCTGCGGTCGGAAGCGCTCGCTCTCTTACTCGCGTGTGTGTACGTTACATTTGAAAATGCCGTCGTGTGTAATGAGATTTTGCTAAAGTAGTTAAACTATAGTAGGAAAATGACTAAAAGTTATGGAATCACTTCTCATTCATGAGTATTACAATATTACAACGTTTTATTTTCAATTTATAATAAATTCACAACAAATAATAGAGTGAATAAAAAATTGGCATTTAGCGAGTGTAAAAGAGAAGCAGTATTGTGCGTGTTCAAAGACTAAAAAACAAAGTATCCAGATGGGACATTCGTAATAATAAAATACTGATGTGTGTTTTTGTCAAGTAATAAAAGTGATTTGAGGCTGAATCAACACAATATATTATTATTATAGAAATACAAAATCATAGTTACGTAAGTTACAAACATTGACGGATGATCAAAGTCCATTTACTTGTTCTTGTTTTTCTCCTTTTAGTATTAAACAACTAAGTAGATTGTACTGCACAGTTTTCGCTGCCGACCCACCGTACCCCTGGCAGTACCCCTGGGGGTATGGTGGGTCTTTTAAAGCTTAACCGTACTCCCAGATAATATTGTTGTGTAATTAGTTTATTAATTTCAGTTCGTTAATTTCAAGTTCTACTATTTTGTGGGATCATTCCCAGTATAGTACGAGGGTCAAACTGAAAGTTCTTAGAACTGGCCACTTATAAACAATATAATAAAAAAAATATTCTAAAATTTGAAAATAGAACTCTTTGCCAATATTACTGAGTATATATTTCATTCATTTGTCATTTGTTTTACGATTTGGCGGCAAATTGAAAATTGTCTGTGTCACGTCAACATGAATTTAACACGAGAAAATTTTCGTGCAATGATTTTTTATGACTTTCGATGTCATTTAAGTCAACAAGAAAGTTATGATAGACTACGATTGGCCTTTCACGATAAAGCCCCATCTCGTGCGACTGTTTACAACTGGTTTAATGAGTTTAAACGTGGTCGCACAAATCTCACTGATGATGTACGTGAGGGACGGCCTTCTACGGCGACGACTGAAAATAACATCTGTGTTGTGCGGCGTATGATAGAGACTGACAAAAGAGTGACCTATCAGCAGATTCGGACAAGCTTAGGCATCGGTATGAGTCAAGTGCACAAAATCCTCCACGAACATTTAGCGGTCAGGAAGCTTTGCGCCCGGTGGATACCTCATAATTTGACTAAGGCTCAAAAACTCCATCGTGTGGATTGGTGCCGTAAAATGATTGAAAGATTTAATGGAGGTGACTCAAATGCTGTGTTCGACATACTAACAGGTGACGAAAGCTGGATTTACTGTTATGATCCTGAAACCAAAAGACAATCTGCTCAGTGGGTGTTTCCTTTCGAGGAGTTGCCAACTAAAGTGAAGAGAGATCGAAGTGCGGGAAAAAAAATGGTGGCCTCGTTCTTTGGAAGGATAGGTCATTTCGCAACAATTGTGTAAGAGGATCAAAAAACAGTTTCTGCAGAATGGTACACTACCAATTGTTTGCCACTTGTCTTGGAAAAAGTTCGAGAGAAACGACCTCGCAGTAGGATCCTCCTTCACCACGACAACGCCTCGTCGCACACCGCCAAGCGAACGATCGACTATTTGGCGACATCAAACGTTGAATTACTGGGTCACCCGCCGTATAGCCCCGACCTCGCGCCTTGTGATTTTTATTTATTTCCAAAAATTAAAGAAAAACTTAAAGGAAAGCGGTTTATGAATGCTGAAGAAGCGGTGGCTGCGTATCGCGATGCCATTGAAGAGACCCCTAAGGACGAGTGGGCAAAGTGCTTTTCCCAGTGGTTCCATCGCATGCAGCGGTGTATTGACGTCAATGGACAATATTTTGAAAAGATATAATAAAACTAATAACTGGCTAATGTAATCAGTTTTTGATTTTCTAAGAACTTTCAGTTTGACCCTCGTAGTAGTATTGAACAATTCTATGATAGAACTGTCCTAATTCTATTAGTACAACTTGATGAGGAGAACAGAACTAATGGGATAAGTAATAGGTAATGTCGCAGTCTAGTTCTATGTATGTTTTTACAAGGGTATTCAATAGAACTACTGGGAATGATTCGTAGTGTCACGACATCGCGCTCATATATCCGAATAAAAATGTTTTGTAGACGTTCATTTGTTTAATGTGTAAAACAAATGAACGTATACAAAACAAATGAACGCCTACAAAACAAATGAACGTCTACAAAACAAATGACTTACAGAAAGTGATCAGCTATCGATAGTGATTGCAGAAAACAGGTGCATGCGATTTTCAACCTTATTGACATTAGTCAGAATTTATAATTTTATTACCCTAATATTGCCTGAAAGCGAGAAAAAACAAAAAAAAAAGTTTGTCATGAATAGTCAATAAGGTCGAAAATCGCATGCACCTGTTTTTTGCAATCACTATCGATAGCTGATCACTTTCTGGTAGTCATTTGTTTTGTAGACGTTCATTTGTTTTGTAGACGTTCATTTGTTTTGTAGACGTTCAATTGTTTTGTAGACGTTCATTCGTTTAACACATTTTTATAAATACATATTTATTCGGATTTGTGAGCGCGATGTTGTGACACTACCCTTGTAAAACATACATAGACCTAGTGGTAAATTTCCTATAACTGTTTCCCATTAGTTCTATTCTTCTCATCAAGTTGTCCTAATAGAACTAGTGGGGGAAAAGTATCACTAGTTCTATCATAGAACTGTTCAATAGAACTAGTGGGAATGATTCGACAGCGCAAGGATGATGATGATGACGGTTCTTCAACAGTACCACAGATTATACCTATAGTATACAAAGCATTATAACCATTAGCAGTAATACCTAATCGTTTTATTCTCTAATTCATCTCCTTGTTGCACTATATCATCGTACTAGCGCTTGTCTAAAAATACAAAAACGAAGTAAGTACGAAGTAAAAAAGTAGTAAGTCATTATCATACGAGAGATAACACTGTTCAGTTTAATGTCCACCTGGTACGTTGGTATAACACTACGATCATTTCAGCCAGGAGTACGGTTAAGCTTTAAAAGACCCACCATACCCCCAGGGGTATTGCCAGGGCTACGGTGGGTCCGCAGCGCACAGTTTTTATATTAACGTACTGTTTTAGGTTTCCATTGAATGAAATGTACTTTTTTAATAAATGTTATAAATAAATCACATCGACTTTTTATTTCCCTACCTTAAATGAATTAATCAAATTTACTTTGAGGCGAATTGAATTTACTCAAGACAGACAAAGTGATCATGTCGCAGCTGAGTCAAATTATTGTTTGTGAAACGGTCAGCATGATGTCACAATGCGCTTCGGTCCAGAGAGTATATGTTTATCTCTATTTCGCGCTTGCGATTAGATGTGCTATCTCACTTACACTTCTTATCTAATTCTTAGTGTGTCGTTTTGACATATTTATATAAGTGTGCGTACGCTTTTCGCGATGCGTACCACTCGTAAGCTCCGTCATGTTACCTTGTCAGTAACCTGTCTACGGTTTCTTACTAGTATGTCTATGGTTTGAACGATTGAGTTTGGAATACGAATTACTTTGTACTTTTGCGAAAACGTACATGCGGGGGTGGAGGGGGATTTTGCGGAGCAACGACGTACGTCCGCCCTCAATCACGCCTAGACAGGCACTGATGAACGGCCGGCGAGCGATATAATGCCAACATTTTGACTATTTTTTTTCTTGGAGAAAAATGATAACGAAATTACGAAATCTGTTTTTACCATTTATTTTAAAATAAAGAGCTGTTTCTATTGATAATACTTTCATATAAATTCATTATGGAATCTCTAAGCAGTACACGTTTAAAATTGTGATTTAGTGCCATGTTTGACAATTTTTTTTATCGAACCAATCATTCCAAATCGTGTTTCTATCTTTACGATTTACTAGAAGATATGTTCAACTTTTATACTTTAATTTTTATTCATTAAAAATATCATAGTTCATGGGACTTTCAGACGTTCAAAAATCTTAAAAAGTACTGCAACCTCGCCTTAAAACAACTAAGAAACACAGCTAACCAAGATGCTGCTCTCAACGCTTACCATGGTTATGTAGGATCAGTTCTAAGGTATGGCATACTTCTATGGGGTAACTCTACACATATAAGTAGAGCCTTTATAGTACAAAAAAAAATGTTTAAGAGCAATTACTGGTGTATCTGCACTAACAAGCTGCAGACCTATATTCAAAAACTTAAAGGTTTTGACATTGGTATCCTTGTATATTATGGAAATTGCTATGTTCGTTAAGAATGATATACGTTTTTTCACCAAAGTAAGTGAGGGTAGTAGATTTGTAAAAAGGGATGCTAATAAACTTAAACATGAATTCTGTAAAAGCACTCTTCGATATAAAAATAGCTATAATATGTCAATAAAACTTTACAACCATATCCCTCGTGATTTAAGAGAACTACCCTTACGGCAATTCAAATACAGACTAAAACGTTGGTTGATCGAAAAGTGTTTTTATAATGTAACAGAATTTTTAAACTGTAAGGAATAATATTTGTTGTATAATTTTATGACAGTATAGTTTAGTTTTTAAGTATCAAAATTCGCATGCCCGTTAAGGGTGAATATGTCGGACTACATATAATGATGTAACACCTCAATGGACCATGTTCTGCCGAATAAATATGTTTATCTTTTATGAAATGTCGAAAACTATCTGCTGAGGTCAGACAGGCAGTCACTTTGAGGAAAAGCTAATTCAGTCACCGGTTAGACCAGAAAGCGGATCCTGGGTTCAGACTGGGATAACACTAGGAGGAGGATGATAGTAGCAGCAAGAAGTCTGGCAAAGTGCCCGATAGGCTCGCCACTTATCACGTGGGCCTAAAATTTATAAGGTGAAATGTGGGTGTAATATTACACCTTCGTCTACCCCTTCGGGGATAAAGGCGAGACGATATAAAAAAAACTCTTTCTACGGATTTTGTAGGAAATGCGCAAGTGATGTCATCATTTTTTCATGTCAAGTAGAGAACTAAGTACAGTGGTGGATCTCGTATTACAGTGTTTCACAAGTCCTCTAAAACGTCTTGACTAATTTTATGAATTTTGGGCATATTTGTAATTTTTCTCCTGACCATTTTTTATTTATTGGTTTTTTTCTTCTAGGTCGTCAAAGATTTCCTCGACACTAAAGCTATTTATAACAATAATTGAACAAGTGTATGTTTGTTTACTTGTAGACGTCGTTCTCGATGGGCAGCAGGTCGTAGGCCATGGCCTGCAGCGTGAGCTCGTGCAGCAGCGGCGACACGCAGTCGAACCCGCGGTCCAGCACCAGCAGCTGCGAGCGCGCCTTCTCCGGGCCCTCGCCCATCGTCGGCTCGTCCGCCTGCAACAGTACATACTTATTACCATGCCGTTCGCAATAGCTCGCCATAGTTACGTAAGCTTTTTGGATGTACATAGCGCGCTTTACTACGTTGCGACCGCGCGCCGCGACCTATGTCGCGTCGGAATAAACACGCCATGTACATTGAAAACGTCGCCGACTGCTGCCGGCCGCCGCTGTATGCCGTGACCGAGCCGTTAAGCGACGCTTGAACGAGTCCCCTCTTGGGTGGGTGACCGCGTGTAACATTTACATCAGAGCGCTACCGTGCTTCGAAGGGCACGTAAAGATGTTGGTCCCGGTGTAGCGATAGACCGCAGCTAAGACCAGTGTGCCTAATGTATAATATGTACACTAGGCTATCACTGAGCTTTTAAGTTATTTTTCAGTAGTTTGTGTCAGTTTGCGTTGATGACGTGTTTGGTTTTCAATCCCAATACTCAATCAAAACAAATAAATTTTCTTGTCACAAGTTACTTGGGAGGGTCAATCTTCCAAGAATCTTTAAAAAGATTAAGTAATAAAATTGAATGTTAGAAAATGCAATGAATTTCTTTTACGAGTGCATGGCACCAATGCAAGAATATTCTCCGAATTTATTAAGGTCATAAATTGGGAGGACAGTTGGCTTAAAATTGGATGCTTGATGTAAATGGCGTCATGCCAAAGCAATAAATATCGTGATAAGTCTTGATAAAAGCTAAAATCCAGTACTATAAAAAGAACGATTTTACAAATTTAATGTTTGTTAGTACATATTGAAAATGTGAAAGGACTACATTACAAATTGTACAAGTTAATCATCAGTGATAATTCATCAGCCTTGTATGTAAACTATTCCATACTAAGCTGGATAATACTTTCGTCCACCACCACATTGATCAAATGTAGCAGTTGGCACTTGGCATAGTTCACATGTTTTTGGAGAATATTATGGAGAACTTTCAGACATGCAGGTTTCCCCACGATGTTTTCCTTGATCGTTTAGTAAGCGATAATTAAAAATTTATTACACACATAACTTGGAAAAGTCACTGGTACGCGTCGTGGATTCGAACCCGAGACGCTCTGCATAGCAGTTTGTTGGTCTCTCCCCTAGATTATCGCTGGCTTTACAAGTTAGATATTTGTAAATAAGATTTGTTTACCTTGTAAGCATCAAGTTTTTGTTGGATCAGCTGTGCAAGTTCCACATTCTTCTCCCAATCACTGCAGAAAATACTATTATTAGAAACAATCTTAATTACTCAGACATAAAAGGTGTGTAAGAAAAAACGGCAAACTTAAAACCGTTATTTTCAGAGAAACTATAACCTTTAACAGCAGTAGTACTGGTATGGTAAAAGTTAATGAGAGAAAGATATACAAAGTTCGTTTTTGGAGGACCGTTTGCCACATGACAACTATAATAATGACGATTCTGATTTTTTGAAGCGCGCTTGTAAGCTCGTAAGGTAAAACGACTGTATACGCGTAGAGAAATACGCTTGTTTGAAATCGCCCAGTGGCAGCTTACCACCACACCTGTGGTGCAAACTAAAATTGGCTCAGTAAAACGTTATTTTCTAAGCCCAATCAGCTGCCGGAATAAAGATAAAATCAGAATATTGTATGAAAATGTGACTGTATCTTACCTGCGGTATCGCACAGAGGGGTATTCTCCGAGCGTGGCACACAGCGTGGCGATCTGTTCGGCGATGCGCTCCATATTGGCGTTGCGAGTCTGCGCCAGCGCGGGGTTGTACATGCATTGGAATGTCTCCGGCGAATCCAGGGAGAACACCTGATAACATACATAAGTATAGTTATCAGTTTATTAGTCAGGGCACACTGTACAGGCACAGTAACGGCACCGCTGCAGCACGGCGCTTAGGTACCGGCAAGTGCACTGACAAATCGTTGGCATTCTATATTGGCATTAAATAGAAGGAAATAAGTTAAACGCTGGGTTGAATTGGCGCCGTTACAGTATCTGCATAATGTGTTGACTTTTCCTAGAGTAAAACTTACTAGACTTAGAACCTAGCAAATACATGTAGGTAGCTATTAGAATTTTACTTGGGGAGAAACACAGTAACACTTTCTAGTCGGGAATTGAACCCAAGTTTTACTTAAGAAGACAGTAACATCTGCACTTTGATATCTGCATATAAATAGATGGCTCACTCAAACAAAATTTTCCTCTCGTTATTACCTGGCTTTCATAAGGCAAGAAGGCAATGTTGATTTCTTTCAATGTTTTTATTTTTCTTGCAGCAGAAGATTTGCAGAGTTCGTTAAATAATTCCTCAGGGCATACTATTCCAAGCAGCATGTAATAAAGTCGGGAATATTAGTTTCAGGTTAAAACAGTTTGATTGCACTGAAAACCCCTTGATATGCGTAAGATCTCTCCCCATAAAGAAAATAAAACTATAACAAACCTGTTGTTCATATGGAATGAAAGCTATGTTGATTTCCTTTAATGTTTTGATATATTTAGCTACAGGACTACGTGACAATTCGTCAAAAAGACCATCAGGACAGGCTGTAAAAACATAAAAACCAAAAATGAAATAGCAAATAAAAAAACAACAAGCAATTCTACAGCTACATAAATTGAAATAAAATAAATGATCAAATAATATTACTATTTTTACAAGTGTTAGACACACTAAAACTCAAAAATATAAAATACATTGTTATACTGGCCATGATGCATTGCATTACATTAATATCATTATGCTAATATAATCAGTTTATTAAAGAGGGATAAACTATGAATGTGATTAATTAATAAAAGTACAGTATTGGTGCTCGAATTTTTTAACCATGAGTCACGTCAAACTCGGTGGTTAGATCATAATCAGAGCTCAGACTTATATGTTGATAACTATAACATAAAATGTTCGAAATATGTGTGCAAAACATTTACCTAATGATATTGTTGATAAAACCACCTAGTTCAGTCAATACATTTTATGCTCTTTTTAGCATACTTTCGAGTGTATGATGCTTCTAATTAATAAGAATATACTGTAATGATGCAAGATCAAGTTTTATAAAATCATCTTTTCACAGTTCACTAACTGATACTTTTATCTAAACAATGTGAACAATAATTTTTATTGACAACTGTACCCCACTGTCCTTCAAAGTCTCATTATCATCCTAGTGTTAACCCATAGTCCCATTCTTGATTATGGCCTGTAGGAACAAGTCTGTTTATTGTCCTTCAAAGTGAAAGATATTTAAGGATTAGAATATCAAGACAACAGTGTATAGAATCATACCTTCAGTGAAGAATACATGGGCAGCACGGTACATGATGCGGTTGCCCACTGAGAAGTCATTGATGAGGGCATGTACAGACCTCTCAGATGGGGTAATGAGGTAAATGCCATCCATGGTGCACAGTGGCTCCCTCTTCTTGTGAATGTCTTCCACCACTGTAATATTAAATCAAATACACTGATGGACATATAATAAGAAGCTGATTTTCATCCTAAATTTAAACAATAATTCAATACATTTTTAGAGTTTAAAAACTTTATTATTAGTGCATAACAACTGCATACTTGGCGTAGTGGTTTAAGTGGCCGCCTTGCTGTTTGACACTGCTCCGCCACTTGCTGTTGTGGGTTCGATCCCCACACAAGACAACACTTTGTGCGATTCATAAATTGTTGTTTCGAGTCTGGGTGTTCATTGTCTCCGTTTCTTATATGTTTGTAAAGTCCCCCGCAACACAGGATTTAGTCCTAGTGCAGGAGTTTTATAAGAAAAGAAATAAAAAAAGAACAACTTAGGCAATCCAGTGCAAAATAGATATATAATAATATTCCATTAATAATCACAGTATGATCGGAAAAAAAAACATTAATTCGAATATACCTATACCATATCCTTAGTGTTGATAGATTCAAATGAAAATAGATGGTGTGATTTGTAGATTTTGTATTTGAAACTAAATTAAAAATGTCCTTATCTTTAAGGTCACATAAGGCACTGTGGATAATTTTACTATTACAGCAAAGTTATAAAAAATTAGAACTTACAAGTGATGCCCTCTGCAGAAATGTCGTGCATTTTGCAGCAAGCAGAGACCATCCTCATGGACAGCTGATCTACCACCAAGACACGCCATTCTATTTTATCTTTCCCTTTTGAGCGATACCGGATCACCTCATTCATAATCTCTGGAAAAAACAATGTACAGTGTAAAAAATACATGTTGGCTGGTTAAATATATAATTATATGGTATGTTAGCCATATTCAAAATGATTCTCTTGATTGATTTTTAGATTTCAAGAGAAAGACAGGGGTCCTTAGTTGCATCGTACATTTATAAGAGGTTTGTAAAGCTACAAGGTTAAGTATTTCTGGTTTAAATGCAACTAACATTATCATTTTGGTGACTGTCTTGCTTAATTAATTACGAATAGACTAATACTTGTTATTAAAATGCTCAGATATAGACAAATTCTTGACTATAGTAACTCATTGTATACAAGATTACCTACGTCCAATCCTTGTAACATTTTTATACCTTATTCATTGACTTCTAAAAATAAGTGTATTATTCATGCAGTGATGGATTAAGAATATAAAGTATCACTACTCCATTACATGCCATGGGTGCAGTAAGAGGTGAGGGCAATTAGAAAACAGTATCTTGTGGAAGAAACAGTAACTTATAAAGCCCTGTGCCAACCTGTCTAGCTAGTGTAGTATAGTAGGTCAATGTCTCTTGTTGACTTGCAGTGCTATGGTGACCCTGATTAGGAGGTCTTTGTCCAGCAGTGGAAGTACAAAAGGCTGTGTGATGATGAAACATTGTGCAGATAAAACTTCTTGAGTAAAGCAGGTCTTCGTGATATGGTAATTATCAATAGCTCATGTCAGAAGAACATTACCATCAAATATATTAATATAAGTCATAGGAATTTTGAGTGATGTAGGGGAATTATTACAATAACATACATTGCATATAAAAGAAAAGATACTTAATTTATCAATAACTGTAATGGTAGTGTAATATCAGAGCTAAAATAAATCATTGGGAAAGCCCCATTTCTACAAATATCGTAAATGTCATCAGAACAATGAAAGTTGAGCTGGAAACAATACATTGACGATTTTGCCAGTCTTCCTCTTCATGACGTACATTGCACCCCACCCCCTAACCCAAATGACACAAGAAAATCAATATTCGTGGGAAACATTTCTTTCTTTCTTTGTAGTCTTCTTGGGTTAAACAAGCCAAAATACGTGCAAATAGACTAGCTTTTGTAGATGTATAACAAAAGTCCCTTTAGTGTAATATATTTGAATATCTGGGCGACCTAGCTAAAAAACTAAAATGGGAGGACCCCATTGTTTACATACCGATAAGTTGAAACTGTCTAAAGCCACAAAGCGGTTACATTTGTGACCGAGCATGATATTTTATTAACATTTCGAAACCATACAACGAAAAACAGTGCAACTAAACACACAATATTAGTCATCGATAAGTTGATAACTAGTTATACGGAAATCATCAAAAATACAGCACAAAAAGTAGAATTGTTTATTCCAATTTGTGCAGATAGCATTCTAGTACGATTTGCAAGATGATAAACGAAGCTAATAGGACTGCAAATTAATAAAAATATATTATTTAGAACTCACTTTGCCCGACAAGTGCTTTTAGAGCCATCTTGGACCGTAGACTAAAGAAGCTGATGGCGAATGTCGAACGTTGAGATACTGTCACTTACAGGCTACATCTGTCAAATAATATTGTACAATTCGCTATCTGAGCAATACTTTCTTTATTGCAGCTGAATTTAACCCAAACTAAGTGGAGGTTTTTAAGTATAAGACAGTTCTGTTAATATTAAAATATGTATGAAATTGATGCAAGCTCAGCAACAAAATGTATGTTGAAGTCTTCTTTTTTTACTTCACTCGCAATATAAGATGTTGTGCTGTATCGGTCTACTTTTAATTTTCAATCTTCTACAGCCGACTCTCTAAAACTGTATTGGCGATGCAAAGATTATCCACGCGCCTCTAGCGGCGAATTTGGAAGTTGTTCGGGTACGACACTTTCGACAGCTTTCAATACAACTTTGCTTTGAGGGTTAGTGGCAATTATATTGAGCTGTCAAAAGTGTCGTACCCGGACAACTTCCAATTTCCTCGCTAGAGTCCACAGATCACTATTAAATACTAGAGTCGCTAGTTAGTAGGTATCTTAACATCGCTAATACAGCTGTGGCATTTATAAGTTTGTACAGTCAGCATCAAAAGTCGATGACCACATTCAGATTTTCAAAATCAATGAACATAATATCACCCATAAATCGCTTAACAAGAAGGGCGCCAGTATTGAATGAACATCATTAAAGTTCAAAACTAACTGAACACTACTTGTCAAAGGTCACTGAACACCATTTTGTCAAAAATTGCTGATCGTTATAATATCCGAAAACATTTAGAATCATCAGTTTGAATTTATACCATCGACGTCATTATAGATTTTTTAGTTCGATTGAATTGTAACCTTATTCGTAAAGCAATAAGACTTATTTTCAAAAATCACGCAGATTCCGTTCAAATTCATACCGTCGACTTAGTTTATGATTTTTATAGTTACGATTGAATTAGAAACCAATCCGAGGGTCTAGTACGAAATTTACACGGTGATGATAGGCTAGTCGACGGGAACAATTTTCATCATCATTCTCTTAGCGCTATCCCAGTTTCAATCTGGGGTCCGCTCCCTAGTCTAACCGGATTTGGCTGAATATTGGCTTTTCCACAGAGCGACTGCCTGTCTGACCTCCGCAACCCGAAGGGATAGCGATATTCCATGGTTTAGACCAGTGTCAGTTTATTTAGAAGGTACTGACGCCCTGTAACGGCTGTCAAAGATCTTCATGACAACCGGGACCGACGGCTTAACGTGCTTTCCGAGGCACGGGACAAGCGATAATTAACAATTCAATACGCACATAACTCCGAAAAGTCATTGGTGCGCGCCGTGGATTCGAACCCGAAACCCTCTGCATGGCAGTCTGTTGGTATCTCCACTCGGCTATCGCTGCCTTTTGACGGGAACAATTTTCATACATTTCCTTAATGCGCCCTCTATCAATCGCTACTATCCGATAAGGGCGCTTTTAGAAAATCTATGGCAATAGGGTTGTATCCAACTAGTCAAATCAAGCACTTTTAATTAAATGTCCGACCTTTGTCAAGGGTTTTGTATGAAATATGATATAGTGACGTCATAGTGTTTTGCTGTCAAGTAGAATACTTATTATCAATAAATTGACGATAAAAAATGTTAAATTAAGTTTCAACATTAAATGATGTATGAAACTACTATTATTTTGACATGTTTCACTAGATAAAAATACTTGTATAATTTATTTCACATGCAGGAAACTTCCGTGACGATCGCGTGCAAAACTCGTGGTTTGTTTGAAAAACAAACTCTTGGTAGACCCCCTATATACCTACATATAAGACTCATTTTCAAAATTCACACAAATTCTGTTTTAATTCAATTCTTTGTAAAACTGTTTACCCTTGAATGTAAAATAATATTTCTACTTAATTATCACTTTGTATCGAATGTAGACCATTGCGGTTGCAATTATTTATCATCTATAAAATATTGTATTAGCTTAAAAGACTATAGTATTATATAAAATTATTTACTTCATAATACTTTAATAATAATTTATTTAATCACATTAGTTTATCAAATGTAACGACCTCCTTTATTAAGTTCTCGGACGTCACTGGCCGTACTGGCCGAATGACTGGTGTCGTGGTGTTATGCTTTTTTTACCATAACTTTGTTTAGCTACTTTTGAAAAGTCGTGGTCATCTACTTATGCCCTTTTAAGATAATCATTCATTTCTGGCGCTTGTCATGTTGAGCAATTTAGGTGTATTATGGTGTACAGCGATATTGAAAATCTAAATGTGGTCATCAACTTTTGATGCTGACTGTACAAACGCTTTTCACAAAACAATAATTATGTAATTATGATCATGAAATATTTTGTAATTTATTTGATTTGTACAACACAGCGAGATATTAAGTTTCTTGATGCCATTTCAAATTGTAAAAATAAGCAATCTATTTTTAAGTTCAATTTTTTTTACTCTTTGTTGATGGATAAAGCTAGACGTCGCCCAGTCAAAATATCACATTTATTTTACAAATCTAAATTAAAATTTCAGTTTTCACGTAATATTATTAGGTATTAAATGTTTTTAATTTTTTGGTTAATGCCTAAAACTCTATAATTGTCTATGGCTTAGGAAACATGTAAAACATGAAACATGGGTAGACGGTACCTATAAAAAATCGTCTAAAGGAACCTTATGCACAGAGTACCTTTGACCTTATGTACACAAAATACTTAAATCTATACTTACATAAGTAATTATGAGACATCCAAAATAATATCTATTATTAATTAAAACAATATTTAAACGCTTTCAAATGTTTTTCTGTTGCGCGCGCAATTTGATAACATGAATGATAAGGAGGCGGGTCAATAATGATTCGACAGAGACGGCACGTAATGCTATCTTTTTCTGTCACCGCTGAATAGAACGGGAAACCGAATAGTACAGTCAGTAAAATAAGTAATTCAGTTTTTGGAGTGCGAGTGTTGGATGTGGGCGTGTAGATGTTTACAATATTAGTGAATTATCACGTGCGCGTGAATATAATAAATATTTAGTTACAGAGCGCACATAATTATTAAAACTTAAAGGTAAATACTTTTTAAATATACTGTATTTTTTGTAAGTATACTTAATTTCATTTTATTTATGTTTTTCTTAGAAAATGTAACTATATTTAACATGAATAGAGAAAATTTAACTACCGTCAATATAATAATTTCTAATATTTAGTAGTGCAAGCTTAAGGTAGCTAATTATAAACTTAATTCATCACATGCATCTTTCGCACTTTTGCGGGCGTTTTAATTTTTTTTATTAATTTCTACAAAATAATACGAATAAGGATTGCATCAATACATAATTTATTTATGCTTACATTCCATGAACAATACACCGTAATCAAATAGACCATAGCCCAAGAAGACGACATATAAATAAGACATATTGTACACTTAATTTGACATAAAATGCAATTTATTTGCAAAAATAAAATAATTGCTATGAGTTTTGGCAACGAAACCCGAAAATTCAGGCTGAAATAAAAAGCGAGATTTGAGTCTAAAAATATAAATCGCTGCAAGCAATGGACAAAATAGATTTCGTTTCTGCATTGGCGTAGTAAAGCATTTGTGATATTTTTATCTTATTGTCCGCTGCTATTTCTAATGTTTAACGTAGTTGTCTTTTTATCGGCAGTTGGTGAAAGTGTTGTGAAGTCGTGGAGTCCAGTGTTCGAAGCGGTTGATCAGCTTCACTCGGTGAATAACAGTGAAATGTAAATTTGCAATGTATGTTCTATTCACGGGATTATTGCAAGTGTTTGTTATTGAAAAGTGATTGTGCTCAAGATGAGGTGTGATGATCTAAGGTTGGTGATATCGTACCCTTGCCGCGCTGAGGGCTGGCTCGACCGTTGTGGTGAGTAACTGTTTACAAGTAAAGTCAAGTGTTGCTATTTTGGTGGTACCTAATAAGATTGGAAAGTTATTCGGAGATTTTGCGTAATCACTTAATCAGTGACAAGTAATACTCGAAGTTGTATTTAAAAAGGTCACGTTCTTTGCCAACTTGATACACCTGTGTCGTATTTTTAGTAAAAAGTCACGTTGTATAATACAGGAAAATAAACATCGATTAAGCATACCTAATAGTGCAGTAGGATTTGCTCTGTGCTGTTTAATAGAACATTCAATGGCCCATTATGCCTTAGTCAATGGTAGCAGCAATTCCAATAATTCAGCATAAATGAAAACGAAGTAAATACATTATCCACGGCTAAAATAATGTTAACATAACATTGTGATTATTGCGTGAGATGCGAATGTAGAACATTTTTGTGTCTGTATTTTATTTCACTGAAGCTCAAGTCGCAGTGCTATTTGTCTCATGTATCATAAGCCTAAATGTTACCACATCGTGTGCAAACAGACACACTTCGGGGATAATGTATGAATAAGCGTGAAATTAAAAAAATAAGAAAATAGGTACAGTCAGCTACATAAAAAAGAATGGGTTGGATTTCGAATTTCAATTTATTAAGTATAATAATCGAGGCGTTTTAATTTATAAAATATTCGTAAACAATTGAGGTGTGTACCGAGATACCGAGCGACTTTTGTAGTTAACTGTACATAGTGATAGGTAAATAAATAAAAAATTAGGTATAGGTAGGTACGTACCTAAATGTAAATTTTAACATACTTAATTATAAAGAATATAAAGAAAGCATGCTCTGACCATGGCTATTAGTAACACGGGTATTTTTTTCCAACCTCTTGAAATCCAATTGCTAGCTTATGTATAATGCAGAGGGTGCGTGTGTGTCTCTCCCCTACAGGCGTCCATAGCTTGTCCACTGAAACACCGTGATGTCTGTCGACGTCCCGTAGTGGCGTGGCCACGTGTCGTGTAAGTAGGTAAGTACTTCGCCGCGACGTGTAGTTACTAGAGCTGGGTGGCTGGGTGATCTCATCCAGTGTCGGATGCTGTGGTTTAGTACCTTAGATATCATGTACATACCCGTCTAGCCGAGCAGTTTATCCTTGTTCATATTTCTAAATTAAAGAGTGTTTGCACTGCAAATTATCTACCTATATACTTATTTAATTAAATATATAGATCTAGGTACCTATGTATCATTATAAATATAGATATAAATAACGTTTTAAACCATAACATGTTTACATTTGTCGCGGTTATGAGTGCATTACAGCAGCCTGTAATTATGTGGTCGTGGGGAGTTTGTGGTGGCGTTCGTTGGGTTGAGTCTTCATCAAATAAACAGTATCCTAAAATAACGCCGGTAAAAGCCTTCGCATGTAGGTAGATATTCTTATTTCCATGTGGGACGTAACATTTGCGGTAACATACGTTAATTATAGATACCAATCTTTTATAGACTCATCATCGTCGCCGTCATCGACTTAGCGTTATCCCAGTTGCATCCAAAACTTTTCGTTTTAGAGCGCAGGGTCCGTTTACTAGTCTAATCAGATTTGACGGAATATTTAGCTTAACCACGGAACAACTGCCTACTGTCTTCTGTTAACCAAAAGGATAGCGTTTTTCCTTGGCTTAGATCGTTGTCAGTACTCAAGGATACTGACTCACCATAAAAAAATCTGCAAAAGACCAGACAAAAGAGAAGACACTAAACATCACATTGCCAAACAGTTAAAATGGATAATAAACACAATGTCCATATCAATGTGATACTTAAAAGATAAAAATTGCTTCCAGTTACTACCGGTTTCAGTATTCGAACTGTTCATGGATTTGGAGATTTGAGATATGTACCTACATGGTTGAAATATTTTATGGAGCTTACGACAAAAATGTATCTCAAAAATGGGTCTCGGTCCTGAATGATGAGATTTCAATGATGATTGGGACCGAGACCAAGAAATGAATAGAGCGAATATTAAATTCAGCGGTTAGTTAAGTGTCATCTAGCTGAACGTTGCGTTCCGCCACTCTACCATACGAAGTGAAATTTTGTTGGACAATGAAAGGCCAGACCTCAAATATTTCCACTTGGCCACGGTAATGTTATCTAGGTATATATCATGACTTGGACTTGGTTCCGGCAAGACAGGGAGTAGGCTATAGTCTGTCTGCTTCATTGATTTCAATCTTCAGTGTGTAATTTTAATTATTTTCTTTATCCAATTGAGATAAGTTATATGGCCGACATTTGTTAATGAACGA
This sequence comes from Euclidia mi, assembly GCA_944739405.2. NCBI lineage: Eukaryota > Metazoa > Arthropoda > Insecta > Lepidoptera > Erebidae > Euclidia > Euclidia mi. Next base: position 35,986,547 of record OX123187.2, read on the forward strand.
CTTTTTATTGATGACGAGAGCGATGGACTACGAGCTATCAGAACAGAACAGTGCGTGAATTGATTTTGATTTGTGAGCGTGAAGTTGTGATTGCGTCTAATTGTCGCATTGCACAACAGTGGGTGTCGGACATCCCACAGCTGTCGCCGTCGTCACCATGTCGTCATCAGCCAACAATTATGATTATTGACTCCACAAGTAAATTGATTCAAACGAAACAGACGCGCTTAGTCATTGTTAACAACTGAAGAGATTGACTCGGTACTAAAATCAAGTGCTTAATAACTGCCTGCTACTATGAGCTAAATATGTCATTGACCCAACTACGTACAAAGCATTTTTAGCCAAAACAAATACCTGAACTATAAGGCTTCTGATCACATTTATGGCTGCTTGTTTTGGATGTTATCACGTATTAAGTAGGTAGGTAAGGTATCCACCTAGTTTATATAAGTATAGGTAAGCCTGGTATGTAAGCATTTTTACTTTTTACAAGGAACTTGGCAATCCGCACTAATCCTGCCTGTCTGATGAATAAGCAATATCTGAAAGTCATGGAACCCATAACGAGCTTAATAAACTTCGTGAATTATCCTTACATACCTACCTATATCTGGAACTAATTTGTACTAAACCGATATAATTTTATTGATGTGCAGCATGTTTGACCGTGAAATGTTTTCTCTTCTAAGCAGGCGACACACGCATTAATATTGATTACTCCTACACGTTAATCTGTATAGTAATTAATACAATGACAGACTCTATCGTCAAGAGACTCGCAGGTCGTTTGCGTATGGCCCACTTAGAGTGAAAACTATACGGCGCACTGTGGTTTCTATCGAGTTTCGGTCCATCAGACGGGGACCAATTGACTCACTTTCTAGCCTCGATTAAGGGACCGCGGGTTCCGTGAGAATGATTAGCGTGAAGAAGTATTGGCAGTTGGAATCGCTGATGCGATTAGATGTGCCTATATGGATGTGCTAACTCGTCTAAATGCCGTATTTGGTATAGAGTAATGTATGCAGGATACATTGGACAACTAGAACAGTTAAGAGAAACTACGTCGTCTACGTCTCTTTGTTTCTGTAGTTTCGCTCTAAGGAGATGGCGATATCGGTCAGTCCGGTTGTCAACATTCTAGTATTAGGTACCTACTTTGTATTCGCTATTTCTATTCCGTAAGCAGTTAAAAAGCATGCGCGACTGAACCAGTTTGTCATCACCTGACCGGATTTATTTCGCCTAAAAACGATGTTAAATCGAACTAATAATGAATTACACGGTCCAGTAGACATCTAGCGACGAGCATGTGTGTGTAGCGATGTGTATCAGTATTGCATATTTTCTTGCATCATTACTATACCTACTTACTGTATCATTTACATTATTCAGTGATCTAGTAATGAAATAGCCGATTCATTGCTCGCCATACTACACAATACTACGACATCTCTTGATGCCAATGCATTTGCACAATCACTTAGGTAAATATGCATGATTTCGTTACATTTCATAATTATACATTATGCAGTCAGCAAAAACATGCAGTTAGGTTGGTAGGTAGGTACAGTCACAGATAATATAATACCACTGTGATAATACTATGCGTACAGTTTATACGGTAATATACCTACGTACATAAAATTTTATTATGGTATCTTCTTCTTCAGTCGTTCACTCTTGACGTGGTGTCTTGATTTTGTTTGCAGGCAGACTTCGCTAAGTGTCTCCATCGGCTTCTATTCCGTGCACCCCGGGAGCACTCTACCACCGATTTATGCGTCACAGTTTTTATTAGGTCAGTCCAACGAGTGGGTGACCTTCCTCGGGACCGTTTCCCCTCGGCGCGGCCCTGGACGACAAGACGCTCGATGGAGTTGCGGATGATGTGCCCGAAATATTTGAGGATTCGTAGTTGCACAGTGGACGACAATCTCTCTTTTATTTCTAGTTCTTTAAGGATGGAAACGTTTGTGCGGCGTGCGGTCCAGGGTATTTTAAGTAGCCGTCTCCAGCACCACATTTCGAGGGCGTAAATTTTTCGGCGTTCCTGAACTCGGATTGTCCAGGTTTCGGAAGCATAAAGGAGGACTGGGAACACTAGGCTTTTCATGAGACGGACTTTTGTTCTTTTCGTGATTTTATGGCTCCAGACTTTATCAAGTTTGCTTACGGCAGATCTTGCTATGGCACATCTCCTCCGAATCTCGCTTTCACATCCACCATCGTTGGATATAGTTGAGCCGAGGTATACGTAGCTCTGAACCATTTCACAGTCAGCTACTGACGTGATTTCAGGATGATTCAGTTCAGCTCGATCAACTATCATCATTTTGGTTTTCTCCCTGTTAATTGCTAATCCGAAGGAGAGGCTCACTGTTTTATGGTATGAGTATGACTAATTTGACAAAGTATTTTTGTAAGAAATGTATAATATTCTGATCATAGGTAACTTACACCTGAACTAGGTATTGGTCTAACGCTGCAGATCAAAAGAACTAATCATCATAACTAATCCCTGAACTATTGGTCTAAAGTTGCAGATTAAAAAAAGTAATCAAAAGCCTCTGTAACAATTTGTCACCGATGTATTTCTAAGAATTTCTTCAATAAGCTGTAAAAACTACAGCTGCAGACACAAAAATAGGCCATATTATTACCAAGTGGAAATCTGTATAGATAAGTGTACCTACAGCTCAAAGATTTGAAATCATTCGATGGCCATTCAACGGTGTTCATATTTAAAAAAAAAAATACATTCCACAAGTTTATCCTAAGCCACGTTCTGCTAGTCCAGGAACTCCGGACAGCCAATTTTCCTTATTTTTGTAAAAACTACGTCTGGCGGCCCTGGGACCTTACTCTATGTAGGACGTAGGTATCTCGTGACACGTCGGTCGTCGCTAACATGATTTGCAAATTCATTAATATCTTCTCTATCATTTCTCTATATATAAAGTTCTTCCGGTACTGACTGACGGACAAAACTATTGGGCGCAAGAAGCTGAGGCATGTATGTTCCTATTCCTAACCATAGGGATGCACTAAGAAGGTATTTCCCGAAATTCCGAAGGGATCGGGCAGAGACGGTTACATAAAGGATATGGCATGTGCACGCGTAGCTAAGGGCATCCTCTAGTTCTTAGTAAAAGTACTAGTTCCTAGTAAACTTACATGCCGTGATAGGTACTCATAATTTAATGTTATTAGGTATTGAGTTCGGATGAGTTAATAAATATTTTCTTTGAAGCAATAACAATAAAAGTTAAGGCGCTGTCCTAAGCGACTGTTTTGGTAAATGAGGGGGTGAAGCAGGGGAGGTGAAGGGAGCTTAGCTCCGTCTACTGCGGGGCGCCCCCCTTCATTCTCGTCGCGTGCGGCCGTATTCTGGCGACATCCGTATTCCAATATTTCAAAATCGCAAGCAAAACGTTTTAGCATATTGAATTGGGATACTGATATTAAAATTTATATTACATACATCAATCTGTTTGTACAATATAGGCATAGCGCAATTTTTGTTCTCAGTGCAGCCATGAGCAAAACTGGCTTATATTAGACGTTATAGGTATTAAATGTTGACGAAAGTAGGTAAATACCTACGTACCGTAAGATGATAAAAATAATTAAGTCAGTTCCATGTATGGAGAGGCCATTATTATGTTTGTTTTGTTTTTGTATAAAAATAGTGAAGCAGTTCATAGAATACCTACATCTAATTCCATTCCTGCCAGTTTTCAAATCTGTTTTGCAATAAATTGGCTGTGACATACGGGTGGACAGACAGATCTGTCTGTCTGTCCACCCGTATGTCATTGCGAATCTATAAGGGTTCCGTTTTTACAATTTTTGGCTACGGTACCCTAAAAAGCACAATACTGCTCTACTAAGCGCAAAAGCCGTATCTCAACTAAAGCGAGTTACGAGATAATTGAAGTTTAGTAAAAGTTGATTTCTTTTATTTATTTATGGATGTTTATTGTTATTATAGGTATAATTATTATGGCAAAGGTTTCGAAATACGTCGCCGTTTTTAGGGGTTGTGAGTGATTGGAGAGGGTGCAGGGGAGGTCTTGAAACCCCCCTCACCATTTTCACTTGCCGGAAATACTTGGTTTCCTCTGAAAAAAAAAATCTCCAAACATCGGTGTGTATGGCACTGCCAACTTCCACATTCATCACACTAGTTTAATAAACTAAGGTTGTTGGAGCCCTGCAAAGGGCTCCTATTTTCGGATTAAGGGTCAAAAGAGAACCTAACATAACCTATTTATTTACTTATTACATTCGCACCTAACCCAAGGCACTCGAAAGCAATGACGCACAAATTTGACATTAGCTGTCAATATGATCATTCCAAGATGGCAGTTTTGCGTTTTGTTTCACGTTTTTCACATAAAACCTAAAAATTACATTTGTAAAACTGTACTAAAGTATAAAAACTATGTACCGTTTTGCATAATTGCCGAAGTACTTATGAAATTTTGGAAATTGTTTAAAAATATTTAGACGCAACTCCGGCAGCCAAAATTACTTTTAGGGGATTAAAACGAACTATCTTAAGCCTCCTACACTACCAATACCCTCAAATTCAGGCGACTCGTTTCGAAACCCAACCCATTATTATTTTTCAAAATAGATGAAACATCAAAAATATATGTGGATATACCTTATTCATGAGATACTGCTATGTCGCTTAGAAAATTATAGAATTAGAATTTGAGTTACTGCTTTTTCGTTAGCGAATAGCTCAATTTTAAAAAAAATGAGTGACTACAATTTACGTTATTTTAATTATTTTAAGACTAAAAATAAACAATATTAAAAATGACGGAAATGGATTCAGTTGCCGATTCTGAACAAAGTACTTTCAAGATGTGCATTAAACTTGTTACATGTTGTATATAAAAAAATTCTTTCGCTTCAAATATGTGTTGTTTCAAAGAAAATAAATATTAAAAGATATTTATTTATATTCATTTATAATTTATTAACGAAATACAGAGCTTACAGCTCATCAAAAGTTAGCTGTCTGCTACAACCCGGCAGGTTTTCTTTATTCTCATCGCATGTTAAAGGCAGTGTGTGAGGTGATAAGACTTATTATTTGCTGTTGTTCACGAGGCACAGTTTCATTTACTTTCCTTTTACGGCTTGGTATTGTAGAAATTTCAAGCACTGATGAAACATTTTCCTCTCCGTGATCTCGCAATAACATTCCTTGAGCTTGACGAGAATCAACAATTTCAGGCAACTGCCAATTCATATAAAACGCCACAAGCTTCTCCCAGAAAACATCATCTCTTTCTATAATTTCTATTTATAGTGGTATACTTTCGCCACTCCATACAGCAAATATACACTTTTGTTTGCGTGTAACGTGGCGTTGCCCCTGAATTTGGTAATAACAATTACAATATTTGTTTAGACTAGTCTGTTCACTTTTTTATCATGTTTCCATATTTGTATTTTATTTGCTCTTATACTATTCTCCAGGCCATTCTTATAGGCAACTTTAGGACATTAAATTTCCACAATCGTGTTTGGACCTATTAATCCATCTGGCGTGGCACCAATAATCGAATAATCCACAAGGCTCGATTGTTACATTTTCTTGCTTCGCCAGTTGTTGCAAAGCCAGTTGTTCATTTTAGATTCCATGCGCAACTGATTTTACATTGCAAATATTTTATTTGTACAAAATATTTTTTACTAAGTTGGCTTTACTGCTGTTATCTCTTCTTTTTACCACTATACAAAAATTTCAATCTGTCAACATATTCTTACGCAATTCGAACCAGTCACTGCTATCCCTCATGTAATTTTTGCCTATCACTATGGAATTTGAGTCAAATTTGTTAAAAAAATTGTTTGGCATTTCTTGGCTAGCTCTTGAACAGATCGTGTTAGGAATGACTGAAGTCAAATGTGTGTAAGACGTTGCAGAACTGTTATCTTTAACTTCACTGTAATTACAATAATGATAATTAGTTACGTACTTTTTTATTAAAAAATACTATATCTTGTGTTATAGCAAACAGAGAAGTCACCTTCTTACTTATAAATGATTGATTTTAGAAATTAAAAAGATATTAGATGTACTGAGACGTACCTAATAGTTTATGAATAATCAAAGTTTTACTCGATGTACCTAAAAAGGTTTATGTTCAAAACACAATAATACAACATTCGTTACCGCTTGTGTGCGGATTGCGGAGCGCCATATTAGCGCTGTCATCGTTATTGTTCGCCGTGGCGGCATCTTAGCGCTCCAGGCGCTCTGACAAGCTAATGAATTTGAAATATAGGTACATAAAATGATTCGATTTTATGTTATTTCTCTTTCAAAAATTGAAAACTGTGGCAGCTATGTATTGTGAGAATAATTTATATAATTATATTATGCATAATCGATAATATATAAGTAACATAGTTAGTCATAAGAGACTCTTATGAAAATAATTTGTGTAAAAATGTTACATATTTCATAATCACTTGGCCATAGATGAATTTCTATTTTATTACGACGCTTTCTTGTACAAATCCTTCGTAGAACTTCATTTCTCTAATTGTCCATATTTTATTTTTCTAATTATATATTTATAAGCACAGAAACAATAACACATTAAACGCAACAAGAGTATAAACTTAGGTCCTAATTATATGTGCGTGCCCATAGTTACATGAAAAGCCTATTTGATTCAAAGTATTCAGTCTATAACATAAAACATGAAATTACGAACTCAAATCGGCGTATTATAATAACAAACAGGTTTACGTAAAATTTCGTGCAGCGGAGACGCAAGCGACATGACCTATCTCTCACAGGGCTCATAGCCGAATGATGAGGTCTGGGCGGGGCGTAAACTAGCAACTGACACTCAGTACACCGCTTATGCTAATAAGGTTTAAATTGCTGAAGCGTTTGATATTGATGGGATCTACCGAGCGTCAAAATCATAGACGTTTGGCAGATTTTATTAAATTTTACAAAATATACACGTATAATATGAAAATAAATAGGGTAATTCTTTAGTTCATTAGATTTCCTACAATATTATCAAAAAAAATATGACAGCTTACGATCAAAATATTGCAAACAGTGAGACGAAAGATTATTTTCTGCCTCGATTTTGTGATTTTTTTACCGTGATTCTAGTTTACGTACATGAAAAATTATTTCAAAAGTCTTTTGTTCAGACATTTGACTTTAAGCTCTAATTTTTGCTAGTTTGTAATATGTACCGTTATGGCTAGATGCGCGACGAAAAATTAGGTGTTTTACGGCTTCTGAGGTATAACAGCGCCTTAAGTAGCCGGTATGACTCGTGTGGTTTTCACAGTGGTTAAAACCACATAATATTTTGTTGCGAATGCAACGAACTTGCCCAATTAGTCAAACGTGCACAATCGTTAATTTAAATATTGTGTGCTAATGACCGCAGCGGTTTGTTACCTACTTCAATATATTTTAACAACAGTGTTTGTGTTTTAGAAGTGGATAGTGTTAGGAATTTCCTCGGTGTTACTTTTATAATTTATGTAAGTTATTACTCTGTGAACAAATGTTTACCATCATTAATTTATAGCCAATAGGTATATTGTTATTAACAGTTATACATAAATTAGAGGACGCCAGCAGCTACGCCTGCACATTTCTTTTAAATTTATCTGTTTTGACCGATCCCGTGGGAATTTCGGAAAATCCCTCCTTAGTGCACCCCTACGGTCCCCAAGGAATATACTTGCCAAATTTCAGCTTCTTGCGCCCAGTAGTTTTGGCTGTAGCTTGTCTGTCAGTCAGTCAGTAACGCAAGGATTTTATATATACAGATGTTGGAGGTAGGTCTATCTTATGGCACGCTAATGAGCTCGGTCTTCAGCTTTTTTCCAGGACGGGCCTACGCCCAGCTGGACAAAAACAGGATGACGACGATATATTTGTTTGTAAGAGATATACTTAGTAATAGGAATCTGCAAAATCTGGTCCCCGTGGACATTAATTAGGTATGCACAGAGAGGTCGGAAATCCACTTTACGAAATTGTAGACACCTTTCCTCCGCTTCGGTTTACCTGTCTACATAAGATTTTCATGTACTTTTCATATGTCTTAGAATAGATCATAGGCATTTTTATACACCCTAAGATGATCAGGATGTCCTGAAAACAATTTAATGGCTGAAGATCGTTTGCCTGGACAGAGGGTCTAGTAAAAGTTTGCACTCGATCGTCATGGTGGACGATAGCCTAGTCGACGGGAACAGTTTCCATACATTTTGTAAAAGCGCCCCTAACGGAGAGTAGCGATCGATAGAGACCGCTAGGGGGCGCATTTAGAAAATGTATGGAAATTGTTCTAGACAAGTTTCTAGACAAACTTGTACTAGACCCTCTGTTATTAGTAGGTAATTATTTGTCTTAGTATATCCCTGACATGTGATGATGTCATCATGCTTGTTTTATTATTATATCTACAGTAGCTACTACATATGTATTCATAAGTCTTATGCATTTTGTTGTTTATTACCTTGTATTTTATACTTAGTGTATGTATTAATAATATTTCTTTGATTTGTGTTTACCCGTTTCCTACTATCTACTATGTGGGTAAACTCATAATAATGGCGACATACAATTGAAATATTATATGATTAGAGGATGTCCGCAGCTACGCTTAATTTTATTTTAATTTAACCGTTTCAACCCGATCCCTCGGGAATTTCAGGCAATTCCTTTTTAGTGCACCCCTACGGTGCCCAAGGACACATGTGTACATGCCAAATTTTAGCTTCCTGCGTCCAGTAGTTGTAGCGTTGTATGTTAGTCGGTCAGTAACACAAGAATCTTATGTTAAATGTATACAGGATAAGATAATTTATTTAATGCCTTAGCTTATCGATTTATTTTGTGCGTAAGTATCTCATTACTAATAACTTACTAAAGATGAGATTATCTACATATGAGGTCATCACAAATCGACATGAGTAAGTAATTATTTATTCCTTTCACCAAAACCTGTCTAGCTTAATCACGTGGGCAAAAATTTCATAATTTCTCTGCCTTGTCAGTAAATTGCATGGAAGTGATGTTGAACTTTAGAAAAGGTTAACCTCGTTGAGAAAAGAAAGACATGGCTTTCTCAGACGTTGATCCTGAGAATATGTCGCCTATCGCCCAGTTTGTTAGCTTTGGGTACCTACCTATTGCGTATCAGGAAAACAAAAAGCTTCATTACTTCTGAACCGAACCGTTGTTCCGACGAAGCTTTAATACTGTATCAATACTCAATAGTGAGAAATCTTCAAACTCATAGCAATATGAAAGTAGAATTTCTTATTCATCTAAACAAGCATTAAACGATAGTAGAGTACCTACTTACATTAGGGATTTCGATTAGGACTCCACATAAAAACTCCTTATCTATCTACCAATGTATATCCTTCTCTTGATTGCTGTGCCTAGGAAATGCTGTCCATATTTTACAAACCTAAGGACCTAAACCCAAGTTCTAAAATGCATAGCCCCGTATTTGTTTCACTACACAAATTCTGCGAAGTCGCTTTTCAGAAGGTCATCATTATTCATTAACATGTACTAAAGCGACATTTTCCTCTGAGCTGCTATATTTCTATTCGCGTCCAGATTCCTGTAATATTATTAATAAATCAAATATTATGCATTCCACAAGAAACCTAATTGTGGTTAAAACTCTAGTATTTCAAATCAAAGTTAGGTACCTTCATGACGATCAATACAAAGTCAATTTTGCGAAGGAGTGATGTCATAATGCCACGCTCTTGTTTATTTAGATCACAGTCAAGCGAAGGAAAAATTACAATATATTTACACGAATACACCCTCTACTTTCTGTGCTCATTTTCCCCCAGAAGTTTGTGAATTTTGACATAACAAAGAACCTGTAAATGCAAAACACCGTTAAGTATTTTAAGAGACATCCGCTGTCATTATTTTTAAACGTGAGAGAATAAGATAATATTATAACGAAAATATAATGATTCTTCAAATACTGATAGATATCATGCAATACTTGAAATGTTTATTTAAAAGTAGGTAAGAAAATGGGACCTTACAATAATCTTCCTATTAATAGACGCGTACCTAATTTAAGTTGATGTCATTGTAAGGACCTATCTAATAAACTAATTCACTCAATTAAAGTTTCTGGTTATTGAAATAGGCAATAGTCTTGGCCTTATAGAACAATAACAGTGATATGGCAGTTCCGTCCTGTTCGCGAGTAATACGTCCATACGTCCAAACTCAACGTGACGAGAAAAGCTCCGTTATTTTAATACTGACTTGGATGGAGACCGGGGCACGTGCCGCGCCTGCCAATGACATTCGGTAGAAAGTAAACTCTCGCATACGTACATTATATCGTCTTACTTCGATGCCACTGTTGACTTGGCCCCAACTACCAACAAGAACCTATTGTTTTATCACCAAAAATATTTTTCTTTTCTACAATAAAGTCAAACTTTCTACAGAGAGTCACTCATAGAAATATGCAGTTGTTGTGGTAGCAAATGATTCTTGGTGCAATGTTCACATAGTTTACGACACAATTAGCTAATGATATAGTTATGCTGGTGGTCCGGCTTTGTTTGCGTTAGAAAGCTGTTTAGATTGTTATATCTAAATTCCCATGCGTGTTTTTTCACGTTTTATATGCTAATAATTGTTGTGCTGTATCTAAAAACTATAATTAAACAATTAGTTTGTAGCATTTACTCCAAAAGTGCGTATTCGTAGAGTAGTGTGGGGTAAGTGGTAACAATCTAATTAATGTCTGGACGTTGGGGTCGTTTTGACGCAGGGTAATTACTCTCTACACCCCAGGGCGACGTTTCAAGGGGCCCTTTGGAGTTTCGTATATAAATCACTGCTAACTCGCCCGACTGAGCCGATCACGCTATCGGAATCCCACCTAAATTGATTCGCCTTACTGATGAAGTTGGATTTAGCAATCATTGACAGTTGCACAAATTGATTAAAATTTTAACTTATTGAACGCCTGCACTTGTGACTAACCAAAATTTTGCTAGCACATATTGCGCTAGCCCAAGGTAGCATTTCAAAGTTTGCCATCTATACCTGACTATGACGACAAAAGATTAAGGAAGTATTCATACATAATTATATGAATCGTATAATGTATTACCAACTGCGACAAAGTAACAGCGAAATGTCGCAACTTTTCATATGAAAATGGGCTTGACAAACGACAAATACCTTAAAGCGATGTTTCATTGGGCACGCCAAAGTACAGTCCATCTGTGTACACACCCGGGTTGCATCACATACAAACACTGTGGAGCATTGCGCAAACCTGCGATTCCCGTACAATTCAACTCAAACTGTGTAAACACGTCCTTTCTTACAGGCATACTACTTCCTCGTAGAATACGAGACGGGATGGTTCCTAGAATGTTCGAACTTCAAATCAATAAGCTATTGCGATTCGGGGAATAGAAATTTGAGGCGTATAGTAAGAGACTTTGTAATTTAGTATTATTATTTTAGGGTTTACTTAATTTGATTGATGCTATTTTATTTACTGGTATCTATGCAGATAATACGGTCTATAAATAGAATATTATTCTATTTATTTTACACACATTTTACTTTGATATTCACAGAACGAAGGATTAAAGGATTACGCATCTTAGTATGTCTAATCCATGCACATCATTATGGCAATGTTATAGGTCCTTAAGTAATTAGATATCATGTATGTTAGTGAAAGAAGTAGGTAAGAGTACCTAGTTGCCTTAATGTTTGTTAGATAGGTATTCGGGTTTTTTGAGCTGTATTGACTTTCCCCAGTATTTCCAGGAATGGCTGCTTTTTCTTATTTTGGGGATAAGCTTTTTATATTCAGACATTTTCTTATGGCAGATTGACGCCAATTAAATTGTTTTTTTTTATTTGTTGGTACGTTTCTTTTATTGTATCGGTTTAAGTTTAGTAAAATTAATTCTGCATGAAATACTTGCCCCTAGTCTTTATGCGCCACTTAGCAGTGAGCGCAATGCAATGCTTTTCAATCAGACTATCCAACCGTTATACTTGTTACAGTGACACGACGACACGTTTGATTCCTGGCAGTGTAGCGATATATAGTTATTATTACGGTTATTTTACTCGAAGCACATGGTAATACTCACAATTTATAATAGAGCTACACCATATCATATAGGACATGTGTAGAAACTGTTAATATTTTGCTACATTTGTTGCTCACTGCTACTTCTTAGTTTGCCCTAAATAATACAGCTCACTTGTTTAGTAATATAACATGACATTTAGAACCAGTTACAATAACTTACATACACTTATATACCTGGAGATAAGATTACTTTGAATACAAGTTAATTAACAAGGCAAGCGTGCTATGTTTTCTTTTTGATAAATACCGTTATTACAGAACTAATAATGTCGTCACCTGGCTAGGTGCGCCGTCGTAAACTGTGAATGTTCCAAATGACACAAGTGACAGTTATCTTTGTTCACTCAAGTAAATCTACATAATAATAATAAAGCCTCAGTTTGCGCGCAATCCGGATCCAAGAACAGTTATTTCCAAATGCCAGATGTTGTGACAGAATTTGATATGTGAGATAACGCAGCATCACGTCTTTATCACCTCTGTATTGAATCTATTCTCTGCTCTAGCTCTACATTTAAATATCGCGGTATTGGATTCTACAATAAACTAAATAGTCTATTTAGACTGATAGCTTAAAAAGCTGAGAATTTTCAAACAACCTTCTAGCCTACTTACCCCCTTAGGGGAGGAATATTAAAAAAGTACTTCTACTTCGTGTACTTACTAGGGAGTCTATGTCATAAAAAGAATACGCTGTCCAAATTTGATATTTCTAGCTCTTTGGTTCAGGCTCTTGTCATGTCACTCATGTCAGTCAGGGATAAGTAATTTTATATTTATGAAGAGGATTATGCTGATATTCTTTATTTAGCAAAGTAAACCCTGAATCAATATAAAGAGCGAACAATATAGCGTAAGTATATGTAGGTGCCTCAAGTTGATGAGTTCACTCACAGGAGCGCAAATAGAACGCCATTCAGATAAATAGAGCAAGCCAGTAAGGATCTTCAGGCACATTAATGATAATGAAGCAGCCAAATCGAGTACCGAGGCCTATCATTCAATTAGAGGAATAGAGAGGTCATGGAATCGTTCCTCCCACGGTCACGTAGCTTATCAACAAAAGTGGACCGGGGTCGGCGGCCACTCCACTGAGTCCACACTAATGTGACAACGACAACCCGTTTCTAATTGTGATATTACGTGTCTGCCGCAAGTTTAACTATGATGATTACCTATCTTAACTACCACACAAAACATCTCATATTATAATTTAGTTACAACGAAGTTACTGCGTACTTAGTAACGCAGGTACAACTTATAGTAAAGGAAGCATGTGTTACTCTACATGTTACATTTTAGTTCGTATACCTCGTTGTTCTTATGAATGAGTGTTTGTTTGGAGAACAGTGGCACATGCTAGACTTGAACTGGTCTCAACCAAACGAGTTTCAATCAAAACATGTCTATGAAATCAAGGTTTTATTATAATGTATCCACTTTTATATACACTTTTATTATTATCATTATCGGCATCGGCACAGGCAACTTTATTAAAATTAGACTGATATAATGAATATATTTATTATTTTCGTTATTTTAATAGTGGGAAGAATATTATATCTAGGCTAGATATATTTGCTTTCCATCTATTATAAACTCGTATAAGAAATATAGAGTCAGAGAAATGATTTTAAATTGTGTTTGCCAATTTGTTTTGGTAATACCTCATCATAGTAACCACATTGTTGATTACTATGATTACTAGAAAGTTATACTAAATGACTGATTGGTCCAACCATTATTTTATGACTAGGTAATACTTAGTACAAATACAATACTGGAACACAGAAATCTTGAATTCGAGACAATGATTAGTATGGATTTTTTACTATAAAGTCATCTAAAACTGTGGTCTCTTATTTTCATTGGTAATCGATAATAGTTGTATCCATTCTGTGACGTAACGATGGCCGTATCTATGCGTACACAAACAAAAACATGTTATAAAAGTTGTCGAGAAAACGCAACTGACTAGTCTTGCGGTCTTAGCAAGATATATTTTTACTTTCACACTTTCAATCACGATAAGGCGTGCGACATGTTTTATTTCTTTCTGTGGATAAGTTTACTGTTTTCCGTGCCAACGATTTCGTAAACTGCACTTTTGTGTGGAATTTTTACGATACGATGCGTAACGTATGATCCTCTTTAAACAATGAGTCACGTAGTATTTTTAACTTAGATCCGCTTTATTCTACTAAATTTGTGGGTTACAGAGCTATTTTCGCTTGTTATTCTATTTACAGTATTTTCGGCACAATTTATTTAATCATCAATTTATTTCAATCACCTGCAAGTGGTGCACCTGCCGATCAACGGACGAGGCTCTGGCAAACAAAATATCCCGATAAGCGGTAACAGGCTCGCCACCTATTACGTGGGATCAAAACACTGGCGAAAAGTGGGCGTTTAATATGCCTCTGCCCTATGCCTCTGCCTAGCCCTTCGGGGAAACAGGCGTGAGTCTATGTATGTATGTATGTTATTTTAATCACTTTTAAGCTGATCAGCTTCAGCCCATCTTCTGAGTTAAGTGAAGTTCCGTAGTCTTAGGCAATATTTAAGACGGTAGTAAACTTACTGACTTCAATTTAAAGTAAGTAAGTAATTAATTGTCAATTGAAGCGAATGAATTATGTGTTTATTACAAGAATTGCTGTGGTCGTAAAACGTTCGCAGAACTGGCGTCGCAATATGTCAATATTTATGCAGATATCTTAAAATTCTATTATGCAGTAGATATCATTGAAAGCTACAACTGAATTTACATACATCTTATGCAATGAGATTTATTGTATAGAATTAAATTTTGCACAGATTGTCGTCGAAAAACATAACAGGTGGGTGATAAAATAAAAAAACCTAATAAAATAGAATATTTTGCAGTTATTAAAACCTGTTTGACCTTGCAAAATTGGAGACAAAATTGGGTTTAAATAGGTATGAAAGTCATGATTTCTGTTGCATAATAAGAATTTAATATCTGAACGTGAAAATAATTTTCTTTTAAGTCAATGATAAAGAAATACATTTTCGCAGTTCGTATTTCGCATTTGAGTACCTAAGATACTTACGAAATGAGTAGGTATAGTTAATATGATCATATAATTAGGTATCCTATTCCATAATCGTAGAATGTCGAGATCTATTTCAAAGCTCAATGTGCAGTAATCGAAACCAAAGAATTTGTCAATGGCGTTTTAATACTATACTTGCAACATGAACTGGCATTAGATGTTGCCGTTTCGTACCTATTTGATTGATTTCTTTTGAGGTCTTTTGATTTAAATATTTTCTTTATATGTACCTATTTCAATTCAATTCACTATCGAGGAAGTCGTACTATGTTTATATTCTTAACTAGAAGATGCCCGCGGTTACACCCGCATTATTTAAGGCTACTGCTCCGCTCCCGTCGCTCATAGCGTGATGTAAATATAGCCTATAACCTTCCTCGATAAATGGGCTATCTAACACTGATAGAATTTTTCAAATCAAATCATTAGTACACTTAAGTTCGTTTGCATCTTAAACACTAGTCTTATTTATATTACTAGAAGATGCCCGCGGTTACACCCGCGTTATTTAAGGCTACTGCGTATAGCCTATAGCCTTCCTCGATAAATCTAACAGTGAAATAATTTTTCTAATCGGACCAGTATTTCCTGAGATTAGCGCGTTCAACCAAACAAACAATCAAACGAACAAACAAACAAACAAACAAACTCTTCAGCTTTATATATTTGTATAAGATACAATGTGTGTAGTTTTACAGTGGATGCCAAGTGTCCTACGTGGTGTTATGGATGTGTGTAAACAATAGAAACAACACAGTTGGTGCTACACGTTACATATTAATCATGATCAACATTAAACTTTCATATCGTTTCAATACAAATATGCTTTACATACACTGTGTTAAGTTACGCTCATGTAAATCAAATTCCTACACGCACAGCGATTCTTAAAATGCAATAAGTACCTACCTGCCTCCTTAGTACTTTAAGTGCGGTCATTATAGGATAAACAACTTTTGAAAAATTACATAAGTAACTATATAATTCATGCACTCTTACATAATAGAGCTACCGAATCGTACCAGTTATGATGCCAATATTGACATCATAGCACATTGGTTTTATATACGCTCCTTTTTTATTGGCTTCGATCGACACATTAGAAAATATAAAAATTGTATAATCTTCGCGCACTCACTTACATCTTTGATTATGACGTTTGATTTGTTGTGACTGTGACTGTTGTTGACTTGTTGCTATCATTATAAAGTTCCAATTCCAAGATAAAGTAAGAATTATTGGCATTTTTAATGGCAATTCGTAATGATTCAGTTTTACTGTAGCATTGCAATTATTTTAATGAAAACCTCAATGGTTAAATTAGAAAGTGTATCATTACTTAACTATAGCAAATGGCGGTTATAATTCGTAAAATTTTGTAATATTGATGCCACCTGTAGCCTCGAAAGGTTTATTTTATTCATTTTATATTTCTTTTTTGTGCACAACCTTATGTCTTGTTTCTCAGAGATTTAGTAATTTGTTCACTTTGTTCTTCTAGATAGAACTTAGGGTCCCGAGCCAACCTCACCTGCAAGTGGTGCACCTGCCGATCAACGGACGAGGCTCTGGCAAACAAAATATCCCGATAAGCGGCAATAGGCTCGCCACCTATTACGTGGGATCAAAATACTGGCGAAAAGTGGGCATTTAATATGCTTCTGCCTACCCCTTCGGGGAAACAGGCGTGAGTCTATGTATGTATGTATGTATGTTCACTTTGTTTTAAGACATCTTCTTTTTGCTATCGCCTGATAGATGAATTCAGTTTTTCCCTTCACTGATCTGAGGTTTTTCCAAACCCACAGTCATCTATCTGACGGTGGGGTATATTTTTTTTTATCATAATTAGCCCTGTAGGTATATTCTGCCCCATTGCTGAGTAGTTATGGCCCTATTCTCACTATGTGAATTATTGAATTTTAATTTTTATTTATACCTAATGTGCATAAAACGAATCATGCGTAGTTAATGAACCCGAGTAAATTGTATGGCCTATGTTATATTCCTTGAAGGCTTCCTTATTTTCTTCAATCCCTCGAGGAACAAGAAAATCTCCTTGGCGCTAAATTGTTACTTGAATATAAATTTTAGGGAATGAATTGTGTTTATTAAGATAGTGACAGTGTTTTGTGACAAAGGAATACTAGCGAGCCAGCCAAGCGAGGCGACTGTGTCTCGAAAACAATATTGAATTACTATGAGAACGCATCATTATGAAATTAACACTCGCCGTCACCTGCGTGGGAGGCTGTCTCAAGTAAATTGATATCGATCTTACATTTACAGATGATTACAGTTTTTAGGACATATAAATTAGCACAGATTGATTAATAGACATTGTACAAGTGTATTTTCTTGAATTGAAAGATTGATGAGACTTATTAATCTGTCTTCTATTAAAAACATAAATATACCTACTCACATAAGTTGATAATCTGGCATAATTTATTACAGTTAAGGGTAATTATAGAACACTGCAAGGTGGTTCTGCGCAATTAAATTCATTATTCATAAATCCGCCGTGTTTCGTACGTTCTATGTAGAAATATTTAAAAGGTTTCGTGACACGAGTTCATAACATTTCGTTGGTGTATACTGACCTCATGATTGTAATTACAATGTTTTAAGTTCGTTGCGCTTTCCACTTACTTTTGAGTTATGCTGTTATTATAGGGTGAAAATCATTTAAAATGACCATTTTGATTGCAAAATTTGTCCACACCCGATATTTTATGATACAGTTATTTTTACTATGTAAAAACAACCTATTAGTACTCTGATGTATATCATCTAACTATATAACACACACATCTATATCTGTTGCGCATAATTAATTAATTATATTTCTTCGTTCTCATCAAAGTCGGCTAATATCCGTACAAAATAATGTGTCCTCTTCACGGGCTGCGTGACAAAAATTATCTGAATAAATTTAATAGTTACAGTATTTACTTATTGATGAACTTTTTGTCAAAACGTTGTTGATGGCCCTTGATTACGGTAAAAAATAATTAATATTTATAATTTAAAATATTAAAATTTTGGTTCGAAAATAATGTCCATTTTTTGTTCATTTTTGTTATTCATATGTGTAACGTCCAATTTAGTATTACTTAGAATTTGTAAAATGGCATCACTCAAACTATAACGAGCCAATCACATGCCGGAATCTAATATGAGTCGGTCATTTTGTTCTCGAGTGAAAAAAAAGAATGACGCGTGTTTTTTTGTCAGCGAGCAAAATTCCAATTTTAATTTTTCAGTTTTGTTTTATTTTCAACAGCGTGAATGAATGAATCCTTATAATATTAAATTAATCAACTAAGTACTTTATTGTTAACATTTCTTAAAATGCGAAGTGGTTGTAACTTATTGTAATTTCTGTTTGGCTTAACGTATTTGAAGTTACTATCAAAGTACAGCGGTTTTTCATTTTTGTTATGATTTTAGTGACGTTACAAAAATGAAATAACAAAAATGAAATTAAGTCGCAATCACATTGGTGATAAAATTTTATTAATAGAGCGTGATTCTAATGTTGTATAAAATACGTGAGTGTATTTTTGTTGTATAAAATATGGTCTTTCTGTTTGTTCATATTTAATTAATGAAACAAATGATAAAAAAATAAAGTGTTTTATTGCGAAACACCATAATTATACTAAATCAATAAAATAAATAACATTCAGATAATAATGTGTGTTGTAACCGAGCCCTAATATATCATTTTTGTTATTTTTTGTTACGCCTTTCATCTTTGTTACATTTTCATTTTTGATTCATTTTTATCACAATGGTCATTTTAAATGATTTTCACCCTATACCTACACCCGCAGGGACTTTCTGATGTAAGAATCCCATTTTAGGCGATATTGATTTTCGTGACTCTGTTGGACAGAAATTGATATTGTTTTCGAAGATATTTACATATCATTTGTAGCAGCAAAATATTCTATTTTGTTGCTGCAAACGTACCTACTTAAGTACTTAATATAATGCTGAATATTTTTTAGGACACAATTAATATTTGGATTTAAAAACCTTAGCTTTTTGTCTTCTTTGATTTTTGGTGGTGTTTGAACCATTCCATGAATGTAAACGCCATGAAAATATGCCCATTTATTAATTTACGAAACCAACAGAAACTTTTTAATTCCGCACAATGTTCGTGCTTGCATCGCGTCAAAAACAATTTGACGAATCTGAATAGAAAATCGACTGGAATTATGGTCACGCAAGCCATACAGGAACATGGAATAGTTAAACGTCGTGATCGACTCTGTGGGGAATACCTGAGCTTTCGTCCGTTATACAGTTTACTTCCACGCCAACTAAGCTCACTAGTTTTTGTATACAGATACCGTTGACATTTATAAATTATATGGAATTAAAAAATATAAAGTAGATGCTTTCATGGTACTGCATAGCAAGATAGCATGACATCATCCTTTTGTGAATAATTTAGACGTCATCAAAAACCTCTTCAGCGTGCAATGCATCGTGTCACGCGGGACACCCTTGCATAAATCCCAGACAACGGGCCTCTGTCGCTTCTCGCCCTCCGACCCTCTTTTGGCTCTGCGTCGCATTGTGCACAGGGGGCAGCGACCGTCATGTTGGAATAGGAAGCGCTCCCTCGTTGCCATGACAACCCCGCGAATATTGACAGACGCCGATGTAGACGGTGCGAAACAACCCTCGCCCGCCGCGCGCCGCCTACTCAACTGTGTTGCACGCGTGTCTGCCTACTATCATTATACTTTCACAAGAATTAATGTCCCCACTGTGATGACGTGCTCATTACTGATAAGGTGTCTCTGCCTTTGTGCGATTCTCATTGGGGAGTTTATTGCCGCAATTTATAGTGTTAATGGTTGCCCTGTTGAATACGTAGATAAAATATTTTATAATGAGGGCCTTTTTAATGATACAGTTGGTATGTTATAAAATTTTCTTGCAATTTAAGGTACGAAAATAAGAATATAAATTTAATTAAATCTATCAAATGTGGGGTAACCGTACCTAATCATTTCAAACATTATGATGATCAAAAGGAGAAACGGATGAATTTTATTACGGAACCCATAACTTATAATATGCTTCACGTTGCGGGCGTCGGGTTACTTCCTGATTGTTTATTTCGATGCATCAGCAGCAGCATCTGTTGAGCTCAGCGGTCATAAAAAATATTCATAATATGAATCCAAACCTTGGCTTTCACTATACGTCTCTTTTACCTGGCAATGCATTATGTTTATAAAACGAAATCGTTTACTAGTATACCCAAGGAGCCTTTTAACCTGTAATTATGTACATTATTATAGAAATCTCTCTATCTACCTAATTTACCCTATATAGGTGCTTTAAAAAGGTATTAAAAAAACGGTAAGGTAATAAGATTCTTTGTACCGAATTACATAAAAAAAAATACTTGTCTATAAATCTATCGGTAGAGAATGTAGAGCAATAGAATTTTATCATTTTGTATATATAATACTATTTAATTTTCTATTTGGCAATCAAAATGGTCATAACGTAGCTTAGTTCGTTTCATAAGTCTACATATTACATCGTTGCATAAAACTAAATGATGTCCACATAAATGTATTGATTTAGTGAAAAGAAGGGAGCGCTCCTGTCGTACTTGTTCGCTTTGTGTCTCATAATGTCATCTTATTGTAGCTTTACTGTTGGTATTGTCTATCATTTATGTTGCACTAGGTTGTGCCCGCAGCTTCGCACGCGTGGGTGTTGGCTGAAGTGACCTGAGCCATTCTGATGTATAAGTTATATTACCTATTGCAAAATTATATCCAAATCCTATTATAAGTTTTAGCGTGAAAGTAGCACAAACATACGCTTTTGCATTTATAATATTAGGATGGATTTTCTTGTTTAGATGTATAAGCTAGCTAGACATAAGACAGCGAGGGGTCTACGACCTTGCGTTATTGATTTCACAACTATATAGATTTAGCAATAAAATATTAAAAGCTCGTAAATGCGCAATTTATAAACATTATATGGTATATAAGAATCTTGTCGTCCCACTAAGCCCTTGACACGGATATTGAAATGCAGCTCAAAGTCACTCGACTGGATTGTAAATAAACCGCTGTGTCAGCGATGACTACTCAATACGGCCACGAGGACTGAATCAGCAACTCGCGACCAGAGGCGACGGTTTGCATACTAAACAAATAGTCAAATAAGTGTACTAAAACTGTTTACGGATGTGTTTTAATTTAGGCCTACTTGCTTGCTTTCTTGATTGTTGAAGCGAGGTGATTTTATAAAGTGTTTATTATATGAGGATGTTGCAAATAGACAAACTTACTTATCTAAGTTGTTTCAGTGAAATGCAAGTATTTACAATCAATTGATATGATTTATTAATATTATACAAAACTTACACCATCAGCAACATACTAAACTAGCACTCATACCTAATTAGGTATGAGTGCCAGTTTAGTATGTTGCTGTTGCATTATGAGAAGCACAAAAGATAAAAATCATCAAATCCAGGTATTAACATCTTTATAAAAACATTGCACGTGTGATTGGTATTGGAACCCCATTTGTTTGGATTGTTAAATTCACCCTTGATCAAGTATTTGAGGCGATATCGCCAATATTTGTTCGACCCTGATTGTTTGTTGACTCTAAAGGCGTATTTATTGACCAGTTAAGTATTTGTGCACTCTATATAAGGGCAGCTTTACTACTAATTGGAATTCGCATAAACATTTAAAATTTGTTTTGTATGATGTATTTATGTCAATACAATACGTTTTAAGTACAAATGTACATGTGTGCGCTCTGAAAACCTGCTAAAATAGGCGCGAGTAGGTGTTGTAGGTAGGGTAAGGTAATATTGGTCTAAACTACTGTCAAGGGTGCATAGGGTTCCCACCAAGAGCTTAGGGTCCCAAGCCAACCTCACCTGCAAGTGGTGCACCTGCCGATCAACGGACGAGGCTCTGGCAAACAAAATATCCCGATAAGCGGCAATAGGCTCGCCACCTATTACGTGGGATCAAAACACTGGCGAAAAGTGGGCGTTTAATATGCCTCTGCATACCCCTTCGGGGAAGCAGGCGTGAGTCTATGTACTGTCAAGTGAAATATCTAGTCAATCTTCATTTAGGGAGATTCGCACACGTTGCATATCTCGTCAAATGTAGATTGACCCATAAGCTGTCCGGCGCGAGACCCAATAGAAAATCAATTGTTATGAATCATATAATTATGATACACGGGACAGGGAAACTGTTAAATTGATACGCTTCTCATTCATGTTTAGCCAGACAGTTTTGTTATACCTTTAATCTATAGATTTCTGCTATCCTGAATCACGAAGCTCTACAACCTCTACCTACCTACAATTCACGATTTAACAACTAGTATTTTAAGCTATTTAAAGGTACCAAACCAAGATCTCTTATTATCTGTTGACGTAAACAGTTGTGACTAATAAATCGATGACGTTACGAGCTTTCAAACGAGCCGTGTGACTTATTATCTAAAGGTCACCTATCAAGGGACCTTAGCGAAGATGCTTCACCTCGACTTATAGATCTGCGTGCGGTTGCCAATTCGTCAGGACTGGTTTGTCTACTTTATTTTATTTAGTTTTAGTTGCGGCAATCTGCGTATAATCTGTCGATACGTGTCCGAAATGCTACAGATTGCACAGTAACAGTTATTGATTTGCGGTAGTGCGATGTATTCTATATAACAGAATGTATAACTGCGTATGTTGTGTTGTTATAAAGCTATATGCTAACGCAGCCGGGCTTAATCTGCGTCGTTCCGGTTAATCACTGAGTGCAGGCACCAGTGTCCAGCCTACCGTATAACTCAATTTCTCTCTGGAGTGAATTGCCTCCCCGAGCTCATTCCGTTATTCGCGTTCTCATCATATGAATTTTTTTATTATGTACCTTTTAGCTTTGTAAATACTAGTAAATTGCCATTTATTTTCTATAGGTAGGTAGTTTGTTTTTCTATTGCTGTCAATAAAATCAATCATAAAATAATCTCAGATTATTTGTTTTTTAATCTGAGTCTGAGAGTGTTATACATGTAAGATATCCATGAATTATTGTTTTTGTCAGTGATAAATGAACCTATGGCTTATCTGATGAGAGGCAATAGTGGCTTATAAATACGACATTGAAGGGCAGCCGCTCCCCCTCTGGCAAGATCCAAACAGTAAAATAATAATAAGGAAAGCTTTTTCGCATCTAATTTGCTACCTACCTAACAATTTTCGCTCCAGTTTATTATTTTAATATTTATGGGATTATTTTGTATTATTTATTTTTGTTTTTCAGTTTCCTATCCGTTAATTTATAATCTTAGTTTTATTTCAACTTGTCAGAATCTTGACTAGGCCAATATGTCTGCATAGGCCGAAGGGACTTAAAATCTATATTGGTTAAAATGTTAACAATATTTACCAATATGTATTATAACGGTCTGCGTAATGTTTAGTACGATGGTATGGATACTTCTAATGCGAGTTCTACTTATAGATACTTCGTGGGTCCATCTTACCTTTATAGAGACAACTGCCAAGGTCACTGAGCCAAATCTCTGCCCATGAGAGATATAGGAGAAGATGGTATCGGGGAAAGCGAGAGTGACTCGTGAACCGGCGTTCTATCACCGAACGAAAGGAAACAGACCAGTTCGGTACTTAGATCGCTATACCTACCTAGGTACTCTGTAAGAGTGTAGACTTTTCCAGCATAACATCTTGCCTGACACGTTCCTGCTAAACCTAGCATTATTCTTCTATAACAACAACTCATAAAAATATGAATAAAATAGAATATAACATAATCTCTTCAAGTTAACTTCATTCATGGTGGAGATTTAAATCAATTGATTTCGTTCGAATACGAGCCACCGACAAATTTTAATGTTCATCGTTTCCGACCATTTGATGCATTGTGGACAATAGATCCTACGTATTACATGATGTTTACCTATTCATTTTATTATAGTGAAATGTGAAATATAAAAACAATATTTGAATACTATAGTAAATTGCATGATCAAAATAGTTATTGGTTTTTACAACTTGATGGCTTACTGTAAGTAAGTGTGGCATCTCGTTAATAGAAAAACTCATGTTGGATGGCATTTTATAGGTCTAAGCTTTAGCAGCAATATACTGACTTCAATGATTTTAAAAAGTCTGAAATTAGTGTCGTCCTATTTAGGTACGTTGTCTAATTTATGTTTATGCGGGACGATACCTAATCGAAAGGCACTTGCAGTTTTTTATAATTGCCTGAAATAAAGTGAAATCGTTAGTTGCTTTAGCAATTATAGCTAAAAGTACACCCTTTTTTAATTAGGTCAGTGTGACTTGCAAGTTTTGCGCAATTTCATTAATATTATGTATTAAAATGCGGCAATAGCAGGCCAACTCGACACTTGTCTACTTTTTGTTCGTAATATTCGTATATCGGTAAAACGCTGAGTGTTCCAAATAGCAAAAGCGTTTATAACGCAATCCACTGAATTTATTCGAGACTTCCGTGTTAATCGCTAAAAATAAAAATATATGAGATAAACTGAATGTGTTCTTTGATGCCTTATGATTATGATGGGTCGTATTGAATACAATGCACAATAAACCGTCTTAGGCTAAAGCTAACATGTTGTATATAAATTGTTATGTTAATTTCATAGCTATGTTGTAAAGTTGGTTTAATGACCGTAAAATTGAGATTCTAGGGCTAAATAAATATTTTATATAACTACTTTATTATACGTATGTAAGTAATATGGTTGGAAAATATTTCTAACAATTAAATACTCATTATTTATCAACTTTTAATAGGTATCTAATCAGAGGAGCTATGGTGACCAGACGACTGACAAAAAAACTCACGTAATAATTTATTATTCTTAAATTCATATGTATAAAATATAAATAAATAACACTCAGACACAGAACAAATCATTGAGTTTATCAAAGATATTCTTGATGGAAATCGAACCTTCGTTTAAGTTTTATGTATAGGTGTTATACATTAACCTAAAGTAACTTTTTCATTATTTTATTTATAGTCTCACGCCTGTATCCCCGAAGGGGTAGGCAGAGGAGTAAATATATTACACCTACATTTCGTCAAGAATTTTTAGGTCCCACTACTTTAGTAGGTACTTGTATATATTCTGTGGTCCCACGTAATAGGGGGCGAGCCTATAGCCGTTACTGGGCACATCACCAGACTCAGGGCTGCTACTGAGTATTCGGAAAAACCCAGTAACACTCCCCGACCCGGGAATCGAACCCGGGACCTCCGATAAGCAGTCGCATACGGAAAGCGTGGACCACGGAGCCTTTATAATTACCTCTTCATTAATACGTTCAAATATTTTGTATTAATGTTTCTTATACAAACCGTGTGTTTTGCTACAAT
Source organism: Euclidia mi (assembly GCA_944739405.2). NCBI lineage: Eukaryota > Metazoa > Arthropoda > Insecta > Lepidoptera > Erebidae > Euclidia > Euclidia mi. Next base: position 36,012,269 of record OX123187.2, read on the forward strand.
AAGCAACGGTAGCGGTTAGCACACACCACGAGACCGCGAATGTTGAAACGTCCGCCCGGGGTCACCAAAGGCTGCTTCATATTAATTTGAATAGAGACACTATTTATGTATTCAAAACACTTTATTGCATGACGACCATAAAGGATGCGTGCATGCTCTTTATAATTATTGTTCATCCGTTAGAGCACAAATGGCAGTTCTATCAATACACCAAGCAATATCTTTGCAGGACTTCAGAATTACAATGGTACTACTATACTATACTATTTTTTTAGACGGTAATTTGATCCCAGACTAGAAAATATAGAAGTATTTTATCAAATACTTCTATATTTTCTTAAAAACATGCACATTAATATTGTGATAAATTACACCCAGACACAGGACAAATTATCGTACTCGTCATCACACAAGATTTTTTCCTGAGTCAGATTCGAACCTACGGTCTTAGCAGTCTGTTAGTCCGCTAGACTGCTAAAGTAGTATAAGAGCAACTGGCCAGAAAGTTATGGTTTGTTTGTTTTTTGTTTTTCATGTGAGTGTGTGGCCAACTCATGTATCGGAGTTTTCAGGCCGTCGCGTCCTCCGACATGGCCTAACGATTCTTATCCTTAGACAAGAACCAGGACCGAAAGCTTTACTTGCCCTCCGAAGCACTTTAGCGCTCAGATGTAAATGCCACACACGGTCACCCATCCAAGTAGCGACCTGTGCAAGCGTTGCTTAACTTTGCCGATCTGTTACGAATGGCAAGTTAAGTCTCGCTATGAGCGCTAAGTTATGATAAAAAAAAGTTATGGTATATATGTATGTTCACATCTTTGACACTAAGTTCACCATTATGTGTTCATACTGTGTTTGATGTCAATAAATTTAGAACCATAGCATCACATAACAATGTCTGTGTAGGTGTGGTACTGGCATTGTAGTGATTTAATGCGATATATATGCTGTGCGTGTGCGTAGCTCGGGTCAGCCGTAGGCAGCTAATTCTGTGTATTGTTAGGTCACTAATACTAAAAAGAATAACGACCTAGCTATTCAACGGGCAGACTAACCCAAATTAGCGTGAGAGTGTTAATACAAGCCCCAGTGTGTTTACGTTGTTGGTCCCAAATTTGGTTTAGTCACGATGTGCAAATATATTAACGGGACTGTTGTTGAGTGATGTGGGTAAAGTGGCGGCGGTCCACTGACAGCCAACGTGTGGCCGACGACGGGTGAGGAAGGACTGGGATTGTCCTCCGATCGCCGGACGTGTGGAGCAACGCTAAAACAGTGACCTCATCGTAACGGTTGTGCATACTAAGCATTGTGTTTTAGTTTAAGGCACCTGTTGTTTCGGCTTGTTCCTACATGTATAACCGTATGACCAAACCTGACGTGGTAACCCACATACTTATTCTAAGAATCTTTTAAGTCATTGACATGGTATTAAGTACTATGTACCTATTTCGATTTTGCTTTCCCTATAAGTAAGTACTGGCCTTCATAAATTATCGACGAATGTAATTGCTTGTCGATATCATCTTAAGGCGCTGTTATACCTCAGAAGCCGTGAAACACCTAATTTTTCGTCGCGCATCTAGCCATAACGGTACATATTACAAACTAGCAAAAAATACAGCTTAAAGTCAAAAGTCTGAACAAAAGACTTTTGAAAGAATTTTTCATGTATGTAAAATAGAATCACGGTAAAAAAATCACAAAATCGAGGCAGAAAATAATCTATCGTCTCACTGTTTGCAATATTTTGATCGTAAGCTGTCATCTTTTATTTGATAATATTGTAGGAAATCTAATGAACTAAAGAATTACCTTATTTATTTTCATATTATACGTGTATATTTTGTAAAATTAAATAAAATCTGCAAAACGTCTATGATTTTGACGCTCGGTAGATCCCATCAATATCAAACGCTTCAGCAATTTAAACCTTATTAGCATAAGCGGTGTACTGAGTGTCAGTTGCTAGTTTACGCCCCGCCCAGACCTCATCATTCGGCTATGAGCCTTGTGAGAGATAGGTTATGTCGCTTGCGTCTCTGCTGCACGAAATTTTACGTAAACCTGTTTGTTATTATAATACGCTGATTTGAGTTCGTAATTTTATGTTTTATGTTATAGACTGAATACTTTGAATCAAATAGGCTCTTCATGTAACTATGGGCACATATAATTAGGCCCTAAGTTTATACTCTTTTTGCGTTTAATGTGTTATTGTTTCTGTGCTTATAAATATATAATTAGAAGAATAAAATATGGACAATTAGAGAAATGAAGTTCTACGAAGGATTTGTACAAGAAAGCGTCGGAATAAAATAGATATTCAACCATGGCCAAGTGATTATGAAATATGTAACATTTTTACACAAATTATTTTCATAAGTCTTTTATGGCTAACTATGTTACTTATATATTATCGATTATGCATAATATAATTATATAAATTATTCTCACAATACATAGCTGCCACAGTTTTCAATGTTTGAAAGAGTAATAACATAAAATCCAATCATTTTATGTACCTATATTTCAAATTCATTAATCATTAGCTTGTCAGAGCGCCTGGAGCGCTAAGATGCCGCCACGGCGAACAATAAACAGCGCTAATATGGCGCTCCGCAAACCGCACACAAGCGGTAACGAATGTTGTATTATTGTGTTGTGAACATAAACTTTTTTAGGTACATCGGGTAAAATTTTGATTATTCATAAACTATTAGGTATGTCTCAGTACATCTAATATCTTTTTAATTTCTAAAATCAATCATTTATACCTAAGTAAGAAGGTGACTTCTCTGTTTGCTATTACACAAGATATAGTATTTTTTTAATAATAAAGTACGTAACTAATTATCATTATTGTAATTACAGTGAAGTTAAAGATAACAGTTCTGCAACGTCTTACACACATTTGACTGCAGTCATTCCTAACACGATCTGTTCAAGAGCTAGCCAAGAAATGCCAAACAATTTTTTTAACAAATTTGACTCAAATTCCGTAGTGATAAGCAAAAATTACAAGAGGGATAGCATAGCAGTGACTGGTTCGAATTGCGTAAGAATATGTTGACAGATTGAAATTTTGGTATAGTGGTAAAAAGAAGAGATAACAGCAGTAAAGCCAACTTAGTAAAAAATATTTTGTAAAATAAAATATTTGCAATGTATAAACAGTTGCGCATGGAATCTAAAATGAACAACTGGCTTTGCAACAACTGGCGAAGCAAGAAAATGTAACAATCGAGCCTTGTGGATTATCCGATTATTGGTGCCACGCCAGATGGATTAATAGGTCCAAACTCGATTGTGGAAATTTAATGTTCTATATATAAGAATGGCCTGGAGAATAGTTTAAGAGCAAATAGAATACAAATATGGAAACATGATAAAAAAGTGAACTGACTAGTCTAAACAAATATTGTAATTGTTATTACCAAATTCAGGGGCAACGCCACGTTACACGCAAACAAAAGTGTTTATTTGCTGTGTGGAGTGGCGAAAGTATACAACTAAAAATAGAAATTATAGAAAGAGATATGATGTTTCTGGGAGAAGAAAAGCTTGTGGCGTTTTATATGAATTGGCAGTTGCCTGAAATTGTTGATTCTCGTCAAGCTCAAGGGATGGCATTGCGAGATCACGGAGAGGAAAATGTTTCATCAGTGCTTGAAATTTCTACAATACCAAGCCGTAAAAGGAAAGTAAATGAAACTGTGCCTCGTTAACAACAGCATATAATAAGTATTGAAGCCTTATCACCTCACACACTGCCTTTAACATTCGATGAGAATAAAGAAAACCTGCCGGGTTGTAGCAGACAGCTAACTTTTGATGAGCTGTAAACTCTGTATTTCGTTAATAAATGATAAATGAATATAAATAAATATCTTTTAATATTCATTTTCTTTGAAAAAACACATATTTGAAGCGAAAGAATTTTTTTATATTTTTCCATACAAACATGTATGAGGAGAGCTAACGAAAAAGCAGTAACTCAAATTCTTATTCTATAATTGTCTAAGCGACCTAGCAGTATCTCATGAATGAGGTATAATATCCACATATATTTTTGATGTTTCATCTATTTTGAAAAATAATAATGGGTTGGCTTTCGAAACGAGTCGCCTGAATTTGCGGGTATTGGTAGTGTAGGGGGCTTAAGGTAGTTCGTTTTAATCCCCTAAAAGTAATTTTGGCTGCCGGAGTTGCGTCTAAATATTTTTAAACAATTTCCAAAATTTCATAAATACTTCGGCAATTATGCAAAACGGAACGTAATTTTTATACATTAGTACAGTTTTACAAATGTCATTTTAAGGTTTTATGTGAAAAACGTGAAACGAAACGCAAAACTGCCATCTTGGAATGATCATATTGACAGCTAATGTCAAATTTGTGCGTCATTGCTTTCGAGTGCCTAGGGTTAGGTGCGACTGTAATAAGTAACTAAATAGGTTATGTTAGGTTCTCTTTTGACCCTTAATCCGAAAATAGGAGCCCTTCGCAGGGCTCCGTCAACCTTAGTTTATTAAACTAGTGTGATGAATGTGGAAGTTGGCAGTGCCATACACACCGATGTTTGGAGTTTTTTTTTTCAGAGGAAACCAAGTATTTCCGGCAAGTGAAAATGGTGAGGGGCGTTTCAAGTCCTCCCTCTCCAATCACTCACAACCCCTAAAAACGGCGACGTATTTTGAAACCTTTACCATAATAATTATACTTATAATAACAATAAACATCCATAAATAAATAAAAGAAATCAACTTTTACTAAGCTTCAATTATCTCGTAACTCGCTTTAGTTGAGATACGGCTTTTGCGCTTAGTAGAGCAGTATTGTGTTTTTTAGGGTACCGTAGCCAAAAATTGTAAAAACGGAACCCTTATAGATGTGCAATGTCTGTCTGTCTGTCCGCCCGTATGTCACAGCCAATTTATTGCAAAACAGATTTGAGAACTGGCAGGAATGGAATTAGATGTAGGTATTCTATGAACTGCTTCACTATTTTTATACAAAAACAAAACAAACATAATAATGGCCTCTCCATACATGGAACTGGCTTAATTATTTTTATCATCTTACGGCACGTAGGTATTTACCTACTTTCGTCAACTATTAATACCTTTAACGTCTAATGTAAACCAGTTTTGCTCATGGCTGCACTGAGAACAAGAATTGCGCTATGCCTATATTGTACAAACAGATTGATGTATGTAATATAAATTTTAATATCAGTATCTCAATTCAATATGCTAAAACGTTTTGCTTGCGATTTTGAAATATTGGAATACGGATGTTGCCAGAATACGGCCGCACGCGACGACAATGAAGGGGGGCGCCCCGCAGTAGACGGAGCTAAGCTCCCTTCACCTCCCCTGCTTCACCCCCTCATTTACCAAAACAGTCGCTTAGGACAGCGCCTTAATATATTATACATATATCTAATATATAAAATTCTCGTGTCACAGTTTTCGTTCCCATACTCCTCCGAAACGGCTTGACCGATTTTGATGAAATTTTTTGTGCTTATCCGGTATCTATGAGAATCGGCCAACATCTATATTTCAAAAAAAAAAAAAATTTGCAAAACAACGTTTGCCGGGTCAGCTAGTCTTAATATATAAAATCCTTGCGTTACTGACTGACTGACAGACACGCTACAGCCAAAACTATTGGGCGCAGGAAGCTGAAATTTGCCATGTATGTTCCTTGGGGACCGTATGGGCGCACTAAGAAGGGATTTCCCGAAATTCCCGCGGGATCGGCCAAAACGGGTAAATTAAAAAAAATAAATGCAGGCGTAGCTGCTGGCGTCCTCTATAAGCATATAAAAAAGCCATAAAGTCATCATTGAAAAAAATACTTACCATGAGTAATATGAGTATTAGCTGCTGGCGATTTGTACTTGGTACACGTTTGTCATTAATTACGTCTAGAATATTCGAATAGCCACTTGTTCACCTTTATTCATAAAGCTTAACCTCCGATTTATTAATTTGAATTGTGTTATGGCTTTACATTTATCCTAAGTATTATATTGTGTGATGCACAGATTTCAATTCGCTTTAGGACAATTTGAACGTTTTACCAGTTTTTGTAGAGCACGCACCGATGTTTTGGATTGCATTGAGCAATGTTTAACCTTTATGAAAAGAACCAGCTGCTCCGCACTCGTGGCTCAAAGGGTGATGTTATCTAGCCTTCCTTGTGAAATGGGCTGTTCAACGCAAAAATAATTATTCCAATCGGACTAGTAGTACCAGATATTAGCACGTTCAAACAAACAACCTCTTCAGATTAATAATATTATTTATTTATTTATACACAGGTTGACTAACGGCCGGTTTCATTAATCATAATCAATCTATCCATGAAATTGGCTGCTAGTGATACACATAAATAAAATTGGAGTGTATAAAATTGGAGAGTCTGCTTGTAATATTACAATAACCGCTCACTAAATGGATATGGATGTATACACGGTACGTATACCGAAATGTTCTTTTTTACAATTTTTGTCTGTCTGGCTGTTTTCGCTAATCTCTGGAATGGCTGGACCGATTTTGACGGGAGGTTCACTGGCGGATAGCTGATGTACCAAGGAGTCACTTAGGCTATAAATTAACCGGTTACGCAAAGTAGATCCCTCGGGACGTGGTTAAAGCCGCGGGAAACAGCTACTTGTCATAACAAGCTAAGCAAAATATCTGAAATATGTAGGTAGCACCACTAGCTAAATCCATGGATGCCTGGAAGAGTGAACAGGCTTCAATGCCTTGGGCAATCAGCCTTCCTTTAATAGGCACGTTTGTGATCGTGACAAATGTGTTGTACCTTCAAATTCTAGTTGCTGTATTTCCTTCCCATTGTGGAAGTAATGTATTAAATAAGCACATATTTTGGCGCTACCAAAGGAAGGAAGGAAACAGTTGTGATTAGTAGCAACGAAACGCCTATTCGCTTGTTGAATTAATAGCAATCAGTTGACAAAGTGATCACCATAGAATTTTTGTAGGTACGTCAAAATATAAGGCAGAGCCAGAATGGTGGCCAGTTCATAATTTTGAATGAATATACAATTCGTAAGAATCGTATAATAGGTAATACCTCTTTAAATTGTATACATATAAAACTCTTGCCAACACTATTGGGCGCAAGAAGTTAAAATTTCGCATGTAGGTATGTTCCTTGGTCACAAGGATGATGTCAAGGAAGGCCACATTTAATGAAATCAAAATTTTATCATAAAGTTTAAATCGTCATCTGTAGCTTATGTGTTCTTAGTTCTTACAAATGTAATGGGGACTGAAGTAAGTTACTTAGTTACTATTAACTATAGGTACTTAATTGCTTCTTTCAATGACGTTATTGCAGCCTGCAAAGCTAGCAGAGAGCATTTAATTTTAGTGAGGCGACTAAAGATTGTATCATCTACGGTGTGAATTAATTTTAAACATGAGAAGCTCTTGACACACATACACGTCATATTTACTGACTCATAAGCCATTACCCTAAGGCCAATAACATTTTATAATGAATCTTACAAAATTACTTTAGTTCTTGTTAACGTGGGAAATTTTGCTGATTTTGTCTCTACATAATTTTAGGAAATTGAACAAAGGAGAATTCTAGCCGCTCTGAAGCTATTTTCAAGCTTTTACACTGAATGGTACGAAGGGCATTGAAAGGGCAGCGATAGCCTAGTGGAGATACCTACGGACTGCCATGTAGAGGGTATTGGGTTCGAATTCAATGACTTTTCGGAGTTATGTGCGTATTGAATTGTAAATTATCGCTTGCCCCGTGCCTCGGAGAGCACGTTAAGCCGTCGGTCCCGGTTATCATGAAGATCTTTGACAGTCGTTACAGGGCGTCAGTACCTTTTAAATAAATTGGCACTAGTCTAAACCATGGAACATCGTTATCCCTTCGGGTTGGGGTGGTCAGACAGGCAGTCGCTCTGTGGAAAAGCTAATATTCAAATCAGGTTAGACTAGTAAGCGGACCCCAGGTTGGGATAACGTTAGGAGGATGACACTGAATGGTATGAGTCTAGGGTGATATGACAGATATGAGCTTTTCTACAAAGAGATGGCCGTCTGACTACCGCAATCCAAGGGGATAGCGATTTTCCATGACTGACTCTGGTCAGTGTATTCAAGGGTTACCTTACTCTCCATAACAACCGCTAAAAGAACTTTATGACAACCAGTAGCGACGGCTTAACAGATCTCCGGCAGCTATGTTTAACAATTCAACTTCGGTATGTCAGTATTGGGTCAGGTCTGAACCCGATACCCTCTGCACCCATGTCTGTTGGTATCTCCACTACGTTATTGTTACCCTACTGTTTCGTTTACCACAATTATGCAGCTAAATACGATGTTTCTTTTTCATTGATTTCAAACAAACTCGCAATACCTGCCTCTACATCACTAATTTGGCTTGAAAATTTCTATATGCTTATTAACAATAAGCTAATTGATTGAGTAAAGCTAAAGAGTTGGTGTAATAAGGTCGGTTGGTGGGGATGGATTCCATGATCTCATGACTCTCATAGTAGGCGAATCAAATTTCTTTAAACCAATACTTTACGTCAATGTTATCTTTAGTATGGTATTTTTGGTTACAGTAATAACAATCGTATGATTGTTAAAAAGGTTATAGACACTCCATCCAAAACCCAATTAAGTATCTACTAAAATTTATGGCTTTCATATAGGTGGACCATTGTTAGAAAAATATTTAGTTTGTTTTTAGTAGATAGCATGCCTACTGAAAAATTTTTCTACGTAAATTCGTTTTTATAATTTGTTAAACAATCTTATAAGTTATTTTCGTCCTAAAATGTATTTCATTTTAATGCATCCTCAATGAGATAATTTATTTTCAAATCATAATAGTAGTGCATAAAATATGCGAATCTGTATGTTTAGATAGTAGCGCCATCTAGGAGCGAATAGTAAAATTATCGTTTGTCGTGGGTTATACAAAGTTGTATTCAGGTTTAGTTTAAGAATGCGACGCTAGGTGGCAGTTAAACGTTACGTTCGTCACTAGATGGCATTAAAATCTGTTAATTTTCGTAGCTCTACATTTCAGGAAAAATATCAGGTATTCTAAGCCCTACATCTCTCAATCATTTTAGTGACCTTTCTGATATAAATTCTCTTTTTTTTTGTCTTATAATTTAACTTTTTTTCGCGTAGAACATTCGCGCGTACTTTCTCTATCAATTAACCGATTTCGATGGTTTGTTGTTTAAAGCGGTGATATGGATAACACAAGACTCAAGAGAGGTGTTTAACTAAATAAGGATAAAGTAGGCGGAAATGTATCCAGCTATTTAACCGCTGTTAAAAATTGGAGATTCTAATCAGTCGGTAAATAATTGACTACTAGGTAGAGATAGAAAAATAAAGTTGATCCTCGTCATTTTTCTCTCCAACGCCGACTCTGACTGTTTTGTCTCGGTTACTTCTTAGACGGAAAATGTGTGGGTTCCGTTGGTCTAAACTACTATCTAGCAATAAAAGTAACTAAGTTTTTTTTTTATAAAATGTTCGATAATGTAAGCCGTCAATTTGTACCTAAGGATTAATATGCAATATGAATAAATTTCTATTTTAGTAATATCCTAGGCGTATTCGTAACGTGTCGGTGCGCGTATTTAGGTTACGGACTGACGGTTAATACCTCGCTACTGATGTTATAAAAGTATGGTCAAATGTGTTCACCACATGTGTTCGGCTATTAAATGATCGCCATTGTAAGTGTAGCGGCTCTTACATGATTTTAGCGTCTATTTGTTAGGTCAACGACATTAAATTTTGATTTGTAAAGCGTGTATTTACGCCCACTGTGTGTTATTGTTCGTTCTCGGTTCATACTAATTGGTGCAAGGCAGTGCCGGATTGAGGCTACTTGATGCCCTAAGCAAACTACTTGTACTGCTCACATATCCTCTATCCATAAGTAAATTAATCTTAAAAACAAAGCCGTAGGTACTTATTAGCTTAGAATTTGTATGATAGACGAAAGAGATATGAATAAATTAATAGTTTCAAAAACACTAGAAAAACATGCTTTTATAAATTCAAATAAAAACAACAAATAAATTATGGATCGTTCAAGTTGTCTCTATTTCTGGGCTGAAGTGTAAACGATGTGCTTTTAATTCTAATATTTGATTGTAAAACCGTGGGGCGCTAGAACAGTAACGACGTTCTTGTTTAACTTGTTCAAAAATCAAGTGAAAAGATGTTACGGGAAGCAGGTTACACAATTGGCGCTCTAACTGGAGTTGCAGCAGGAGTAGTAAGTGGCTCTACATTAAACAGTCTGTTTAAAGTACCAGTTTGTTGAACTCAGACAAAACTTGCGCCATCAGCGAGGAAAGCGACATTCACCGACATTTTTAACGCCTCTTCTTTCAGGAAATTAAGTAAATAAGGGTAATGCGTCAACAGTGGCAAAATGTAGAGTTCTTGTTAGTGGACGAGATATCTTTGGTTCCGTTTGGTAACTGTTTGGCGGCATAAATGCTATGCTCTTGTGCGACCTCGTGGAACTTCCACCAGGAAGGTAGTATTAGTTAGTTTAGTTAACAAGAAAACTTTCCTGTTCCAGCGCCACACGCTTTTACAATCAAATATTATAATTAAAAGCACATAGTTTAAACTTCAGCCCAGAAATAGAGACAACTTGAAAGATCCATATTTTTTTTTTGTTTTTTTACGTGCATTTATAAAAGCGTGTTTTCTAGTGTTTTTTTAAACTATTAATTAATTTTATATTTTTTGGTCTTTCATAACGATATATTTTCAACATTCATTCATTTATTTTAAGTAGGCGAATGAGCCCGCATCGCATCCTCTCCATCTCCGCCTGTGCGCGTCTGTATTACATGGTGTTTTATCTGTCAGCTTATAACAATCTAGCTCTTCAATCAGGAGACCACTAAGCGATTTTACTCTACTCAGAGCCACATACGCCTGTCCAGCCGCAAAAGTATGTGACCCTAACTACACCACTGCGTGGTCTACAAAATATAATTGGTTTGTTATAACCTTGAAACCTGATCGTGTTCAAAGTCCATTACATGGCCTTTCTCACAAGTGCAAACACGACGATAATCCATCATGAAGTTCCAGTTCATGTCTTCCGGCTCCATCATTAGATCAGTTTGACAGTACCATATTATTGTATTGTCATCAGAACTACACACAACACACAACTGTCAATTTTCATTACGTAGCGTAATCGCGACCCTTGGAAGATGGTTAAATTTGTTACCTTAAATTCCATTACATAGTTAGTTACATACATGTTCAGTTCCAGTTCCTATCCTCCGGCTCCATCATCAGATCAGTTTGTCAGTACCATATTATTGTATTGTCATCAGAACTACATGCAGCTGCCAATTTTCATTACGCTCCGAAATTAGTAAGCTTAGATTTCATTACATAGTTAGTTACTTATACGACGACCTAATAAAAGCGAGGCCTAGTCCAGCAGTGGACTATTGAAGGCTGATGATGAGATGATTTGTTTATTTAGTGATCACTCAATAAAAAAATTGCGCAGACCAGTCCTAGTGAAATAATTTTGGTGCGGTTTCTGGTGTCCTTACTTTGTGATGTCCTGAGTAATTGCTTAATTTCCTTATGGGCTAATCCGGCACTGGCACAGGGTTGAGGAACTGCGCTAATGCTATTCGCAATGCGTCGATACGCCTACGCGCATTTGTTTGTGCCGGTATTTCTGACTGCAGATATTCTCTGATTTCGTCCCGAGATTGGAGTGATCTTAAATTATTTGTGCCACTTGCCAACTTGTGAGGGTGGGTAGCAGATTTAATGTGTTCCTCTGTGGCATGAACCGTATGAATGAGACAATATGTTTTTAAGTTTGCTTTTTATGTACCTATTGTTCTTTGTAGAAATATTAAGTAAATACATTTTCATTAAAAATACAAAATTATTTTGAAGGGTGGAATAAACTGTACTAAATAGTTTTTTTTGCGCATTTTGATTATTTAAGTAAGATGTGTGGATTAAAGACGTAGGTAATTATTGACTACGAATAAAATTGACCTAAGTGAAAACGAAATAAAAATCTTTGACATATTTTAAGCAATGCGAATTAATCTATAGGTGCTCATGTTTCAGAAGATATAGACTATTGTCTCCGTATACTAAATGTATCATGTACAAACACAAAACATGAACATATTTGTTAAGCTTTAGTTATTAGTATATCTAATAAATTCAGGGTATTCAATAAAGCTACGAAGACTTGATTGAATGTTCTTTCTTGTTTTCCTTATCGCTGAAAAGAAAATAATGAAATGCGAATAATGACGGACCCCGAGCTATGATTGCCGGTAATTTTGGGGTAAGTAGGTGCTTGAGTCAATTGAAGGTAAGTTAGTTAAAGAAAATAATATGATATATCCAAATCCTTTAAGGGCTTTGAGCCCTTACCCTTTTCTTGTATCCGCAAGCAAATGCAAACGTGTGCTTTTTAACTGCGGTAGTCATATACTTACAATTGTCAAGAGTATGTACAGAAGGCCAACGCTGGTATTATCTGACATCATTACTGTATTCTGAGGGTCTACCACGAGTTTTGCACAGTGACGATGGATGGATCGTCACGGTGACGATGGACTAGTCGACGGGAACAATTCTCATACATTTCCTAAATGCGCCCCCTAGCGGACTCCATCGATCGCTACTGTCCGTGACGAACGAGTGCAAAACTCGTGGTAGATCCTCTGAACGAAATGCGATTAGGTGAATAGAGTCACAATTGGTATTCTGCTACCTTAAAGTCATTATCGTCTTATTTGACGACGTTAAACGTTGACTGATAGATAAACACTTTGTTAAATTTACGACCTAGTCGCAACCAAACCAGTTAACAAAGGGAAATATCATTATGACATAAGTTTGACAGTGACACTAGATCGAAACTGCATTTAACTAATATAATTATGAGAATCGGACCTCTGAACTGAATTCAAGTTTGTTGTATTTACTGGTATTCAAAATTATATTTCTTCCTGGATTATACTCTTATATCACACAATAATATACCAAAGTGACACATTCTACGAACATTTTAATGCCTACTTCAATAAAATGTTTTTACAAACTTGAGTTCTTTTACGCGTAAGGTCAAGATTAACAGCAAAATAATAACATTCTATTAATCTTGCGTAAACAAACTCGTACTTATATTGAAAAAGTAAGGTCTCAAATTAAGACATTTAATAATGAAAGTTTAATCAATTTCGTCAAGTATAGGTTACCAATTACTTAAAATAAAACACGTTTACTAAGAGCGTTTGGTAGTCGTAAATTTTTCTGTGAGGATCGACACTTTCTAAGAATTGCCTTTAATCAAGGAATCCAGATCTTCCACTCTCCCCTTTTACTGGAAAAAAGCACAGTGGCAGCTCCTTTCCCACGCGTTCCCATCTGATGATGACTGAATGATTGTAAACATAATTTTAATTTTTTGACGTTGAAACCAATACACGGTCAAATGTAACACAAGTATAAGTAAACGTATCCAAGTGATTTAATACTTTCTAGCTTTAAACGAAGGGTGACCAATAGAATATAAAATATCCAGTATTATTTGCTTAGGCGAGTTACGGTAAGCTTCAATATTGACGGAGCAATGACGAGATACCATCTGCCGTGGAGCACTCGGCAAACAATGGCTTCCCGTGTGAAATATCATTATACACTAACGTAGCCATGTTATAATTATCCATAGATCACAACTAGGTACTTAAATAAACTGGTAGTTTTACACGACATGTAATAAGATTGTATATGTATATAATATGTTTTTTTCCGTTATGTGTAATGAACAGCCTTGCTGCCTAAAAAGGTCACTTACATAGGTATCGTATTTTAAAGTGCAGTAGGTATTTATCTTGATAAAAAATACTTTTACTTTTTACGATGACATGCAATTTTCGACGTGAGTTCAGCATGTTTATGATGGCTTTCAATTTGATCATATGCAGATAATAATATTTTCATTGACGCTGAGTTGCTTTGTAACTTTGCTTCCTCTCCAAAAGTTCCTACCCTTTATCTTTTAAGATAGCCATTTCGGTATAGCTTCCGCCACCAACTACTGCTAGCAATATATTCTTAATTCTCGTGATGTTTGTTTATTATTCAAAGAAAACTTTACAAATTTGAATTACTTCAAATCTGTGCAATTCATTATAATCTGTTTTTGGAAATAAAATGGTAAAATTGCCGGAAAACAGCAAGCATGTATGGCTAATGGTTACAACAGTGATAGCTTTGTCAACAGTGATGTCTTAGGTATCCCTGTTTACTTTTCGTGAGCATTTAAGATTCCTAAGAAGATTTTGAGATTCTAATAAGAGACCATTGCCTGAGTGGCGGTGCTACATTGGTAACAAAAATAAATAGGGTGTCTTGACCGAAGCAGTAACACCTTGCAGAAGATCAGACGTTACGTACTAGTTTTTCTGTTGTCCTATTTCGTTTGTTGCGCCGGAAACCTTAGTCTTCGTTCCCATTTAACTTTCTAGGGATAGGGAAGAGAAAGGGCTATGGCTTCTTCTCCCTTTTTCGAAGGTTCTGGTTGAAATCGCTGGCGCCTAAGGGATACGGTAAGCCGGTTACTAAGTATCAGGCGGATCAGTTTAGCTTTTAAGTATATGTAAAAATGTTAAAGAGTTGTTGGATGTTCTGTTGTCTACTTAGAGTAAGTATAATGTTTGGAGAATACATATATGTAATACGTATGATGCGACCGATATGATGACGCTATCGTCGTCGCTTCTCCTTTTCACTTTTACTATTTACCGTGATTCCACTTATTGTTCTTAACAGTTCGGAGTAAGCAAACATCGTTCATGCGGTAAGTGGAAACACTTAAGAGTCAGTGAACATCAATATTTGTTTCATTATGATCTTCAAATCATTTTTCATTCTGTCTCTTGAGAAAACTTCATTACTAACATTCTGCTAGGTGCTTAGCCGAGACTGACCGAGTTCAGTTACCAAAGTAATACTGCTCAAAGAAAGATAAGGTACAGAGGACTCTCCATCAAATCTAAAACAGTGACCTGCTTGCTAAGCGTTTCCATCCCGCAGAATACTGTAACCAAACAACCTTTCTAAATCCTTAAAAATGTGTATATTTTTATTTTTATAAGCTTGGATTTTTAAGGCTTACTTTACATTAACATAAAATGTAGCTGCCAATTCACAGTCCAAATAATGTGAATCAAGGTATTAGATTTATTATCTATGTTGTTTTATGAATATTCATATGACAGACACTTTTGCAACAACATTATTGTACCGCTTTCAGATACTCTCGACAAGGTAAATTTAATAATTGAGAGCAATTTAAGTAATTAGTCTTACGCAAATACACAAATAAATGCCACCAGCAAGGCATTATGCAATTAGCAGATATGTGTGTATAATGAGACACTTGGGACATAATGGTACAGTAACGTGCCAGTAATGGTTCGGTCCACAATGGCCCAAGATAAGAGACCTTTGACTTTTCAATTAAGCTCTATTAAGCAACACAATACAATTTCCTTGCACAATTGCAATAAGCGCTCGGTGTGAAATTGCTTACACCCATCAAGTTCATTTGTTTGTACTATTTTTATCTCGGCTTAACAGGCACTGCTGTTGTCTCTACTCGTTGTATCCCAAGCGGTTGTATGCAAATGCATCAGTACTGAACCGGTCCACGGCTCGAAATAAACGATAAAGTAACGTTTATGTGCGAAGTAGCAACACTGTGCCATTATAAAAAATGGTTTGACACTCTTTCTCTACTAATAGACGTCATTTTGGGGATACACGTAGTCGTCCCCTATGTATTATAATAGAATAAAAATACCATGAATTGGTAGTACAATTGTATAGCTCGAGATCATAAAAAACAGTGTGATGATGTTCAGCCCTCGTGTGTACAGTAGTCAATTGTGTGTCTAGGCGTACGAACTGGTTTTAAAATGTGACGACAACTGCACTATGGATAGCGATCGTTCGATTTAAATCCTTTGTTAAATGTTCAATAGTTCGGGTGAATTCATGAATATGAAGTGGGATTTGTTTGTGACATAAAATTGGTGTCTCTCACGAGTGGTAACGGTTCGCGTTGACGGTGACGGTGACCAGCTGCGAACAGATGAGCGGGCTTGTGGCTCGGAGTGGCGTACCGCGACCCGCGTAGTCGCAGGCGCCCTCTGCGCAGCCGCAAAGCGCACGGAGCACCAGTCGGCGCGAGCGCGATCCGCCACGCGCACCTCTTTGCCGCGTCTCATCATCGAAACGAATTATAATCGAAACATTCGAATGAAACGGTCACTGTTGACTGTCAAATAGATTCCAAAAGTGATACGCCTATGTCCAGTGTCAAGTTCAGTGTGTACGTTTGGTACGGAGTTTTCGTGTTCGTTTGTTTGTGTTTATTTCTGTCGGCATCTGATTTTTCACGTGTCGTTTTGCGAAAAGTTTACAGAGGTTTTATATTAAAAGTTTGCGTGTTATGAAAATATTTTGTATGGTTAAATACTGAATTATACTGCCTATATAAACCCTATAAATTTTGTTGATGTTTTTGTTTTAAAAAAGGACTCACGTGTTCGTCTGTGCTCTACCTACTTGAGAAGTTAAGTTAAAATAAGGAAAAGCTCTAAATACGATTGACTCACAATATCAAAACAGTGGTGATTTCATAAAATTTACGGTTTTGGAAAAAGTTTAATATATATATTGATAGTAGATATATTGATTAGAGGTATATTGCAATGTGCGTACAGATTCAAACTAGGCTTGCACGAGAGCTTTTTGCAGTA
This sequence comes from Euclidia mi, assembly GCA_944739405.2. Taxonomy (NCBI): domain Eukaryota; kingdom Metazoa; phylum Arthropoda; class Insecta; order Lepidoptera; family Erebidae; genus Euclidia; species Euclidia mi. The sequence continues at coordinate 36,029,160 of OX123187.2, forward strand.
TGTACCGACTCACCTGAGTAATCTCTTCTCTACATACACATTACATATAAGGGGGTCGTGGCCGACATCTTACCGGGGTCGCCAATATTATTTGTATACGCAGGCGGATGGAAATTGATGTATTGAATTAAATTAGTCGTTACTCAGCTGCTCCTCATTGTCTTATTGTGGCAGTGATATAATTATTGAGGTTACGATTATTGGGTTATTTGGAGGTTTACTAATTATGATCAGTTTTAAGAGAACCTAAGATTTCCTAGTAGGTATATCGAGCCGATGAAATTAATTATTACTACTTAGACTTGCAGAATTATGGTATTATACATATTATACTGAAGCTTTTGACTGACATGTATAGGAGTCTGTGTGACACACCCAACTAAACCTGTGTTGACTACATTTTCGTTTGTCACAATTTTACCATCATCACTTTGTATACATTTTTAATTGCAAGGAATGTTAAGTAAGCGGCAGTCAGTTACTGCAATGGTGTCTGCACGACGCACGACGCAGGGAGTAGGGACCGTCGGGCGCCGATAATACTCGGCCATAAAATATCGATCTCCGTTGCTAGGAGCTAGACCGATGCCAACAATAAACCTGGTTTATTATCCCCAATAGCCGATGCAACTCTCACTACTACTTACCATGCGACATCTAGACGTGGCCTTACTTCTACTCTCAGGGGAGCTTTTCCAAGGAGGTCAACGCCACTCTGTCTAGGCCAACTTTCTTTGTATAATAAACAACAAAATGCTAAATATTTACATGATTATTATACGATCCGCGGATATCCATAAAAAATAGAAAGTGAATGCCAAACTTCGTATGAATTTATCAATGTTAACAAAATAGTTCCATAAAGATTCATGTGTATTCTACTTTAGCATGCAATATTTTGGTAGCGTTGAACTTTACGCAAACATCTACATATATCGTTAGCAGGATGAAAGCTTTCTTGTGAATTATTTGTTTATTATTATCAATTCTAATCAGTTATTAAATTTAAATGTCACCACTTTCTCTACACAGCTTTGATAAGTAAGAAGATGAGTCCAACTGACAGTCTAAATTTAGTCACATACATATGTGTAACAATTCTTCCAAATTAAATACATACATACACTTAAGTTTAAGATGTAATATTTAATAAAGTAAAGGTATTTGGATATTATCTAATATGTGCCCGGTACGCGCCGGCAATAGGCTCGCCCTCTAGTACGTGGGACCTAAAAAAAAAAAACCTGGCGAAAGGTGGGTGTAATATTACACCTCTGCCTACCCCTTCGGGGATACGAGCGTGAGACTATAAATAAATAAATAAAAAAACAAATAAATAAAATAATATGTCCAAAAACTTAAAGCGAAGTCATTTTCGGGAATCAAGGAAGTTTGCATAACTCTACACATGCAGTTCGCTCATAAAAAGCTCACTACACTTGTCTTTTATTGAGTGTGTGAAGGAATATGGTAGGTTTTATGGTTTAATACACCCACATACTTTGTTTTTCAATGTCATAAAACTATACGTGATAGAATACATTGTCAAGCAACACTATGGCATGACTTTTATGGAGACTTAAGATTTTTTTGGTTTGTTTTGGATGCTATCTATCTATTAGCTGTTGGCGCTATAAGACAGCGTTTGTTCAGCTTTGTTACCCACGTAAATTATGTAATTACTATAACACGTACATGATATTTGATTTAATAAATGTGCCATTTTCTTTCTTTTTTGCTTAAAATTACATCACTGTTTAACTTGTAACACGTTATCTATGTGTTGCAAAGCTAGAAAGTATAACTGCGAAAATATCAATATTTATCCGTTATACCTACGTTGTAAATAAACCTAAGTTGAATTTAAATTATGAGACATTTTGATTCTTTTGGAATAAAAATCATTTCAGCCCTAAAATGAGAGGCAGAATATAAAACCCACCGATTTAAGATAACTCTATGGTGTTTCATTAGAGCACAAACTACACATGAACATCAAGACGTTTATTCTCCTTTATTCCATAGGGTGATTTATTTAATGATAGATGTAGAGCATTTCCTATTGGTATGGGACGTGTGCGCAGGTACACGAGTAAATGGTCGGCTGTTTTCGTTCATTGACCGAAGTGAAGTGATGTTTTTGTCGAAGGCATCATTGCATCTCGGGAGGAATGGTAGCACGTGCCTTCGACGGACACGCGCCGATAAATAACAACTTACCTTTTTCTGATAATTTTCACATATTTTATACTTACACTTGTTATTATTTAGTGTAACACGGTATAATTAAAATAATACACATGTAAATTAGTTGCAAATGAAATAATTAACGGTCCGTGAACTCTGTTTGCATGAAGTTAATTTTATACTAATTATAAATGTGCTTGGTACATTAAATTAATTGTATTACAAAAATCTACATAGTGGAGATAAAACTGCTTTCATTTCAATTAATTAACTTCTAAAAATCCTACAGTATAGTATCCAACAACCCATCAGTAAACCCATCAGGGCACCGTAGCTTATGAATCTCGAATTTACGTTACTCATTGCGCTATCGTTCTTTCCAAGATGGATATTGAGATAAATGTAGGTACTTGGTCTATGTTAAGCTCTACACGCTTAATAGCTTTGACCCATTTAGGCATAACAGCTCTTAATCGTCTTGATTGAAGTCTTATAGTGTGTGTACGTTGGCTGCACGGATGGCGTAGGGGTGCTAACGGTTGCCACGACCTCAGCGCAATGTCGAGTGGTGAGGATTTGATCCTCACACGCAAACTTTGTGTTCATTTATGGAATGAACTATCACAAAGCTCCCGCAACACATTATTTATTTCTAGTGCAAGAATTGACCTTTTAAAGATGAAAATGAAGTCGGTTGAAAAGTATTTAGTCGAAATGCCCAAAGTTCGTAGTTGTTGTTACGAAGCATGGAAGCGTGATTATGCGAAACGTCTCGTGATTCCAGTGGCAATATAAGATGTTGAAGACTTTTTTCTGTCACAAAGTACAGTACCCGAGTGGTCACGAAGCCTCATCTGTTATTATCAAGCCGCTATAACAATTTCAACGTACTTACAAAATAATTACGTTTTCTAAGCACGACTTCCAGGCGTTGACCCTTTATTCACTTAACTTCACATTCGTTTAATAGCTAGGTAATATATTGTAAGTCACTGTTTTCTTCAAAAAGAGCTTTTTATGAACAAGGAAGATAAAGTTTGGAATTCATGTAGAAGGTTTCTTAATTTTTGTGCTGTACAATTTTAAAGTTCACGTATAAATTATTATTTCTCTCATCCTTTCTATGAGAACATGTCTGTGGCTGCGGAACAACTGTCTATTGGGAATTTCGTCTAATACGTAATTATTAATATATAAATTTAAATAGTTATTACGTGTTATTCTACCAGCCTATCAAATGACTGACTGACAATAACAGCAGATTCCTTTAAATTAATTCACAATTATTAATGCCAAAATCTATTTTTATTTTGCTCAGCCGTCTTCCTTAATTCTGTATTTACCTACCTACTGCTGTGGTTCTCTGTTCAATATAGATTTTCTTTTTATACATTATATTAAATCCTTTGAAAACATAAATAATACTTGATAAACAGAGGCACAGACCAAAGTGTGCCATGCCTATTTTATAAAATGATGTATTTGTGATTCTTCGATCTCCATTTCAAAGCAGCTTTTGATTTAGTAATAATATGTATAAGCTGTATACGCCGACAAAAGGTCCAATTAATTCGAAGCGATATTGTGTGGTGCTCAATTGAATTACAAAGTGTTTCTTTTTATACGGGCTCTAGCCTTTGTCTCCTCTATGCGTCTGTATTGAATACAAGAGAGCTTCGTCTTATTAGTGGGAGTAGCCATTTGATTCGACTAGCTAACTATGTATATAACATATGTACGTATTTTGTTAATGATGCTTGCAATTCTCGTGATATTTGCCCGCAGTGGAATATGAATAACAGATGACCTGACAAATTAATTACCTCAATAAAATGATGAATCGTTTGAGGAGAGTAAGATGTTAAAGTTTATCTACATAGCAAACTTAAAAGATGAGTAAGTGTCGCCTAGCGGAAACTCATTTTGGCAGCAACGTTTAGGCAGTAGAGCTGTTGTAGTTTATCATACGCATTCCTGATTTTGCGCTGTTGATGGAAATTGGATCGCCGTTTCTCGAATATCTACGTAGCACGCTGGAATCTCAGGATCGTCAGTCTCTTTTAAAGCTTCAGACATCATATTTTTATTTAGGCATACATTGCATTGATAGTACTAACTCATACTAAAAACATATTAAAAGCATTGAAATAAAGCTGTGCAGTAGATGTGAGGCCAAAATAATTCGAACGTAACGGTCCCCAGCATCGATGCGATACCGTAACGTACTGGACCTGTTACATATCTACAACCAGTCTCAAATACATCCGCCAACTTTAATACAAGCCTGATTGTACGCATTTCGCTATTCTCTGTACACGCTCTATTGCTATTTAAATACAACTTACGTATCCTTCGCTATCTTCTTAGTACTATGACTAATGGATAATGGTCAATAACTTAAATATAGTATCAATGCGTAGACTATACCAATTGCGATACAATTTCCTAACAGTTACAGTAAACGTTATCGGTATTCGTGAGATATGTATTTACGCATATACAAACGTAGTGTTTGGTTTTAATAGTTTGTGCTGACCCACATAGCTGTCGCGCCACTTAAAGCTACGTTTTACTCATTAAATAACGGAGACGGGTTTTCGATTGGTGTTTATATTACTTCATATTAGCCTTGCTTATATTAATGGATTGAAAAGCTTGCAGTCGATGGCCGATGTGCGAGTAGTAACTTTATCGTAATTACATGCTTAAGGTGCTGTATGAGGTCGTACGGTTACTAGCTGCACAAATACATGGACTTAATTTGTTATGGCCGTCAGGCTACATGTGTAATAATGTCAAATCAGTAAACAATTACCCTGTTGATAAGCAACGTTAGCCTAGCGTGGATGCAATTGGACAAATTTGATATTTTGACATACCTAAAACTCTCTTTGCTGTATCCTGTCGTCGTTGGCTTAAACAGTTTGTGAGCAGTATCATTAGTGCACACAATGTTTTCAAAGTCCGAAAATTCAAACTGGACCATGTACAGGCCAGTGGCTGATAGTCTAGAAACGATATTAAATAGAGCTGATGTAATGCTGTCGTCCTTTTGCAAAATTGATAAAAAACCGCCGTTTTTAGATAACTATAAGTTAACCGACTCAGATAAAACTAGCACAAACTGACACATGAGTCTATTCATTACGCAAATGGTTTTTATTGGCACAGCTGCAGACGCCGACAGTAGTAAAAATATTCGATTATTTCCTTTAGAGCTTGGACAATGAGAGTGACATAATATGTACTAATAAGGCAATATAGTAAGAGTGCGTGCGTGACCTTGTGATGAGGACATCAGTTCTTATTTAGTGTCGTCGTATAGTGATGGTGCCGGTCAGCGATGCCAGATTGGCGATACAACGTGCTCTCTACAAACGAGGCGTTCATCGACACTGAAGGGGCACCCATGCGCGACCCACTCGCCGCCAGCTACCCTCGACGTGCCGACCGGAGCCGACCTTTACATACTTGTCCTTATACCACCATATTTCTCGGAGCCCGGTCGCATCATGCCCCCTACAGATTACCAGCTCTACAAAATGACTCCGTAGATCCCTACGCAGATGTTTATTCTGTGGATAGGTCATCAAACCTCACCGATACCTCTAGTTTTGCTCGCTATGAGGACTGTCGACCCCAGATCGATGAGATATTGTCAGAAACTGACGATCACTCTTATACCACCGAAAAAATAACTGAAAACGTGACTTTACAAGTTCACAAAGTGCCATATACTTCGAGCGTGTTTTATATCTCTGCCAAAACTGACACGGCACGTAAAGATGTTGTGCAGACCAACGATGTATTTGTGGTTGATGAAACCGACTCGGATGCATTGTCGTCGTGCACCTGTGACAGTTTTGAACGATGTGAATTTGACTGTAGAGATTTCGAGCCCTTCTCGGACACGTGTTGTTGTGATCCCTTAAGTGACGGTGTTTGTAGTCGTAGTCCTAAGGATGTCGACTCACCCGAACATTTCTGTGAACAAGTGGCGGAAGAGGACCGTGTGTCGAACCGGAGTGATATGGACGGACTGGATCTTGCCTTGTTTGAACCTGCTCAAACTGAATTGGGAGATTGCGCAGACGAGCCTGTTGAAACCAACACGGCATCCGCTGCAACTGCATTGTGTGGGATATTGCATGCGCTACCTGACAACAGCATTGGTAAGTGGCATGTAGACTAATTTATTCGGAGTCAAGCGCAGGCATCCCGGAACCGCTGTTGTGATAACGCTCAATTATAGTGATTAGGTGCACGGCATAGAGCAGCCGCGTTGTACCACCGTGTGGTCTGCGTCAATCTGACTCGTATCCGATACAAACAACGGTTCACGGGAAATTACTATCGCATCAATCACTAACAACATTGTCATACAGGCAGTGACAACAGCCAACTGAAGCATAGCCAGTATAATAGACCGTAAACTTATTCATCATAGCATACGCAATGTTACCTACATACTACGCCAGCAACGTACTTGATCTTGATCTAATACTTGTAATACCTGATCTGACTTGGTTTGTATGAGCATGCTATTGTTATTATCTTACGAAACGATTATTGCTACTGGTTTGAAGATTAGTTGTGTAAAAAATTTGATCGATTCAAACAGACGCCGGATGTATGGTACTAGAAAAGAACATATTATATGACTCATTTTTTTAAGAGCAAAACTAAGAAGTAATAATACGGAAGCAGTCGCGTTACATCGCGTACCTCTACCTACAAATTGCGTACCGTTACCCGCTAGTTTCTAATTACCGGTAGAGATAGAGGGCGATTGTTGGTCCATGCAAATCCGATGGATACTGGACCAGATAAGCAAAGATACAAAGAGATAACTGCAAACAAGCAAACATGTGTGTAAGTCAATGCTCCGCGTTTTTCCTGTTGAGAGCACATGCATGGCAAAGAAAACGGAACAAGAATCACAAATTCTTCGTCCGAGTACGAATCAAAATAAAACACGGCGGTAATAAAAAAGTGCACCATAAAAGAAGGCACATTTAGGTAAGGTTCACCAAATTTTTTTTGTTCAATCTTCTCATATTATAGGTACTAGTTAATTCTATAATCGGATAACCAAACTGAACATTTTTATAGAACTAATTACTGCGCGTACTCTACGGTCGTGGTAATTATTTCCGTGTGAACAAAAATTTGTAATGTCGGTCGTTATGTTGAAACAGCACGTACCATTAAAATGCTTGAATGACTTTTTAATGGCTTCCAATTGTGCTTGACATCAGACGCAAATTGAAACAAAGCTACTGTATTGGACTGTAGTCTTGCTTTTTTAGAACTTAACGACATTTTCTTTGACATTATTAGATAAATTTACTTAACAGTTAAACAATGATTGTAACTATGTGACGTCATTCTATAGGCATGTATTCTCAAAGTAGGTACCTCATCTATTTTTCATAGGCTTCGACCGTTAAACATAATTTTTATTTATTTATAAGAACGAAGCTACTTCAACGAGTTACCTAGCCGTTGAAATTCAAGGCTATCAGATAACTTATACAATCGTTGTTTTGTGAATTGTACGAATACATTATGGTGTTTCGGAGACATTGTTTTGAAATTAACAAAACAGCCCTATATGAATGTATGTAGTATATATCGTTATGTAGGGAGTGAGTTGTTTGTAAAAAAAGAGCCGTAAGTTTCGAGACGTGGCCGAACATATAAACATGTATGTATTTTACAATTCTCAAGAAAGTTAAGGGGTCGTTGCTGTTTATATTTTACGATGTTTTGGCGCGCTCGTCAAGTAGACATATTTCTTGTGTGTCTAAAAATAACGGTTTAACGAACCATTACAACCATGTCAAATATCTTTTCACTTAGTTATCGGTATAAGTAGTATTTTTGAAGATGAAGAGTTTGAGTTTTTTTGTTGAAGTTTGGTGTTTAAAAATTAGGGTAAGTATATCTGAGTATATCATAAGAATATGGTTAATTTGGGATCTTGAGGTTAAAGAGCAAGCTTTCAGTTTCAAGTTCCTACATGTTTATAATAGTTTTACAAGCAGTGAATATAAGTAACATTTGTGTATGCTCTCACTTTAAATGTTTTTCCTGGCATATCGGACAAATATGAAATAAAGAACATTCTTAGAAGCTTTCTTGTTATTGAACAAACTAGTAGAGCTTAGTAGATTTACTACAAGTGTTGTTTTTATAGGACTTTTCGTGTAATCTTATATTCGTTACATATTTTGTTATTGGGTCTGTAAGATCAATAGCTTAAACAGCTGAAGACCCCCATATGTCATAGGCGAGTAGTAAGATCATTTTCCATTGCATTGAATTGTCGAGATGTTATCTAACATGATCATGCTAAATCTTTGTGTCATATACAGTTTTTTCTTATGTTTGAAAACATTGTAGGCCACCGTGAGAGCGATTGCCACTGCGTCAACGGATCGAGTTGCGCGCCCAAAACAAGGAAATTGTGTTGATTTACACAGCATTGTGCCGACGAAAATCTGCTATATGTAAGAGTACATCAGCTACATTGTTGGGCTTGTAAAATGACTCATTATTTTGTGTCGAAACATGTATAACTGGCTATTGTGGGCACAGTTTATAGCCTATTTAAACTAAATACCCTATTTGACTCAACTTTGTTTATTTCCCCCGATACAATTATTAGAATTTTAAGAATAATCAAGAATTTTGCGGTCACAGACCGTTAAGTTCATACATGCAATAAATAATATGATGCAGAACCTTTATGTGGAGTCGGTGGAATATATTATCGACATCATAATTACAACACATGAATATGAATGTGCGGCGTATTGCAGTTCCATAAATGGCATTATTTATTTCGTGTTCGTTTCCCGTGGCTCATCTACGCCATCAATTAACGGCAACAAGACACTTTGCCGTGAGATTACAAGAATGTCGCCACTCCCGTCCGACTTGTTACAAGCCAATCAGTATCCATGTTTAACACCAGCATTGTGTGTAGCCAGTCTAATCTTCATACATTATACAAATATTTCGAACAATTTATATTGCTCAATTAAAACAAATCCGAAATTAAAAGCGCGCGCGTGCAATGCTCGTAAAATACCTACTTATTCATGGGGTCATAGGGCATCTAAAGAACATATTGGCGGGGTAAATGCATCGATTTTGTACCTAATTAGAAAAATTCCATACTAACTTTGAGCCTCAATATCTCCTGAACCAGTAATTCCCAGGTATGGTGCCGAAGTAAAAAATGTTCGTAGTGATTGGTACAACATGGGATTTCAGTTTTCGTTAAGGGTCTTTTTACAGCCTGTATGTAAATATTTCATACTTCATCTTTTACCTAAAGTCATTTACCTATTTGAATTATTTTCATCATCGTCTATAATTTACTTTGATCTACGAAGAGCTGTCGTATTAATATAATAACAAGCTCATGTACTAACAGGTACTTAATCCCGGGAGGCTATAACTACACTCGCCTCTATTTCCTATATGGAATACCAAGTCTATGGTCAATAATCTAGCTAGACTTGATCAGGGACTGAGCGCATCCTTGTTCAGTTATGTATGTGATGCAATCGTTTACTTATACTTTCTAATGAGCTTGCCCTTCCTGTAAGTGGGTTCTTGAAGAAAGCCACTTGCGTATGCACTTAGCACTTCGCGTGCAATGCTCGGGTGAAGCAAGCACAGGATTCAACATTTCACTGCTATACCGAGTTTTGATTAAAATTCAAGTTTTGCAAGTTTTAGATGTCAGCCTGTCGAAAGTGTTTGGCTTGTTTCCAATATGAACACGAATGCCCACGTTAAATGTTGATCGAAGTGTGAATAGCAATGCATTAATAAACATTGACTTTAAAATGTTGATTGACGTGCCGTTAATTAGAATGCAACTATTACTATTTATTACTGGGTAACATATTGGTTCTTTATTTTCTCTTTTTTAGAATGATTATTATTATCAATAAGATATGACATGCTGTTATTCGTAAGACTTATCAAATCAGCTTGTTTATTTGCATAAAACCTAATGAGTGGAAGCTAGAGTATAAGCTATTTTAAGTAGAGTTACTAGTAAAACAAAAATTGTTATTAGCACCCCATATATAATATCTAATGTAAAACAATAAAAGCCTTGAGTAGCTTTCTAGATATAATTTGAAGCACTTGCTGCTCTTGTGTTCTCGATAATAGAAAAAATAACAGGACGGTCACCTACTGGCGTGATTGCAATTTAGCGTAATAACCAGCAATTTGTATGAGAAACTCACAGACAATACGGATACGGAATTGAGTTTACGGTATCTAATTATGTCATAATGATTATGTGCGGTTGTGTATTTTGGAGTAAGTCGGCTATACAGTTACTTGAAGTCGTCCGGCTATGGCCGAACAACGTTTTTTATATGTTACATGTAACGTTACCTTAGTGGGCGGATTGAAGTGTACTGAATATATTAATGGATAATTAAATTGAAGATAATTATTTCTAAATATGTATCATCGCATATTTGCACATATTTTCAATATGATTAGAAACTGGGCAGCCGGAAAGAAAGTTGTTGTTTAATATTTGCATCTGGTATTATAAATTGAATACATTTTAGTGAAAATAAAAAATACAGCTAATTAAAACAAATGGCTGTTAATAAACATCTAAGAAGCTATTTCTGTCACTAACTTAGTCCTCGTGTTTGTGCAACAGAGAAAGTTCATTAGGAAAGCGGATCCTGGCACGGAGCCAACAATACTTGGATTTCACGAGATAAACTATTACTAGTTTAGCATAATAATAAGTTATTTTAGCAAAGCAGCTTTGGTATATTTGCATTTTATTTACTCTCACAGCATATTAATTATTATACATTGTCATTGAGTGTAAAAGGTGAACCAAAGATGTCAGATGATATGGCATTCCAAATCTGAGTAGAAAAGCTTGGTAGTATTTCCGACACAATTATGTAGAAAAGCTGTTGAAGTTGTTGAACTAATTTTAACTAGAAGGAGAGCTCTCCTTTAGCTCTTAAATTAAATCAATCACTTGTTAAATATGGACCTCTAAATTTAACAAGTGATTGATTTAAGAGCTAATGTTAAATTGGACAAAAATATTACTTATTGTGGATTTACCAGCTTGTCACAGTGTAGACGAAACAAAAAAATAAATACATTCTTTAAGTAGGTACCTACTTATTTTAAAATAATAATTACTTATATTTAAGTTGTAGTAGGACACACATAATTGGTGCCGATTATAGTATGAGTCAGACAAGTTTGTCCAGATAAATCAGCTCAGCAGTTTGTCATTGCGTTCAAGGTGAGGGCGTTTCTATATGCTCTTTGATAATGGGAACGCGATCAAAATAGTTTTTTTGCATTGAAAAAAATATTGGTTTCTGGAACGTTAAAGGAAGTTTGCAGACAGCGTACTAAACAGCCGAGAATAAATTTCTTTAGAAAGAGTCTTACAATGACGACACTTTGATTATCGATTCGGAGTACTGGTATCTACATATTATATTGTTCACTTTGATTGCATAAATATGCCTATAGGTTCTTATGCCCATAGAGCATTGTCTATTGTTCGACGTGCTGACTGACGGGCGATTGTGAAATGTTAATAATTCGATGCATGATTGAGGCTAATTTGAACAATTTTTCATTTCGACGCAATCGGCTCGACCTTCGTGTATCTGCATATGGGATTGTGTAACTTTTCAATTGTGGCATGTACTTTAGTGTACATTTTAAATACCGATGGCATAGAAAAGTAATTATTTTATAGGCAAGCTGAAGAGTTTCGCTGCTGATTACGACACCGCAGTGTTTGCTTGTTTAGAAAACACACGATACAATGAATGAACCGCGCCATTCGATCGATCTGCACGGTAGATGTTGGATATCGAGTTCCCTTCCTGCCTCCTGTTGTTGTCATGCAAACATTTATGACTGCTGTTAATAGCCAGAGCGGCGGACAGAAGCTGGAATAATTCTGTTACATTTGTAATAGAACTAGTATCCCGCTGGCAATGTAGTGGAGTTCACACGGCAGTCTGTTGCTGTAAGTTTAACATTTTGCTTGAGCAAAACGGGATTTGACTCTTACATGTAGAGTATCGTGATTCCAATTTAGCGGCAAAAAATTGGGAAAATGTTTACAATGATAATGTGAAGTTTTTTAGACGGTTACGTGACTTAGTGTTGTGATATTGTTGTCGCTGTGCTGTTGGTTGGTATCGATACACAAGGTATACTAAGTTGTTAGAATCGAGTATTTTATATATGAACTTTGTTGATAAGTTCATGAACATCTTATATAGTCGATTGATTCTAACTATTAGGTATATTTATTTATTTACACTTTTTTGTATCTTACAAGATATTGTTATTCTAGGTTATAAAATTTAGACACGGATAAAACTAGTTAACTAAAATATTGATTATTTGGGTTTAAAGATTAAAAGTATTCTAAATATAGTAGGTGATTTTTATTGCCTGGTCTTATATTTTCTCGGCTTCTGATATGACCCGAGATGAAAGATGGCATCATTAAAACTTTGAAAATGATTAAACATGGTATTATTCTAGGTGCAATCTATAAAGCCATAAATATGCCTGATAGTTAACGTTAAGTTGCCAATTACTGAGTTCCAAGGAATTGTGTGTATTTCTGTCACTGCGATGGTAAAGCAAATTACTTTGTAACAAGACAAATTAAAAACTTCAGCCTTCTTATTTCAGTAATATCGTTATTATGAACTTATTTTGTAGCAATTTATTGCGTTAATAGCAATTTATTTATAAATTAAAATATGTCTCCATTTTTCTTATAATATCCTAAAGACATAACTTTAGGATATTATAAGAAAATGGATATTTTTATCGTTTCTCTTTCTGGAAAGGGTGAAATAATTGCAAATCTCATTTTTATTTGGACCAACTGTGGATGCAATTTTGCTACAGGCCAGCGTAGGTACATTAAGAGTGACACTTGGTCGTAAATACAACTTTGGAACGACTTACGAAATATGAAATCAATTGCAGCTTTCTCATTGCAATTAATTTGAACAATTTAGCGTCCCATAATAAGCGAAAATGTATGAACATGTGCAACATTGCGCCTAAATTATACAAAGTAATCCTGTCCAGACCGTAAAAATATAAATATTTTCACACGGCTTGTAATGGGAATGCATTTTGTAAATAAATCATGTGGACATTCATCGAGATCGTCCAGATTTATGTTGTTTTGGTAACCTGATAAATGCCCGTTTGATTTATTCATAGTATGTACGTAAATATGGTCCCACAGTTAGGCTCCGATTGATTTAAGCACCGGCTGGCATTTACTTACTGTGTAACTGTTCAATAAGTTAACGGCCTTTCACTAAACATCCAGTATTAGCAGTATAAAACAAAAATAATAATTTCATCGTATTTGATTAATTTGAACGGTTAATCAAGCGAAGATTAATCAGATAATTGGCCGTAATCAATCATTATCAATTATTTTTGTCGTGAGCAATTCAAGTCATGAGTAGAAGCTGGACACGTTATTAGCGGTGTCATCGCGAATGTATTGAATAGTTTTTAAATATGAGCGGCAGCTGTGAGTTAGTCGGTGTGTGCGGGGCACGCGCGCGGCGTGTCGGTGCGGCCGCACCTGTGCCGCGGCCACTCGCCCGACTGGTCCAGTTTCCCCAGTTCACTTCGGCTCACAGCCTCTGACGCTGACGTCACCTTCATACACTTATCGATTAAAACTTTCAAAGTGATAGTACCCAATAAAAGTCAAGGCCAAATAATACTTAATTGTTTATTTACGTTTACGCTTGCGGACAGCTGTTATTGCAACTGCGGCTGTGTCCAACCCGATTAAAAAGCTTATTCGTAAATGAACTAAAATATTAGCATAAACTTTTATTGGACATTCCGATAACGATCTGTGTACACACTAGTCACGTTCTTTCTCGCATGGAGCTGTATTTTTTAGGTCGTAACGTAAGGTAACTTTAGCCGGCTAGCGGGCGGCGTACATTTCGGTACGTGGTTTCCATTCAAGAACCAGTTTATATCAAACCATTTATTATACTCAAACATTGTATAGATGTTACAAAACTACGAGTAAAGAATACCAAATAGTAAATTCATTCATTTGGGTACCTGTCGGCTATTTACGGTGCGTTGCGTTGCTCGAGTGTCGGATTTAAGTCCTACTAAAGGTAACATTTTGGCATTTACAGTAATTTACTTGGATATAATACAGATATTAATAGTGCAGTTACACTTACAAATGCCAGATATTAAGTGCATTAATACGAATAAATAGTTCTAACCGAATGCATATCGAATACTATAAACGTTATTCTCAATGTACCCTATTATTCAAAGGATATACTTAATGTCTCTAAGTAACTGCTCACGGCGTCAGACATGAAAAGCAATATTTTTGGCTTAACTTCAAGTAAATATTAAAAAAGCTAAGTTCTCACAATCACATATGAGTGGAATGATTAATGATTTTCAAATGGGCAATAACAAAATTCTGTGCACATCTGCAACCCCCCGACATGCCCTCGGCACAAACGACAAAGGTGTTATTCATGCATTGAATGGTTAAGTAAAGGCAGGAGACTTCGTGACTTGTGAGAACTATACCGTACGTCGACGACTCAATTCTTAATAAGTCACAACGATCGCGTGTCCAGCACATAGCAATTTGAATAGTTTATTCATGTGCTTATAATTGATTTCTTTTTATATGAATGAATGTATTCAGTCTTACGGAAGATGTGACCTCTTTTTGTCTTTGTTCTGCGTTCCATTCATAAGCCTCTATATTTCATTGGGCGCACAGATAAATATATATAATAGTTTATTGGCTTAAGCCCTATATTAAAATGACTAAGCGTCAGACATCCTGTGTGTAATGTATCAAATGAAGTACTGTATGCTTACAGATTTATAGCTTTTCGTGAAGGTTATGTAAAGCAGAATTATAATAATATACTTATTGCGAAGGAAGTTTGAGTATGGGTTCGTAGAAGCCCACACGAGTGACGCGTGTGCAAACAAATGCATTTCCGGTGGCACATAGAACGCTAACACACTCGTCTGTGGAGAAAGTTGTCAAGCCTTCTATCTGTAACAATGCTATGGTGTTTTGCTGTTATATCATGTACTTAACTGGTAAGCTTTTTCAGACAATTGATCAGTTAATGCAGGAAGAGATTACGAAATTTATACTAAAGTAGCTATTCATATAAAACGCGCGTTGTGATTGATGTCTGGTAACATTACGCCCGTTCTTGTGGCTGTAAAACATTAATAGACTTCTTGATAGATTAATGAAATTACTAATTTATCAAAGATGATTCGTTATATCCATTTGGTTTTTATGACAACTTGCAGGTGCACATTATCATTAAATGGTTCAACGATGTTGTATCACGTTACGTTTCGGAGACTTTTTTTTATTTTTTTATAGACTCACGCCTATATCCCTGAAGGGGTGGGCAGAGCTTTAATATTACACCCACATTTCGCCATGAATTTTAAGGTTCCACGTAATAGGGGGCGAGCCTATTGCCGTTACCGGGAACATCACCAGACTCCGTGCTGCTACTGAGAATTCGGAAAAACTCAGTAACACTTTTGCTTCGGAGACATAATATCATCCTGCAATTTAGTACATAATCACGACTTTACTAAAGCTCTATACTCTTTATTTACCAGTCGTTTACTTCTAGGAAATGTTTCCTTTTTATAACACTGGCTGGAGCCTATCGCGTTGCTGCTGCAGAGGCAATGGCTGTGGAAATGTTAATTTATCTTGTTAAACTTATTGGACTTATGCGAAGATAGAAGGTATAAGTACAGTAGGACAAAGAATAGTACTAGCTGTTTCCCCGCGATTCCCATTCCGGCAACAAGGAAGCCGTCCGGATTTTTCAACAAATGCATATATTTTGCTTAAATAAGAACCAGCCGTTTAGGGGGAGTTAATATACGTAAATCTAGCTTGTGCTGTAGAGTATGAAAGTAAGTACAATAGAAATAGACAAGTGAATGGTCCAATAGGACGCGTGTGAAATAACTCCGGTCATCGGAGCCGAGCGTCGACTCGATGTCAACAAGGTGTTCCTCGTCCACAATGGACACGACTTATGAAATGTGAACCACGATCTAATTTGCCTTTATTTCTGAGGGAAACAAAGGAATTTATTGCTCAACTCGCGTTACTAGCAAGAGCACGGGAACATTCCATGTACAAGGAAATCCTTGATGGTGGAATTAGGTGCAATTGAAAACCTTTGTGATTGCGATTTTCGTGCTCGGTTCGATCAGTTTATTGCTCTCTCGCGTGATGTGTGCTGTACTTTGTAGGCTCGAAGGCTAATCGGCTTTGAGGTCGTAGGGTTTCCGCCAACAAATAATAGGAGCACCAGTACCAGCGGTTATCCAACGCTACATCTGTTACATCAACCGTGCAATTGTGGGAACTATTGCATACGCTTGTAATTATCACAGTATTGTTTGTATATGGCTTCTTTCTGGGTAATAAGAGCACATACGCAACCTATATGCACTTTATGATAATTACGTGCATCTGACGCTATTGTTTTACGTGTAATAATATGCAAGACACTGTTCTTCCTATCGTTTAATGTTATTGATTTCTTCATAAGTGTTGTGTAAAGTATATGAATAGCCTGGGACAATTTGAAAAACTGTTCGTTCATATCATGTATTGGTTGAATAACAACAGCTTTATGGGAAATATTCTATAGTTTCGAGGCCGAGCTATGCTGATTCCAGCACAAATTGGTCGCTCGGCGAGGAGATAGTTCCTGCCCAAAATATAGACGTAAAGAAACAAAAATAGTTATCGTCTTTCGACAGCACGTAGCTGTCGTGAAGAGATTGAAAAGTTGAAAGTGTTGAGTAGGCATCGCGCGACCTGTATGTTGCGCCCACGCACTACTCGAATTATCACGACACGATAATACATTATGTTCACTACATTAGCATTTCTCTTTTATTTGACTCTAATCTATACCAAGTACATGATATGACTGATTTATGATAGCAATTCGAGAATATATATTTTAGCAAAAAAGCACAGGACACATGACTTGACATCTTGATGTTTGTTATAACATGCCCAAACTACTTAATAATAAGAACACATTGTG
Organism: Euclidia mi; assembly: GCA_944739405.2. NCBI lineage: Eukaryota > Metazoa > Arthropoda > Insecta > Lepidoptera > Erebidae > Euclidia > Euclidia mi. Next base: position 36,046,544 of record OX123187.2, read on the forward strand.
ATTGTATTCAGAACACGGCGAAGCGCCTCACGAAGTTCAACGACAATTCATGCTAAGCGTTCTCATGCCTACGTAATACTATGTCAAAACGTTCACATTTTTATCGCTCAGCATTATACCAAGATTAACGCCCACGCGACAAATCGTCTGACGGGAAGCTTTATATTGTCCTCAATGCGAGCATGATAGAGATATAAAGGCAAATTTGATATGTAAGTGCTTGACGTTCCTTCGTACCTAAGAACGAAAATGCAATGCATCGTGAATATGATTTATGAAAATGTAACTAAGTCGTTGTTACGATGAAAGCCACGAGACACGTTGCAGCCGAGTGGATGGTTGGTCTGGCTGACAGGCCAGCAATGGAGCTTTGTGTGTTAATCAACTCTGGTTAATGACATCCCGTCTACAAAGGTAATTAGAAATGCCGACGAAAGTTATCTTGCGAAACATATCAGCGCTACGATGGCTATTAGCCGACTTGTACCTTGAAGTATTTTCGCCATATTTAGATTTTAGATTATTATAAAATTTGGATCGAAAATATATTCTATTCATTATAAGTAAAGTATACTTTTGCAAAGTATAATTTTGAAGCTTTATTTTCAACTTTACTCCTTGTTAACTGTAGGTTTTGCAATGTCATACAATTTTCGACGAATGTATATCTAAAGATCAGAGTCTTATCAGAGAGCGATGACCAAGCTAATTCTCTATATAAATACAACTATAACCTGAAGCTTTTTCTATCTTTCAATGAATTTAATTCTAATTACGTGTAACTCGTTTTACTGCCATCGGTAAACGCCTTACGGTCGAACATTTCGCCTCATTGAACTGCATTTTCATGCCACAACTACCTACTTATTAAAAATCATTTAGCCCTTTCAGCAAAAGGGAGATGCAGACTTATAATATGTTTTGTTACAAGAACAGTAGTAGCATATTATTAGGTTTCCCACGTTACTAGTGCTACGTAATGTAATACTAAGCTTTTTTAACGTAATTTACGTAAATGTGTATACAGAGTGAAATAATTACGTGTATAAAGTGGAACCATGTGTGCAAACGTATAATTTATAATTGTGGACGCTTGGCGTAGCTTTAAAAGGGCGACGACCTTAACAGCCGGTCGACAAGTGACCTTTAGGTCTACTAAGGGCGGGAAGCCTAGGTTCTATGGACACAGAAATCCTCATATTTTGCCAGTAATTTGAGGTAAAATACATGTATCTAAGTAGCCTATATTACCACAATATTACTGTGCATTTATGTTTAATTTGTTGTCAATTAAACTTTATTATTGTGACCGTTCATGGCATAACTATTATGTACGGTGCTATAGTTAAAGTAGTTATTGGTGTTAAAAGTGTCTGTCAATAATTATTCACAACTTGCTATTCAATTTTGATTGAGCCTATAAGACACGACTATTTGGACACAGCAAATACAGTTACGTAAATTCCATACGGTTGTTCCCAAATAATAAATTCTAAAATGTATATTTATAGAATCAAATCTTTGAATGAATGCAGCATTTACAAATTGCGTTTTCGCTTTTATTCGGATGTTTAATGACTTTAAAATCTATAAAGTGGTGGCTCACGACAGTTACCAGTGAGCGCTTTCAAGGCTAACTAGTTTATTTAATCGCTAATCTATTCCTTAAATCTTAATGACATATTTATAAATAATTATACACGACCTCCGTGAGAAAGAATTAATGTTCAGACTCACTCGTATACCAACTGTTTTTGAGACGTATTTACATAACGTTTATTCACGTATTGTTGAGATGATATAAAAGGTAATAAGTGAAGTCTATTCACAAATTAAGCAACGCTTATTAGCCTACATGTAACTGAATTAACTGGCTAAAGGAAATGCTGTGGGAACTGTCTTGTAAGAGCAGACGCTTGCGTAAAATTACTTGATGATTGTGTGACGGTTATAAGTCGCTTACAAGACTGTTTTTTACGATTGAGCTAACAACTGTATGTAATCTATTTTAACATCTAAGATTTTGTTGTTAAATCTAAACAAGTGAAACGACTGTGAATAAGCAGAAAAAATAATTGAATTTATAAATTAATTGAATCTAACGCTGAATGTTGGCCGATGGTCGTTTATTTTAGTCGCAATAGGATTTAAATAGGAATGCTTACTAGGCGAGAGGTGCATAAAGTATTGGCTATGTTGGGACTAAGATCAATTGTCTTACGTGGCACCATTCGGTAGCTGTGTTTATCTGTATGGCGTGTTGTCGGTATGTTTATAAATAAACAGCGCGCAACATGTTACCGTCGAGTCGGTTGTTTATTTCAAGTTCATTGTTGTGCTCCATCTTGCGTGAAGGCGCCTCCTACGCACCCCTTGCGTTCAAATACTGAAATTATTTTACACTATTAAAAGCTTCCTGCTGTAAGTATATAATTAATATCCTTATTTATGGACAGCATAAAACGTCAAAGAACTTACGGGTTTTAAACTGTACTTGGCATAAAGATAAAATTTTCTTAAACTCTATAATAATTAGGTACGTAAGTAACCTCCCTTTCTCTGATGGTAGGAAGTTATTGTAACACAATTATTATAAGTATGTTTACACTTTAATGCTACAAAATGCCAAATACGTTTCAGTAAAAGTTTGACAGAACTCAAATTTAAAACGTGCCGCATCGGGGGTTCGTTGCTCGGTTGTATAATGTTATTATAAGGTAACTTGTAACCAGACGAGTCTTACTTGTTTTGTTGACGAGTCTGGGACTATAGGCTTTAGTTGGTTGAATCATTGCCTTCGGCTGGCGCTAACTAGGTGCCACTTGCATTACAACACTGACTGGTAATCACAACTATCTCAGATTGGAGATTGCGATCACCGGATACGCCTACCTACGTGAAAGGTATACGACCAATATTACAGGTTATCTGTTGAATTCATTATCGCGTACAAACTATTTGCTTAAAAATCCAATGTCATGCAACTGTGCGTAATTTAGATTATACAAGCGATTGTATAAATTACGTAAGCCTGCATAACCTGCAAGCGTAATCAGGCAAAACAATGTTTGACATTTTCTTGAATTAGGATTGTTAACATTGAATTTTTATCATTTTCATGTGCTTAGTCAAAAATACTAATTTTCCACCAAAAATACTAATTGCACCACTAAGCTAAGTTGACGGAGCCCTGCTTCGTAGGGCTCCTATTTTTGGGAGCAGGGTCACAAGAGAACCTAACATAACCTATTAAGTTTCCCGAGCGGACGAAACTTTTCATATCAAATGATATTTTGTAAAAAGATCATCATATTTGGTGTACAAATAGTATTTTTAGTGTGCAAGTCAGTATTTTAGTGAAATAATAAAGTTTTTTTGCGTAACTCACTTTAGTGTGTTACATAACATTTTTGATACGCTGTTAAAAATATTCCTTTTATAACAGCCTTTTTGAGCATCTATAGTAAACATCAAGTTGATTAGAAAATAATTTCCATGCTTTATCATCAGTACGGAATTTCTTTTAGCTCCGAGCCATATCATAGAGGAGGCGCAGCGTGCGTGACTTAGGCGCCGATAGTGGCTCGGATAGCCGTGGGCAGTTTTCGAAGCACGACGAGCTTTAAAAGGCGGCTCTTGGTTTACGCTCATTTAGTATACTCGCATGTATTTTGTAACATGGTATGGCCTTGTAATGTGTAAGGCATTAGTGATCCTTGAATGGTTATTAGTTCCCATGCATTCTTGGTCTAATTGTTGAGCTTCTTTTTCTCACGTGTGTTGCGATAATGCGAAATCAATTCACCATTTGCAAGAGGCAGTGGAGTCATGGTTATGGCATGAAATGGTAGTATGTACCAGCCTGTCACAGAAGACCGACATGATAGTTTTCTTCAATGTCATTTGATGAAAAAGGTTTCAGAGGTATGAGCCCACTTTCCAGTGGAAGTGAAGGAAGTGGGATGACATCAAGAGAAGATACACCTTTGTTTGATAATGCGTGGATTATGTATTTTTGGTATTAGGGGCGTTTAAGGACTATACGGTTAGCCATTTACCATTAAGAGGCAGATTAGTCGTTGTTCATCTTTATTTTATAACTAGAGGACGCCAGCAGCTACGCCTGCATTTTTTTTAATTTATCCGTTTTGGCCGATCCCGTGGGAATTTCGGAAAATATCTTCTTAGTGCACCCCTACGGTCCCCAAGGAAGATACATGCCAAATTTCAGCTCCCTGCGCCCAATAGTTTCGGCTGTAGCGTGTCTGTCAGTCAGTCAGTAACGCAAGGATTTTATATATTAAGATATTGCACTATGACTGGTGATTTTAAATTATTTTTTTGTTTTATTTTACCTGTTTGGAATTGCATTTTACCAAATCGTCGTTATTACTTTTAAATTGTCACTGAGGCTACGTGGCCGTTTGTACACACACTTTCAAAGTGTTTCAGTGATCTTTGCTAGGCATGCAAGCTATTGAGCAACATGGAATTCAATTTGTATCTGCCTACATCAGTATCATGTCGATGTGTGGGCACACATGTATTGCACTGTTGCGTAATTTGAAATTAATATACTTACGATAATGTATTCAATTTTTTTCTCAATGGTAACAGGTGAAATGTATGTGAGTAAATATTCAAGAAACCCACACCTTTTGCTTTGAAATATAAGATCAATTTGATTAATTTCATATATAAAGAGGACTTATTTGTTTAAAATTGCATATATATACATTTTAGTTATTGCCAATTGTAATATAAAAAACGGACAAATTCATCTTAGTGGTGGTAAAAGCACTAATGATTTGCGAGCTAGATTGCTAGTAATCAAGTGCAAAACAATGAAGCATTTAAGTTTTTAGACTTAGAAGATTGAAATTATTAGGTAATGTGGTTTAAGTTAGGTTTACCTAGTTCACGTAAACTTTTTGATACGCTCAATCATCATCAGCATCGTCCTTGTGTTCTCGATCATACCCGGCTGCATCCGGGGTTACGCTTTCTGGTCAAACCTGATATTTCAAAATAACTAGCAGCTATTGGCAATTTCGATGTGCCCTGTTTCTTATAAACAGTTGAGGTAATTGTTTAACTTATTATGACATGAAATCCGAAAGATTTGTACGCTATTATATGTTTTGTATTACCTGTATACAGGGTGTCACAAGACCCATCACCAAGCCGAAGTCTACTCGTCTTGGACATTATGCTAAGTCATACTAACCAAAAATAATACCTGAGAAAAGAACTTTTAAAAATTGACACACTTTTTAAGCCACAATTAAAAGGGCACGCGTGCAATGTTCGAAGAATCTACTTATCCATAGGTACATAGGACATCTATAGAACACATTGGCAGGGTAAATTCATCGATTTTATACCTAATTAGAAAAATGTCATAGTGATTTTGAGCCTCAATATCTCCAGACCCAATAACTTCCCAGGTATGGTGCCGAAGTAAAAAATGTTCATAATGATTGGTACAATATGGGATTTCAGTTTTCGTCAAGCAAGGGTCTTTTTACATCCTGTATATATACAGCAATAGGAAAATAAATGTACAAGTACTGCAGTACGCCTATGATGATGTATTGACACGGCAGATCTATGTGCATGATTATGCACGCTAGCCATCATGCCTCTAGGCAAATTACAAATATTTATAAATTTAAGCGCTTAGATCATATCAATATTTGCGGGAATATTAAGTTGATCATGTGTGGCATTTGCCTGCTCACATATTTTACAGCGATTCGTTGGAAACTCTATGTTAGGCCGAGCGCATACATACAACTGTTACATCGACTAAACTGTTTCGTCGAGTTGTGTAGGTACTTGTCGTGATTTCTAATCAACCAAACAGTTTAGTTGATGGCAGTGCGCATACAATCGATTTTTTTATCTCTTCAAATCGTTCAGCAACGCTCGAGTCAAGGTGTTTACAAAGATAGAGACGTGGCGCCGCTTCAAATCCTTATACGAGATTGGTAGTCGTGGTCAGTCGCGGATCGACTGTTTAGTCGATGGTCTGCGCACATCAATACAATGTAATAGAAATTGAGCGCTTGATTGATAGTTGTCCAACTTTTAAATCAAAAGCAAATCGATAAGCATTTTTGACTTTTTTGTCGAGCAACTATCGAGTTGATAGTATGTGCGCTTCAATATATTCTTATAGACATATGATACACAACAAAATAGTTGTTCATTATAAAATTGTATGTATGCGCTAGCCCTAAGAATTGCAGTAAAAGCGGTTTATGTAATAAAGTTATAAGATAGATTTTAAAACTTAATATTGGTGATTACCACGTTCTCATTTGAGATATACACAAGAAAGAAGTTTGTAAGCTTAAATTGTTCCAGATTGTAAAAAGCTTACAAAAGTACTTACAAACCAAAATAAGCTATAATTTGGTACTTGCGGAACACATGCCATTTAAAAAAAAAACGAATTGCAAATGTGGTTAAAATTAAACTGTGTTTTGACACTATAAATACAATATTATTCGTTTTAAGTACATTCTATGACAATGCTGTTTATTTTTATTTATTTATTTTATTCTAAAAAAGACAACTCCCGCATTAGGACTAAATCCTGTGTCGCGGGGGACTTTACAAACATACAACTAACGGACACAATGTACACCCAGACTCAAAACAACAATTTGTGAATTACACAAAGTGTTGCCTCGTGTGGGGATCGAACCCACAACACTTGGCGCAGTGTCAAGCGGTGAGGCGGCCGCTTAAACCACTACGCCAACCGTGCAGTATCTCAATGTCATGTAAATTTACATTTAAGTGTACGTAATTTATGGAACTGTATATACATTTTTCACGTAGTCTGTATTTAGTTACATTTCTGTGTTCTCTGCAGTTTTGGAAAATGCATGAAAGTTTTACATACATAGACTACCGCCTGTTTACCGAAGCGGTAGGCAGAGACTACGGAACGCCATTTGCAACGATCTTGACATATCTATCTAACATCATTCACTCCCATCCAGTTTCCCATGCATGCTCTTCTGTTTAGGGTACTTCCGACCTGTCCTTTTTTTAGGATGTCTCCAATCTGTTCAGAGAACGTCCATCTAGATCTTCCCCTTCGTCCTGTCCCATTCACACTTGCCTTATATATCTTCTTTGTCAGTCTTTCGTCATCCATCCTCTCTATATGCCAAACCATCTAAACATGCCTTTCTTAATGCTTGTCACTACATCTTCTTTTACCCCACAAAACTCTCATGTCACACAATTATTTAAGCTGTCGGTCAAAGATACACCACTCATACTTCTAAGTGCTCTCATTTCTACAGTATTTATTCTACTTTCAACTCTCTTCTGCTATAGGTACCCAACTTTCTCTACCATACATAAGTTTAGGCACTAATACCCCTATATGCAATGCCAAACGTGACTTTTTGGACACGTTTTGGCTGTTCATAAACGCCTTCAGAGCTCTATTCACTCTATTACCTGCATTAACTCTTCTTTCAATATCTTCTTCATTCCTATCAGGAAGTTTTAAAAGGTTCCAAAAAAAGTAATGCCAATAGCTGTGTAGAAAACTATTTATTCAGTCAAATCTAACTAGACCAGAAAGCAGGCCCCGGGCATCAAGGAAAATTTCTTGTATACGCCTGAGAATAACGCTAGAATAATGATGATAAACTCTTTGATTGTAAATACTGTCTCCATTGACTGTTCAGATTTCCTGGAACTTTCCAGGTAATCTCATACGCGACATGATGAAGATTCTAGAAATAAGAAGAAATATGTAACTTAAGCTTTAAACACATAAACCAGTTATCACTACATAGTATAAAACAAAATCTGTCTTCTGTCTGTCTGTCCCTATGTATGCTTAAATCTTTAAAACTACGCAACGGATTTTAATGCGGTTTCTTTAGTAGATAGAATAATTCAAGAGGATGGTATATATGTACAATACATACCTATATGGCGGTACGAAGTTCGCCGGGTCAGCTAGTTTCTACATAAAAACCAGGCACTAGGCATACAAAATAGACACATGAAATCAATAATTAATCTTAGATTGAGCTTTGTATTTCGACATACCTATATGGATTTGTTGGATTCCAATGTAGTAATTAAGATTAGAGATTAGCTACGATACGTAATAGAGTTATTAAGGTCTGCCTGCACTTTACAAGGTTTTCAAATCAACAACACTTTACAAAGTTTTTCATTATGATCATTAGCCTAGCTTAGAATTGGATTCCAAGGTGTTCCAATTGTTGCAATAGTAAAGATTATGTAACGAGTCTGAATCGTGTTAATGAACGAAAAGAAAGATGAAATACCTTTCTATTTTCCCGACGTTTCGGCCGTCAAAAACCGACAAACCACCAAGTCGGCCATAGCTGAGCATTTGTTGGAGTCAGGATCCAATCACTGGATTGAGCTACATCGGCCCCAGGTTCTCTCCACAGACCGTCACTATTTTTCAAGAATAGCACGGGAAGCGGTTGAAATCAAAAAGCACGCAAATTTCAACCGGGAGGATGGTTACCGTTTATCTACATCTTGGTTTCCTGTCATCAGCAAATGTAGACACCGACGAGGTGACATTACGCGCTAGTGTGTATCGTGTGTTCCGAACATATAAATGTTAATAATTGTGAAGACCAAGTGAGGGTAGTTTCCAAAACCCGCACTTCTCGGAGGCAGCGCTGACGAATATCAGTCATCCCGTGACCACGGCTGGTGTAACCCATGCCGAAACGTCGGGAAAATAGAAAGGTATTTCATCTTTCTTTTCGTTCATTAACACGATTCAGACCCGTTATATAATCTTTAGTATGTGTGCAAATCGTGGTAGTTTAAAAGTATTTGTTGCAATAGTTTTCTAATAAGACTAGAGGACGCCAGCAGCTACGCCTGCATTTTTTTTTAAATTTACCCGTTTTGGCCGATCCCGTGGGAATTTCGGGAAATCCCTTCTTAGTGCACCCCCACGGTCCCCAAGGAACATACATGCCAAATTTCAGCTTCCTGCGCCCAATAGTTTCGGTTGTAGCGTATCTGTCAGTCAGTCAGTAACGCAAGGATTTTATATATTAAGATTTCAAAGATTTATACTATAAATTCTAATCTTACTAAGCTTCTAAGCTAGAATTGTACTTACCATGATGTTTATTTATAGAAAGAATTCAAAACATCGCCGCCTTCTAAAGAATCGGTATGGCCCACCCACGTTTTTATATACCTACGTGCAAAATTATAGTACATAAGTAAGTATCCATTGTACAAGTTTATGAAAAGCAGTGCGTCAGCTGCTTATCATGCAGCGATAGTTCTTTGACCGAGGGAAACGGCTTGTAACCAGAATACCTGTGTATATTAGTACGCAGATGTTTTCCGTTATATTTAAAATATATTATTAATTTTGAAACTAACCTATTTATTAATTTTGAAATACAATCCATTGAATGTTATCGATGTACAAATGATTTTATTATAAACTATGATGTGCCCAACAGGGTCCATAATTGTATCTAGCTTAAGAATATATAACCACATTATGGATTATAGACTAAATGCCGTCTGATTGTAAAATAATGAGCAGCACACTGGATACGTGTTTGCGTATGACTCCGTCGAATATAGAGTGGATATAAGTATTCAAACGCCGCAAAAGTTGAGTAATCTCAAGTAAATTATACCAAGTCTAAATCAACATTTTCCTTCTTCTTCAAGAACACATTGTTATTTTTTTGCCACTAAAATTACGTGTCTAGTTCCATAGCGTTGCAACAAAGGCAATAAATCGTTGAGAGGCTTTATAAATAGGTCATAAGTAATCAAATGACATAACTTACTCGATCTTGCCAATCGTGTTTGTATAGTGAATTGACCACTCTCCCTAGTCAGTGAGTCACTGTTTAATAGATTAAATGGAACGCATTAATCCATGTGACCGCGGCGACGATGCAGCGACAACTTTTATTAGCTGAATAAGTGTTTCAATTACTACCATTGTCCTGTTTAAGAACGACTGACGAATTTTTTGTATGGGTGCTGATATTTAAGATATTTTTAGAAGGAAACAATGACGAATTGTTGCTATTTTAAGCTTCGGTACGAAACAACAAGGTCTCGTCTAGTGAACTCGGATACTTCAGTAGATAGGTACACGGTACGGCCTACAGCCTTTGTCCGAAAACTGTTTATTTTTTATTTCACTGTACTGGCTGAAAGCCAAATAAAAACTAATTAAAAGAACAATACGGCACCCCAGGCTATGGTTAACTATTTGTCTACCCATACGTAGAGTCGTGAATTATTCAGAAAGATAAAAAACCTTTTCAATTATAGACGTATTAGACCACTGCCTTTTAGGTATACCATTTGTAATAAGGATGATAAAATTACGTTTCAAAGCGGTTTTTTTGGATTTGCAACCTGCTAACATAGTGCAAACGTGGTTATTTTTAACCAACCTCATTCCCTTATTTGTCTTCATGGCATATTCACACAGTCGGGGCGTAAGCTCGGCGCCGTTTGTTTACCTTAAGGAAGCTCACTGAGCACCAACACCTATTGAAGCACGTTTATTTTGATTGTTTGAAATACTCCCTTTGTTTAAAGGTTACTGTGTAGATATTTTGGAATGACTAATTGTAAACCATGTTGTTATTACAGAACAAAGATATATCTGAATTGATCTAAACATATTATAAAATAAAGTCCGTCAACCGCCCTGTTGCGATAAACTCAAAAAATCTAATGGATTTTTTAACGGTTTTCACCTAAAGATATTGTGATTTGAGAAAGGTTTAGTTGTATAATTCACGTGGGTGGAGTCGCGGGCAATGCCAAGTGATTGATATAATTTATTAATTTTTATTTATAGACTCACGCCTGTATCCCCGAAGGGGTAGGCAGAGGTATAATATTACACCCACATTTCACCAGGAATTTTTAGGTCCCACGTAATAGGGGGCGAGCCCATTGTCGTACCGGGCACATTACCAGACTCCGTGCTGCTACTGAGAATTTCCTAACGGAAAAACCCAATAACACTTTGCCTGATCCGGGAATCGAACCCGAGACCTCCCAATCCCACGCGCACATTTATGCCGCGAGACCTACGAGGCAGTCATGTGATTGATATAATTATGTTGATATATGCAATATTGTAGCTAGCTTTGATCAATCAAGCCGATAGTAGAGATATTGATCTGTCATCCATCAGACTCGCTTTTCTTATAGCTGGGCCATCAATGTTGTAATATATTACATAAGCTGCTGAGTGGCGATCGAGTTGCATGGCGCTTATTATAATTTTAACGAAATCTTTATAGGATCGGCTAACGAAGCTTTTCTTGCTGCTTCACAGTGTTATTATGGTTTTATGAGTTTACTTTACTATATCTATGACGTCATAATTAATTACAGCGCTTGCGCTAACGATGTTGCTGCATATTGTTTCTTTGTAAGTCTGTTTATGGTATAATGCAGCTTTTGAATATTAAGTGATATACTTTAAATTTTTAAATTATTACATTATAGCCGGTAAAAATTACATTTCTTTGAATTTAGTTGAAAAGAACATCGTTGGTGTAAAGATAGCTGTAATAAACATACATATTCGGCGATGTTAATTACATTTTTATCACTTCGGTATCAATTAAAATTATTTATCATTAAGCGAAAATACTATTCATGCATGTTTTAACTAAGTGGTAATTATTTAGCTACATTGATGTTTGCTGTGAGGCTTTGTGAGGCTGCTGACATTGTTTTTTTCTCTTTACGGTATAGTTACAGCTCTGTAATTGAGATCAATCTAAATACCTTGTTTCTGAAGTTATCAGATTGGTGAATGTCCCACTTTTCTTAATAATCTAGTGCCACATCTGGTATGTTAATTAAACACCTAAGGCACGCTACCCACAGCATATAATTCACCTGTATGATTGTATGATTGTATTATGGCTATGCCTGAAAAACGTTCACTAGTCACGTAATATAATACATAAAGCTGGATGTAATGGTTATAATTAAATAATTAGATACCTTTCACTTCATATTAAGTTGTACCATAACGTAACGTAAGAGTATTTTGTTATATTATGTCATTATGTTTACAACATTTATATAATTACTGTTTTAGATTTTCTGATAAGTATGTTTTGGCGTATTTAATCTCGAGTAGATTATGTATGGTAGCTTTGTCTGATAATGATGTAGCTTTCAGTTACAGAATATATAATAACTAGCTGACCCAGCGAACTCCGTATCGCCTTTTTAAGATTTTTTATTTAATTCCCTTTTTTCCTAGCCCCTTTTCCAAAGTTACCATTGACTTAGCGCTTAATCTCTTATCATTCCAGGGTCTATAAATGATGCAAAAACAAACATAGATTTTTATATTATATTAAATTTCCCATTCCTTAAAATATCGGAGACGATAACCATATCGACTTAAAAAAAAATCCCGTCCGCCATCTTTGATCACGATAAAGATGTTGTATTTGGATTCACCATCCCTTAAAACATCAGAGACGATACCCATATCGATTTTTAAAATTTTTCCCATCCGCCATCTTGAATAACGAAATAGATGTGGTATTTGGATTCCCCATCCCTTCAAACATCGGAGACGATAACCATATTGATTTAAAAAAAATCCCATCCGCCATCTTTGATCACGAAATAGATGTTTTTTTTTAATTCCCCATTCCTTAAAATATCGGAGACGATTCCAAAATCGACTTTAAAAAAATCCCGTCCACCATCTTTGATATCCTATCCACCATCTTTGATCACGAAATAGATGTTGTATTTAGATTCGTCATCCCTTAAAACATCGGAGACGATAACCATATTGATTTTTAAAACTTTCTCATCCACCATCTTTGATTTCCCATCCGCCATCTTGAATCACGAAATAGATGTTGTTTTTGAATTCCCCATCCCTTTAAATATCGGCGACGATACCCATATCGTCTTTTATAGAAATCCCGTCCGCCATCTTTGATTTCCTATCCGCCATTTTTGATCACGAAATAGATGTTGTATTTGGATTCACCATCCCTTAAATCATTAGAGACGATACCCATATTGATTTTTTAATTTTTTCCCATCCGCCATTTTCATTTCCCATCCGCCATCTTGAATTACGAAATAGATGGTGTTTTTGAATTCCCCATTCCTTAAAAATATCGGAGACGATACCCATATCGACTTTAAAAAAATCCCGTCCGCCATCTTTGATTTCCTATCCACCATCTTTGATCACGAAATAGATGTTGTATTTGGATTCCCCATTCCTTTAAACATCGGAGACGATACCAATATTGATTTTTTTAAATTTTCCCATCCGCCATCTTTGATTGTCCATCCGCCATCTTTGATCACGAAATAGATGTTGTATTTCGATTCTCCACCCCTTAAAATATCGAAGGCCATACCCATATTGATATTTAAAATTTTCTCATCCGCCATCTTTGATTTCCCATCCGCCATCTTGGATCACTAAATAAATTTCATAATATTAATCAGCGTTCCAAAAATCTCGAAAACGATACCCATGTAGACTGTATCCTATTCGTTTAGCCTTTTTTTACCTTTGACCCAACCCCCCCTCTTCTCGTTTGACCATTTTAATATTTTTGTCTGGCCCCTAAAAGTTGTGGCGTAATTTTATATAGCCTATAGCCTTTCGGAATAATTGGGCTATCTTAAGCAATAACAATTTTTAAAATCCGACTGCTAGTTCCTGAGATTAGCCGACATTATGTTTTAGCCTTTTTAGCCTTTTGCCCGGCCCCAAAGGGTCGAAGCGTTATGTTATATAGCCTATAGCCTTCCGGAATAACTGGGCTATCGTATACAAAAAGAATTTTTCAGATCCGACCGGTAGTTCCTGAGATTAGCGCGTTCAAACAATCAAACAAACAAACAAACAAACAAACAAACAAACAAACTCTTCCGCTTTATTATATTAGTATAGATACTAGCTTTTGCCCGCGGCTTCGCGCGCGTAATATTCGGGGTTAGGTACACAAATCTCCTCGGATACTCTAACATTTACTTTATTTTGACAAAATGTATGATGCGACAGTACTGACAGATATACACACATGACAGATAGCACATGCGCACTTAATTAGGTTACAGCGCATGCGTTCTTACTTCCAACAGTTAGATTTGTGCCCTGCAAACTTCTACCCTCCCTACAATCCCTCCCAGTTTATTTTTTGCAACTAATGGTAGCCTATGTCCGTCTGCATGGTTCAATATTTATGTGTATATTGAATTTCAACAAAATCGGTTCAGTCGTTATAGCGTGAAAACGGAACATACATACATACACACTTTGGAATTTATAATATTAGTAGGGATGTATTAGATAGTGTAGCTATGATACTCAGTGCTGAGTTTTAGTAAGTGTACCTATCTGAGATACAATGAACGTTAGTATCGGTAAAATGCGGACTAGGATTTCATACTTTATCGGTTATCGATAACATCACCATACAAATTCTGCAGATATATAGTCCGTTCACAGTTATTTTACCTCTAGCTGTTAGATTGGCCAACCTGGGCGTTGTGTTGCTATCTTTGGTATATAATACTCCCATTTTAAATATACATTATTGCTAAAAATGTACTTATTTTTTTATTGCCTAAGCGATCGTATTAAATATTTGGAAGTAATGTTTGTAACAAAACCTTGGATATTGGCATGGCTATATGCATGTACATTTATTTTCTTACAAAATAACTAATTTCCTATGAAGATAAGTAGTTATAATAAAAATGTTGTCTATTTAATATATAAAGGTAAACGCATCATAATTACGCCAACGTGGGGTTCTAATTATCAAATACAAAAACTGCAAATTTAATTTTCATTTTTATTTTGAATAAGAATGATGTGGGTGTAATATTACACCTCTGCCTACCCCTGCATGGAAACAGGCGTGAGTCTATAAGATAAGAATGATCCATGTGGACTGCCAATGTTATGATGATTCGTAACTGCTGTCATATTCTGTATCAGACTCAGAATTTAATTCTATTATGAACCTGTCCATTTCAGCATCCGTAGACCCATCTGTTTCACGAAGCTTGTCTTCAATGTGGCGCTCATGTTTGCATTGTTTTTGTCAGTCTTCTGCAGTGATAGATTGAAAAGCTTCTTCAGCTAAATTCACAATGTTGGTTGCCTCTTGTCCTAAATTTTTGCTTGTGACTCGCCTTTTAATGAGCCTCCACATAAGTTCAATTGCGTTTAGCTCGCAGTGGTATGGCGGTAATCTAACCACTTTGCGGCCATGAGCTTCAAGCATTTGAATTTTTTAAGCATTTCCACTAATATTGGGTAAAATGTTATGCACGGGTAACCCTATTTTACATTCCTGTCATCACAGAGTACAATTCCAACATAAAGAAAATAAACACCGACATCTGTCAGAGGTAAAATAACTGTGAATGGACTGTAGTTATACAATTATGAACCTCAAATAGCCTAACTTGTGCAGTAATACGAAAGTATGATTTTAATCGGTAACCAGACTGTAGTCAAAGTCAGAAGTTCAGAAACTGCCTTTCAGGACATCTAATAATTTAAATACGTACATACACATTACAAATTTAATAATATTATAAAGTATATAATATTATTAAATCAAGAAATGCGACAATATCAATAGGTCCGGAAAATACAACTCTGCAGAACATCTGTCGTGAAACGTATCTAGTAGAATCTGGAGAGGAAGTAGTTAAGAACGGTCTCGGTGTAACATTTGCGGCTGTACACCGCGCAAGGTGGTGTGCGATGTAACAAATGTGCCATCATCTAGTAGATTGACCGTGTAGAAGACCACACGCACTTATCACATCTTCTTAATCTTAGCCATTAGCTTTACAGATAAAACACCTTAGCAGTTTACATTCACTACGATTTCGCTGTACACGGATAAATTATATAGTTTTTTAAGTATATATTTAATTTATAAAGGCTCAGTTTCAAATAGAGCCTAGTAAATCATTCGCATCAAAGCATGACTCTTTATTCATAGTTTTTAAGCTGTCTTCCAACTGGCTGACTTAGTCAGATTTACTCATAGGCAAAGTAAAAACAGCCACTTTTAGTACAAGATATGATATGAGATTAGCACGAGAAAGAAATAATACATAACATAATTTCACGCCTTTTATCTCTGAAGGGGTAGGCAGAGGTGTATACACACTCACATTTTGCCAGTTATGTTTAGGTCCCAGGCACTTTATTAACAAAAGAATTAATGTAATACGATGTAACTCAACTCAACACTTGGCGAAACTGTGTTAGTTTGTTTGATATGATTTTCGTGTGGAGATACCAAGTTAGGAGGCCAGTGAGTGTCATAAAATATTTTTTATCGCGGTAACCGCAGTCTAGTTTATATGTATTTAATTTATAAGCTTTTAATAGTTTATACTTACGAGTATTCAAAAATGTGTCCTTTGTCTCCAGATGGGGCATCAAGTGCGGTTGGCGGTGCGGCGGTGGGAGTGCCTTTGTCCTGGGAGCCGTTCTACTGCGTACTGCAGCAGGACCGCCGCATCCTCACCGCGTACACTAGCGAGGAACTTGCTGTGAGTATACAGACCACAATACCTGCACTTGGTACATTGTAGGTCACACGACCACAAACAAATGTTTATATTATTGAGCCAGACAGACAGAGTTCGCATTACTTTGTTTGAGATTGACGAGATGAATATTGTAAAGCGTATTACTATAGCATCAGCCAAAAATATTATATTATCTTCTATTAAATGCTTCTACAGTGCAACATTTCAGATCATAATATAGGAATTTAAACTTTCGTGGTCATTTAAACTTATTTTAAGACAATTTAAAATAAGTATATATACCACGTACCTTTGTTTGGAGTATATATCCCGAAAGACAATTTAAAATAAACAATTCAAATCTCTTATTGAATTTAGAGTGCACGTAAAGTTTATCCTTATAAACTTTATAAGTCTGTTAGGTAATATAGACTGCACGGTTGGCGTAGTGGTTTAAGCGGCCGCCTCGAGACTGCGCCGAGTGCTGTGGGTTCGATCCCCACGAGGCAACACTTTGTGTAATTCACAAATTGTTGTTTCGAGTCTCGGTGTTCATTGTGTCCGTTAGTTGTATGTTTGTAAAGTCCCCTGCGACACAGGATTTAGTCCTAATGCGGGAGTTGTCTTTATATTAAAAAAAATAATATATATTTAACATCAGCAATACTCGCAAAATGCAAGAATATTACGTATATAGATTTAATGTACTTGAATATTGCATACCAGATTTACTAGCCAATTATAATTCAACATACACTTTGGCCTCTACTTCAGCGCGGCTTTACGTAACGAGATGTCAAATATGGCGACAAAAAATACGCTCTTTGCTTGTCTTAGTTAAGATTAGTTTTCTGTTGTGGATTGTGTAAAGCTGCCGCTTACATTCAATTTGGGGCATCTAGCAAAAATTCAAGAATATTCGAGTTGCGAGAAGTATTTAAAAATATTTTCCCTGTAAATACAACACTTACGCATTTTCAAATGATTTTGGTTTAGAGCGACAATTGAAACAATATGTAGCTTCAGATTGAACTTTTCGTTGAATGTGTGAGTAATAACTCTAGTTGGCGGAGAACCGTCCAACTAGAGAATGGATCTTCCACCAGGCACAATACCCTAGCCTAGAATGTACAGGTATAACATGATACTTATCCTACAAATGTTAGCACAATTAATAACAATTCTTTTACTATGTTGATTAAGCCATCGTATGTTTAATTGATCCGTCAATTCATTAGGTCTACGAAATTGGTCAATAATTATTAATGCTTGGTCCGTGATTTGGTTTCTACTCTGATTCACAAGAATTGTCATAAGTAATGAATGTTATTTGGTGCAAAAATGCACTAAAGATATTCAACGATGGATTTAATTGACGATATCCAGGACGCGTCAGTTTTTCTGTCTTCATCGTGTTTAATGTAGTTTTTTTGTGGTCAAATCGGTTAGTTTAACATTCGGTATGGGCCAGTAAATAATGGCAAGTCGTAGTTATTATTTATTGCTGTATAATCATAGCAAACCGGATGAGTTTATGTTAGTAAATTTGTTAGCAATAGAGCGTAACTTATGAGTTCATATGTTCAACGCGTGTGATGGTTTGTGGCTGTCCTTTATGTATCACAATACAATGATGTTGTATTCAGCTATTCATGTTTTTGAAGTTACAGAGTAATTCGCCAATGTCACATGCTTTTCAAATTCAATGGCAATTCGTATAAGCAACTGCACTGGACAATCATAATGACTATATATTGAATTTGAAAGTACATTTCAATTCGATTATCTAGGATTTACTTTTTCGTGCTTTAGTATTGGGTTACTGAATAGATCTTTTAAAATACATTTTCTTCATATGTAACGATGGTCACTTTCACATATATTCGTTATTTTTTACATTGCAGCTATCTGTTGTTCATTTGTTCCGCTTTCCTAATCTGGTAAAAATGTCTTGTTGCGTAGGTACCATTTGTGTTTTTTTAGGGTAATGAAATATTTATTGCTAGTCATTTTGTTGCTTAAAGTGGTGGAATAAATGCTACCTGTGACGCTTAATTGCTCAGTCATCATGGAAAGTGTACCTTAATTGATGATAAGTTACCTATTGATCACCTCTTGATGGGTGTTATGTAGGTATGTCTTCCTACAAATTCATCGATATATAATACTATGTACAAATTATAGTGAGATTATTTCTAGAGGCATGTAATTTATAGAGTCACTATCAGAAATCTTTAAAACACAGATACATCATAGTCAGCCTTTAATAGTCCGCTGCTGGACTAGGCCTCTCCTTTGAAAGGAGGAATTGGCCTACTATACCAAGCTGCCCAAACGGGTTGGTATAGGGATTGTATCAAGTTTTCCTTCTCTTACAGTGTTGTTCTCTGCATAATATGCTCCCTCTGTCGGCTCTTACGACACCCATGGGATGATATGGGGTGGTGACATTTCGTATTCTTAATCCGTCACCACACGGACCACCACACAGATACGCAATGCCCATATTCATGGAGTACTTTATTAAAAAACTTGATAATAAAAGGCAGTGAGTAACTTACTATTACTATTAGAATAATACGGTCGTAAGTTAATTTAGTAACGTTTGAAATAGCTCAATTTGACTTTTGATCTCGTGTGCTTGCGTGTGCGCATCGCTGGCGTGCGTCCGACCGCCTCATCGTAGCTAAAGGGAACATTCCCGATCATTATGTTTACACTGCCTTACACTTTCTTATAGGGCTGACTACTAAATAAAACCGTTTAGTATGAAACAAGTTAAATACGTTTGTAATTCTTAGAAAAAGTAGTATTTTTAATATTTAAATAATTTTCTCTTTCTAGTCACGAATAACGGACCAGCAGTGCATTTGTAACTGAATAATTTGAATGTTTCGTCTAGGCAGCAAGTCTAGTTCACTATGCTATAGAATACCCTACAGTCGATTTGTTCTGTACTTTTCTAAGAGTATTTAAGCACAATAAGAGCCATTCGAAAATATCTCATTGTGGTAAAACCCTTTTCAAAATTTCAACCCTATTGGTAATATGAGTGAAAGTAGTGTTGTATATCGAACTCATCAATAGTTTGAATCGAACATTGCTCAGCTCCAGTTTTGATTATACTCATTATGATAACTATGAGAGCATGGGATCGAGTTACGTCGATGTGGGAAATTAGATTAAGTGTCGTAACAGTCGCCGCGACTTATAAGCATTTGATATGGCAACACGTGAACCGTTATAATGATGGTACACAATGAGCCATCTTGTAATTTAAATCACAAGTGCTTTTTTGTAACAATTGTAATAGTTCCTGTATACTAAGGTACTCATACTTGTCGAAATATGTAGGTACCTAATTAAAGCAGGTCATGTTAAAATTCTTACTTGATTTGAATTTATGCAGGATAGAGTAGTCGAATTCTATAAAAATGTTCTAGCATTATTCAATGAAACATGCGTACGATTCTTAAAAAGTTCGAGGTGTCCTTACGTTATTAATAATGCTTTATTCATCACTTAGGTATTGCAATATTAGCAAACAAAAAACGAAATATCATCGACAGTGCTCATTTAATTCCATATAATGACATACTTATAAAGAAAAATAAACGTAGAGTCGACTTCGATATTTACATAATTGATTACAATATCATCTATTCATCTGAATAAGGCCACAACATTTTTGTGGTGCGTTGTGTTGCGTCGCCCGATCGTGAGTACAAACAGACAAATGCGCGGCGTGGGCGCATGCGCCGGCACTCTGCATAAATCAAAATTATGCGTTGCACACTTAAGAGCCGCTTTTTGCCCCACAGGATAAGACGAATGAACTCTACTGCTAGTGCTTTCTTTAGAACAGTTTACGGCCTGTTTGATATTTTTCAACACTTTGTATTTTGTCTTTGTGAACAGCCCAAGACGTTCGATATGATAATGTGGGCGTTTATTGTGACAAATTGATATGTCGTCTGTCATACGCCTATGCATGATAAAGTATAGGTCCTGCTGAAATATTGACAACCTGTTATTAAGAGGTTATGGATTTGCACACGCTTTCGTAACACAATCAATTTTGTATAGTGTGCTTGATAATAAAATATTATTTTGACTACATGAGTGGCGTAATAATTTATGTAGTACCTCTGCGTTTTGTATTCCGTCGGGAGCTGTAGGTTCCATGCCCTCACGAATGAAAACGTTTGGCGAAACATACATTATTTATAATTTTAGAATGTGGATGCCTCTTGTGTCTGTTTTTTAAATTTTTAAGAGCGACGCAGGTCTTATTTTACACTAGCTGTTTCCCGCGGTTTCACCCGTGTCCTGAGGGAACTACTTCGCTTACCCGGTTAATTTATAGCCTAAGTTACTTCTTATTACATCAGCTTGTAAAAAAATGTAATTTCGGTATATGTACCGTGTATACATCCCTATGCATTAAGTAAAAAGCGGTTATTTTAATATTACAAACAGACACTCCAATTTTATTTATACATATAGATGTATAGATAAAAATAATAAAAATAGTATATTTTATGACCGTCGCTTTTAAACTATCATTCTTGAGAACTTGAATATTGCAAGTAAGTTAGTCTTGCGCGGAAGGTCGCTGCCATTTACTACTTTGTACAAGGCATTCGGTGGCATTGGATAATATTGCAATCATTATAAATAGTTCAAGTAATCGTCAGGAAAGATCCTGAAGTAAAATTTTATAAACGTCGTAAAACACTCGTGATCACTTAAACTATAATTAAAATGTTTATCGGGCAAATTATAATTATACACACATATTGTGTAAACTTATTCACACAGACAATTATCTACCGCTATTTTGAACATATTGTTTAACAGAATTACACATCATATTTGGATGCCTCATCGGATCTTAGCATAAGTTAAAATCACGTCATTACTTTTTGCGAATCATGATTCATAACGAGTTCATTGTGCCAATTCGTATTCTTTTACTTTAAAGTTAATATTTTTATAATGGCAGTACCAACAGATAGAGGCAGCAAGTTTTAGAGTAAATACGAGTAACTACCGTATAACGCCATTTAAAATACCAGACTGTAAAAAACGTATCAATCAATATAAATAAAATCCTTTCGTCACTTACTGATTGACTGACAACATGTATCACTAAGAAGGATTTTTCTGTTACCTACTCGTAAATTAAAAATGTGCGGGTATCGTCTAGTGAAATACAAATAAATTTAAATCATTATATCAATATGTGATGCTCTTATAGATATTATTTAAAATTGTTTTTCAGGGCGTCTCCTTTAATTTTTTTTTTTGGAGAACTAATTATAGGTCCGTCCGGAAAGAAACTGATTTAAATAAAAAACATGGCATAGCTGCGAGCATCCTTTAGTGCAAGATATATAAATTTAAAGCATAATATCAATTTGTAATGCGCCTATAGAAATTATTTAAAATGATTTTTCAGGTCGTCTCCTTTAAATATATTTGCTATGGAGAACTAATTATAGGCTCTTTTTCGTTTGGATTCCCTTACATACCATGTTGAGACTTGGCCCTGTACTTAGTGTTCCTAAATACAATTATTGAAACATATGACGTAAAAATGCATCCTACGCATAGCCATTAATCAAAGACAGGATGACTTCGAACAATGAGGACGGAAACACGAAGTGACTGGGTTCCGCTTCTCACGAACACGCATTATTTTCTAGACTCAATCATGAATGATAGTACTTTTAGTATCACGAGGACCATTTTAGATGGAAGTAATTTGTTTTCATCTGGGATCTACTCTTATATGCAATACCATATTCGCAACAGACAATCTGGATCACAATAATTCCGTTTTATGTTTTTATAGGGTGATAAGTATATTAACGTCTTTATCTATTTAATAAAGCTGAAGAGTTTGTTTGTTTGGTTGAACGCTCTGATCTCAGGAACTACTGGTCTTATTTGGATATTTCTTTGTGTATTGGGTATCCCATTTAGGAACGCTATATGCTACATAAGATCACGATAACGCGTACGGTGCAGTAGCCTTAAATAATGCGGGTATAACCGCGTGCTCCATTAGTAATACATAAAACTGCTGCGCTAACTTCTAATAAGTGCGCAGACCACTCAATGGTATATTATTGGTTAATAGTTAACAAACATTTAATAGCAGTTTCTCTTACTGTCAACTTTCCTCGCAGACTCTTACGACTTCCGTATACTGTAAGTAGCTAACACGCTGGATAATTTTCTCTCACTTTTATTACCGTATTGATCTTATACTAGGAACTCGTAAGTTTTCATATTTAATGTTTCTAAAACAATATAAACAGTTTTAGCATTTCTGATAAAAATAAAGAAGATATCTTAGTAAAGTGGTCTATACCGTGTAATGAATACCTAATATTTGTCCCAACGTTTCAGCATGGGTCACACCAACCGTGGTCTCGGCAAAACGCGATGTATGTATCATCATCAGCCTTTAACAGTCCACTGCTGGACAGGCCTCTCCTTTGAAAGGAGGAATTGGCCTACTATACCACGCTGACCAAACGGGTTGGTATAGGGTTTGTATCAAGTTTTCCTTCTCTTACAGTGCTGTTCTCTGCATAATATGCTCCCTCTGTCGGATCTTACGACACCCATGGGATGATATGGGGTGGTGACATTCCGTATTCTTAATCCTTCACCACACGGAAGATATGTATGTATATCTGTTAGAAAAATATAAGTATGTGTTCAAATCGCGAAAGTTTACAAGTATCTTTGCTTAGTTATTATGTTTATCTGAACAGAAGCATTCCACCTGTACGCTATTAAGAGTATAATAAGTTAGTTTTATATAATGCTTATTACTGTATATTAAATAACTGATTGTGACTTGTATTGTTGCACGCGGCCGGACAGTCGTTCCCCGGGTTTTATGTGGACAAGGTAAGATGTGACTGTGTGCTGCTTTAACGACTGCTCTCCCACTTTATCACCTGATTCATGACCATCATTAAATCTGTGTAAATATTTCACTCCTTGTAATTTGATTTCATAAGTTGTTTTAGAGCTTTTAGTGTGTTTATAGCGAATGGCGTATAATTCTAATGAATTATACGCCATTCGCTAAAAGCATCTAATGATGCTTTTGGATCCTGAGTGCAAGCGTAGCATGTGAGCGACATTTCAAAGACAAGATTGGTAAAAGTTAAATTAGTATTGGACATTGAAGATACCTAGACTCAGCATAAACATCAGTGGGCTTTGTAATGTGATTTCTCAAGTTATTTTAGAGCTTCAAGTGTATTTATAGCGAATGGCGTATACATGACATATTTTTTTAATTTACCCGTTTTGGCTGATCCCGTGGGAATTTCGGGAAATCCCTTCTTAGTGCACCCCTACGGTCCCCAAGGAACATATATGCCAAATTTCAGCTTCCTGCGCCCAATAGTTTCGGCTGTAGCGTGTCTGTCAGTCAGTCAGTAACGCAAGGATTTTATATATTAAGATTAGATGCTTTTGGATCCTAAGTGCAAGCGTAGCATGTGAGCCATATTTTAAAGACACGATTGGTAAAAGTTAAATTTATACTTGGGCACTGAAGATGCCTAAACTGCGCTAAACGTTAGTGGATTTAAAGTGATCCACAAACAGTAGTTAAAGTGAGAGTGCCAATCACTTGTTTATCTAAGCACTACCTACTTATCCATACACTCGTTTAAGTAGCTTTCTATTCAGTGTCTTGATTTTCTAGTTTACTATGTATTAGCGATGACAAATATTGCCCTGTTTATCCAAGACAGGGTATGCATTTGTGCAAGCTGTCGTGCCAAGTAAAACAATGTTGCGTTAACGAATTTAAGAAGCCATTATTTTTGTCAGGAATTTCGTTCCCTCTCGTCTGGCAATTTGATGTTGGCAACCGCAGTGTGATGCAACGCTTGCGTATTCTGCTTCCATCATTACTTTTTATCATTTTTCATTTTTAGAGTTTGAGATGTTTTCTTATTTTATTAATACTGTGAGATTGTTTTTGATTTGTATGCTTAATTTTTTTGTTGCATCTGTATCTTTGTAAGTTTTATGCAGATTTCAATTACGTAAGTTTATGTATCAAGGTTTTAATGCCGTTCAAGTTTATAAGTTTCAAGTAAAATGTCTTCGCGGCGCAATCAAAGTGAACCTTATTGCTTGTATACGGCCCTATTTACAGTTAGTGCGAGTAATGTCTAGCTATATAAATGCATTAAGAATAAGGTTTATGGTAATTCATATTCTCTTTCCATTACGCGGGTGTACTTTGAATGACCCTCGCAATTTCATCATTACATAACATATCATAACTTTACGTTACGACCTGTTGGCGCAGTGGGAGTGTAAGCGACTGCTACGCCGAAGGTCGCGGGTTCGATTCCCGCTCAAGTTAAACATTTGTGTGCATGAACATGGATGTTTGTCTTGGTTTGGGTGTTTCTATGTATAATATGTTTGTATTACTATTTACAAAAAAAAAGTAGGTATATATGTATGTTTATCCATTATCTAGTACCCATAACACAAGCCCTGCTTAGCTTGGGACTAGATGGTGATGTGTGAATGTCATTATCATCATATCAGCCAAACGACGTCCACTGCTGGACATAGGCCTCCCCCAAGGTTCTCCACACAGACCGGTCTTGAGCCGCTCGCACCGCCTCCCGCGATCTTGACGAGATCGTCAGTCCACCTTGCAGGGGCCTACCCCTGCTGCGTCGTCCGGTACGTGGCCGCCACTCCAGAACCTTTCTGCCACTCCAGGACCTTTCTGCCCCAACGGCCATCGGTTCTTCGAGCTATGTGCCCTGCCCACTGCCACTTCAGCTTGGCTATCTCGAGAGCTATGTCGGCGACTTTGGTTCTACTGCGGAACTCCTCATTTCTGAATCGATCTTGCAGGGAAACTCCAAGCATAGCTCTCTCCATCGCCCTCTGAGTGACCTTGAGCCTTCTGATAAGGCCCATAGTGAGCGACCACGTCTCTGATCCGTAAGTCATCACTGGCAACACACACTGGTCAAAGACTTTCATCTTGAGACACTGCGGGATATCGAGTGTGAATGTGGTAGAATATTATTATTATTATCACGCCTTTATCCCTGTAGGGGTAGGCGTTGGTTTATTACACACTCACACTTCGCCAGTTATGTTTCGTCTCAATGTTATAGGGGGCGAGCCTATTGCCATCTACCGGGCACATTATTTAGCGAGCGATAATGACCATTTTCAATAAACACACTTCGAAAAGTCAGAGGTGTGTGCACGGAGTACCTATCGCCGCTTTCAATTTGCAATTTTGCAACTGAAGAGATAGTAAACACGTTCCGATATGTGAGGCCCAATTCTCGTAAATTAATTTGTTCAAAATACAGTTTCGTTATAATGTCATACTTACGTCACAAATAGTATTCTCGTAAATTAACTGATATTTGAATGAAATTGTAATGAGATCGTAAATTGAAACAAGTGTCAAAATATGTGTCAACTACGAACTGTTTATTTCAAATTATACAATAATGACATTAGGTTAGTAGAATACCGATTCTGAGTCAATTCAAAATATAATCTCATTTCGTTCAAAATATAATTTCAATGTCATATAAAATACGAGAATTGGCACTCTGGACTTTGAGAGGTACCTAATCTGGCCATTGCGAAGAGTGGTCTATATTTCATAAGAAATGATAGTTCTATCACTACTTCCTAAGACTTGTGTTTATTAGTTAGCTGGGTCTAGGTCTTATATTTTAGCAATACACTTTATCCCAATTCTTGGCATTACTGCTTTGTTTATACTTTATAACTAGCTAGAATTTGCCCGCGGCTCTGCCCACATGAATAATATACGTTTCTCAAGAATCACTCTATCTACTGTTGAAAACCGTACAAAAATCCGTTCAGTGGTTTTTGAGTTTGTCGCGTTCATACACACAGGACGCGAAAGGGATTTCATTGTCACATGTACAGATCATAGTTTCATTACCATTACCCAAAGGATTCGTCTTTACAATTCAGTGGATGATTTAGTTCTTACATCAATACACTTCGTCCCGATTCTCGGAAGTACTACTTTTGGTTATGGTGTCGATGTAAATGGAACCACATTGGGTGATGTCATGGCCTTATAAAAGGCCATGTGCTCGCCCGACCGTAGCGGGATACAACCAAATGTGTGATTTTATACCTAACCGTTACTTAGAACTTTTTGTTCTAATTGTTTCACCAGAACTTGTTTCAACTGCGGCTGCTGGTGTTGCGGTGAATATTATCATTATGATGTTGAATTTGCAAATCACCGTTAGACATATGACATTACCATATTTTTTTAAGTTTAATAAAATTGTTATCTTCTTGAAGAGCAAGTGGTGGCTGAAATTACACCCATTGCTTTGTTTTATTGCTTTCATCGGAGATAGACAAGTCAGTGGCCCTTATGCAATTCTTAACCGTGAATTATATACGAGACTGTGTTTTACAAAGAACACATCCATCCGCTGCCTACCTTTGAGTTAGATAATGGAATAGGAGCAATATAGTGAACGGGAGGATAATTAGTACTACGGCTTATTAGTACAGGTAAATATTACTTCAGTGGTCAAAGCAGCCTATGCCAATTCAAAATAACTTAGTGTTGTTCTTACTCTACCTAGGATGTCGGTAGTTATTCTTAGTAGGTATATCTTTGCTTATGAATAATTATGGTCTAAATAACAAACGCTTTCAAAGTTATTCCCTCAGAAGCTTTATATACATAATCATTGGTAACAAGATATCTGTGAGTTAATGGAACTGCATGCAATCATAAAACTGTTTAGCAGCGTTTCAATTACATGCGATTAAAAGCAAGGACGCTTCAATGTCCAGGCGATTGTACGCACAAAGACCAAACAGCTCTCACGTTGTAAGCGACCTTTCATATACAATTGGTAAATGTTAACTTGAAGTAAGTGATCGGGTTATTGACAACTTATAATCGTATACCTTATAAAATTGTACGTAATTGGTGTTTCACCTGACTATCGATAGTCGTTACCATTAAACAGCGCGCACTCGAAAACGATCGTAAGACGAGATACTACATAACAACGCACTGCTCAATTTAGAACTGTACCCGCCATAAAATATTGCTTTTAAAACTATTATAATCTCAGATGCCGTTACAATAAGAAATAAATTAAATTTTCTATGGGCTGACCCCACCTCCGCTGTCATTACAATGTTTGGAATTATGAAACCAGCTAATGAAACAAAGCCTATTCAATTGACTTGTTATTGTTCTCCTAATTACAGACTAAGACAAACAAACCCTAATCGAAATGAGAATGCGACTGAATAAAATGTTATTTTTGTAATTGATTTCGCGTTTCATTAAGCTATTTGTTTTGTTTGTGAGCTAAGGTTGAAACTTGTTTGTTAGGAATAAAACAACGAGTGGTGTGAATTGTGAACACCAATGGTTGCGTGGAGCACAGTGTCACTGGCCGCGTCCTTTGAATATCGGATAACAGCACTAACAACTGCTCTCAATTAATACTAGTCTGACCAGCCTCAGCTTATGCTCTGTTGTCATATAACACAAATTGTTCAAGTGTTGTCGGTTTTACGATTGTTCTGTTCTAAGGTATCTGATTTACATGTCCATAAAATCAGCGCAATTTATTCACAATTATTTAAATTTAATTATACGGAATGTCTTAATTCAGTTTTCACAGCACGTTTTACAGAACAAGGCAAGTAAATAGTTTAGAATGTCAAGAGTTAAAATCCTCTTATCCTCTTACCACTCAATTCAATATCCGATCTATCCATGCATTTGGCGATTTGAGTTATTTTGTATGGAGTTATAATATTCTATCACATTCACACAACACCATCTAGTCCCAAACTAAGCAGAGTTTGTACTATGGTATGGGTACTAGATAGTGGATATACATACATATATACTTTATTTTTTGTAAATACATAAGTACATGTTATACATGGAAACACCCAGACCAAGTCAAACATCCATGTTCATGCACACAAATGTTGGACTTGAGCGGGAATCGAACCCGCGCCCTACGACGTAGCAGACGCTTGCACTCCCACTACGCCAACCGGCCGTCTGATATCTTAAATTTTCAAATCCATGTATAGATCGAATATTTAATCCGGCCGTTAGCTAAAATAAATCTGTAACACCAGTAAACTTATAAAAACATCATTTTCCATTTAATCTTCAAGAGGAACAGGATCTTGCAAGTTTGTATCAATCGCTTGTTATAGTTATTCCACCTAATTACGACGATTACTGGTGCGGTAGTGGAGTGATTGATTGAGCGCGGCGAATTCTCCAGTAGAGATGAGGTTTTTTGTCTCAAATGTAATAGACTTGTAATATTTACCATAATAGAATTTGGAAATGAAAAAAAACGGCTAGGAATTCTTTGGCCATGAAGTCATAGAATGTAACATGAATAAGTTAAAACAGTTTTTGAAAGTATAATCTGACGTTCAGTTTTTTATTGGTTAAACGTGGCCATAATATTTATTTATCCAAGCTCTCATATGTACATATCTTCTCTATAGATCTAGAAACAGTTTGCTACTGTCTTCTAAAGCTAAAGTATGTTATGGCAGTCTTTTTTAGACTATATTAAATTTAAAGTTATGTAAATCGAAACTAATGGCAATAAAAGGTAAATAATATGTGTAGATTTTATCAGTAGCCGTCTGCACAATACAAAATCCAATTTACTTTTTTGCAATCATTGTGTCGATATTGTTGTACCTATTACAATATTATCTGCGTGTAACACTGCGCAATTTCCGTCAACGAAGTTCTTATAGTGTTGCCGTATTCGCTTGGCACCTGTACGATTTCCTTCGCCCTCGATTTGCCGTGGTGGCTCGTTTTAGCCACTCAAGGTAGACCATTCCATTCTTAGCTCTAACCCGAATTCTTAATGGCATATATCATGTTTACATATTTACTGTTAACTGTAAATCTTTAAAGATATCCCAATTAGTGTGTAATATTGTCTGGGTACATCATAATTGTTCTGAACTTAGATAAACTCACAGAAAATAAAACTTTATAACAAATAAATATTGTAAGTTTTCATTGAATGTATAAGACACTTAAAATTTGCTTAAACATCTCTCTTATTACTATTCTGATATAAATGAACATAGTCTCGCCACTGAACTGATTTTAAGTGAAAATTATACAAAGGACATTGGGCAAATAGTATGGGAGAAAAACCCACGGCGGACAGACATGAAATTGTGAGTATATATCAGTAAATATCTGTAGTTTATCATGGTAAGGGTCGCTTTCTTGTGGGTTGTGGGAATTAAAAAAAAAACATATTTTTAACATTATTTATTCGGCGTAATCAATGTCTATTGTGATTTTATCTAAAAATACCGCAGAGATTTTAATTTCTTGTTGGTGCCTAGCCGAGGATAGAAAATAAATGATACTGACAATATGCGCGCAACTGCATATGGTACGGAGGCCATGTATACACGAGCAGTAATAATGGCTTTTCGAAGTTGTGTGTATTATATTGTTAATTATGGCTTACCCCGTACCTCGGAGAGCACGTTAAACCGTCGGTTCCGGCTGTCATGAAGATCTTTGTTAGTCGTTACGGAGAGTCAGTACCCTAAAAAAGCGGATACTGGTGCAAACAGATATATGAGGCAAGTGTGGAAGGGACAGGACGAAGGGGAAGACCTAGGCGGACGTTCTCTGACCAGGTTGGAGACATCCTAAAAACAGGACAGGTTAGAAGCACCCTGAACAGAAGAGCATGCATGAGGAATCTGATGGGAGTGAATGAAGCAAGAGAGATATGTCAAGATAGTTGCAAATGGCGCTCCGTAGTCTCTGCCTACCCCTCCGGGAAACAGGTGTGAGTCTATGTATATATGTATGGTGCAAACCATGGAATATCGCTATCCCTTTGGGTTGCGGAGGTCAGACGGCAGTCGCTCGGTGAAAATGTTGATATTCTGTCATATGCATCTGGTTAGACCAGTAAGCGGTCCTCGGGCTCAAAGGCGTGTAAGTCTTGGATGCAACCGGGATAACGCTAGGGCGATGATGGTGATGATGATCAATATTTTATTGTTTATAAAATCTTGGTCTCATATGCTCATGGCAGTAGGACTTGTCTAATCTTAGATGATGATAAAAATATCAGTTCTTCGTATGTCAACTGTGGGAAATCTCTAAAATCTGGATTGTTTCCATCTAATGGCATGAATGATCACTCAGCAGGCACATGCATGCACTCGACAGACCCGATTTGTAGCTATTTTTAACAGAACGACAATTCATATTACTTGAATAGAGTATTAGATTTTTACTTTTTGATAAATATATTTCTAGCTCAAACTTTGTTCTCCCATGGAGTCCAACAAAAAATCTCATATGTACTGGTAAGAGTATTCATGCTCTTTCATTTTATACTAAGTTCGTCAATGTCCGTGACCGGGTCGGAATACGCGCAATGTCCTTTTGGTAAGACATTAGCAGCATTGACTCGGAAAATATAGTCAATTTTACGACTTGGACGGTCCAGTGCACGCGCGTTTGTGCATTATGCAATACATTGTTCCTCCCGTCCTGTCTTCTTCGTATGCAAAGTATGGTGTATCGACGCGAAAAGGTATTCGTCGATAGGTGAAGCTTTCAATGTACGAAGGTATTTCGTATTTTGTTGCATGATTTATAAAACAAAAGCTCATCTGAGGTGCTTTGTATTATAAAAGCCAGTTTTGCAAGTTTTGCTCGTGAACATCCTTCAAGTTGCTTGCAAAGAATGTGCATTATTAATACCAAATATTTGTCAGTTACCTTGTCTTGTGGTATTGGCACATCGTTTGCATAAACGCACTCTATTATATATTTGGCTGGTGACGCTGAAGTTATCTATTGGTATTGTTAAGCCAATAGGTCGATTATGTAACAAACTGTAATATTTAAGTTATAAGTTGTAAACTTTTATACTCGTGTATATCGTTTCCATGTTAAAAGAATATTATTTAATGCACAAAATTTCCGCGTACGATTGAACATGCTCTTAAAATCTGAGTCACGTAAGTCATGTTCGATAAGTTCAAATACTTGTTACACGAAATAAGTCTTCGTTCCAAACTTGAGCAATATTTTTATTTACCAAAATATTATTTCGTCCGTATACGACACTCGCTATGACCGCCATTCCAAATTTATCCTCTCTAGGTCATGTGTCTCTACTTCGTACTTCTGACCACAAACACTAACAAAACCCTTACGAAGTGAATATTGTATAAAATATGGAAATGTTTTAAAGCCAAGGTGACTATGTAATCTCCTTTTATTAATGTAAATAAATCATCTTATTGATTTTAGATAAATTGTATTAGCTTTCATGTTTGCGTAATTGATGTTTTTCCTTGCAATAGCTTAGCAGGCAAGGTTTATCTATTTAACGATTATATTGGTCTGTCGCGTCTTATTATTTGAACTACATATTATTTACCAAAGTTCATATTTGGTTTCCACTATACTAAATTATCAAAGTAAGTATCAATCCCTTTTTTATTTTAGGCCATATGGGTTTCAATATTAATAAAATGTCTCTAAAAAAACTGCACTTAATATCTTTGTGTAACATGATATAATTTAAACTTAGCTTACAATAACGAACAAAACGGATTACCTCATTTAACTATACAAACTATCTAATTTTGTTTTGTTATATATTATCTTTGTGTGTTAAATGTAAGTAGATAGAAAAAATGGTGCGTCATCGTCACAAATGACGAAGCTCCGTAAATAAATTATAAAAAGAAATTACCTTATTTCGATAGTTCTATACTAAGTATATGCCAAAATGACGTCAGCTATGTGTATGCACACGAGATTTGCTAAGCAGCTGAAGATGGATAAATAATTTAGCAATAAATTCACTTGTACTGAGCGAGCGAGCCAATTTAAAATGTGGATACTATTTGTGGGTAGATAGTAGATGGATAAAAAAGAAAACCCATAGGTTTCCTTGCTTATCTCTCTTCTATCTAGCTCATCAATTGTGGGTACACAGCCTATCATTATCCTTCTTGAGCGGCTGGCTCATTAAGGGTGCTGATAAGCACGTTATGAATACTAGTTATGAATTCATACTTTCAATTTAGAGGATATTGAATTTTATAAATCTTTCGTTCCCAAAAGCTTTTATTACAATCGGAAATGTGGGTGGCACCTTACCCGTGTCACAAAGTCTTGCTGTTATTAGTTATATTTTGTTTTTGTTGTATTGTCGTGTTTTAAAGTATTAAATGTGCTTCTAGCCTGTTTCATTAGAGATTAATGTAACCAAACTATACAAAGCCAGCATACAATCGTAATGAAAAGTGGTTGTGGTTTAGTCTTGTACGAAAATTCTTGAAACTAAGGTTAAATATTGAGTCTAAGAAGATTATTTAAAGCTTCAAGGTAAATCGACCATTCAGCTATGTGACCTCAGTGCATAAGTGACTCACCTCGTTAATAGCAAAACATTACAAAGTCGATAAACTTGGTTTAGGCGTTCCACTAAATTGTATAGTCCTAATACTCTAGATATAGCTGATTCTAAAATGTTAGTCATTTCAGGCGTCTGTAAATAGGTGGCGAGCAAATATTCTGCCAATATCGTAACTGCAAATCAATCTTATGTCTTTAGGATGCAAGAAATCTTCATGTATGTGTCTAGATAAAAGTTGTCGTCATAGCGTTATCCCAGTTGCAGCCTGGGGTGCAATGACTAGTCTAACCAGATTTGACTGAATATTAGATTTCTGTCCTTAGAGCGACTGCCGTCTCACCTTTGCAACCCAAAGGAATAGCGATATATCATATGGTTCCAACAAGAGTCGAATATAATAAATAAGTACGAACGTATAATGCACTCCTAGTTCGTGGTATTTAATTTAATAAGTCCCCTATATGCATTGAAAGCTTATTACCTTCTATCATTTCTATTGTCAGACACCAGGCTAACTCTGAGAAAGATAGGTCTAGAATACCACACTCGAGGACCGAACTCAAAATGACTGCCTGTTACGTAAGCTCTCACGCTTCCATCAGCGCGATAACAATGCATTATAATATAAGTAGAATAATAATACCACAATACTTAGGAAGATGACCAAGATAACCTGTTCTGGCCCCCTTTCGTACTTTGTAGGCCTAATCTTATAAATCAGGTGCGTTCAAAAGTTGCAATAAACAGAGCCGATATGAAACGTTTGCTACCTAGCACTTATTCACCCACATTTCAAAAGGGCCGCTCTCAAAGTTTCTAATTTCATACAGCTTTCTCTGACCTATTTATAGGTGTGTATTACAAGGTGCAACGTCCGCTTGTCTGACATGTCATGTGCATTACATGTTAAAAAGGTTTTTATTACTTACTTTTTTATCAAATTTCATCGCCTTTGTTAAGGACGAGTCAGATATGTATGAGTGGTCCAATTAGAGACAATGGTCATTTATGTTCGTTTCAGGCATTGGTCTTTAGCATGTCACATTGAAGTTACCACGAATCTGAATGAAGGAACAATTTTTGATGCTTATATTATTTTTACATAATTATTTCTATCAAACTTCCAGTAATAACAAGAGTTGGTTGACTAGATATATGTCATAATATTTCAAGGCATGCTTTATGTGAAATTTATCGTAAAAATAATCTTTGAATTTATTTGTATTCATAGTAAATTTAGGACTGGCATTGAATATCATGTGTTATGATATAATTTATGTAAATCTTGTAACATCATAGCCGGTTTTTATAATTACGTATTTGACCAAAAAGATACAAATATAAGATGCCAGTATTTTTGATGAAAGTAATCCTTAAAATGTCAGTTAGCGGCAAATACATACATGTATCCACATATTCGTTGCGCTATTAACTCCAGGTCCTTCAAAGAGGAAGCTTGTCTTAATTAGGTCACGTTTAACTTGCTCCACATCATGAATTATGTTGCTCGTTCGGTTTTTATTAGCCTTTGATGCACCAGCCCGCTTTGAACCGTGTTCGGGGAAGAATGGTGTTTGTTGTGTTTTACATCATGGCTGAATAAATGCAGATTATTATCTTGTAGAGCCATTTACGACTTGCTTTAGATTCCTATGTTTACGTCCGCTCTAGACAGATTTATGAACGAAACAGACAATTTAATGAACATTCTACGATTTATGCTACATACGACTTGGGTGATTAAATAAGGCTACTCTTTCGATATCAATATTAAACTCCATTAGAAATTGATTGGTTGTCAATAGCTTGTGAGCGGGACAATCCACCCACATACGTATTTAGATAATAGTCGTGATAATTCTACGCTATTATTACTTACGAATGTGTATGGAATGTGTTAATTTGTTGTTTAGTTGGCAACATAACTTGTCTTAGTCAACATTATTACTATCTTCCGATCTTAGCTTAGTTATGTTTCAATTCACTTTGCCAGAGTCAATTAAATTCTGTATCCTCTTGTGTAACTTTAACACTTTTATTTTATCGGCTTCCAAAAAGAAAATTAATTGTTATTCACAGACATTATACCTCTGTAATCTGCATAGATAATACATAACTCTTATTATTTGCATGTCTTGTCATATAAACATATTTTTTATTCGTAATAAATTATATAACGCCTCTTTTTCATTGATGTTGTATTGTAGATTATATAATTAATTCATACTTAATTGGCAGTTACGGTTACTTAACGTTTTATAATTATGTAATGGTATCAACTGTTGGTCGTTCTACGCTAATGAGGGTCAACCAAGGAAAAGGACGGGGTTGACTTGATATGTCATATTGTTATATGCGATAGTGGTACAAGATAACTTGTTTTATTTCTAGCATACGCTTTAATCTATAGTAACATAATGAAGCTGTAGAGTTTGTTTGTTTGAATGCGCTAATCTAAGGAACTACTGGTCCGATTAAAAAAACTATTTTTGTGTTGCTAGCTCATTTATTGAAGGCTGGCTGTATGCTATATTACATCACACTATAAGCCACAGGTGCCAGTAGCCCTAAATAACGCGGTTGCATCCGCGGTCTCAACTAGTCATACATAATTACGCTTTAAAAAGACGATGTTTCTTGTAGTGTTAGAAGAGTAGCTGATTGAAATTATTGAAGAACCTAAATACGTTGTCTTTTTTTCTTACCTGTTCAAAAGTTACTCTGTTTTTAGCAGGCCCTGAGTTGCTGGTCTATAGGTACATAGAAAGGAACTTGTAAGTCAACAAGAAGTTACGAGGTAGGTATTCATACTAGTGGGGTACTTTTTGTAGGGCTTTACATTTTGCTTGGGTACGAATGGTAGAGTCACGTTTATTATTTCGACATGGCAGTTTCTACTTTTTGTTGAAAGTTTCTCTGTTTTGTTTGATTAGGAGACTGTAATAATGGAAGTCAAATATCTATGAAAAATTTGAATTTGAGAAAAATACCAATTGGTTTTCACTTGAGATGGTAGCTTGAGTTATGTATCTTAATTCTTCCATGCATACACATACATACATACATAGACTCACGCCTGTTTCCCAGAGGGGTAGGCAGAGACTACGGAAATGGCGTTCCGTAGTCTCTGCAACGATCCTGACATACCTCTCTTGCTTCAGTCACTCCCATCAAGTTTCTCATGCATGCTTTTCTGTTTAGGGTACTTCTGACACATTCTTCCAAAGATTGAATTATTTTCTTTCTCTGCTGATCAGTTCCAAGTACACCGTATTGTATCTTATTTGTTTTGCACAGCAATGCCGAATAGAAGAACCCCTTCAAAGTCCCATCATCACCACAGGTGATATAGTTGCTCGTTACTACATCGCGAAGTCTGTAGCTCTATTATAATTATATTGTCGACCAGGCTAGTTGGCTCTTTCAGTGAAGGCACAGGCACACAACAGAATAATTAGAGAGGTGCTACAAGGACATTACAGTGACATAGTATCAAATGACGACAGAGCCGTCACGCTCCAACTATTCACTCCGTTCACATGTTACATACATATTATTTTCAAATGTCACTCATTCATACTTGTCGTCACTGAGAAATATCACATTCTTTGCATGCATTCTTCATATTTAATTATTGAACGTAATTGTCGATACATATTGACTACTCATACTAGTTGTGTAAGACCTTTTTGCCTTCCGTGATTTGATCTTTTCAAGGTTGTAACTCTGCCTAGCATTTTTCTAGTGTTTAGTAGTTGGAATATTTGACTAAAATATGAAGTATTTTTTATGAAAGTAATATGAGTCAAACAAGCGGACCTATCGCCTGCTGGTAAGCAATTGCCGCCGCCCATGGACCCCCGTTATCCTAATGGAGTCACAAGTAGTACTTTGCCATCCTATGTGATGCAAAAAGGTGAAGGAGAAGTAGGATGAGTGAGAAGGAAAAGGGTAATAGGGCCGGGCCACTGGCACTCTCACTCACCGAATGAAACGCAGCTGTATACATACATACATAGACTCACGTCTGTTTTCCGGAGGGGTAGGCAGATACTACGGAACGCCATTTGCAACGATCCTGACATACATCTCTTGCTTCATTGACTCCCATCAAGTTTCTCATGCATGCTCTTCTGTTAAGGGTAGTAACCTGCAGTATAGGTACTGTTACTTTACGTCGATTTTCTGTGAGAGGGTAATACTTCCCCGGTCCAGTCGGCCCATTCATGCTGAAATCAGCAAGGCTCCTCTACCAATGTTAGTTTCGAAGTTTATTTCTTTACACTAATTTTCACTCCAGACGTGTGTTCTGCTCGTGTTTTGCCTACCTCTTGCAACTATGCTACATAATTAAGCTTATTGGTTTAGCCGCTGTAATCCTCCGTGTGGTGACGGATTAAGAATACAATGTTACAACACCATTTTATTCAATGGGTGTCGTAAGAGGCGATTAAGGCAAAGCAGCATACAGTCTTTCGCAGTCTACTGCTGGATAGGCCCCTCTATATTTGTATCACAACAGCTCTGTGAGTCAATTGCAATATTTGATATATACTGAGCAGGCCAGACGGGTTGGTATAGGGTTTGATGTCGAGTTATCATTGATAGATACTATTTGTTCCTTATACTTTCCTTGGTCGCATTTTAAGGTTAATAGTCTAGTATCTTACGCATGCGACTGAAAACTCATCATCAAAATCATCAACCTGTACCAACCCATCTAGGCCCGGTCAGCATGGTAAAGTAGGAGCCAAATCCTCGTATTGACTTACAATGGTATGCTAGTGACGCAAACTTTAGAGCCCTATGTCATATATTCTGTGCCTATGTCTAGCAGTGCACTGCGGAAAACTGAATGATGATCGTTTTATTGGTGAGTATATAAAGGCAAGTGGAAGTGCTCGCCTTACTAATTGCACATCAAACTATTTATCTTAAACCTCAACAGTGAAAGTATGTAATAAGAAACAATGTTTTCATTAATTTTGCAACTGCTTTGTGTATTTTGAACACTATCAATAATTTCCCACGCTCATTCTATAACAACAAACACAATGTACTAGTTAAGTAACTGTAGAACACAACACGCCTTAAATGAATCTAATCAAGTCTCAACAGTTCTAAGTAAGTAATACCGTTCAGTATCTCACTGGGTGAGATGATCTTGAGGCGAAAGGATCCGTATAAGGCCACGAAACACTCCGGTACTTGCTAGTGCATGCGCACCACAGTTCCCACGGTTACCTCGTGATTGCCTCACCCATATTACACCTAATTACTTTTATATTAGCCTGTGTAATACGATTAAATTGTACTACGGATCAGGTTATATTAAATTATTAAAGGTATGATGCAAATACCCAGTACAATCAAAACATAACTAGCTATACATTCAGGATAAACGTACGTGCGCTATCAATAAAACAATAATTTATAGGCAGCTATCTGTTTAAATAACCCCTTTATGGGTACTGTTGATGTGGCATTTGTATAGATTCCAACCATACGGTTGCATACGTTCTTTATGGCTTACGCGAAATCACCAGTGACAGGATGAATGGACGGGATCTCCTAAAATAACTCAGTAAAAACACGAGTAATGCTAAACAGTGGCGGGATGTAAGCCGTTACTCAGAACTGTACAAGCTACAGTCGGGTGACATCCTTACACTCAGTTAGATGCGTGTTTTTTATTCGTATGTGCAACTTCCTTTACACATCTAATATATAAAATTCTCGTGTCACAGTTTTCGTTCCCATACTCCTCCGAAACGGCTTGACCGATTTTGATGAAATTTTTTGTGCTTATCCGGTATCTATGAAAATCGGCAAACATCTATTTTTCAAAAAAAAAAAAAAAATTTGCAAAACAACGTTTGCCGGGTCAGCT
This sequence comes from Euclidia mi, assembly GCA_944739405.2. Taxonomy (NCBI): domain Eukaryota; kingdom Metazoa; phylum Arthropoda; class Insecta; order Lepidoptera; family Erebidae; genus Euclidia; species Euclidia mi. The sequence continues at coordinate 36,085,553 of OX123187.2, forward strand.
AGTAAATATATAAAAACATATGTCATCTTTGACCTTGTGGTGATTTATTACTTATCCAGACTTATGTTCAGTTACAACTAATACGGAATTCCTGGACTTCTTGGCTTGTCACTTTTGCCAATTGTGATTAGTTATGATTATTTTTTTTATTTTTAAGGAGAACTTTGATGCGTAGTATGACAATAGGAAGAGACCTTTAGAAAACATCTACATTTCGAAGTACTGATTTACGGCTATTTTCAATATTCGATCCATACATGGATTTTGAGATTCGAGATTCGTGTTTGACATATTTTGTGTGGACCTTTAGATATCACATTTAGTGGACGCCTCAAAATGTTGTTGCATTTATCAGCTTTCTAGGTATGTCGCACGAGTACGGAGCGTCATTCTCATTTAAAATTCTGTGAGAGATGCTTTTGTTTATAGCCTAGAATTCATTTGTATTCCTTGTTTATATCATTAGGCACCTACAGTTACATATCATTAGGATAAGATACTTTCTATGTTATCAGTTTCACACAATATTATAGTGCCTCACCATTAAGATACAAAACAAAACATTCCTCTCTAATAAGTAGTTTTAAAAGTACCGATGCAACTTTTTTAAATTCCATTTGACTGTCGGTTACACAATTCTAATCTCTCCCTACTGCCGATGCCGATGCAAATGCGTTGCATCAGATAAGCTATTTATAAACGTAGATATAAATCCCTTCATATAAGCCTTGTATGGAGTCGTATATAAATATGTCAATATCAGTAGGTACGTTGGCAGCTGCTGTCGGTTCTATGGAATAAATGCGGGTTGTTCGGCTGTGATTAAAAACCAAATGTGACCGGTGCAAGCGGATTTATTTTTGTTTTGAATGATCTGCTCATATTTCATAGTGGTGCCTTATGATTTGATGCATGATGATACTCGATCAAACTAAATTCAAATGACATGCAGTTATTTGTGGGACTTTGCGTTGGTTTCAGTTTAAATAGTATAATAGGAACGCTGATCGTTTCCAATATTGAAATCTGGGTCCTTGTCCAGATACTGAAACTAAAGTATAAAACTCATATAAGTATTTGTTTACTAAATTATTTCTCTTAACTCAATCAAACTTCTAACGAACAAGCTATGTAGTCATCATTTCCTTTTAAGAGCTATTGAGTTATCAGTAATATGCGACCGTTGTCCTAGTTTTGTATACATCGTATTGCATTATTGTAAGCTCTGTAACACAAAATGTAGATGTTGTATCACAAAATGAAGATGAATATGTAAGATTCATTGTACTCCAAGTTCTGGGTGGTTCTGAATGCACAAAATATCTTCTATATCTTCTGGTAGTCCACAAAAGTATTAACTTCATTATTTAACTTCAATTTTAACTTATAGAGTACGTGGGCGTAATGTGAAGTGACATCTTTTACACTCAATCATTATTACTTTAATGTTCCTACGCAATAATTTTTGTTTTTATTATAAAAGAAAAAAGAAAATGTATCAAATAAGCCTGAGGTTCTTAGATGGAGACGGTTATTCTAAATAACTAAAAATCTAAATACGATTCTATCAGGCAACTCTTTTCTGACAAAAGAGCCAGATAAGGAAGTAAACACTTCTGAGGTCGTCAGAGAATCTGAGACTGCACATGCCAACACATTCAACAAGCTTCTTTAGTAAATCCTTTGCTGTCCAGGCAGTGCGCTTGTGGGATGCGTTGCCATTAGAAATAAGGCAGGCGAAGTCAATATGCATATTTAAAAAGGCTTTAAAACAACATTTTCTAGCTAGTAACTAAGTCATTGTTAATAGCATGATGTAACTATAATATCTAAACTGTAATATGTATGTATGTATTACTTATTATGTATCTTATTATATATATATTATCATGTGTATTATTATGTATTTTATTGTGTATTTATGCACCGTATGTTATTATGTTAATTTAAGCAAGTAACTTCATTACTACACCATTGAATTATTATATTTCTCTAGTCTATTTCTATCCATCCAAAGGTTGCCTGTAAGAAATTGCTTTTAGCGATAAGGCCGCCCATTGTGCATTTAAATTGTAAACTCTATCTATCTCTCTTGTCTCTGTGAAATTACTGTGTATGGTGTACAATAAAGCATTCTACATCTAATCTAAATACTTCGGTGTCTAATGGATCTAATAAAACATAACAAGTCTAAAAATATGTGTAATACATCTCTGCATAACTATTCGGGGAGACACAACTAATGTTGCCATACGAGTTAATTAAATTAATTACCGCTTTGCCAGTAAAAGTACTGCGAATATTTCGTTACAATAATATGTTATGTAGACTATTATTTCTTTAGAATTTGCATGCATATCTGTGAATTAAAGAAGTACCTTAATATGCAAATGTATGTAATGACAGCTACTTCCTTTATTTAATAGCTTACGATTAGAGAGTATTACATGATGTTACCTACTCACACTGGTACGTGTCGTAGGTGTAATGAACTCGGTTATTCTTTTATAAATACATTGAGTATTTTATTCGATTACCTGTTTCCTGCGTGTATTAAAGATAGGTACTCCAGTGATGTGAGTGAAACTATACTAGTTTTATGAACATTTCTATAATATATTTATATTGAAAACGTATTTTTAAATAAGCTTTTGCAGACTGTCTCTTTAACCGTTGCTCTGAAGCCCTTAATGCATTCACATCAGAACTGAAATGTAAGTCAATATTTAAAATATCCAGCATGTGACCCTTAATCCGGTAGAGATTTCACCCACACATACTAACTAACAAGATCAATGCAACGTAAATAAAAGCTTGTAAAAATTACAAAACAGCGCAGCGCCGAGTGTTGCAGTTCCAATGGAGGCTCCTATAGAAATTCTTTGTCTGTTTGTTCATGCCTGTAAAGTCCTCTGCAAGACGGATTTTATTGCTAGAGCGGGTTGTCTAAAAAGCGATCGGATTTTAGCAATATTTCGACGCTAAGATTACATAGCCTCTCGTCAGTTTTATATACATACTAGCAGTTTCCCGCGGTTTCAACCGCGTCCTGAGGGAACTACTTCGCGTAGCCGGTTAATTTAGGTACATCAGCTATCCGCTAGTGAAAGTCCCGTCAAAATCGGTCCAGCCGTTCCAGATCTCTGGAGCGAGAACAGACAGACAGACAAAAATTGTAAAAAATGTAGGTAATTTCGGTATATGTACCGTGTATACATCCATATGCAATTAGTAAAAAGCAGTTATTTTAATATTACAAACAGACACTCCAATTTTATAATTGTATAAGAAACTTATCTTCTTCCATACTTTATTAGTTCTTAAGTAAAATTCTCTTCTTGTTTTGAAAAGTTAACTCTGTTGTATTGTAGGTACCTTTAAGCTTGATGTTCTGTACGGGGTTCTGCCTTACATTAGAGAGCTTAATCAAAATGGACATATCGGGGGGCCTAGTTGAGTCACTAATTGAAAGTAACCGAGTCGTTCGTAGATTCGATTTTTTTACACTTTTTCTAAAATCATCTCAGGCGCAGGGCCTTAGGCTTCTTGACGTATCAACGTATAGCGCAGTCATCGGGTATAGGCATTTGAACTACACAAGCCTGCAAAAAAATAATTATTGAGAGCTATTTGGTTTTTTTGCTTAATTTTTATGTTTTTGGGTGTGCTGAATCCGAAAATGACTTTTATTTTGTCATGGGACGTCACGTTTTCTGACAATGAAATCTGTATATATAAAATTCTTGCATTCCTGACTGGCTGACAGACAAGCTACAGCCAAAACTATAAGGGTCAGAAAGCTGAAATTTGGCATGTATGTTCCTTGGGGATCGTAAGGATGCACTAAGAAGGGATTTCCTGAAATTCCTACGGGATCGGGCAGAAAAAGTAAAATTAAAAAAATGCAAGCGTAGCTGCGGGCGTCCTCTAGTAAAAGATAAAAGACTAAAAAAATATTCTTAAATTCATAATTGCGTAACAAAACTATTTTTTTAATTTAATATATAAATATTAGCAAGCTCTAAACACATTGGTTTTTCCCATTGCGACTCCTTTTGCTACATTTCCGTTTGTGGAGAGCATTTGGAAGGTCTCTCTGAAGCGACTAACAGTAGTCTGCCATCATTGAGACTCTCCATCTTCCCTGGTTTCCGTCTCCTTAATATATTGATGATTTTTTTCACCTTGCTCTTCACTTAGATCCTCTAAATTTAATGGAATGTAGTCGAGGTGGAAATGTACTTCTAAACTCATTAAGCAACCTCAAGCTTGAAACGCTTTTAACGATTTGTTTGTAGTTAGGATCTTTGTTATTGCCTAAATTTTTTTCTGCGACCTCTTTAAAGGTGCTCCATCCTTCTCTCTGAGGATCCGTCATGGTTGTGATGAATGTGCATTGGCCATAAGCCGTCTAATATCTGGTCCAACAAAAACACCTTCCTTCAACTATGCCTGCGAGAGGCCTGGAAACTTTGATAAAAAAAAATTATACTTGTTTATGTAGCTCACACAAAGCGTTCTTTATTAAGAAAGTAATGATATTTATAGCCTGTATACATTTAAAATAAGGAATTAAAATAAAATTGTACCTATTATATATCACGGCAAGTTAGCCCAAAAACATCTTATTTATAAAAAAAAATGCTTTTTGCAAAACACCGTGACGTTCTAGAATTTTCTAGTATTTTTTTTTGTTTTCGTGACACCTTACTACTTAGAAATCAGATGAAAACATCCAGACCGCATTTTTGTTGCAGACTTGTGTTATTGACCACATAGTTCTTGTAATGTAGGTAAACTTTTCAAAATTATCTCGAATAATATGCAAGTAAGGGTGCCAAATTTGTATAAAGAAAAATTGTAGAGTCCACAGGGACGCAGTCGTGAACCAAAGCTATTTAAAAATATATTCTACTTATTTAATTTGTTATAAGTTTTGTTTACAGAGCGTACCTATGTTATTTTATATGTACCCAAATACCCATGCGTGTTTAATTTTATATTCATTTAGTGAAATAATCGACTTTCTAAGAAGAAATAATAATTGTAGCATTTACAAAGTTAAAATGATCGTTTGCAGTATCAGTAGCCCGATATCTTATCTAACGTAAATACTACCCTACAGTATACCCGCGGCGACGTCTGGGTAAAAAGTAGTCCGGCCCATAAACTAACTCTAAGTAAAACGTCAAAGTGTTGCTCCGTTATTGCATGAAATATTTATAAACAAGTAAACGCACTTTCATATTTAGGTACTAAATGAAACCGTTTTATATGATATCTTTACTTACCTATGTGTCTAATATGTGTATTTTGTTTTTGCCAGACAAATAATAATGCAGAATACTCATCACGGAGTCTACCCCGGGTGAGGCTAGACAGCGGCGCAAACGTTGCTAACGCAGGCGTACGGCTCCGCTGTTGGGCCGCACCGCCTTCCATCACCGAAGAAGAAGTCGAAGATGAAATCGAAGAAGATGCTGTTTCGTTACGAGCAATGCCTGCACAAGGTAAGTTGTTTATTTTGTGATGAGCGACATCTATTCAAAGCTAAGCGTAACTTTGGTACTGCTACTCGACGCTAGGTGGCGCAAAGTTTATTCGACGTTCAAACAGCATGCAACAGATGGCGTTGTTGCATAAAGTATGAATAGAGTCGGTAGAGTTCTAGCGGATATCGTTCTTATCCTATACTTGTGAAGTTTGTGTTTATATTTTCATGGAAAGTATATTTATTTAACAGGGGGTCTAGTACGAGTTTGCAATCGATCGTCACGGTGGACGACAGCTTATTCGACGGGCACAATTTCCATACATTTTTAAAAGCGCCCCTAACGGAGAGTAGCGATCGATAGAGTCCGCTAGGGGTCCGCATTTAGAAATTGTATGGAAATTGTTCCCGTCGGCTATGCTATCGTCCACCGTGACGATCGAGTGCAAACTCGTACTAGACCCTCAGATTGACTACATAATTTATATGAATTTTACAAACCTTAAAATAATTATATTCGAATTTTCCTGCAGGATTACGAACTATTTTATTCTCAAGTTATAACGCTAAGTCGAAATCGGGTCATTTATCATTTACAAGTTACACTTAATTAGTGAGCATTAAGTGAACACCAAATGACGTGTTGTCTCGTTGCACCGCGCTAGCAGAAGGGCGCACACCGTGACGCGCTCGCGCACCCGACACCAATCGATTTCGACTACAGTTTCACGCCCCTGCTGCATACTTTGACTCTTTTTATCGTTTCTAATATTCAGTTATTAACTTCTTTAACGAATTCCTTATCTTTGTTGGCTTGTGAAACAACCGTCAACAATTTTTCTCGGTTTGTCTCACCTTTTCAAACTGCTCATGCCAGATGAAACATTTTTCGGTGAGTGCCGACATCGTGCTCTGCCTACAGATCGTTGAAAAGCACAAATTAGTTTTTATAATGCCTTTGAAAGTAAGCGGCGTTTGTATTGGTAAATAGTTGCCGGGTTGAATACAGATTTATTCAGTACATTTTGAATATTTTTTGATGTGGATACCTTAGGCGGGTGGCAATAAGTCACTGAACTCTTACGCCTATGACTTATGATGCCAGTCATTTTAAGATATTCAGAAAGGCTACTATTAGAGCTTAGTAATAAATATTGCGTGTATTTACAAGTTGTATTAATGTTTTTACACGAGCGAGCGGCGACAGTTTCGCAATTCGATACGCGACAGTGTCCCTTCGCCCCCGTCTGTCGCAATCGAGCTAAAATGGGCACAATTAGGGCCCGCCCGTTTTTAATTGACATCGCTCCCTCGACGCATGTGGAGCCGGCCCGTGACAATCAATCTCGGGCTTATACGCAAATGCTTGATTTTTCAAGTACTGTTTGGTATTTTGTTTATTTACATAACCTGTGCATAGGTACAGCTCTAGCAATAGATTTATTGGGAAGGGAGAAGGGTTTAAATTCCTTAGAAGGTCTACCGAAGCTGTTTCGTTCGTGTCGAGTGAAATTGCTACATACAGTCTCACATTCTAAAGTTTTCAAAGTAAGATTATAATCTTTATTAATGCAGGCAGGTACATGCTACTACTTTTTATGTTTTTTACTGAAAATAAAACAAAGACATAGATGTCATGGTATAAAAATGATGGCAAATATGTAATTCCGTGAATGATTTTAAGCAAACTGCACCCAAATTTTTGAGCAATATAAATCTAAATATTTATATCTTACCTACTGAAGTTTATTTTGTTTTATGTATTTACGTTTACTGCTGTTGTTTATATTTTGAACGTGCAAATAGAACCTCAAAAATATTGAATCTACATGTTACAAAAGTTGCGATAGTTCCACTGAACGTTATGGCTATCTAATCAGCATTGTAGACCCATATTTGTACAAGAATGAAGCCTTCAATCATGTATTGAATGCATAAACGTGAAACGTCAACGGAAGTCTTTGAATAATATTTACATAATCTGTAAACAGAAACAGACAATACGAGAAACGATTTTACTTGAAACTTTTACTATAATAAACTTTATAGATTCAATTTTATGACGGAATATTATCGTGTTGGTTACCCAAAGGATTAAACTAGTAGTGCACTAGTCTTAAGTGTAATTACGGTACCAATTTAGGCACATGTCCCATCATTAACGGTAGCGATTAGCGATCGTATAAGTATGTTACATAAATAATTAGCATTTTATTGAGCTCCAGTCCAATTATATTACAAAAGATTTTATTAACGTTTGAAGAAAATTATACGTTTTATAGGCCGACACATATTCGCACGCACGCTCGTAGTTCGCGCGACAAAACTCAAACACGCAATAGCTGGTTATAATAAATACATTATAATAAATACTCTACTACATCCACACAACACCAAATAGTCCCAAACTAAGTAGAACTTGCACTATGGGTACTAGACAATGGATAGACATATCCTTAGGTACACGTATATTTTATATACATTTTCTTTTTTGACCAAGACAACGTACACAATTGTTTGACGCGAGCGGGATCGAACCTGCGACCTTCGGCGTGACAGTCGTTTACACTAGCGCTACGCCACCGGGTCGTCAATATTTAGCTAGTTGTTACTCTCCATCTCACTCTAATTTCAAAATAAGTCCCTGGGGCACTTGTCCTAAACGCGATCATTGGACATAAGTGCCAGAAGTACCTACTTAAAAAAGTTTCGTTTAGCAGAGAGTTAGTGTGTTGAACTTACAACGAGCTGCACAATGAAGCGAGTATATAGTGTATATACTTTCATCGCAGTCTTTAGGGGAGCGTGCGCTTCTGCCGGCCGATTATACACACTGACAATGACTGTCCAATCACACGTACTCGTATGTGTCATAGCCTCAAACGTTTGCCGCACTGAGTGTGTTGTCATCACCAAGGGACTTAAATTTATCACAGATAGTGCCGTCATTGTAAATCTTGCTAACTTGGAGTTGGATTAACGATGAGATAAACTACGAGTAACTAGTAGAAATAAGTCATATTTATCATTAAAGATGCGGAATTACAGATCATTTATAATTGTATTAAGCAACGATTCTTTTTCTTTGCAATAACACTTAGATTTGCTATATTATGTTAATTAGGACAAATGCATAATACATAGATAATGAGTTTACTCTGTCCATAGTTAAAAATAAATACATCTGATGATAAAATCCTGCTAGCAAACGCATAGCACTGCCTTATCTGAAAATCTGTCATCTGGGAATCCCACACAATTGTTAATAGAGATGCATTCATACGTCCAGGTGTTTTATTTTCTTTAGTAGAAACTCTAATTGAATACAGACTGGCGTATTGTATAATGTCAATCACATAGCTTTCAGCTTTCATATCATTCGTTACAAAGAAAGAGTTGCAAACAAAAATACCGCGTGTTTAACCTGTCGCTCTCGACACGAAGTTTGTCAGTGAACGCCGCCGCGTGCCGGGTCGATTGACGGCTCTGAAATAGCAGACGCAGCAACGTTTTCTAAAAAGATTTTCTAATTTAGTTTACTAAGGTTTACTTTTTTTATTTCTACCTCACTAATACATATTTCGGGTGGCAAGGAAAACTGGCGGAGTCAACCGAAAGCACTTTACGACGTAAAAACGATTGATCTTTTTCTGTAATTTGTTACCCTTTTTGTGACTTCCTGATTAAGGATGTTTTATTTGTTTAAGCCGCTTTGAGAGATAGCTCGAGACTCGATGCAATTATTAGAGACTAACATTCCAAGTGATATTACAAGTTACTAACGATACGTGTTTCTTAGAGCAAAATCTCTTGTGAAATCATGTGTCTTATGCTTATGCGGATTACCAGTATTTAAGGTTATGCGAATAAAGGATATTTTATGGTTGTCTTTGTATAGATCTAAAGGCAAAGTCTTGTCATACCTATAGGCGTAAATAAATGACACTGAGTGCGTAAAAGAAGCTAAGTTTGCAACATTGTTTACGTCCGACATCGTTACCAAAATCCTTCAATTTATTTTAACAAATTGTATTCTCTGGCTTTTCGAGTGATTTTCATATTGAGTCATGTGGCTCGCTAAGGCAAATACATAAAAAAACTTTTATGAACAATAATCTGACATTATGAGTTCGATGGCTTCGATTTACCTATATGCATAAAATTCATCGTGAGTCAGTTGGCCTGATAGGGAAGCAGTGGCTCATCGGTTCCTATGAACTGACGCCCGTCCTGAATAGTAATCATATTCAATATATTGTCAATGTATAAGGACTGGTTTCCGCACAAAAAGTGAATTGGTAATAGACGCCGTTTAGTTTAGCGTGTTGGACCTGTGTTACGAAAGCGGAGTACAGTATTGACAGTACACAACTTATATAGTTCGACTTTTATCGGTTGCTCTATATTCATAAATCTACTCTACCTCTGCTGGCAACTTTAGTGACTTCCATTAACAAAGTAAATGTAATTATTTATCAAAAAAAAAATGCACGTATGGCGTAGTCGTTTAAGTGACAGCCAAGCTACCGATACTGTTCTGCGTGGTATGATTTTGATCTCCATACCTTCGGAATAGCACTTTCTGTTATCCCCAAATTGATGATTGAGTCTCATGTTGTTATTTATGTCCGTTGATTAGATATTTATAATGCCCAGTGTAATAAGTAATCAACCTAGCGCGAGAGTTGACATTTTAATAAGAAAAGACGGTCAATGGTGTCCCTGAATTTTAATTTTGACTGGATTTTAAACGTATTCTGTGGGGTAACTGTCTTTTACCGTGATTTTGATTACGGGCTAAAGTATGCAGATCCTGTCCGCTACTTAAATAAATGCTTTTAAAATAGTATCTATAAACTACCACATGGATGGAATATTTCAATTCTATCTCTGGTAGCCAAACTTGACATATTTTGTTTATATACGCTGCCAAATCCATCAATAGATAGAAATAATGGAAGTGGTCGGTATTTTATTCAATAAATAAATCAGTTTAAAATAATATATTTACAGGTTGCTCTATTTGCACCCAGGGGAATGAAGAGATAAATACATTTTCCTGTAGGTTTTGATTTATTTTACTCGTGTGTTTTGACCATGTTTAATTCTATTGTTCAAAGTTTAGTCTAAACAGGAAAATTACAGTAATAATAATACAATAAAAATATGAGTGAATTGTTTTTTATTTATATATTTATACTCACATATTATTTGTATTAATATACAAACAATAAGTGTTGTTTATAGCGACATTTTTACATTTGGGGATGGTGATCGAAAAACTGGACAGAATATTTCGCCTTAAAAGGTGTGTGTCCTCACTTGGAGCCAGACGGACGGTATTGAACTTTCATGAAAGGATGACACCTTGTCGCTTGGTGAGCAACTGCAGTTAAACAGGCGACATAATGTATGTTCCGCAGACATTGCTTTTGTAAGGAATCGTACACAATCAATAGGAACTCACACAATCAGCAATTATATTCTACGATAAAATAAATACGAGCCTTTGTCTATTTTGCTATTGTAATTATTGTCTATACAAATACACTTGAACTTGATTTTCCGGTTGGCAATCTTCAGTTGTGTAATAATGAGATATTTACGTCAGCCTAAACAATGGATTAATGTATGCTTCATAGTTAAAAACGAATTATAACATTTGTAATCGATAGCAGGTTTTAATTACGTTAAACGTATAATAAATGCACCGACTTATATATGTACATTTACAAAAAAGAGTGCAAAACTCGATGCAGTATTCAGTGTGGGCGAGTTACGGATCCGACTTTAATTAGTACGATCCATAACGTGTCCTCTCGCCAAATATAGAGTGCACGATGTTTTTGGCTGCAACGTGTGATTCATCATAATATTTCCAATATTGCATAGCGATGCATTTCCAGTGTACGTTGATACTCGTATCAAACGGCGGCGCGGCCACACAGCAGCACTGATATTGAGCAGCTATTGTCTCTCTGTAATGCGCTGCCAGGGCTACCACACACGCCAATTACATACAAATATAGAAATTAAACATCAGTGAGAAAAATAAACGAATTGGTAAATTAAAGCCGTAATGATACCTTCACTTAATTTTAAAATGTGTGAACGCCAGACAAAATGTGATTAAAGACCAAAACTGCATATTTACTTATTCATAACGCGTGTGAAATACTGCATTATCTATTAAATGTTAAGAAAGTAAACAAACGCAATTAAATACTGTAATTAAGAGTAATTATACGGTTGCTTTCTCTGGGTGTGTTTGTACAATAGAGTCATTGGGTTGAACGTTCGTGTGCACATTGCAAGCGCGTTTGAGATTTTAATTGTTAACAAGCGGAAAATGATATACAGTGGTGAGTGACGCCCCTACTTTTCTCTGAGTCAATGGGAGTCGGCAGACGAGGCGCGCACGCGGCGTCCTCTAGCGAGCCGCGCCAGTATGCGACGCCGCTTCCTACCCGCTACACTCCGCCGCGCGCCGGTCGCCCATTCACCGATCGGATTCGCGTTTTCAAATTTCTCAAACAAAACCGCGATTTTCTTCATTCATTTTCACTACGCACACGCTGCTTTTTTGTATAAAAGTATAGTTTAGTGCGTACGTGCAAACTGATGACGATCCATGACTTCACAGTACAGTGTGTAGTGTGTTTGTGTTGTGTTTTGTGATTTGATCAGCTGTTTTGGGATTAGCTCGTCATAAGGTTTCTGTTGTTGGGATCCAACGTAAGGGTAAATTTATCTTAAGATATCAACAACCAATATTCCAAGGATTGACAGATTTTGGTGGCATATTAAAACTGTTATAAGGCTACGTTGTTAGTTTAAACTATTTACAAAATATGTTACGCGTATAATCGTTCTAATGTTGTTCTACTGGGCATTTGATAATTACCGGCATAAGAGATTGTAACACGAAAGTCGATGACGAAACAATCACATCGACTACTGTCATTAAATTCCAATCAGTTGCAGAGATTTAAAAGGGTCTTCAAGAAATCATCAAACAGTAATATAGCTATATACTCTGCTCAGTACTAGGAAAATGTTATTTATAATTTGTTTCTTACTAATTGCCTTTGATCATTTATAAAATATTGTGTGTCAATAATACTATGAAATCAAATGCTTATTATTCTTGCGGTAAAATGTTTGTTACTCTACCGGTAAAAGCAACGAAACAACGTATAGTTGTTTATTATTTATAGATTGCTAGGTTTTGTTTAATACCACAAGCAAAACACCTCAAAACAACAGTCGATGACATGGGAACTCACTACTCGAAATGATTTACGAATGTAATTCCAGTGCTCCAACCACTGGGTTAGTGTAACCATGAAATGGCTGAAGGAATATATTTACCAAACTCTACCTCACAGAACAGTTAAGAGAGGTTTAATTGTTCTGTGCTCTACCTAATTAATTTCGGTAAAAATTTTAGCTTGTATTGTAATTCCATCAATCCAATGGTACAACATCGTTCTGACCAATATTTACAATCAAAATTATCCAAATAAAAATATTACTATATCAAATATCATCGTTATTCATTTCGCGGAAACCATTTAAACTAAGGCAAAAGGCAAGTTGTATATTACATGTGCTACATGCCATCCAACATTACGCATTCAGATGAGGCTTGTTTTAATTAGAATATTTCCCGTCTCTCAATTAGCTACTAAATAGTCAGTTAGACAAAGAATTTAATTACATGAACGTAAAATTATGCATGTTATAAAGTTTTTTCTAGTATGAAACAGCCTTCGTGGTTTGGTTGTTTATAAAAAAGGACGATCGATCATACGCATCCGTTTGCTACATGTGCTTACGCGTAGGCGTCTGTATCTAAGTTCTCACAGTTCGCCTTGTCTTCGTCTTAATTGAATATAATAACATTCATTTTAATATAAATACGCCCTGCTAATACCAGTCATGCTATATCGCGTAGGACGGCTCTTAGAAAAACATAATTATGAGATAATTCGTCTGAGTTTGTATACAAAGTGATCTTCTCTTAAGTCATTTATTAATTTTAGTTATTTTTATTTTATATCAAAACTATTTCTGAAAATGTGAACTATGATGATCAACCGTATTAGGGTATCACCAAGGCATGTAGGTCTTTACAGCAAAATTAAAATGCATGGTGCGTCATCGAAAATGAATTTGCAGTTCGGCTGCCTAATCATTTAATCTCTCACTTGCCCTTGCCTAAATGCCTTATGTCTAAATAATAAATCTTCAGACGAGTTAAAACTTTGTGGTGTTTTACGAAGATTTGTTACAAGTCCTCTCATTATTTCAAAACCTGTAAAGCGCCCACGATGTGACATAGCCATTGTTTCCTGTGTGGGATTTTGTCTAAAATATATAAAAGGTATACATTTTACAAAAGATTTACATTATACTCATTACATAGCTTATTATACAGTAGGTAAATAACGTCTTATATTGCAAATAATTGCGGGTGTTATGGAGCTAACTGGTTCTGTAGTGGATCGCGTAACATGTTCTTTTATTTAAAGAATTTGTTTATGTACTATAATCAGCAACTTTTGATATCAACTTCCTGTCCATTTCTCGTATTACTTTAATTGCTCTACTTGATAAATATAGAGCGCTTAACATAAGGTTTGTTGTTGTTAAACATTCGTGTTGCTTTCATAAATAAAATATGTTTTCAACAAGATACACTTCACTGCGTAGTATGCTACAATATTTTGTATATAGTAATTGAAGTAAAAACAAAAACAATTTTTCTCAATAAGAAGCGTAAAAATGGTTGAGAATCCAGTTGGTTTTGGATTTCATTTAAAACTTTATTGAAAAATTTGATTTAACACCTGGCGCAGACTCGAAAGTTGCGCCAAAGCATTTGAATTTGCACTTAGATTTAGGCACATAACAAATAAATAAAATAAGTGTATAAAATAAACCGTATATTTTATGCGAAAACAAAGTCTGAGTATGCTTTATTGTACACCATACGAAATTCATAGTACATAATACTAAATAACCATACACACATCATCACACATCATCAGCCTTTAACAGTCCACTGCTGGACTAGGCCTCTCCTTTCAAAGGAGGATTTGGCCTACTATACCACGCTGGCCAAACGGGTTGGTATAGGGTTTGTATCAAGTTTTCCTTCTCTTACAGTGCTTTTCTCTACATAATATGCTCCCTCTGTCGGCTCTTACGACACCCATGGGATGATATGGGGTGATGACATTTCGTATTCTTAATCCGTCACCACACGGACTAAATAACCATACAAAATAACCTTTTATGATATTTCGCGGTTTGTACGTCTGCGAAAGTAAGATGTTTATTCGCATAATTATGTATCATTATGTCATATATTTGCTTCACAGATACTGTTATGACTTCTAGCAAGTAAAAAGATCATTATAAATAGTGAAGAGTAATGTAAGTTTCTTGTGTCATTTAATTAAGACGGGTGTAATCCGGGGGCTCACCTCGATGACCGTCATTATCATTACGGAGATTAGAATTTAGTGTAAGTGGAACACATTTATCTATTACAAGTTCAAGCGAGCTCCTAGATTGCGGTTAGTTTTTGCGGCCAGAAGTGAACCCACTGTATTGCAAATACCGTAACTTGCAGATACAATATATTAGCTATGGTATAGAACTAATGAGCATTTATTAGTAGAACATTACAGAATATTAATTTTAACTATATTCATTACCATACTTACATAATCATAATGTCTAAATATATGTATGACACGGGCATTACCTATAAAATTTAAGTTAGATAGTACGCATTAACTGTATAGCTTCGTAGAACCTAATTATAAGAGACCCTTATAGTTTGACCAAGTCCATCTGAATGGCTGCTCTTTTACCTTGCTGGAATTGAAATGATCTGAAGTTCTGAAATTTGGTAGGTTTGGTTATGCCTACTGGTCGCGATTATAAACTGAAAACACTTTAAATTTTGTATTAAGCATTAACTTTTGTAATAAATAACAGGCTAATAAATGAGTATAAGTTTAATATTATGCTAAATAATTATAGTGTACAATGCAATAATAGGCTAGAATGAGAATGCTAGAATAGAAAACATTATTGTAAATATATCTATTGCTATTTGGAATATATACTTATTATATAGGTAAATCAGATACTAAAAAAATTAAACGTTTCCAATTTCTATTGCATGTAGTGGATTAACCGGCGAACTAATCATCGGAATTCCAGCAAACAAACAAATCAGCATAATGTCAGTACAACCAGTCGTAGTAGACAACAGACTGACGCGAAGTATATGGTAATGATAACATTCTAAACACATGAGGTACGCGTGTAACGGTTACAGCATCATTGTTATCGATTTCACGGTTTATGCAATACAATACGAACAAGATAGTAAGTATTGCATAAAAATACCGTGCGCTTGACTATCGTGTCAAACTCGATCACAACTGTTAATAGAATAATGCTCCTTGTGACCGAAGTGTTATAATGGCCACTTCCTGACGTGTGCACTGCAATTAACTGTATGGAGATTCGTTCCGACTTTTTCTTCTTCACGAACAATCTACGATGACTGCCGAGTGTTAAATGATATGACATTTACGAAATATCTGAAGTTACCGGTACATACAGCGGCTGAATATTGATAAGACAGGTTTTGTAATGGATGGTTTACTTCAGTAACTGATATTGATAAGATGTCTTCAGCAAAGTAACGCGACGTATGACAATATGTGATGAATTGTTTACTGAAAATAGAAGCCACTCTAGTGTCAAGTCCAACAACTTTTAATGAATGTTAGCACCTATTAATCGTCCATTGCTTTTATCCATCAGTTTCTATTGAGAAGCAATCACAAGCAATCTGATTTGTGATCACGCGAGGGGAAATTACAACAGTAAGCTACGTGGCCACTTTCTGATGAGACACATAATGCTAAATGAGTTGATACAGTTACGTTTCATTGGCCACCCTCGAAGTATTTCCGCTTCTGTACCTTAAATCTGAAGAAAGTACATACACGTGCTAGCTGTTGAAAAACATTCCGTTACGATAAGCGGTTTAATTGCGCGGAAATTGTCAGACTTTAGGAAATACTCGATTATTTGAAAAGTAGCAATTGTAGGAAATATGAAGGTAGTATATAGCTCTAAGATGAAAGTGATATAAATAAAATAAAAATCCCTTTGTTTCATGCAAATGTTACATACATAACACAAAAATAATTAACATTAGTTACACGAATTTCACTTGTTTTAGAAAATGTTTAATATAATTATATAAAGGTTTTTGTTTTCATGAACCCCTCCTTAAATGAAGGTGAAGGCCTCCTCTAAAGACTGCCATATGTCTCTATCCTGAGCTATTTGCGGCCAGCAGGTACCAGCTACTTTTGTCAACTCGTCTGCCCATCTCTTGTAGAAAGTGTTATAAAGCCGATCAATTGTCGATGCCCTGTGCGATGGCCTTGTACTTGCGCGTAATAACTCTTTTGTTTCATGTGCATCGTCTGTAGATTCACAATAGTTTATTTGCACAAGCGAATATAATGGGAGATGTTATTACCGAGATAGCGGCATCATTCTATTGTTTCGTATAATTTTGGTAATGTCTAGTGAAAATATTTTTTCTTTAGTTAAGAAATTATATTTGTTTCTGCAACGCAAAATAATCATCGGTTTTAGAAAGTTTCTCTTTGTAGTCAATGTGTAAATCAAAGATTAAAGTACCAAAGCGTAATTAATAATAAAAATAAAAAGCCTAGATTTTCTGTAGTAAGTGTACACAATTAAAAAACGTTCAAAGTTAAATGCCAGTAAATAATCTGAATGTATGTACCTACCTATAGTACTTAATATTTACCGGTTTTGGATCTGTCATACGATATATCACGGATTAATATTTGTTAATTGAGGTTATTTAAGCTTAATTTACTTCAGAACGCGAGATTGAACTTATTTTCATGTCTCATTTCCTCAATTAAATGTCATGTGACAATAACACAAAATTAATAATAATTGTTTACGAGCGGTCTTAACGGCTTTATTTATTTATATTGCTATATAAATACAGCCGTTTATTACATTGCTTATTATATTATTGTTTTATACATGCAAACCTGTATTTTTACGCTACCCGCTGAAAAATAAATCCACTTTCAATCTATTAGAATTTTCTTTTTATAATTTTAGATCAATGTTCAGATTTGTTATTATTACAAAACTTACTGGATTATGACGAAACGATATCTGTTAATCTGTTATCATAATCAACGGCAGCGGAGCGCAACTTGTCAAACCGCAATGTCCCCACCATAGTGAAACCCATGTCTTAGCGAAAGTTGATTTGTGGCCACGTTATAAACAACGTGTAGATTATGGAAATCGCTGGGTTTTCCTTTCAATGAATTATTTTTCTTCGATGCGCCACAGTTTCAGTAATGGATCAAACGACCTATGTTGTGTAGACCCTTTTAGCTTATTACTATTTTTCATACAAATTGTTTGTTTTTAATGGAGTAAGTTACTAAGTAGCTTTAAGGTATAAATACCTCTGTATTTCGCTGTAATTTTGACTGACTTGTTGAACGGTTGTAGTTGCGGAAGGCTGTGTTTAAAATCGATTCAACTTTTCCCTTCAATCTTCATATTGGACCGGTCACTGCATAAGTATTTTGACTTTTTATGGAAATTATTTAACCAAGTCGTCGGGTTGCCATATCACTTCGTTACATAACCTGCGAAATCGTTAATTACACAGAGGACGTAATGGTTTGGAGGTCGTTGTGCCAAACTTAACAAGATTATCTCATTTCGTAGGTGTTCCTCGTTTAGGATAAGCGCTCGAGGATCCATTGAAATTGGAGCCTTGAATCATTTTAGACAGTTAGTGGAATTGCTGCTAGTCACATGATGTTTACCTATGAACTAGCTTCCATCTGAGGGTGTGGCCGCGTGGTTTGTTGAGAAAAAGTACTGTATATGTTAATGCTAATAATAAACTAGCTGAGAGCGAAATCTGATTGGAATATATCTAATTTAATGAAATTAAACTGTGTTTATACATACATACATACATACATATCGTCACGCCTTTTATCCCCGAAGGGGTAGGCAGAGGGGTATTTCTACACCCACTTTTCGCCAGATATACTTTAGTCCCACGTAATAAAGGGCGAGCCTATTGCCGTACCGGGCACATTTCCAGACTCCGTGCTGCTACTGAGAATTTCGTGACAGAAAAACCCATTAACACTGCCCGACCCAGGAATCGAACCCGGGACCTCCCGATCCCACGCGCACATTTATGCCGCGAGACCAACGAGGCAGTCGTATAGGGTTTGATGTCGAGTTTTCCGTCTCTACGCAAAGATGGTATTTGCATCGTGTTATCCCTTAGTCGCCTCTTACGACACCCACGGGAAGATAGGGGGTGGTGACACTTGTATTCTATGCCGTCAACCACACGGCAAACTGTGTTTATTTATAAATAAATAGGCACCTATAATTATGTATTCGTTCTGGCGTTCGTAAGTTCCATCTACGCTAAGGAGAAGATTATGTATTTTAGAGATGTATCTTTATAAATATTTTGCCCTTTAAAACGGCTAATAACTATTCTTAAGACGGTTATGTAACTACGAAGTTTTTAACTTACAATATTGATGTTATGCGCCAGCCAGTTGACATAAACTGTATAATATATCATATAACTAAATGAGCCAAGCCAAGCCAGTGAAAGCAGTTACGTACAAAATTGTTTCCAATTAAAGTGAGATCACATTCGTAATTAATTTTATTGCCTCTATTTAGATGTCTACCAGATAGCATTCTTAATTGATCCTTGAATTCAATGCACACTTCATTTATATTTCTATTACCTTGCCGATTCTACTGTCACTATCTTATCCATATTAATTACTAACGGAAAGATTGCATACATATATTTATGTTTAATATGTTTGTTGTTTTGGTTTATGTTTAAGAAATTAAAGTTATATTCTAATAATATAACATAGAACAATCACATTTTGTCTTAGTTGGGAATTAAATTCGTGAATCGAACGAACGTAGCAGCTAGAGTCATTAACCAGTTCACTTACCATATTTCCAATTACTTAGGTTTCAAAGTAATTAATAGAAACTGCAGCGGGATAAAAAATAGCTAAGATTTAATAGAGTTACAGTGCAGTACCTTTATTGTTCACTAAATATGTCTGCTGAGCCAGCTAATGCGACGACGCGCACCCCTTTTATTGTCGCTGTACCCTAATGCAATTCATTAGGTGGTGCATGTTAAGCCCACCCCTAGAGGGTGACCTAGGGCCCCGAGGCTCGTGCCCCGTGGGGCCGTGGGGCCGGGGGTCCATTAGAGCAGTCGATATGCTTAGATGAGCAGCCACTGTACAGGGTGCATGCAATTTGTGCACGTGTTTAGGGTGTCTGCGTCAAAAAATACGCGACAGATTTCCCATTATCTTTTCAATACGTTGATATGAAGAAATCAAAGTATTTCCTGCGCAGAAATCAGAATTATATTTTTTCTTTGTTGATACGTTATACGCGGTATTATTGATTTGAAACGAAAGTAGAATTGTACCGTTATTCAGAATTACCTACAGTTATAATTCATTTGTCACGTACGATGCTTCTTAATATAGCACACACTCGTAAACTTATCAAAATTTGAGTTGAATTTACCATATTTTGTATCTACTTATATCTTCTATAATTATCATTATCGTCATCTTATGCTAGTGGCGGCATCTATGACTTTCGTCTTGTAGCCCGGGATCCGTAATCTAGCCTCACTAGCTATGACAGAATATAAGCTTTTCCAAAGAGCAACTGTTGATTATATGTACTAAAATACATACACAAAAGGTGTAATCATGGTGTAATATTACACCCACATTTCGCCATGAATTTTTAGGTCCCACGTAATAGGGGGCGAGCCTATTGCCGTTACCGGGCACACCACCAGACTCCGTGCTGCTACTGAGAATTCGGAAAAACCCAGTAACACTTTTGCCCGACCCGGGAATCGAACCCGGGACCTCCGATCAGCAGTCGCATACACTATCCACTGGACCACGGTCTAATTAAAATACCTTGTAGGTATAATTAAATGTAAAATCTAGTTCATTTAGTAGCTGTCTAATCAAGTTAAGAGATCGCTAAGTGACAGTCAGCAGATACATGTAATGGTGCCAAGGTCCTACGTTTTCAATGTCAATGATTGTATATCATCTTTGCCAGACCACTACATAATGCTGTCTGCCATATATGGTCCAGTTTGTTTGTACAGGTGATCAAAGAACATGACAGTTTCAATTAAAACTGCGATTGAAAGGCGTAGACGTAAATTAATGAGCTAGGAAGTTAGAACAAGGACACTTTTTTGTACCAAGATTTTACGTTAGCGTGATAGGTAGCTAGGTACTAAAACACTTTTTGATGCAATTGCCCTTTTGTAGTGAACAAATGAAAATCGTGAATTTAGTGCTGTAACGGAAAATGTGCAAAAAATTCATACCCGGCTGCAACCAGACAGACCCCGTTACAAGAAAACTGATAAACAAACTAAGATATTTATAAACAGAATAGACAATCATATTTAGGTATCTATAGAAGACTCATCTGACAAGGATTTGTCCTGGAAAGGAACCGAAGCTATGAGCTCCGGCTTAACAGACAGGATCACATACTGCTAGATCAACAGACCTGTTATAATTCTCATGGATATTTCTCGTTAAAAAAGATTACAATTCTTGTTAGCCGTTCATTCATTAATCGTGTGTAGTTTAGTATACCCAACAGCGTGCTCATATAAAAGGTGGGTTTCTTGAGCTAATTTCGCGAAAACTAACAAAAAAATAACAGTTATATTTTCGGTTCTACACCAATTGTTTTATGCTCACTCAGTAAGTCGTAACTCAGGAGTGTTAATTAGAGTTAATTAACTTTTTACTACTACATGTTCGTGAGGCTGTTTAAAACTAGATCTTTTCAGCTAAACTGATAGATAAATCACTCAATCACACTTAAGTGGCTGTTTGTTACATAAAAAGGCTGCGTTTTTAACCGACTTCAAGAGTCGGTGGCAGCGATTAGGGAAATTTCTTCCTTTCTCATCATGATGCTGCAGTATGGCAGCCACGACGACGTCAAAAAGTTATTGTTAATATTTTGTACTAAGCAAGATATATGGATACAGTATTGTAAGTAGTATGGAGTGTGGAACTTGTGGAAGTATCGTGTAGACAGTTAATGTAATACGCAGTATGCGTGTTATATAAATTATCAATTTCTAACTACTGCTGTAGTACGATCATCAAACCACCGCTATTAGCTAATAAAAGTGTGAACCATCTTTGCTCCGACAGGAGTACCTATTACAATCAACTCATGACAACGTTAGTCCCCATGCCGAGAAAACCAATACAATATTTTTTCTTAAGAGAAAATCAATACAACCTTTTTGCCAAGCTTGGCAATCGATTCACAGAACTGCTAGTATCAATAGTTGTCTGCACTGGCGCCACTGGACCTAGGATAAAACCGATAAGTACGTTTATAACTCAAAGTAGTACTATTTACTGTTATAGTCTTATAATATACCTAGTTAGTTACGTCCTTAGAGTGGACTACGCCGCCAATAGAAACGTGATTGACATATAGATATCGGTGGTTGCGTGAATGACTGCCGATCGCCAATAACTTATCAGTTATCACTTGGCATTAATATCGCTTTTGTACTCGCTAGTACTCGGTACCACCCAAGAGCGCATTGTTGTGTGGGTACTTAATTATCGGATCTGACACCTTGGCACCTTTGTAATTGTTAGATCACAGGTCAAGTCTTGCACCTTACTCGTTAATATCCTCGTTTATTTTGAATCAATTCCCGCATTAGAAACAATAAGGATTGTTCCTAGTGGGACTCCTGAAGACGACGCTTTACTTTTGTCTTTTTTATTTCATAGGCCAAGATTTGACAATGTTTTCTTGTTAGTACAGTTTATTGTGAGTAGTGCGGTGACAACTATATTCTTAAGATTAGCCTGTCTCCAGTGGATTTGGTCATGGTAAGGGCTCCTTTTACGCTGGATCATTTACCTACTTGACTATTTAACGCTGACCTATAAGTTCTTGATCTTTACAGACTCAAATTTATGTTACGGTAAATCTGATTAATTGAAAATTATTAATATTTTTACAAAATTATTAATAATAACCACATGTTTTGGTAAATGTGAATAAACGATCAAAATTTATTACTTTTAGTAGTAATTATTAATAATTCACGACACATATTGGTAAAAGTTATAAAATAAATAAAAACCCAATGTTTTTTGACCAGCAGGTATTTATTTAGGGATATTTTTAACTGTACATTAAAAAAAACGTTCTACAAAATATAATTTAAAAATCTCGTCCGCTTAGGAAACTTATCCACTCAGAAAACTTAATAGGTTATGTTAGGTTCTCTTGTGTCCCTGCACCCAAAATAGGAGCCCTGCGAAGCAGGGCTCCGTCAACTCAGCTTGCAGCTGCAAACTAAGCAAACAACAAAGCAAGAAAGTCTTTCGTGGTACATAAAATTGGCCACTTATTACATTTATCACTACTAGGGTTAAATTATTAATAAAAACCGACAAATGTGATTAATTTATCACTTTAACCCGACTTTCGGTAATTATTAATAATAATACATAATTATTAATAATCTTCAATTATTCACTCTTACCGTAACATATATATCTAGCAGGTAAAGGCGTATTACACCCACATTCGCATACATACAAGAACATATTATTGCTTTACCGCGTAGATTGCCAGACTGTATCCTGCTAGTGCAAAATTCCTAACAGAAAACCCAACAAAACTAGTCTGAATAAGAATTTGTTCTCAACAAGTAAGAAAAAGTTGATTACAAATTTACGCTGAATGGATATATGAAATGTAATCAAAAACTGCGGTCGTAATTTAGTTTTCGTCATACACAACATTACGAACAGCTTTTTCTTTAGACTTTTGACCGGAAACTTGCTGCCGGTAGTAAAAGGTGCTTGATCTCTTAACTTTAACCTTTTATGAAAGCATATTTAATTAAATTCGGTAGTGAAATCACGGCACGCGGACCAAATAAAACAAAATTATCGCAAACTAGTTTGTTCTCGTTAAAAGCAGTGAATATGCGTGTTTTACGAAAGGTTATAAAACCTAATCAACATTCTGAAATCAACTTTTCTGAATTAATAAGTTATTGTATGAGTATTAGTTTTCGTTTTCATATCAAGTAACAGCGACCTAAATCTCGGGTGGATGGCGTGCCGTGTCGTTCTTGTTAAGTATAGGTGTTAACTGACCTATTTCTATGCAATGCCGATACGGAGACCACTAGATTTACCTGCCTTAACCCCTTGTATGCCGGAACGCAGATCTACGCGAGACACAATGGCTTTTTCATTGTGTCTGGCATTCCGGCATACAAGATGTTAAGAACATTGGACTTATTGACTTGCATACGTGAGTGACGCTACAGAGTCAAAGGCCTCACGGGAATAACAATTGCAGCAGAGCATTTCTATATAATGTAACATTTTTACGAATACAGGACAAGCTATAGTTTGAAAAAGCATTTTCATGTTAGGCAAGGTTCCTGCGATTGCTAGACACTGCCTTCTACGTGATGCCATTGCCAACTATTCGCGAGCATTTTTTTAAATTTTATTAAGTAAATTAACGCTTCTGTAAATGTATTGCTATAAACCCAAAATAAACGAAATAGAGTCCATAAATACGATTATACGGCTAGTAGTTTAAATTCACAAGCAAATATGTGCAATTTAAATGATACTCCTAATGTCTTACAAGTTCAAATCTTACCCAAAACGAACATTTAAGGCGCTGTTATACCTCAGAAGCCGTGAAACACCTAATTTTTCGTCGCGCATCTAGCCATAACGGTACATATTACAAACTAGCAAAAATTAGAGCTTAAAGTCAAAAGTCTGAACAAAAGACTTTTGAAAGAATTTTTCATGTACGTAAAATAGAATCACGGTAAAAAAATCACAAAATCGAGGCAGAAAATAATCTTTCGTCTCACTGTTTGCAATATTTTGATCGTAAGCTGTCATATTTTTTTTTGATAATATTGTAGGAAATCTAATGAACTAAAGAATTACCCTATTTATTTTCATATTATACGTGTATATTTTGAAAAATTAAATAAAATCTGCGAAATGTCTATGATTTTGACGCTCGGTAGATCCCATCAATATCAAACGCTTCAGCAATTTAAACCTTATTAGCATAAGCGGTGTACTGAGTGTCAGTTGCTAGTTTACGCCCCACCCAGACCTCATCATTCGGCTATGAGCCCTGTGAAAGATAGGTCATGTCGCTTGCGTCTCCGCTGCACGAAATTTTACGTAAACCTGTTTGTTATTATAATACGCCGATTTGAGTTCGTAATTTCATGTTTTATGTTATAGACTGAATACTTTGAATCAAATAGGCTTTTCATGTATGGGCACATATAATTAGGACCTAAGTTTATACTCTTGTTGCGTTTAATGTGTTATGGTTTCTGTGCTTATAAATATATAATTAGAAGAATAAAATATGGACAATTAGAGAAATGAAGTTTTACGAAGGATTTGTACAAGAAAGCGTCGTAATAAAATAGAAATTCATCCATGGCCAAGTGATTATGTAACATTTTTACACAAATTATTTTCATAAGAGTCTTTTATGACTAACTATGTTACTTATATATTATCGATTATGCATAATATAATTATATAAATTATTCTCACAATACATAGCTGCCACAGTTTTCAATTTTTGAAAGAGTAATAACATAAAATCGAATCATTTTATGTACCTATATTTTAAATTCATTAGCTTGTCAGAGCGCCTGGAGCGCTAAGATGCCGCCACGGCGAACAATAATGATGACAGCGCTAATATGGCGCTCCGCAATCCGCACACAAGCGGTAACGAATGTTGTATTATTGTGTTTTGAACATAAACCTTTTTAGGCACATCGGGTAAAACTTTGATTATTCATAAACTAACAGTACATCTAATATCTTTTTAATTTCTAAAATCAATCATTTATAAGTAAGAAGGTAACTTCTCTGTTTGCTATAACACAAGATATAGTATTTTTTTAATAATAAAGTACGTAACTAATTATCATCATTGTAATTACAGTGAAGTTAAAGATAACAGTTCTGCAACGTCTTACACACATTTGACTTCAGTCATTCCTAACACGATCTGTTCAAGAGCTAGCCAAGAAATGCCAAACAATTTTTTTTAACTAATTTGACTCAAATTCCGTAGTGATAAGCAAAAATTACAAGAGGGATAGCAGTGACTGGTTCGAATTGCGTAAGAATATGTTGACAGATTGAAATTTTTGTATAGTGGTAAAAAGCTATACAGCAGTAAAGCCAACTTAGTAAAAAATATTTTGTACAAATAAAATATTTGCAATGTAAAATCAGTTGCGCATGGAATCTAAAATGAACAACTGGCTTTGCAACAACTGGCGAAGCAAGAAAATGTAACAATCGAGCCTTGTGGATTATTCGATTATTGGTGCCACGCCAGATGGATTAATAGGTCCAAACACGATTGTGGAAATTTAATGTTCTAAAGTTGCCTATAAGAATGGCCTGGAGAATAGTATAAGGGCAAATAAAATACAAATATGGAAACATGATAAAAAAGTGAACTGACTAGTCTAAACAAATATTGTAATTATTATTACCAAATTCAGGGGCAACGCCACGTTACACGCAAACAAAAGTGTTTATTTGCTGTGTGGAGTGGCGAAAGTATACCACTAAAAATAGAAATTATAGAAAGAGATGATGTTTTCTGGGAGAAGCTTGTGGCGTTTTATATGAATTGGCAGTAGCCTGAAATTGTTGATTCTCGTCAAGCTCAAGGGCTGGCATTGCGAGATCACGGAGAGGAAAATGTTTAATCAGTGCTTGAAATTTCTACAATACCAAGCCGTAAAAGGAAAGTAAATGAAACTGTGCCTCGTGAACAACAGCAAATAATAAGTATTGAAGCCTTATCACCTCACACACTAGCTTTAACTTTCGATGAGAATAAAGAAAACCTGCCGGGTTGTAGCAGACAGTGAACTTTTGATGAGCTGTAAACTCTGTATTTCGTTAATAAATTATAAATGAATATAAATAAATATCTTTTAATATTTATTTTCTTTGAAACACACATATTTGAAGCGAAAGAAATTTTTTATATTTTTCCATACAAACATGTATGACGAGAGCTAACGAAAAAGCAGTAACTCAAATTCTAATTCTATAATTTTCTAAGCGACATAGCAGTATCTCATGAATAAGGTATATCCACATATATTTTTGATGTTTCATCTATTTTGAAAAATAATAATGGGTTGGGTTTCGAAACGAGTCGCCTGAATTTGAGGGTATTGTTAGTGTAGGGGGCTTAAGGTAGTTCGTTTTAATCCCCTAAAAGTAATTTTGGCTGCCGGAGTTGCGTCTAAATATTTTTAAACAATTTCCAAAATTTCATAAATACTTCGGCAATTATGCAAAACGGAACATAGTTTTTATACTTTAGTACAGTTTTACAAATGTAATTTTTAGGTTTTATGTGAAAAACGTGAAACGAAACGCAAAACTGCCATCTTGGAATGATCATATTGACAGCTAATGTCAAATTTGTGCGTCATTGCTTTCAAGTGCCTTGGGTTAGGTGCGACTGTAATAAGTAAATAAATAGGTTATGTTAGGTTCTCTTTTGACCCTTAATCCGAAAATAGGAGCCCTTCGCAGGGCTCCGACAAACTTAGTTTATTGAACTAGTGTGATTAATGTGGAAATTGGCAGTGCCATACACACCGATGTTTGGAGATATTTTTTTCAGAGGAAACGAAGTATTTCCGGCAAGTGAAAATGGTTTCAAGACCTCCCCTGCTCCCTCTCCAATCACTCACAACCCCTAAAAACGGCGACGTATTTCGAAACCTTTGCCATAATAATTATACCTATAATAACAATACACATCCATAAATAAATAAAAGAAATCAACTTTTACTAAACTTCAATTATCTCGTAACTCGCTTTAGTTGAGATACGGCTTTTGCGCTTTGTAGAACAGTATTGTGTTTTTTAGGGTACCGTAGCCAAAAATTGTAAAAACGGAACCCTTATAGATTCGCAATGTCTGTCTGTCTGTCCGCCCGTATGTCACAGCCAATTTATTGCAAAACAGATTTGAAAACTGGCAGGAATGGAATTAGATGTAGGTATTCTATGAACTGCTTCACTATTTTTATACAAAAACAAAACAAACATAATAATTGCCTCTCCATACATGGAACTGACTTAATTATTTTTATCATCTTACGGCACGTAGCTATTTACCTACTTTCGTCAACATTTAATTCCTATAACGTCTAATGTAAACCAGTTTTGCTCATGGCTGCACTGAGAACAAAAATTGCGCTATGCCTATATTGTACCAACAGATTGATGTATGTAATATAAATTTTAATATCAGTATCTCAATTCAATATGCTAAAACGTTTTGCTTGCGATTTTGAAATATTGGAATGCGGATGTCGCCAGAATACGGCCGCACGCGACGAGAATGAAGGGGGGCGCCCCGCAGTAGACGGAGCTAAGCTCCCTTCACCTCCCCTGCTTCACCCCCTCATTTACCAAAACAGTCGCTTAGGACAGCGCCTTAAACATGAACCTGGAGGTTCCTTGCAACCGTAGATTCAATTTGAATAAAGCGTTTGATGATTACTATGATGATATCCTCCCTACGGCGGGACGTTTTTTGTGTAGTTAGCAAAACAAAAAAATCGTAGCAGTAATAATATACTTGGCTCTGTTGTTGTGTGTTGTAGTGTGAGATAAGTATATCAAGGTAAGTACTTAGCACGAGTCGACTGCACGTGTTCGGCAAGCAGATACATATGGATGGGAGGCCCCGCGACCACATAACCCATTATTGTGTCTTGCCGACTTGACAATTAAAATAGCCGTGACTAAGTAACGATTGAAACCGTTGCAATGTGCTTAAAGTGTCATCGTATTAACAAGAACATATGTGGGCACATCTCGAATGATTTTTTGTCTGAAAATACAAGAATACAACCATTGAAACATGTATGTAGGTACATATTTTAAGCGCCAGATATATGGAAGTAGCAGTAGTAAACTGCCATTTGTCGAAAATTACAATCTTTTAAGTTAGGTTTTATCCACGAATAATATATTTATGAATTTTATACCTGAAAATTGTTTTCATGTAATCAAACGCTCATTGTGTCAATACAACACATAGTTAAATCAAGTATTTCGATATGCATTTCACCGACAACACTGCAATAGTTTCTTTATAAAATAGTCGATTCGAAAGCAGGTACCTAGTTTATGCTATGTAGATCGTATCACCGGACTGCCCAGTAGCTGAGCGCCGTTCATTCATAGTAATTTGATGCACATTATAACAAACGCACATGCAATTTAAACTAGTAGCCTGCCAGATAAGATATTGTTGTTTTCCGGGTCGGCCAGTCGAGATAAAACGTCGTTTAGTTAAAATGAATAGTGTCAACGAGCTTGTTGTGTTTGTTTATAATTTTGGTGAACCGTCACAACGTATGGTGGATAATCAAGTCTATTATTCCACGGGTGTGTCGCAATGATGTCATAATAAGTATCTGCGCGTTATGGTTTTACAAAAGTATTGAATTATTTATTACAAAGACGTAGTGTATGGGTTCTGAGTCATCGGCGCCGCGGTCCTAAACCTCGGAACATAAACTGAGACGATGTACAACATTTACTTGCGTGAACAAGACGAGAGTTAAGTGGAGGCGTTACAACGATTTTACTTGCGTAAAATTGCACTATTTACTCTACAAGACTAGAAAACAGAAGAAAATACTTGTTTGTAGAAAATATATGATGTTGCTTTATCCTACTTTTCCTACCATACAGGTAATGATGAGTCGCACACCGGTCCATGAATAGATTTCTAAAATAATATGCTTCAAAACGAACGTTTGCACCGTAAACTATATTCTGCTGAGTTTGAATGTAACTGTCGAAAATAAAGCGTTAAATCATTTCTTAGCTTCATTAGTCTGGCTCAGTGCCAGCATCCGTTGTACAAGGATGTTCAGCCGGGATATGATCACCGGGTGTAAGCTGACGTCAGGCCAGAAACCCCCTTTATGTTAAGCTAAATGAGTTCAACATTAGGACGCGCTCCAAAATTTTTAATTCTATTATAAAATTTTACGATTGGTAAAAGCCAAACTCATAACATCTCCCTATAGTTTACTAAACAAAAGGACGTTGTAGGTGGTCGTCTTTAAAATGTCGTAAAACAACGTTTCTTGACAAGACACAAAACTTTGGCGTCATATACGCCACGAATAATAATACAATTATGTTAACATAAGCTTTTGAATAAATTCATTTCCAACTTTTATAGTCGCTGAGTTAGTTTTGGTCATCAAGATGCGCGAATTATTCATTAGGTACTAGAGGACCCCAGCAGCTATGCCTGCAATTTTTTTAAATTTACCCGTTTTGGTGGATCCCGTGGGAATTTCGGGAAATCCCTTCTTAGTGCACCCCTACGGTCCCCAAGGAATATACATGCCAAATTTCAGCTTCCTGCGCCCAATAGTTTCGGCTGTAGGTCTGTCAGTCAGTCAGTAACGCAAGGATTTTATATATTAAGATTAGCTCAGACTTTATGGATATTTGCGTTCTTCTTGCACAATGTCACTATGTTGGGTAAATAGCGTATACGCTTTGCATAGCTATGTTTTGCGAGGATTTACGGGCTCTGCCACAAGTGGCTTTGAACATAAATCGTAGAATTGGTAGAATTCTAGCCCTGAAAAGGTAACGTGAAGCTTTCAGGAATACAGATAGTCTGATTATCTTTACGACTTTCTTTAGGGGCGCTAAGGCTAAGAGAATCTTGACAATATATCAGATTTCATAACAGGGATTTTCTTTTTTATTTGTTTTGGTGTTTCACTTTGAATTAAACATTGCACATAGAAAACAAGATGTAAATTAATATAAATTTTAAAATTGTAAATTATGTACGCCTCTGATATTTATTTATACAGAGAGAGTTTTATCAACATAATATGACGTAATTCAGAGGTATCATCTCTATAAGTTGAATGCACCATGCAAACTTTCCGAAAGATACGGAATATATCCAAATACTGCATCATTTTTGGAACATAAATTCATCCTCAACATTAGGGCGTATACATTATTTGTTAATACTTACTAGGTATATAGGTTTTCAATTATATTTACATAAAATTGCTCCTAACTCTTACCTATAGGTATATGTCCGTAACTTTCACCGATATGCCGTATAATTAGAAGGGACTAAAATACACCGTGCTCTTGAAGACTGATACAACGCTTTTATCAAACAGACGGCCATTATCAAATATTTATTAGTCAATTGAACTATATAAGTATTAGGGCCAAACATCGATGTCGTTGTTTAAACAACAGTAGATTTGAATAAAACGGTTCACTGGCTGGTTAGGCCATTGGCATATAAAAACAGTAGTGAATATTCCGAGTGACATCGTAAGCTCCTAGATTTAAATACCGGCTTGTGCAGAATTGTAGAACCTTTCAAATCCGTTTTTCTTCTACATAGGTGAATAAAATTTTTGCCTTCAATAATAATTTTCCTGTACTGCCGAGGGAATATCTAATAAAAAAATTACCTACTTCGGGTTCGATACCTCAATAATTTTTAAATAACTGTTAGTATTAGTAATAGTAATTTAAGAAGAAAGGATCATCGACATAGTGGAAATGAGAAGACAAAAGTTTAATCTACCTCGTGGCTCTAACACGAAATCTAGATACAACTTGTAAACATTAATATCGAAACACAACAGCTATACACAGTATGGCAACCTGTAGTAAGCTCTTTCATAACTTCTAGTTTCTTATTACATCCATTGATGATATCAACTCGTATATTTTTTAATATCTAACTTTATATCTAGTTTATGGCTGTCAGTGTAAACAATGGTGTTGGCACAGTGCCATCTGTTGGCGATTTAGCGCGATGTCTGATGACTAATACAAGGTTAATGGGAAGGATATGACGGTGTACGTAATTATAAGCAATAGAGTGTACATCGGTAGGTAATATTATCCTTGTAATAATGCCACTGTTGCGGTTAATGTCATTTTCTTGCAAGTTGCAATGATTGCAACGACCTATTTCATAATTTTAAGCGTATTTTACTTTACGATTTGTTTATGAACTCTATATATTTTTTTCTTTTTTACTTTTAAAATATTCACGCTGCGCTAGATATGTGTCAAAAGGATCTTGACAAAAATTCAATCAACGGACACAGAGCACACCCAGAATCATCGCATTTTCGAGCGAGAGACGCCGGCTTAAATCTCTAGACCATACATGTGTACCCTCCTGTAGTCGAATTGTAGTATCGCTTTCGTATCGCCCACCTCAATCACCAATGAGCATATTTTGGAATTATTTATATGAGTAGTATCTTTCTCAATCGGAAGCAAAAGAGCAGACGGATTGATGACCTGATTACCGCCGCCCATGGATACCTGCAAAACCATAGAAGTCACAAGAGCGCTGGCCTGGATGAGAATAGGAATTTGAGGAGCGGGATGAGGGAGAAAGAAAAAGGGATGGGACCTGCCGAACTCGCACTCACCGAACTATTATTTTACGCCGGTATCCAAAAATAAAATAAATCAGCAAAGCTCTACTTGGTACCTTTTAATAAAGACTGCCTCTTGTACTTATTCACAAACGTTATTTCTCCGTGTCTGTTTTCATTGTAAAGTAATATAAGCCAGCAAATTGCTATTATTTTTGGGCCATTTTCTGTAATTTTATTTTAGTCCCGTATACTTTATACGCCGTTCGTCAAATAATCTAATTGAAAGTTTATTTACAAAGTTTCAATAACTAGATAATATTACACACATCAATTCAATTATGGTAAAATAAATCACTGAAATGAATACCTGGGTTACCTACATATGTTTGTAAACAGTACCTATCTATTATGTTGACATGTTCGGTCACAAATACCTTGACAAGACAACACAGTCATGAGGTAACGGTTTGTTATTAAATAGCTTCAGATGTTTGTGTACGTTCTTCTTGACATAATCTTATTATACATTGTTTATGTTGTTCAACACGTGTAAAGTGCGAAAAGCCTTTATGCGAAAGAGATAAAGCTATCAATATATTTCCCTCCGCATTAGCTAAGTCTATTGAACTTACCTATTGTCTATAATATTCTTCTTCCACATTCACACAACACCGTCTAGTCCCAAACTAAGCTGCGCTTGTACTATGGGTACTAGACAATGGATAAACATACATATATACTTTTTTTTTGTAAATACATACATATTATACATAGAAATATCCAGACCAAGATAAACATCCATGTCATGCACACAAATGTTTGACTTGAGCGGGAATCGAACCCGCGACCTTCGGCGTAGCAATCGCTTACACTCCCGCTGCGCCAACCGGTCGTCAGTTCTATCTATTCCATAAACTACCCTATCTCATTTGAAGTGCCAAATTCTACGTCGTTGTTATAGTTGACTTAAACTATACTGAAATTTGTACAAAATCTGATGACTTAATATCAACCATCTGGAATTAATGATTAGCTCTACGTGCAAAAATAATTGCTAAATAATCTTTTATCAAGATAAAGTGGGTCGCTTCGGCTGACAGATTTTGAATTTATGATTAGTCGATTATAATATTAGATAAGCTGCATTCTTGAAAGTGTCACACGATCTTCCTGAAAATATAAGATCTGTCAGTGCGAATGGTTGCAATCACCTTATTGCTGTGCAGGCTTGATTAACAAGCCTGATAATGAATATTACTAGATTGATAATATATAAATTAGTTTTAATTAATAATATTAATCATAAATATTTACATATTGTTATTTATTAATAAAGTTTGGCTAGCTATGTCAACCTTATAAGAAAATGTACTTTATTTTAAATCTTTAAACGTAGGTTCAGACCGAAAATAGTAAGTTTAACTAACGCTTTCTCTTGAGAATTTGCACGGAAGTTTTCTTTCGTTTCACGGAACGTTGTAACTATAAACGGAGAAGTAGTAAAGTTTATTTTGGTACATGTTTGTAATCATCGTCAATTGTGCTTGCATTTCCCGCCAACGAGTAGGTGCGTTAAACATGCGTCAAGTACGATGATGAAACTTTAAATACAAAACTATTATTAGTTATTTGGTAAGCGGTGAAGCACCGACATTGTGTGGGATGGATGGGCAGGCAGCACCGCCTCCCAGCGCACACGGCGTACATTTGTAACACCCCACGTAATAACCAAGTAAAACTTATAAATCTCTTTGTTTTACATTTATTGACTATTCATAATTTTGCCACGGACTCCGATAAAATACGGGCTATTGTTTAGGAAACTTGCTGATTTTCTTTATATTTGTAATTTTGATGCGAGCGTGAATACGTTTGATATTCTTAAACCTGAAACTTTTGATACAGTACTGATATATTTTCTTACACATCAAACAAAATTGATGCCAGTTTTGTGCCTATTGCCGTGAACTAAGGTTTGTTGTCGCTGTCAGGATGTTGATATTTGACTACATGTAAATATTTCGCAGAATATTAAGTAATATAATATTGTTATATTAAACAATATAGTTTACCTCTAACAAAATTGAAGAAAAATAGTTTATGAGCCTCGTTTTCGGGCACTGTACCCTACTGTACATACTCTAAGGAATAATTAAATGAAAAATAATAATTTCCATTACGTTTACGTCAGTATTCATCGACGTCCCCAACCGCAATGATTAATCATGAAATAAAACCAATTGCTGATGCACACTCTTTAAGAATATCTACGAAAGAAGCTATACCGTTGACTCATCTTTAGTCGATGGTATTGTATGCAAAGCTAGTGACGTCGCCAATGGTTTCGGTACAATGGTGAATTAAGACAAAGCGCTGACGATTCGTTATGGTATTGCATTGTACTTGGTCATGCATCGCCTAGGAAGTTGGGACACTACACTTAAGTAAGTCACCCGAATACTTCCGACCCAATTGAGTTACAATGAAAACAGATAAGTATTTTCAAGGTGGTTGGATGACACGTTCTCTGCCAAAATGTGAATTTATTTATAAGATTAGATGCACTAAAAGTGCAGCATGAAATATGAATGAATTTCAGGTTGGGTGTCACGTTCATTCAGCTACTCAAAATTCACATCATTGTTTAATCAACAATCGTCTGTAAACATTACCGTTGTATTGTTTTCTTAATCTCTAAACATCACTATTTAGCGTTTTCGAGAATTCTATTGTTAATTAGAAATTCGGAAACCGCTTCAAATAATGCTGTGAAAACCGATGATTAAATCTCATCAGACGTTTAATTAAGGCTAGTCTGTTGGCCAGTGTCCAGGGACAGACATTTCACAAGAACTGGCCTCATTTGTCTAATTGTTATACAAAACAGTTATTAGTAGCATTTTTTAATGCACAATACTGCAATTTGTATAAATATGAGGGACTTATTATTGTTAATTATAGATAATTGTAATGCAATCGTTGTCGCTTGCACCTGTAGTTTTATTGTGCTAAGTGTCACGGACAGTTATACGATCCAGTTTAATGTGTGCCCTAAAATCAGCAATACTTTCGTATTGCCTACGTGATAACGTCGAAAAGTTACGTCAAAAGGATTGATAGGGGCAGTCATGAAAGTTCCGACGTACATCCTATTTCCATATTTGGTATAATTTGTGTATACATGTAATAGCTATGACTTATTTTATTCCTATCATATTAGTATGTTTGAGCTATGAGTCTGCTACAATATTATTTAACGTCTATCCATCCAAGATAGTAAACAAACCCAGAGGTCTTTTTCTGGGCTTCGATAAATATTTTATCCTGGATAATCTCGAAATACATGTATTATTTTGATTGATATTGCGACCAATCGTCTGCGTGTCATTACTTCTATTATAAAGACTTCGCCTAGAGAAAGGAAAGTAAAAAAAATAAAGAAAGTAAATTTAATTGATCCCTTCTTAGAAACATTAAGTTATTATATTACAAGGAGTAATCAGTTTGAAAACATAATAATCAGAATTATGTTCTTGACAGACTTTCCAGAGTTTTCATACGAGTATTATGATTCAAAAATTTATACAGCGGCACTTAAATCAAATCAAAGGACATAATCATTTTGTATTGTTTTGAATGGTTATAAAGCCATTTACACAAACACTCAATTTATACAGTTTTGTTCCATTCGGTAATATGCGACATAGGTAAGTAGATACGTAAATAATAGCTTTATTTTAAAATTGCGTAGATCTGGTAATCGTATGCTTTTACAATAAATACAAGATTGAAAAGAATCTACTACTGAGTCTAATAAAAATATATTATTTTTTCCTTTAGGGGTACTGCTATAAAGTACCGATTTTAAAAATATAACAAATTTATATTCCGCCATAAATAGTAAAGGAAAACTGCGTCCTTGGCGAATGGTGAAGTGATGATAAGTCCACATAAATATCTATTCGTTGATAGACATGTCTATCTTATTATTTGTATAGAAATACAGCGGCAATAATGAGCTATGCCTTTAGATGGCATGGATGATTGTATTATTTTATATGGGTTGGCTTGTGAGCCGCTCTAAGTCCCGGGAGAGCTGACTAAATGCCATCGGTCGTTACGGAATGCCAGGCGCCCGTTATTCGTCCTGATAACTTTGTCATAAGTACTTCAAGTAGGAAATTTAGCATGACGTCATATACTAAGCATGCGTCATTATGGATTTCATTACCAAATTCTTTCGGAGCTGTTGAGGTAAACAAGCTAAGAAAGGACTTTCGATAAACACGTCTCTTTAATATGAAGGCATTAATTCCATCATCATTTTCTTCTTTTGTCTATTTCTATTATGCTCTAAGATAATTGCAAATTGGGGCGGTGTTTCAGCCGTCAGGTAGGTATATATATAATATCGAAATTGCTGTATTGTTTTTATTGAAGTCTACCGTTATTTATCTAAGATGATATAACGAATGCTGTGCTTTAAAGGAAATCAAATGTTGTATTGACAATATTCTAACTATATATTAGGTATGCTAGTACATACAGGGTGTCACAAGACCCATCACCAAGCCGAAGTCTACTCGTTGTGGACATCATGCCAAGTCATACTGACCAAAAATAATACCTGGGAAACGACTTTTTTTAAGTTTTCACATTTTTTAAACCGCAATTAAAAGCGCGCGCGTGCAATGCTCGAAATGCCTACTTATCCATGGGGTCATACATAAGGCATCTAAAGAACATATTGGCGGGGTAAATGCATCAATTTTGTACCTAATTAGAAAAAATCCATACTAACTTTGAGCCTCAATATCTTCTGAACCAGTAATTTCCCAGGTATGGTGCCGAAGTAAAAAATGTTCGTAGTGATTGGTACAACATGTGATTTCATTTTTCGTGAAGGGTCTTTTTACACCCTGTATACCTGTAAATTTTTGTTAAATAGGTATAGTTAGGTAATCATTATGTTTATTGAGATTTACTTTTACACAAAATATAGAATATAATTACAAGACAAGTATTTTTTTACTTTTTACGTGTGTGATGTATCGAACGGTGTTATATAAAATAATATGTAAGCTCGACAAAGTTTTTGGACATTTGTTGAGACGTGGAAACTCGTCTCATGTATTAGTAATGAGTCTCACTTTTGGAACAAGTATGCCAACGTCTTTAGGGGTGATTAAATATTAATACTTTCGATAAGAGGTTATGCGTTAGATACTTATTGAGGGTATATGTTGGTATGTCCACGCGCGATTTGCGAGTATCGGTGACGTAAAAAAGTCCTTAGAAAATAATAAGTAAAGTTATTTGCAAAAATAAGCTGAAGGTTCCCTTGGTGTTCTATTATATAAGAGGCTGATTCAATTTAAACAATCTTATGATTGATAGATTAGGAGAAAAAAGGTAATAACTACAAAAACAGAGGTTACTTTGAATATTTTATTCAGATATCTAAAATACTTTTTTTAGGATTTGGTACCAAAGAGAAAATGCTTTATATGATGTAGATTAAGACTTATTTTTTTGGATTTTTTTCTATAACAATTACGGAGAAAAACGGTTTTAATTTACCCCTAATGACGCCCAATTCACATATGTATATCTTCGCCTTAAGTAACTAAAACATTGTACGAAACTGCATGATCCGGTAAGTTGTAGTGAAGGATTTTCTGTAAATTACTCAGACACCTTTTTTTTTTTTTTTTTTTTTTTTTTTTTTTTTTTTGTTTCGGGTTGGAAAATCCTCATGGAGTCCCTCCGCCCTGGGGGATGGACGAAGGGGACTGTCAGACTCTTACTGACTAAAAACCAACCCGTGTGCCTCATGTACCCGTATGTCGGAGGGTCGGGTTTCGCCCAAGCATACGTCGCAACCCCCCGACGGGTATCGGCCCGCCAGATGGTCAGGCGGGCCCCGAACAAAACCCCCTTGGCGGCGGATTAAGGTGTTAGGCTCCGCCGCCAAAACACCCAGCGGCCGCAGAGGATAGGGAGGACGGCAACGCAACACCGCATCTCCTCTTCCTCTGCGGCCCCACCGCGACGCATCGGATGGTGCGCCCCCATTTGGTCGCGGGAGATAGGGCGTGCGGCAACGCAACACCGAAACGCCTCTCCTCCCGCGACCGCACCCGACTGCGAGGGACAGATAGAACTGTCCCCCACACCCGCACCGTTGGACGCATCCTGCGCAGGCCCCGTCAAGCCCACGCGGAGCGTCCCCTCCTGGATCCCTCTTAGCTTCACCGCGGGTCACCAATCCACGGTTACTGAGCCCCCCCACCACGACAAGGTAGAGATCCCACGGGGGGGAAATTACTCAGACACCTACCGTTATTTAGGAACTGTTACGTAGGCTAATTTACTGCTTCGCATAAAAAGTAATGTAATGACTATAAAAAAGTATTTATTGTTTTAGTTACCTGATGTCTGATTTTGTTTACTTTTGAGGAGCACACGATCTATATTAAAATTGTAGCTTAAAATACACCGTACCATAATAATGAATCATTACAAATTACGTACCTACCTACCTATGTATTATAAAATGTGAAGTAGAGTTCAACATTGGTTCGATTACAGGCTGATGATATTTCAGACTAACTATTTACAAACTGCTTTGGTTTTATAGAGCTCTTGATTTAAACAAATTGTCTTCTGCTTACGCTAGTGACATACAATGATGTGTAGGGACACTTGAGGGCAGAGCCCCTATCTTCATTGAGTATCGTTATCTTGTTGTATTATCGTATTGTCGCAATGCTAGTGATTTACACGGCAATTGTCGCCATCTAGCCACTCGACCCTTGAACCCACTTGCGAGTTATTCAACAGAAACCTTATGGCAACCAATTAATTCGATGTTTTTAGAAATAGCCATGCATAGCCGTTAAAGGAGAAAAATTAAGTTAATGTGTGGTGTTTATTTATACAAAGTGAAGTGAAAATAATGTGAATGAGTCTTCAAAGGGAAAAACGATCAAAATTTAATATGTGGAAGGCGTTAATACACAGGAAAAGGAAATACAGTGAAGTCATACCATGCGACAGAGAGTCGTACTCCGCTCTAGCGGCGATGCAGGGAGGTAGCTCTGCGACGCTACCGCCATCTCTTGACGCGTTACGAGCATGTAAGTATTAACGCTATTCGACGCTAGGTGGCAGCACATGGTTAAATTTGAAACGTTGGATTGTAGAGTTTGTGAATTGTGGGAGCAAAATAAAATCTTTGTTTATGTGTGCTAATTACCTTATCTTATTAATTACAAGATGTACTTGATCTTTGATGTTAATATTTTATTATGGCATTATTAATTACTCACATGTTGTCGGCGATCTTTAACTTATTATCATTTAATCTCTATGTTTACTAATGTAATAATGAAATAACATGCATTTATTTAAATTATTTTCTTATTATAATATGATATGTATTGTGTGGTAAGTACAATGCAATGTCATTTTATATTTTTTGTGTGACGGCCACTGTCTCTTCTTGGACACTGTTTGTGGGAAAATATGATTCATAGCATTGTGTTTGTCTCTCCAACCGCGAACCTCAAACGTCGCCGTCAAATGAATAAGGTCAATCTTTGTTACATTTCTGGCAACGCTCGTGACCAACGGTTTACAAAAGCCCTTGCGACATTCGAGTCTAGGAATTGTTAGATCGGGGAAATTGCGGTTCATTTCATAACCTTTTTTATCTTTTTAGATATATATCTGGTAGGTAGTAATGTTTAGGGAGTTTTAAGGTTCTATGATTTATACAGATTCTATGATTTATATCATGAGTTCATAAGACATGATGTATATTCGCAATCAGATATTCATGTAGTTGTTCCATAAGACTAAAACATTTATAATCAAACTAGAGGACGCCAGCAGCCACGCCTGCATTTTTTTTTAATTTACTCGTTATGGCCGATCCCGTTGGAATTTCGGGAAATACCTTCTTAGTGCACCCCTACGGTCCCCAAGGAACATACATGCCAAATTTCAGCTTCCTGCGCCCAATAGTTTCGGCTGTAACGCAAGGATTTTATATATTAAGATAAACAGTCCTTGAACATATACTTTAATTCATGAATATGAATATACAAGTAGGTATAATCTTTGTTTTATAGCCGAGTGAAAGAATCTACCATCATGAATTGTTAGTGCGACTGAGAAGACTACTTTAAATAATAAGTAGCGATATCTTTTAATTTTACATTTATTCATCGAAGTGGACATTTTCCGCTTGTGATATACCTGTCTATGGATTAATTAGCTGCAAATAAGGAGGTACCATTTTCATTTGAAACTGTATTTCGAGGAATATATCCTTTTATACCGTTATATAGCTAAATTTGGCTGATTTAACATAACGCTAACGCTTTTAACAGGATATTCATTACCAAAATTTGACTAATGACAAACTAGTTGTCCTCCACCGCAGTCTGATGATAATTCCCACTTATTTACCGCTCAAACATCATCCTTATTCGGAAACAATTGTCATTGTTCTAC
The DNA here is from genome assembly GCA_944739405.2 of Euclidia mi. Lineage (NCBI taxonomy): Eukaryota > Metazoa > Arthropoda > Insecta > Lepidoptera > Erebidae > Euclidia > Euclidia mi. The sequence continues at coordinate 36,126,319 of OX123187.2, forward strand.
GTAAAAATCGTGAAAGGACATCAGTTGGCAATGTGCAGAGGTACCTAATCACACACAATGCGCTGACTTATAGAAACTGACACTCATAGTGCAAAACATTGCCCACGCACAGACAATATGGCTCCCACGACACCGTTTCCATGACTTTACGTAAATCTACTAATTACTGTGCGTTTATAACAATGTTGTTAACTCACCGTGTTATAGACAAGGTGCTCGTAATGGAAAATATCTGATTCGCTATTATAACCTTTTCTAAGATTTAAAGTATGCGATGCGATGTCTTAGGAAGAGAAAGTAACTGTTTATTCATTTAATAAGTTTGTAAATTTGCGTTGAGTGGAAAGTCCTAATATGTGACCGCATACTTATTACATAAATAAGCATCAAATCGAGCTTTAGTTGTCCTTGTCATGTTGTTTGGATCATCGCCCAATCAGCAAATCGCACAATAAGGTTGTTCAATCAAAACACAAATGAATCGACATTAGTAACTTAAATGAAATTCCAACAACTGTAATAACGTTGGTCGTTGTTAAGCTAAGTACATAAGTACGCAATACGTCCGTGCATCGTTTGTTTATACACATGTGGAACTGTATGTCGAACACGCCAGTCTGAATAGCCGATGTCACTGCACCGGGTGACCGACATACAAAGCAGAGCAACCGACCCGTCCGCCTCACTCCTCTGGGACTTAAGAATACACTAGAGAATGCCCCCAGCTACGCCCGCATTTATATTTACTTTAACGATTTTTCCCGATGCTATGAAAATTTCGGGCAATCTTTTCTTAGTGCATCCCTATGGTTCTCAAGGAACATACATGCCAAATTTCAGCTTCGTGCTCCCAATAGTTTTGACATTGCTCTCTCTGTCGTTCAGTCAGTAACGCAATATTTTCTATATGCAGATATTCTTCAATACATTTATGCATATCTGGTTCACCATCAAGCACCATAATGAATCCCTCCAACACGTTGCATACATTACATTATGAGGCCGACAATTTTTAATGCGTCCGCTTGTATTACGCACATTGTACTCGATATTCATGATTTAAATACTTTCGGCAATACTACACAGTTTTAATTGAAGTGCCTACATTGGATTGGATTATATATGGTTCATGATAATCAATAGCATATTAGCCCTATTCCGGTTACATCGAAGGTGACTAAAGCCTGGTATCCGCTTTCTAGTTTAACTAGATTCGAGAGAATAGTAGCTTTTCAGAACGATTGCCGTCAGAGGGGATCTCAATCCACAAGGATAGCCTTATTCTATGCATCAATTGCAGAATTCAAAGGTCAATGTCAGACTTGTCATCGGTTGGCCAATTGCAACCAAACGGTGAAAAACGCGTTTAGCTTCACCGTCACTTTGTCACGGAAACATTGTGGTTTCCGTCAATGTCTGTGCTAATTTGGTTGTAATTGATGTGTCTTGTTATGAAAACTATCATTAGAAAACACTAAAATATGTTTATTGATTGCTCAGGGAAGTGGAATAAATCTTCAGCTTCGTATCCGTATCCTGTTATCATTATAAAACTAATATCCAACGTTGTCGATTGGTGTTATAAACATTAACGAAATATATAATAGCTATAAATTACTTTAAAAATCTTTTCTTTTGAATAAAGTAATCATTGCCGATTTACAGAAGTTTGAGACAACCTTCATTCACGGTTGAATAAATCCTAAGAAGTATTTGATCCAATGAGATTCGCTAAATTCAATGAGCATGCCCACGACTACGTCACGGGTAATAAACAACTCCTGCCATTGTGTTCAAATTGTGTCAAATTAACGCATCCGCGTTCTAAGAACCCACCGTGACTCATAAAACTGTGTTTTATAAATTCAGTGTTTCATGTTATTGCGGTAGGCTAACGACCTGCCTGTACGATAAAGCTTTGTTGGAATAGGTCACCTTTCTATTATTCCTTTCACGGTGAATTAGTTATGTTATTGCTGTGGTAATCGATCGTGTTCCTGTTACTCTTTACGACGCCATGGCGTTATTGCAAATTGTCGAGTGGCGTGTACACACAATTATTTAGTAAACACAAATACCTTTTACTAGAGAGTTCTTTGTCTCGGTCCTCATTTCGCAAGATCAAGTTCATTCTCCATATATGTCAATCTTGTTGAGGCCGCCTCCTACTGTAGATGTGGAAGCGAGAGCTGGCTGTACAAAAAAACTAGTTACGCTCTGAAGGCCGTCATTACTAAATTCTCCATAGTTTTTATTGAACTTAGCTCTTAGAAACGATTCCGAGCGCGTTCTTTCGATAAATACGGAAAACCGATCTCTCCAGTTCACCAGTACAGGGAGAAAGAGCGTTTAGTGCCCATACCATCATACATTTTATGTTATTTCCTCTCTTTAAATGGCGGTGGCCGACTTTTTGTAAAAGTTAATACCATATTTCATTTTATTATGGCCAATCGTGTATAATGAAATTAGTTTTCTGATTAAATGCTTAAAGAATAAGCGGAGTATGAATGATATTGTTTGTCGGTTGAAAGGATGTTGCTCTCGTTTGAAACTCGTTATTATTTACTTGTAACTGTTTCCTTGCTGTTGGTATAATGTAACATATATGATACGTATTATATATTTATGACTACATCATAAAATATAGCTACACTAAAGATAATATTTATCTATAATTTAGCAAATACACGAGATAAAATAACCGATATGAAAACATTCCCATAGTTTATTACGTATCTCTGTAGCTGTACACAATATTGAATCGCGACATATGGGAGGCGTCCCGGCCATCACAGCTGGGGGCAACAGGATGCTGACGATAATTAGCCATTTTTTTCTCTTATTACAAAACCGATTTAATATTCTGCCTCCTGTTTTCTACCTTGTTTAACACAACTTCCGTCATTACCTGCAATTTAATTACATTATGTTGGTTTTTCTAAAAGCCTTTTGAGATTCTCGGTGACGACGGCGGGTGCTCTTAAGATCAGAAATAAATAAGGATTAACAATTCGTGTTATATTATTTGTTCATTCTCTTCAGAGGTACCCTTTAAGTAAGAAGGAAGATGCGTTACTTGGTTATGTGTAGGTTGATAATTAAGTAGGTTGATGCCTATTATACTTTGTATCAATGAATCTATCTTTGAATAGGCTCGAAGGAAATTATGTAACTTTTCACGAGGCGTCGGAACAATGAATCATCAGTCTGTCCTCGTTAGTGAGTCACCTCATTGTGGAGGCAGTATCGCACTTGTCCTTGTCACCTTTCTTAGCGTTGATTATTTCGTATTCTGTGTGATATTTTTATGGGACTACTCCGACCCAGATTCCCGTTACTACCTGGGTTGCTAGGTTCAGGAGCAATGACGATTGAAGACAAGGCGTTTAGACACCTCTTATCGTATACTGTCAGGTTTTGTATCTGTCAATGACAACCCAATCTACTAGACACCTAATGTTTTCATTTCTACAAACAAACAATTCTGTCAAAGCGGTGAGGTTTGCGGGGCGAAGAGGGCTACAAAAATGCATTCTAATTGGCCGGTTCAAATTTGCGGTACGTCATAATTCATAACTAGTATTGGGATTGGTCTAATGTAAGACGTAAGTATTAGTCTAACGTGTTTTCAGAAAGTATTCGCCTTACGTATGCCATCTAGTAGGCTAGGTTGTCGTTGGTATATGTATAACTATGTGTGTATAATTATGTGTCATTGAGGTGTATATTCAAACTATGCAGGAATCTAGTGTTCTCGCATTTACAGATTAATTAAACCTTGTTTTATGTACTAAACATTATAATGCGCATATATTATAATTAAAATGTTTACTTTTTGATCCCGTTACGCAGAAAGATATGCCTAAAATATTTTAATTTGCTGCATAATTATAAACGCACTTTCGTACAGTTTTAATGAAAAGATTTCACTAATTATGTAATCGTTTTGTTGCAGGTAAGTGTCGATTGTGTTAAGAATTATTGTGGAAAATTACACGGTAAGTGCTGCGGTACCTTTAATTATGGTAAGGAGAGTTATACGTGTAATTGCAGGAGCAGACAGATCTAACATGATATATACTTATTATAAAATGATGTCCCCGCCGCGTCCTTTCTGCACCAATATAAGCGATTCAATCAAAAACGACTGTACGGATTTTTGTACGATTTGCGCGAACAGATAAAGTGCTTCTTGAGGAAGGTTTAGTTCTATTATTCACGCGGGCGGAGCCGCAGACCTAGTTTAGTGCACTATAAGCATAAATATAAAATTAATCAATTATACGCACTATCTATATTTATTGATTATTTTTCTTTTATATAGCTGCATCGATTATTTATCTTTTATCAATAGTAAAAACCACATTGTTATCACTATAATGGGTTTAATAATTTACGGACATTTTATGTTTTGCATTTATTATTTATACAATACTGGTATTTCATTTATTCACATATATACTCTACATATTATTATACACTGTAAAATAAGTGATAGGTACAATATTTATTATTTAATCACTTGATGTTCGCCTCCACTTATGGCGTAACTTGGCGGCATCACTTATCTTATATTTACGCTCTCTAAACAAAGGTCTTAACGATCTCATCCTGCACACAATTGGCGAGAATTGAGTTAAATTTTAATTCGGAGGCTACACTGACCACCCACTAATTACTGCTTTCATCAAGATATCATATCTTAATTTGACTGTCTTGCTCTGATACTTCGTTGTTTGTATTATTTTATGCAATGTTAATTACTTGGTTTGATATGATCGTTGACTAAGTTATATCATAGTACGCTGAACCGATGCCTAGTCAGTCAGTCGATAAAGTTCAAAAAAAGTTGATAAAGTTCTCGATATATTTTCTTTTGTATCGATCGTGTCACTCTACCATTTGTCTTGACTGACATATCTTGATCCTGAAGTACTGAACGTAAAGACATGTTAGGACAATGGCTTTCTTTTATGACGTAGGGACCTACTAAGAAAGTATTTTCAGGATTCCAACTCTAGCAGAGTAAATACGGGTTAGAAGTTAGTTTGAAAAGCCCCTGCTTTTTAAGCCAACAAACACTATGGTACTGTGTGCGGCTTGCTCTATGTTTTTGTGTGTAATAATTATTTTACAACATATTGACAAGTTGGTACAAAGTAACTTCAACTAAGTGCAGTCCTTTCAGCTGTAATTAATAATTGTTTAGCGTCATATCACGTGTCTTGTGTGCACTAGGGACTCTCGATTCCAACGAGGCCGGATGCCATGCTGTCACGTTAATACTGGCTGTAACAAGTGCGGCTTTAGGCTGCGGTCGACGAGTAAAAAGGGTAAGCCGTGCTCGAATGTTGACGAACCCTGTCTTGACCGCAAACACGGTATCTGGACTTGTGGAATTGGATTGCCAAGTGGCCTAATCCTTAAAGCTTAAGGTCTAATATAGTTCATTAGCTGCACATTTTATAACGACTATTTACAAAGTTACTCGTGGCCAGGCGTGGCTATCAATCAATGTCAATCGATCAAGCATGCTAGTACACATTAATAAGAGTAAATGGAAACAATGTAGTTGTTTGTATACGTTAAGATGCTGCTACTACCTTTAATATTACTTGCTAGCTGATTCACTCTTCTTCCGACACCGGTACACTTATTTGTATAATCTGTCATCTCCTACCGTAATCATCTTATACGATGGACAATTATGCGATCAAACACAGTTACTGTAAACCTGAGTAACCTTACGTTTATAGCGCCTGTGTTTACAAAGTTATTTTTGTTAGCGTCTTGATACTCTGTGGTCCATCAGTGTCCCGTCACCGACCGTTATTGAATCTGTACCTCATCACAGCTACTGTTACTTCATATTGATTTATAACTACTCGTGATTATCATCATTTGCATAATGCATTGCCCACTTTATGTAAACCGTTGGACACATTAGCCCTCTATAAAAACTGTATGCGTCAACTACTCTTTAAGTGAGCTTATGTAAGTTTATGTAACTTTAGATTACAGTTCTTGTAGTGTACTGAACGTCAATTTCATTAACCTGCAATTTCAATCCCAGTGTAGGCATATGTATTGAAAATAAAATGGCATGCATGTAGTAACTGTAGTTACACCAAAGTTCTTTTAATTTAAATGAACTCTATAACTAGTATTTGACTTTAGGTATATTTTCTTTTAACTTTATGTTTTATATGTATTAATATAATGCAAGTCACGTAACAGTATGTGAAGCTTCTTTAGTCTCTGGATATTTTCTTGGAATTATTACACAGACGATATTTAACATTTTCACTATAGTCCACACGCATGCACATTAACGATTCTGTACGCATATGAAATGTGGGAGTCTTGGAATAGTTTGTTGTTCAACTATATTGCTATGGCGACTTTAGATACACACACGTAATTTTAACGAACTGTTAAAACTGTTCGTAGTAACGCTACTTCAATTCTATAATGCGGATGATTTTAGGAAACAGTTACATAGTTCTATATTCTGATGAGATTCACCTGCTGTTTTAAGAGATTTTCTTTTATAACGAACACCCACGTATACTCCTGTGTCTATTTTCGCCCGGAAACATTTCGAAACGTTTACGTATAGCAATTTCAATGTTTACTACACTGACCTAAAAGTAAAATGTATCTCGCACCTTACTCTATCGGGGTTAGCTGCTGTAGTTCCGTGATCGTAGACTTTGGCCCGATTTTTTAAGTTCCGTGCCAAAAATATGATTTCCACATTCAACGGCAATGCAGATGTGCCATTTTACGCATACAAATTGGGACAGCGCCTTGTTCTGCGCTGCGCTTTGTGTTTTGTAACTTTCACATTCACTGAACTCTTTTCTGGACTGCATCGCTTTTAAAACAACGCAGAAGTTTTCTCAGCTTTCGCTTTGGTTATTCCTCGTTTGCAGCTGCAAATAGGTCATTATAATCACCCTTCTGGCTATATATAAAAAAATAATAGAACTAGTTGTTGATTATTTAAATTGTGAAAGACTTAACAAGCGGTTTTTAATAATATATTGTTACCCATTATTTTTGCCGTCAATATTAAACTTTTCAGATATTCTAGAAATCTAATTTTGTTGTTTTAGAAATTCTACTTCAGATTTACAATTCCTTATCTCTTTAGGTGAATGTAAAGAAGACAGCATTGCTATCGTTTTTAAAGCAGTGTTGTGATATATAACTATTTCTGATAGTAAAAATGCAGGCGAGGGCGGCAAATTATATTGCGGTTCATCAGTTAGTCAGTATGCCGTGGATTTTCGTTCCGAACGCAAGCCTATCTAGTGTTACACGTTTGCAAACAAAAACACTGACTTTGTGGAATGAGGATAATAAAATTATTAAAAGTGCCTATTCAAATATGTCGTGAATACTACGGATTTTGATTGGTGGTTATTTATATCGAAATTAATAAGATTAAGATTTAGATTAAGTTTTATCGTATTTTGATGATTTTTTTATGCTTATCTGAAGAAGTGTTTGACCACGTGCGTGAGTGCGCGTACGATACCTACTCGCTCGCCGTATTCGTGCCGTGACTCACTGCGGGCCGGCTCTACCAAGTATTATATTATGACGTACTTTTAATCATTTTCCCTTTTGTTGTTCACGACTCGAAACCCACCCATTACACTCTTTATATGTTAATTTTAGCCGCCGAAGATTTATGTTTACTTGTTTCTTCCGGCGAAAGCTGTAAATCCCACCAGATATAAACAGATTAAACATCTCTATTTCATTCTATTTTAAACGCATTATAATTTACATTCTTCAATTAATAAAGCAGTCGAAGTAATGTGTATTATAACAATATATCGTTTTAATGATGTTGAATGGCAGCACTTTCGTGCTATCTACAATATATTGCTCAATTTATTATTGCGTGCTGATAAGGGGCTACTGTCGTCACACATGTGCGGATATTTACTTACTGCTCGGCTCCATACATTCTGCGTTAACCGTGTTTACATAATTATGTATGTAGTATGTACAGGAATACAAAAGAAAACTCGCTCAACTTATCGTTGTTACGTGCGTCCTCATTCGATGTATGTATATCAGTGTCAATTTGTGTAAGTGAGGTTTCATTTATGTATACGTAAATGTAACGTCATGTAATTCACACGGTTCGTGCTTGACTGCTGCGTACGGTCGCCTTACAACACGAGTATTTATTACTATTTCGTTCGTTTGCTCTACATGACATTACCATACAACTTTATCTGTTTTGTTTTAGTGTTTTATTTATTCACAATAACTTCACTATTATAGAGTCTTTCGATGGGACTACGTCCATATGTCATTGTATTCTCTACATAAGACCGTAAGAAGTATTTTTAGTGCTTCTTAATAAAGTAGTATGCATCTGCGTGAAACAGTCATGCTGTTGTGGTAAAAGTTAAGGCTGAAGTCTGTAATGGACAATCTGTAAGAAATATTCACTGATCTTACAATATTACATACAAGGTATCAATTATTTTTTTGCGCATTTGAAGGGCATTTTTTTAAGATAACTTTATACTACGTTAATTTTTTTATGTGAAGTAAATAGCCTACAAACAAAAAGTATTTTAAAAAAACAAACTGGCTTGGTTTGGGTCACCAAGAGTATTATACTCTTACGAGGCTCTGGTGACTTAAAGTTGTATGTAGGAATTGGATACCAAAAACATGTTATTACTGCCCTGTGTGCCTGACACTGTTTCCCGTGTTATTAATAAAGCACGATATCTATATACACGTAATATTGGACAGTGCTCATCCTACGTTGCAATTAATCCCCTACTTAGCCCGTTCGCTTACAGCGGAACTCGGTGTAACGATTAAGCTGAGGATGTATCGCATATAATCTGTAATAAGTCAGGTTTGGATTAATGTGAAACAGTTAGTTGGTTGGCCGACTTAGATATGTGGGATGTTATAAACAGCGATCAGTGTAAGTCGACACTCGTTTTATTAGCTTATGCGCATGGCCTTACATCGGCTTAATGTTACAGATCTTCTGTCAACCGCAATACTGCAGTTCGATGATATGCTACCAAACAATACTTCTCTATTGCCAACGTTACGAATGATGATAAACTTCGGACTACAAATACGATATGATAATACTTATCGTATGACCAAGTTTTTTGTGGAAGCAAGCCTGATGGGCTATTAGGGTTGCTAAATATTAGTTATGCTTTTATGGGGAAATATTGCAATTATTTTTCTGTTGCATTGCCTCGTGCCTTTTAGTTGTGCCATTTTAAAAAGCAATATAAAAATAAATGTTTTGTTTATCCTTAACCTCGGTTCATGCAAAGTCATGAACTCAGTTACATACACATTTATGGAATATTTTTCATATTAAGAGCAATGACTAGAATTTGTGGCGCATGTTTGAACAATATTAATAAAATAATGTTATTTCGAGGTAATGCGGCGATATTATCCTCATGAGTAATGTGGCGTGTAGCAGCCCTGGTATAGTGGTGGGTGCACACCGCGCGGTGTGGCGGCGGCGCGGCCGGCGTTGGTAAACAGTTGGCATCGGTCCGTGTCGCGCTCACGTCGCGCGTCTGTCGGTCGTATTGTGTGAGGTGCCGGTCTGTGTCCCTCACTGTCCGTGCGCTGCGTTGAGCTCAGCTCGTTGGCTCGTTGTGCCTCAGCAGTCGCCACGCGCTACCACGATGCGCAGGAACTGTGCGGTTTGCTCCCAATGAACCCTCGTTCATACTATTGTGCCTGTTTGTGGAATCATTACGTGCTTTTGTCAAGTGTTACACGCAGTGGTTTTGTTCAGTGACTCTTCTCTAACAATAATACCTTTTATGTAATGTAGGTATACCATATATCTGTATGTTAATATGTTTAAGCGAACTCCAATGATCCACTGCATGATTTACGTTAAAACTTTCAAGTTTAATAACCTCGATAAACAAGTTTACGTTACTTACATAACTGAGATAAGATACGAAATCGTTTGTGAACTTTACGAGGAATACGATTTTCGAAAGCGTCAGAAGAATCATCTTGCGAACACGTCCTCGTATATTAAATGTCAACTTTCATAAATAAAGTAGGGTCAGCCGATAAGGTTGACAGTGGCCCTGTGGAGCACTGGTCTATAATAAATCAATTAATCACTCAGAATATTGATTAGCTCCAGTGGCCCAGGCATCGCATCACACCACACGTCGCTGGGCCGCCACCGTGTAACGGGAGCCTAAATATAGCTGCCCTAGAGCATGCCACCACTCATCCTTTGCCGTGACACCTACATACATAAACGCTGCGTGTTTAATTAGCGTGTCAACATTTTAAAATTAATGGTAGTCCGTCCCCTACTCCAAGAAAACTTAGTCATCTGTTCTGCCAAACAAACTTCGACCGCATCAAAACAAATTGGGGAGGATGGGCAATTAGTATACAATGATAGAGAGATTCCGTTATACCTGCTTTGATATCGATATCCTTGTTGAATTCCTTTTATAGTATACTCAGTTTCCATTGTCATTTACCTTTTGTTTACCTTTAAAACTACCTATTGTCTGAACTGACACACATTTAACTACAGTTTGTCCAAATGTTATTCTAACACGTTATGCTATATTTATTATTCAGTGATTGCCAGTTATTGCCGTTGAGAATTACTAACTGTTTACCCTTTAAAATTGATTTGTTCTAGTATTTGAGAAAAGTTACGACTAATCGTGCTTCAAATATAGAAGATATTTCATTAAAACTTATGATCTGGTAGCGTGACTGAGCGGCCGACACTTCGCGCCTCGATTGCTGACAATGAATAAAACTTTAGATACACACGAACGAGTTTGGTGTTGAACACTTTTAACAATACTATTCGTGTTTTGATCTTCACGTAATAACAACAAAAATACCTTTAAGTAACTTTCGGTTTCTGTGCTGATGGAATGTCTATGTACAGTTAATCTTGGCAAATATCAAATATAAAAGATACCGAAGCATCTGCCGGGCCGGGTGTTTTAAAATCACGCTCGCACATGTCGTGTTTGTCCGTCACAACGTCTTGCGCAGCCCGCAGCCCGCTACCTGCCCGCAACGCATTGTTCCGTAGTACCCCACTACCCCTGATAATAATGGACCTGCTTACCCTGTTTTGTTCTACGAATAACAATGACATGTTGTTTTGTTCTTAAGTACGCCATCGTAGCTGCACTTGACTAGTAGAATGTTAAGTTTAACAGCCATCGTTCCGCTATTTTTAGCGTTTATTAGTACTCCACTCGCCTGCTTAATAAGCACCTCCTTTTGTGTAATCAACGCAATTACAAACTGCAAATCAAGTGCGTTGTGTTGTCATGCGGTTGGAAACAGGAGGCTTGCAAACATTGACAGAATATAAAATAACTTGCCTTACAGGCGATACAGGTAAACGATTCATAATGGGACGATAGGCTCTGGTATTTGTCAATCGCACCACGTCTTTCACCCGTACCGTGCATCGCTCTTGAATGCAAAGAGAATTGGATTCGGGTTCGACCATATGCAGTGGAATTTTAATCGCTGTTTTCATAAAGCAACATTTTGGGAACTTCTCTGCCAAAAAATGTTTTATATCAACTTTACTTACAAATAAAACATCAGTATTTGAACTCCCGAATTCCACGAATGTTTGGCTACGGCGGATAAAAGCAACGGTACCTTAATTCCTTTGAGTGTGAACGTAATTATGACAAGCCTTAAGAACTTTTTCACGTCGCAGCAAGTTGTTTCCGACTAACTATATTAGAGTATAAATCGCGGCCGTGGTCTGTGCCGACAGATAAGTGCGTGCTTATCGTCACTGAACCGAATTCCCCGAGAAACCGATAACATGCCGTGAGAACACGCATTGGGGGGATAATCCTGGATTTTTGGGGAACATTTGAGTTCAATAAACATAAGTTAACTCGATGACGATAAAAGCTACCTTGATATTAGGGAGTTGTTTGTTGCAACGTCACAGTATAAGCTTTTATTGCTAAACAAACGTTTTGTCATTAATTTGATTATTGATTCATATTTAAATGAATGGATACTGGCTTTATGATATAAGGCAACTGTATGGCATGGCATATGGTAACTAAGTAAGAGGAATCTGGCTTTCGCTTACTAGAATTCATCATCATCATCATCATCATCATCAGCCTTTATCAGTCCACTGCTGGACTAAGCCTCTCCTTTGAAAGGAGGAATTGGCCTACTATACCACGCTGGCCAAACGGGTTGGTATAGGGTTTGTATCAAGTTTTCCTTCTCTTACAGTGCTGTTTTCTGCATAATATGCTCCCTCTGTCGGCTCTTACGACACCCATGGGATGATATGGGGGGGTGACAATCCGTATTCTTAATCCGTCACCACACGGATTACTAGAATTAGCATGCACATAAACGTGTTATACGAAGTTAATGTGTAGTGACGTGCACTGTAACTCGAGCTGATGAAATGATGGTCCATAAGGGTACTGATTACTTACGCAGAAGCGACCTCCCAGCTTCGTCTTACCAGTAAAGACTAAAGAAAATAATACAAAGGTAAACCAAGCGTACGATGCAGCTGCTACATTTAAGATGACAGTAGCCACATGTTTAAATCTTTTCCTCACAAACGTTACGTCAAACGGTGCTTATTGTAAATTTTGCAGCGAACTTAAGTGGCCAGTTAGCTGATAGTATCGCGGTCATTCCCCCAAAGTTCCGGCACCTGCCCGATGGGCGCCGGATATTGACGCACACAGCCACTCATGACTCTTATATCGACGAATATCATTACACCTATAAAATATTAGTTTTTACACGATAGGCAGGCAGTTTTCAAAAAATATCAGATGGAGTTTGAAGAGTCTGTCCAATTTGAAACAAACTTCTTGTGTTATACACCAATTAACACCCAGCGGTCTAATGACCCACTTCTACACAATTGCCTAAGCTAATCTTGCGCTTGACATCTTTTGTTGACTTCTCATTAAACCGAATTACACCATAGCGACTACTCGAGATTTTATTGCTAGAAAGCCAAGTTTTTATGTCCATAAGCGATTGATTTATGAGCAATGAAATACTGTGAATCGAGAACATATCGAATACGTTGGAAGCTGTTGATAAATATTGATAGTATACCCTTAACGCTAATGTCTATTGACATCACCTCTTGGTCAGGGAAAGCGCCGAGTACTTTATATTCGCTTTCCAATGCATTACCTTCAAGTAAACTGCAACTGTGTAGGTACATACTCGTACAAATTGTCGAGTTTACTATGCATTTAGTGTTTCGTATCAACGTGTAATTATTCTTTATAGCTAATTCACCATAAGCCGCAGTGTTGTTCCACGTATAACCTTTGCAAAGTCGGTATTTGGTGGTTTACTATATAGTGGTTGTTTAACAACGGTTGTGCAAGTTGGATACAGTTCAGAACGTGCACTGTCCTATACAAATTTGTATACGAATTTAGTGATAGTCACGAATTCAATCTTGTTTAAGAGTGCCCGGTAATAATGAGAATATTACTTGTAATTACGTGGGAAACGTGGAAATAATCTACATAAAATAATAATATGGGATTTTATTTCAGTTTTAATAGCGTACTTTGTTCTTGTAGCAGTTATACAATAAGCTTTCGCTTTTTATGGAAACATGTATTTTAAGCTTGTTACGTCGGCGAAGGTAAACTTTTCTCTGCTCTTGTTAAGTTTGCATAAATTGTGAAGTGGAGAAATCTCGTAACATGTAGCATATGCGCATGCGTTGTTGTATCTCACTATGGGCTGTCAATTACGGGACTCGAGTCGCGCTTTATGACCGCATGTTAAACTTGTCAGACTACTTTACCGTGTGCCACTTTAAGTGAAATTCTTTGACTTACCGAAATCTGTAAAAACAGTTTACAATTTGCCGTTAAGGTAGCTCTGTTTTAGTTGGACAAATATAGGGTAATTAAGAAGAATTAATTTTAAATTAGTAGAATCGGCACGCATTTCATGGCATGTTCTTTCATGCAGACTACTCTTTTTACTCATTTAGATTGTGTCTTTTATAAAAAGATATCAATACTATATTAAACAAAGTCTGTCTTCTGTCTGTCTGTCCCTATGTATGCTTAAATCTTAAAAACTACGCAACGGATTTTAATGAAATTTTTTGTTTAATATATTTAATGGTTCAAGATCAAGGTTTATATGTATAATGGACGCGGGCGAAGCCGCTGGCGACGTCTAGTTAAAAAATAAACAAAAATTTGTTGTGCTAAAATAACCAGCATTTGCAATATTAGTATCGAGTAATATAATATATTCGAAGGTAACTTGGTTTGTTTGATTCCAATACATAAGTAACGCTTGTCTCCTATTTGAATAAAATTTGTTGAGGAAAGTGATCAACTTGAAAAAGGTTTCCCTTCTCAGGTTGGGCTGCATATCTCTTTAGCACAGGTAAGAAAATCCTAAAGGCAATTAACTATTACACTTAAATACATATTGCTATTTTCCCTGCTCTCTATCTCTGGCATATATAAATTAATCATGTTCCCTTAATTGATGTACAACCTTATTGCAATTTAAAGATACCTTTTAGACATGTCACTAGATGAATTAACTGGTTGCCGCTATAAACGATTCTACAAAATTCTTTAGACTAATACTGTCGGCAGTCTTGCACGTTCTTGTTAACACAACTCTCGTTTACAAATGTTTTGAATGAAAATGGTTGGAAGGTAAACAAAAGCACGACATCCTGACGCCTGAAGCAACCTTTACGTCTTATGTCTTGTTTGAAATATCAGACATTGATGTCGATTCTGTTGCTAAAGATATAACACAATTTGTTTCTCAATATACCACAGAAAAGGGTTAGGTACAGTCAAGCCGCAAGCCGTGTGTACCGTACCTTATTACATAAGTACCTTTATAAATCGCACACGTTGGACAATTTTATATCTGAGTTCTTTCATTTTATGTACGAGACAAGTGTAGCGAGAAAAAAGGCAATGAATAAATTTTTACATCAAGTAGCTTTTCTCATTAACGAGATAATGATCGCAATTAATAACATCATTAAAAATACGCGTGCCTTTAGATAATATAACTCGTCGCTGCCCCATTAATCAAACATAAAAAATAATTAAGGTATAGCCAGTATCATGCGCTCGTTACTATAATCATTACGCATAGAAGAAGTCTCTATTATTTATACTTTAATCTATTTTACGAGCCATCCCACTCGTGTAATCTTAGTAGTTATTATCCCAACCTTTGTAGAGAGCAAGCCTTACGTATTTTCTATAGGAAAGCTGAAATCTGGCATGTGCACTTTTATATAGCTCAGGTAGTTTACATAGTACACGCAAAGTTTAATTTACAGTATGCGTACATCCTGTTTAGAGATGGTTGTTTTTATACTTGGCCTAAATAAATCTCTGTAATTACACAGCTTGTTGGCTAAATCTTGACAAATGTGTGGTTTACGTTTTGTGCAATATAATTGGTTGTTTATTTTACAATTCTAAACACGCCGCGTGCTCGGTCATTAGTACATTGCTCTACAGTAAGTATCATGGACTTCTGCGAAACCTGTCTCTGTATACACGATGCACACTGTTGCCAATGTTAGACATGATGTTAATAGACTTGAAACCTTGCGCACATTATTCCTATTTTGTTACGTAAACCTATGCTGTAATAAAATACTTGTTATTATGTTCGAACGTTGTACAGAGTTCTCTGTGATGCTATTCGTGTTTTATTAGCGTTTGTGCTATAATTCAATTTAACACTTCCTAACGTCTTCATAGCTTGTTATTACAACAGTAACACTCTTAAATTACTCGTGTTTGTTACATCCGCCGGGTTTGCTGTCTTCTTAATTGTTGTAAGTAGTCCATTTTTTACACGAGTGACGCATTCGTTATTCATAGATCGAGGCGTGAAGACCACAATATGTAAAATTACACCGCAATGTGTGTTTACGTAACGCAAAGGTCGTGCATATCATCTGTAGGTACCTCTGTGATCCAATGTAGTTGTAAAGGTTGTAATAATTCCATCGATTCCGGGAGCTCACGCAATCGGGATCAGATCTGGCGGCCGTCCAAACAACAGTTTATAGCTGACACTGTTTACTGAGCCGCGCGGCATCACCTAAATATGTTCGTAACAAAACTACGCCCTGTGCTACAGCTTCATAAGCTTTTATCTCAACCGAAACGAGTTGCTCTCGCACCGGATGCGGAAACGTTTACTGCAATCACTCTAGAAATGGTACGCGATAAATTTCCCACTTTGGAACTTTGTGTCAGTGCAGATTTCTGTTATTTCGTAAATATCAAGTTGGATATTTATTTCTTTGCTGACATTTACAAAGAACTCGCAGGTGCATTGAGGTAAAAACAAATGCTAGAGACTCTAACCTTTAAGATCATAATTTATGTGTTAAATTCTGTTTTATTAGGTATTGTCTAAAAATATATTAGTGAATTTATTATTTTCCTTTTTCACTATATTGTAGTATACCATTTAGTATTCTAGAAAATCTAGAATATAGCATTGCAAACATTATAATCGTATATTATATTAACAAACATCAAAGGCGCGTGTGTTTATTATGAATTTTCCCCTTTGGCAGTAAGGATGATCTCATTATTATTATGATATGTGTAAAAACATACATTGTTGTTTTGTGTGTCAGTGTGAAAACATAGATACCTATAGATTGTGTATATAAGGCAACACATGTATTAGGGTCGGCGCAAACGGGCCACCACACACAGCCACTAGTGGCCAGCGACAGCCACTTAACACACTTTTTCATATATTTTACTTCTGTAGGGAGTGGCCGCCACCGGCCACACGTGTGCGGCGCGGCGCGTCTATACAAAATATATGAAAAAAGTGTGTTAAGTGGCTGTCGCTGGCCACCAGTGGCTGTGGTCGGTGGCCCGTATGCGCCGACCCTTAGAGATGCACTCGGTAGTTGTGAGATAGCTGAGGTAAATCTCCGAATAACCTGAGCTGAGCGGGTCTGGCCACATATAATACTCATCATAATCATCCTAGCGTCTAACCAGATTCCCCTGCCAATTTTAACACAAATCGAATGTCCGTAACACAACGGAGCAAAATCCCATGCTTCAGACAAATAAGATAAGAAATCTCTTAAGATAAGGTAATTCTTTATTGTACACCACAAGTAAGATGCTACGCCCACCACATTTTATTTTAATTTAACCCCTTCTGCCCGATCCCGTGGGCATTTCGGGAAATTCCTTCTTAGTGCACTCCTACGGTGCTCCAAATGTCAGCTTCTTTCGCCCAACTGTTTTGGCTGTTTGACTGTGCGTTGTCTGTCAGCCAGATATTCAATAACAAATTTTATATACAGGGTGTAAAAAGACCCTTAACGAAAACTGAAATCCCGTGCTGTACCAATCACTACGAACATTTTTTACTTCAGCACCATACCTGGGAAATTACTGGTTTAGGAGATATTGAGGCTCAAAGTTAGTATGGAATTTTTCTAATTAGGTACAAAATCGATGCATTTACCCCGCCAATATGTTCTTTAGATGCCCTATGATCCTATGGATAAGTAGGTATTTCGAGCATTGCACGCGCGCGCTTTTAATTGCGGTTTAAAAAATGTGAAAACTTAAAAAAGAATTCGTTTCCCAGGCATTCTTTTTGGTTAGTATGACTCGGCATGATGTCCACAACCAGGAGACTTCGGCTGGGTGATGGGTCTTGTGACATCCTGTATACAGAAGATTGGGGGATATTTTCCTCATATATTGCTCAGCTGTCTCGCACATATCCAGTGGGTACGCAACCTAATACGTCGGTGATGCGTCGCGCCGCCGCGGCCGGTGCGAGCACGGCCGAGTGTTCGGCGTGCGTGCTTAATCTCTTTCATTGAGCATTTGCAAGGCGGCTGCATTCTTTTTACCCCACTACCCTGATTGACTCGTGTACCGTATAATTCATGGACCGTTCAAACATAGTGTTCTATTTCGATGCTATGCACTGTAGTGATAAACGCAGTCCGAAGATGTTCATATCATAACTTGAATTGATCAGTTTGATTATCATGTCTAGTTGCTGCGTACAATCAGGTATTTGCCTTTATTTAATTCCAAAAAAATACATATTTATGAACCTTGATATTGCATAAAGTATAATATTTATGATCGTTTGCTATTATAATAATTGTTGTCGTGTTTATTCATCGTATGATAGAGTGCATCAGTTTCACTTACGTTTACTGAAGTATTTACGCATGCAGTTATTCGCTACATTTGCTTAGCCACCGCCGACCACAGTTCGTCTGTACACGCACACTGCCTATTCATTAAGTTGGCACACTTCTCTCCAACGAAAGTTTGTTAATTATTCCACTTTTTGCGCTTTCCTTGCCACTAACTACTTCATTGATCCAGTGTTCCATTAAACAATGTTCGTACGGTAATTGATAACTAGAAACGGTATTATTTTCCTTCAATTAGCTTGAAGCTATTTGTATGAATCAATCAATCAATATTCGAAAATCTAAATAAATATCGTTGATGGTAGCAGTAATATTATGTTGTATCTATTAGTAGTAGTGAAGGAACTAAGGATGTCATTTGATTTATAACACATGGTGATGGTAGGCATGCTAGGTTAGGTACTTTTTTGCATATAAGGGGATTAGAATAAAATACCTTTTCACCACAGCAGCTCAAACATGCCGCTTTTGCTGCGAGACAACAGTGAACAAAACGCGATTTTAATTCGAGCGTGAGGCAAAGTAGCTTTTTAATTTTTCAATCTTCAGTGCCACGAATTGACATTGTTCAGCCACAAATTTGAAACATTCGAATTTTACTGTGCTCTGTCTCTTTCACATGCATATAAAAAGTGAGTGAAAAAACAAACCCCTTCGAATTCGAAATTCGATTTTGGAATTCGACCTCAAAGAAAACACCTACGGCAACGCAAAAAAAAAGATATTTGTTTTTTTTTTATATGTTATTGTTTACATGTTTAATTTATTATTGGATTTTAATAAAAATAAGTCTAATTAATAGTATAAAATTAGTATTTAGGTAACCAATACATTTTTATTTAGAATTACAACAATGATACATTTGAAAAATAAACATCAGGGACGCGGTATTAAAACGAGATTTAAAAAGTAGCGGGAATAAAAATTTCGCTGATGCTGATACAGTAGGTACCTATAGCGTAACGTGTTATATTATAATAATATATAAAATAATCTAAAAAGATGAGTGAAACTAGCGATGATCACTGTACTTTAACACCAGAAGAGTTAAATCAACAAGTGATTATGCAGAATTCAATTTATTCCTGTTCATTTCTATGTCTCCTAAGTAATATGTGTTCTCACTGCTGTGGTGAAAAGCTATGTGTGCTACACGAGAGCAAAGTTTTTTGTATCTCGTGCTGTTGAGTCCCTCACCACGCTCAGGATTCTAACTTTGATTCACTCGCTACGCTCGTGAATCAATCATAGAATCCTTCGCTTGCTCGGGACTCAAAATAAGCACTCGAAACAAAAAACAACTTTGCTCTCTTGTTGCACAAATAACTATAGTTAAACGGAATATGTTATGTAAGATAAGTCCTCGGATACAATTGTCTATAAACATGATTGAATAATCGATTTTCATCTTTCCCTAGTTGTACCTAGGTGTACAACATACTTTATTGCGTTGTTCAGAAGAAAAATACTTATTATTAACAGGTAAAATTAAATTGTTATTACTGCAATTAATTCAGACCGATAACATTTTGATCTTATACTACGAGTAGAAAATACAACATAGGTATCTATTCTAATTGTGGTACGTAGAGGGCAAAATGTTATAACCGATATACATAATATTATATGTAAAATTAATTAATGATACATATTGTATCATGTAGATATTTATTTTATTATATCCCTTATCCTTATTGCAAATATTAAACTCATTTCGGTAATATGTGGAGTTAATATTCTAGTAGTTAGAATATTAACTCCACATTTTACTGAAATGAGTTTAAAACGTCAAAACCCCATGAAAGGAAGAAATCCCTTTTGTCATAATTTTAGATATAAAATATATTGATCGAAGCATTAACCGCATTAGTTGGACTATAATACTATTGTTGTACAAAACTACACAATGACGTGTTCAAACTTCAGCTCACAATGGCACGATTTGCATTGTAGTTAACGAATCAGTTGTACGTTTGTGGACAAACTGACAAATTGTATTCCTTTTTAATCTGTCATTGAATGTAGAAGGGCTCAGTGTAGGTTGCGCAAGAGTGCCGGTGCCAAGATCACGCCCACTGCCACCAACACGAATCCTACGCGTTATCGGTACCTCGTCTTAGCATCCATTAGGATTTCTGATTGTACGATCAACAAACAGATAACGGTGTATCCGACAAATGTAGGCTGATCACTTACATACATACATACATACATATCGTCACGCCTTTTATCCCCGAAGGGGTAGGCAGAGGTGCATTTCTACACCCACTTTTCGCCAGATATACTTTAGTCCCACGTAATAAGGGGCGAGCCTATTGCCGTACCGGGCACATTTCCTGACTCCGTGCTGCTACTGAGAATTTCGTGACAGAAAAACCCAATAACACTGCCCGACCCAGGAATCAAACCCGGGACCTCCCGATCCCACGCGCACATTTATGCCGCGAGACCAACGAGACAGTCGTATAGGGTTTGATGTCGAGTTTTCCGTCTCTACGCAAAGATGGTATTTGCATCGTGTTATCCCTTAGTCGCCTCTTACGACACCCACGGGAAGATAGGGGGTGGTGACACTTGTATTCTATGCCGTCAAGCACACGGCACATCACTTACATAGCCCCTCTATAAGCCATCAGCCTGCCAGCCGGCCCAACACTGACGATCTCACATATCTTTAACATTTGACACTAAAGACGCCGACGTTCTGACACTAGGCGATTGTCCAACGACAAATCTTCAGAATATTATGAAAAATAATCCTCCACAATGAAGTTATTCATTCAAATATTCAGACTGCTTGAATTTCTAGTTCCGAAATTCTTATCACAACTGAAAAGTAAGCTGTAAAAACAATAAAGTCTTGAACATGATGATTATTGAAGCTAAGCAAGCTGAGAACCTTCATAGTTTAGTGATGCAATTTCGACATTATTTGTGTTTTTTTAAATTATACAAAGTACATAACACTATGATGTTGAAACGCATTTAGCAATGACATTGACTAAAAACAGAGGACAAAAAAAAAAGAATTTATGTTGTATTGTAGTTAAAAAAAAATTACATTCTTGTTTAGATTTTAGTCTCTTTGCTATAATTCTCATTTGCAACAAAGTTTTGCTCTAGCCAACGGGTAATTTATATCGTCAAGCATTTACCTACTAGTAGATATCTCACTGCATTTCGTCAAACCTTGTAAATTTTATCTATGATTTGCCTTTTTAAGTTGTCCTCATCACCATGTGTAGTAAAATGAGATCACACCTTTAACGAATGCATCTCGCGTGTGTCTTGAATTGGCTTGCGTGTCCGTGAACTAGCGTAAAATATATAACACGATACAGTAACTTTATTCTGCCAAGGCCGTCTTGTGAGCTACTGACATACCTTCAGTTTCAACTGACGCCATGGGAAAATATGCCTATTTTTTATTTCATCTGGGAATTAAAATAAATGCAGTCGCAGCTGCCTTTTATTTCGCTAGTAAAGTTTTTAAAACCTGTTGCTACGTCGTAGACCGGATTAGCAACTCAAGATACGATTGATCTTCTTTAATTGTAATTTTGCACGTGGCATTTAATTGTAAGATAAGGCAGCCATTATTGGAGGAGCCAATGAAGCGTTTGTTACTTCGTCGAGTGGAATTTGTTCTGTAGTTCACCAACTGGAACAAATGAACCAAGTGTTGACATTTCGAGGTTTACTTTTATGACACAGCAGCCCTTTAGCCAGGTATATATCGTAATGTCAAGATAATAAAAAAATGATAATTTTAATAAGTATTTTTAGACTTGCGCCAATTCCGGAGATAATCATTGAGAGGTATATTTCATCTTTTGTGTAATTTTCTTTATAGTTTTAAGAGCTTAAAAATAAGATATATATAATTAGGGATTTTTCTTTTGTTTTCTATGCTGATGACAACGGTGATGGGGTTCAAGAGATTTCTTACTATGGCTTACAAAAACATATTTATTATCACAGCTACATTATCACTTGAACATATGTGTACATAAATTGATCGATGTAATTGAAACATTACAACTAGAAAATATTTAAAAGAAATATTTTATAAAAAGTCATATTTTAGGAAGGATTATATCCTGCATCCTCGAACCAAATCTGCAAAGCTTTACGAACTAAACTGCTCAAGGCATACCTACCTACTTTATACGGTCGATTTCTATAAGCAATTTTTCTTTTCTCTAACATGAGAAGTATACGAGAATATTGCTAGATTTGCCGGATTGTTTGTTCGATGTCTTTCATTTATTCAACTGATGTTATTATATCTAGTTATGGTAGGTTATTTTATCTAGTTATGGTAGGACAAAAATAAGTAGGTTTTACGTAATGATAGGCAGTGAAATCCCATATAGAAATTTTATGTATACTCATGAACAACATTTTCCTATTATTCTTACTCTAAAAGTAATTAAATCTTCCTTATTTAATAAAATGTTAATGTAAAACTAAGTGGCATAGTGGCCTTTTATAATAAAATTTAATGTGACTTTGCCAGTGTTTTGCTGAGTTTCTCCTAGCAAATTTACTATTAGTACCAAATATAAGGATAATAACTCAGATCACACCATATTGATAGATAATTACAATAATCTAAGACAATCTCAGTCATCTCAGTCAATTCCCAAACCATTTACGGACAAATAATGGATAGTCATTGTCATTTGGAGCCGAATAGCGACATTGACTCTAGATGTGTTACAAGTTGTAAGAAAGAGCGCGATAGAGACACTTGATTCTACTGTGTTTAAGCGACAATAAGTATTATTTTCTCCCTCCTATTATTATTTATTTAAGCCTGTATCTACATATTCCATAAACATTCAAACGTACTTGTTATACAAATTCCTTGCAAATCATGTTCACCATGGAATGTTACGTTGTTCAATGTATTTGAAATATGATCAAGTTTAAACGTAGGAGGAATAATAACTTGTGTTTACATAACTTGATAAGCTGGTATCTAGTTTCGTTTAATTCATTTAAATGATCCACTCTAGCGCGGCTACTTGCTCTGTGTGTACTCACGTATCTGTTGAGTTATACGTACTTGTCATTCTGTTGACGTTGTATTGTATTAGTTGTAGGACAGTGTGAAGCTCTCGTTAAATATGTGGTCGGAATTCCAGCCGGTCTCTCTGTTTACCCGTCCTCGTCTAGCGGGCTTAAAATAATTACACAAGTGTGTGCAACCCACCCTTCATAGTTCGTTGAGCCCATGCTTTACTTCCACCTTGCCTTTTTCTACCTGACATTTTCTCGTAAGAGTAAAAGTGTTCCAAACTTTTAACAGGTTTACCAAGTTGATTTTGTGACTGGCTGCGACTGTTCACTTTCACTTTCGATTGTATCCATATACCTACTATTTATTGATCCGGTTCCTATAATTTTATTCTAGACTTCATATATTTGCATCAATTTCTCTCTCGTTTTGAATTTAGTTTTCCTTTTCCTTCTTCTCGTCACATAACTACTCCAAACATTGGTCATCTGTTTCTTGTTGAAGTTTGTGTACTTTACTCGTTATAGTTACCCTTGGCCCTCAGTGATGTACCGCAGAGGATCTGTAGTCCATCTGCGCCATGTTGATTATTGGAGCACGTTCGAATTTCAAACTAAATAGTAAATAAACGGTTAGCGGCGCGGAAGGCAGCAGTGCGCGCGCGCCGCTCTTGGTTGTGTTCGCGCCTCGCCGAGTCGCCGCTCAGTTCAGTGTGTTGGTATCTGTGAATGAAGACAGTCACGCGGTGTTCCGCCCCACTCTATAATTACGTTGTAGTACGAAAGTCGAACGATTCCGTGTGTATGTGGATTAGCCCGCAACCCAACCAATCCATGGTGACGGATCCCAGTGTAGTGTTGTGCTTGCTACTCCTCAGCGATTGTGACGTGAGCGTTTATTTCTGGGTAAATCTATTTTTGTGGCGATGTTCTTCGTGTGATTAAACAGCATCATTATTTATCGCTGAACTTCAAGACTTTAATTAGTATTCTCTTCGTGTCGTTTTGAGCGGATAGTTGAAAGGACACATTCCTATGATCCAACTTACTTTTGTAAAATTAAATAGCAAATGCGAGAAAGAAATCTAATGTTAAGATTACTATATGTAGTTTCAAACTAAAATACCATCATCTATATACCTACCTATGTGAATAATTGTATGCTATACGGATAGACAATAATTCATTGTTTACGACTAACACAGGTAAAAACCTGTGTTAGTCGTAAACAATGAATTATTGTGTTAAATTAGGCAGCCATCGACGAAATAAGATAATATAGAAAAATTAATATGATACCTAAATTAGTTATATGACAACTTTACACCACAATTAAACTTTGTACATCTGACGACCTTACGGTAGCTAAACACAATAACCGCAGCACATGTTTTTGTAAAAAACTATGCTCGAAACTATTGCAACAAACACATGTTACACAGTGTAGAGCGCGGGCACCGCGTTGAACAAAATAAATATATCACAAAAACTATGAGCGATTGAATCATTAGCAAAGAGTAGAATGACACAATGACGCCATTGTAGTGAGCTACATAATGAGTAAGATTAATAAGTCAGCGGCGAGTTCACCGCTCGTACGCCGCTCTACTTGCACCAATCGCCATATCCGCCGCAAATCGACCGTTTCCTCCGACCATCTTCGCGTTGACTCGCTATTATAAACATGATTTATACCTGACCCATCATTAGTTAACATGTCAGCGATTGTCGCTAGCGGATGCATTTTATTTGCTCCAAGCTCCAACTACCTATTTATAAACAACATTGTAGCCGTGAAGGCTTGCGACGTCTTCAAGAAGATTAAGCGACGTTTTATCATTCAAACTGATAGCATAATACAGCGAACATCTCTGTATGAAGTCAAAAAAATAAACATCAGCAAATCTTATCGCGATTATGTACTGAAATAAAAGAATGGTTAACTTCAAAAACACTTCAAACATCGCTTTATCTGGAGAGTCGTGACAAGGTTGCCGTTGTATAAAAATACAATGTGAACGTTACTTATGCATTATGATTTAACCCGGTCGAGTATTCGTGTCGATAATCTGGAAATGATTTAGGTGGCGCACGCCATTCTAAGGCCACTGGACGGAGCCCAGGCGTACTTTATCTTGGGAAAATCTCGGTCTCTACTGAAAATGTTGGCTTTACGCCAGACTTCGTCCTCACATATTCCCATTATTTTGCCGACACTGGTCCGATTAGTTCGTTGTTTCTAGTTTTAGCTAATGCGTATAATATACCTATACCCACGCTAATAACCTGTTTATGTTTTTACTAATGATGAATTTAAAAATACCCGCATATTGACTTCAAAATTCCGCTACAGCTACGTAAACGAAATTACCATTTGTAAATGTTGTAATTTTGTAGTTGTTGGTTGTAAAGACGTAACTGTTATTACTATTAAATATTATATCGAGTCGTTCTGGGTGGGTGGGCACCTTGAGATGACCTTCGGAACAATGGGGAATTGGCAGCATTGTTTAATTTACAACACTCGAAAAGCCTCTGTAGTCTGCACGGAGCTCAGCAGAAATAACCACGTGGATATTTGTAACAAAATGAGTTGCTGAAGCTATGTATATATAATATACAGAAATGGTATGAAAGCAGATGTACACCATTTGTTTCAACCTCATCCACTTCAGATAAATACTCACGAAAGTTCACTGATTCCGCAATTCTCGTCGGCAACTCAATTCAATACGACAACATGGCTCCCACGCAGAACTTTCCACTAAGACAATGGGTCGTTGAAGATTTCACTGTTTTTGTCAACGCATCAACTTAGCACAATTCGAAGTTAATTAAAAACCGACGTAACAGCCTCTTCCTCGATTCATGTTTTACATTTGTTTCAGTGATTGTTATGTAAAGACCCCCGACTCCCTCACGCCTACTGCAATGCGTTTAAGCTGGGCCATTTTCATTTTTACTTTTGACAATCACGTCCGGATGATTGCGTAAACATAATCCTGTTATGGACAGAGGCACCAATCGATATTCACTTATATATGTTCCAGCACATTGCATGACACAGCTTATAAATCAGTTATTGTATTCAAAACGTAATTGCCAGAAATACCGGGTTATATAAATTAATTTCACGTACAGTTCAACATCTCAATAGTTTTTTAATATTAACTGTAATGGAATAATGACTCGGTCAATATTAATTTCCTCTAAGTTTGAGTAACGTTACATCATAAACCAATGTATAATAAGATCGTGCTCTCATTTAGCTACTTGTTACTAGGTAAGTAGATAAAACCATTTCGTAACTAGAGATTAATTCTTCGGATACGACTGTCAAGGAATTTTTAGTTGGTAATGGTTTAATGGTCAATCTTTCAATTAGTTCCGACATTTTTAAGTAATTGTCAGGGCTACGATTGTTTAGGAAATACTGAGATTGTAATTGAGTTTTTGCGGCTTTACTAAATACTGAAAGAATTGTGTTCGATTTTGTGCTTATGAGTGTTGTATGAAACAGTCGCATTAAAAAGTAACGACACATAAGAGTGAAACAACGGCGCGAGTCGCAGGGACATGTGAATAGGTCCACGGTGCCACAAAGATGTGCTCTTTTGTTCGTCTGCCATTCATTAGCCGAATGTGGCATGGTAGGCCCCCATTCTTCGGGAGTGCGTTGAACCTACTGTCATGTTTCCTGCGTCTCTGTATGTAACGTGTTTTACGGGTTGACGCGCGTTTTGGTACTTTTGGTATGTACCGAGTGTTGCAATCTCACACAACACAACACGAGATTCAACAAACTGAGATAAAGAAAGGCTTCCTTTTTAATCTGAGCGTGTTTTCTTTAGCCGTGTACACACGTGTTGAGAAACTTTCTGCGTATTTCTATAATTTGGGACGATGACAATATTATTCGTAAGATCATAGGAATTTGCTTCCGATCGATGTGCCGAAATCTATTAATTTGGCGTGACTAATTCTACCTTGACAAAAATTATATAATGCTCTCTATTTTAGTCAACTATTTATAGACCTATGATAAGAATCTGTTTAAACACATGTAGATCATTAGTGCAGTGGATTATTGTATTCTTACGATTACAGAGTCCTTGACGATAACGAACGATAAGGAAACGTCAATGTGAAATAAACAGTGTTATCTAGAGAGGTGTGCAGTTAACACGGAACGTTATTCAGCTGCAAATATCTACGAATTTCAAGAACACTGACGATACGGAGTGACGTCAGCTTAAAGTGAATGAAAAAGAAATACATGAAATTGTTTGATAGTGTTTAAAGTGCAAAACAGTGAATGAAGTAAATGCTGGGCAAATTTTGTGTGGTGAAGTTTAAATACAGTGTCGCGTTACGGGACATGAATGAGGATGAGCACAGAGAGACGCCTTTCCCGGAGTTTTCACTCCTGCTTGAAGGGCTCGTCGACGGAGGAGGCGGCCGATGAGGAAGAGAACTGCTACCACTCCCTCGGGGGGAGGCACTCCTTCAACAGACAACCTCAAGTCTACGTGGAAGACTTGTCTAATGTCTCTTTAGCAGAATTTGAATCACCACAGGATGAAAACAATGGTTCGTATTGTTTTAATTACTTGATGACTCATTTGTAAGTTGCTAATCAGTTACTGATACGTAATTAACGCGGCGGCAAGCATAAACACAAAAGGTCATTATAATAAATTTGCTTGCACATTGCAAGTAAAGACATTACCACCTGGTTACGTTTTGAGCTCTTTATCGATTATAACCATGCAGAATACAGTAATTTAAGTATGATGATTATATATGTAAGTGATGCAGCCAGAATTATTTGATGTAATGCCCACCTTTATTTTGGCGTTACATACGAGTAATGTTCAAAGCTGTCGTATTAACACAACAATTAGTGTTAATTAGCATCATGTTTTGAATTTGAAAGGAGTATTGTTCTTGATATTCTAAGATCTATCGATACCAATAACTTATTTAGCATTTATCCTTTGTATTCAGGGACAGGTAGGCAAATGTGTTTTACATCTTCTACGCACTCATATATTTACATAGCTATTTACAAGCCTACGTTTGTCGATTTGTCGTATACAAACTAGGTACAATTCTATCTGAAAATCCCCGATAAGGTAGGCCGATATTTCTCATTCAGAACCTTGATATATAATACAATATATTCTTAAGAAATTTTGTTTAATTTTTTAATTAAAACATGGTGAGGAAATGACTATGCGCAGACAATATTATATCACCCGTTAAAGAGATTTTATTCACACCATAAAGCTAACTCGTTTGTATACACAAGCTTAATATACGTGAGCCCTTCGTAGCTCAGCCATATTTTAATTCCGTGACGACTGTATTTATATAACCGGCGTCAGAATCATAATAGTCCGGTGTTCATGTTCACGCCGTTGTAATAAATAGGATGATGTTTGGCTTTCCTCGCGATCACTTGGAAATTAAACAAATAATGTTCAGTTTGTTTCTCCTTTTATTTTATTTGTCTTCCGGTGCTCTGTTTTAGAATTTAATACGAGATCTGCTGGTAGCTTTGTATGTTTTAACGTGAAATGTGGATCTTTTGTAATAGGCTTGACATCTCAGTAGTTTCGTTGGTCCTTGAAGAACCTATTGTAGTATGATTATATATTCCTGAAGTTAGAAATAATACAATAGAAAACAATTAAAGCAATATTGGTAAATCATTCGATAAATCCGGTTCTCTTGTTGCTTCGTTGAATGTTGATCAATTTGATCATATCGAAGTATATAATTGCCAAATTGCCTACAGTTAAGCGAATGCTACATGTGCATCGATGGATAACGATCTTTTTGAACATGTAATATAGCAGGATTCTTATTGAGTTATCGCGATTTATCAATACAGTTTCTGTAAATGAAATGATAATTGTGTCACGAATTGTTTTTCAAGCAACTTACGTTGTTACGAGTAAAGAAGTGTGATACGTATGTTGAGACGGCAGTAAAATAATTCTTAATTTAAAAATTGTTACTGATTTGACAAGTAGCTAAGTAAGTACTGGGAAATTTATCATCGGTAAAGGACTTGGACAAAATGTGCCCCACGTTGTCCAGAAACAAGCGGTTGTAGATAAGTTATATAAAACATACAAGGAATTTTAAAGTACTTTTTACATTCCATTGCAGTCGCTGAAAAGAAAATAATTTAAAAGAAATTGAAGCGATTTCCTTATATTTTACTTTGTTTGAATCTACCGATAATGTTGCCACGTAACAATGATAAAATATCATGTAGGGAAAAAATATGGCAACAGAATAGGCTTGTGTCCACTAAGAATAAATCGGTTTGATTGTAGTATCTATAGATTCATTATGATTTTAAGATGTCAATTAAGTTTATTATTTATTATAAAAAGGTAAGATTAATGTTATTTTTAGGATTTCTTGTGACAGTGAACACCAATCAGAAAGTATTACGTCAAACAGTACGTCCGCCATTCATGTTCTTGACGTTTAATAGTAAATACAACTAAAACTTCAAACTTCCTACCTATCAAATTGAAAATAACAAAATAAAAGTGGGTACATCAGATCAGACTTCATTCACGGTTTGTTTTGTTTTGAACTTTCATTGAATCACTGAACCGCCATGATGGTCTACAGCGTTTTCGTGTCAAATTCAAAAAGGTTTTGAAAAAGCCGTAAGTAGCACATAATTTTGCTGATCGATTTTTGAAGAAAAATTCAGGTATTTCTGTTTAACATCTAATAAAGGCACGAATCAATCGCCAATTACACTTTAGGACACAAGCCTATTGTAAGCGTTAAAAACGCGTAACCTTAAGAATAATTAAATCATTATAATTATATATTTTTTATAAAAACAAACCTCTTAATAATTAATTAAAAATGAGTTTAAAATATAGTTCAAAATCCACTGACTAACAGGGTTATTTTAATCCAGCTCTGGTATCACCAAGCTAATGTCAAAATAGTTGACATGTTGACATATCGTCTTATCCATAGAGTAACGTAATACTACGGAGGTCTTATCTTTCGACGTACGCGCCTTTTCGGTTATAGTTTACTTCTTGACGAGAGTATTATACTTATATTTTATATGATGAGAGTCCCCCAAGCGAAGACCAAAAATAAATAATGGAAACTTAGGACGATAAAATGCATGAAAACTAAAATAGATTATATAACTAATTACATTATAACAATACATTGTGAAATATTGTCAAAAAATATGCCATTAATCATTTATTTCCAACCTTAATAACTTTTGACTACTGCTGCTTAGCTTAATGCGCCTTTCTTATTGCATAACTAGAAGACTTGTTCTTTAAAATGATATATGTTTCATCTCTGTACTTGCTGGGGCACAGGCCCATATGATTTTTGTTCATCTCCTTTAGAAATAAAATGCAATGGTTTTATAGTAGTGAATACTACGTTTCTCCGTATCACACTAATAAATATTCGTAGATATCAAAATACCTTCAGTAAAAAAATAAGTACGGTTATACGATGTATATCTCAGTTCTAACTTTGGATTTGCGGTTATACTAGCAAAAGGTCATTACTTGGAATTTATACAAAACTGACGCCAGTGACTCCCACGAGTAACCACCTCCACTTTAACCTTTAAGGAATTATTTATAAATATTGTATGCCTATTGAATAACTAGAACATTGTATAATTTAAATTACATACCAATATATTTAGATGCATTGATGAATTACTAATTATTGAGTACGCGTGCAAGAGGTATTCAGATGCCGCCACAACTGTCAAACGTCTTGGTAAAATCAAACTTAAAAGTCCCAAAACAATCTAGTAAGATTATTATTATATGAAGATTTAGACATAAAAATAATTATATTCGTTTACCAATATATAGAAGCACGATGAGCTTAATAGACACTTGCATTCCTCTTGAAAGAACATGCGTAAAATTATACTTATATCTACAAGATAATATGCTAAGGTGCGACTCAATTGAGACTCTTAGCGATAACTTAATATGACCATGTAGATATTATGTAAATCGCGCATTTTTATAGTAAATGTAGCATATATACTGCTTATTCATAGTTTTACTTCGTGAGTACCAGCCTCATCCCATACAAGGAAGATATTAAGAACATTTACGGCGTATCAGTATGGCGATCTAACTGTCGACCGACCGCCAACCGCAGCATGCGAATTGCCATACACAAAACTATATGAAACTATGTACGTGTGTAATTTAACACCGTGAATAACAGTTGATATGTGCAGCTGCTAGGATGAGGCCATATATTGAGCCGCATATTTTAAATTTATTTCTTCACACACCCGGTCAACGCATGTGGGTATTTTGTGCAAAGTAACTGGATTGAGGAGGCGTCGGCCATTGTTTTCTTAAAATAAAACGTTTTATTACCTCTTTTGTAGTTGCTCATATTATTATATTTTCTTCATTAGTGTCATTAAAATATGGCTGTCTAGTTGATTCCATGGCCATTAGCGTGGCCGAAGCACTTAGGGGAGTCAAAATTTAGAGGTTGAAGGAATTTAGGGAAATCTCTGATGAAAATGGATGTTTTAATTTTACTTGCCTCTTATGGACTCGAAATTCTCCATATTTTCATCAAAAACAGTCTATGTTCGTTTGATATTCGGTGAGCTTAAAACTTCGTACTTGTTCAGACTAATAAGCAAATTTATAGTTGCTGTTGGGTCTTTATCGACATAATATGCTTACTAGTCTGGCTGACTACCGTCGAAAAGTAAACTGATAAATTACTGAGCAGATTGGACAGACTCATTGTCAATTTTCGCCGAAACACGGGACTGACGTTTCAGACGTGCCCAGAATGGCGAGGCAGACAACCATCATTGCTTGTGTAACACATACATTTTTATTCCATGTAGAATCCAACTCCCAACACGCAGTACATTAGTAGCGAGGATACACGGCCAATCAAACCGTTTAATTTGCAAATGAACAAATACGAGGGCGGTTTGAAAAGTTCTCGGCCCGACCATAAAAACAAATAAAAAAAAAATTAAAAAAACATTTTATTTTTCTACATATTCTCCCCTTGTCTCAATACACTTATTCAATATATGCTCCAGCGCTTGTATGCCGCTCTCATAGGCCGATTCCTTTAACTCTTCAAAAAACCGCTCCGCCTCAGCTACCACCTCCTCGTTTGTGGAAAACTTTCTTCCAGCCAGGTATTTTTTCAATTCAGGGAACAGGAAATAGTCCGATGGTGCTAAATCAGGCGAATATGGGGGATGGTTTAATACTTCCAAATGGAGTTCATGGAGCTTAGCCATTGCAACAACTGACTTGTGCGCCGGGGCGTTATCCTGATGAAAGAGGATTTTCTTTTTGGCCAATCCCGGCCGCTTTTCGCCAATTTTTTGCTAATTTATCTAACAGGTTAGCGTAGTGTGGACCTGTTATAGTCTGTCCCTTGGAAAGGTAGTCAATAAAAATTATTATCTTGTAATCCC
This sequence comes from Euclidia mi, assembly GCA_944739405.2. Lineage (NCBI taxonomy): Eukaryota > Metazoa > Arthropoda > Insecta > Lepidoptera > Erebidae > Euclidia > Euclidia mi. Next base: position 36,159,138 of record OX123187.2, read on the forward strand.
AAAACACTGATGCCATCACTTTTTCTGCCGACTTTTGCGACTTCGCTTTCTTCGGTGGCGGAGAATCGCTATGTTTCCACTGTTTCGACTGCTCTTTTGTCTCAGGAATATAGTGGTGAATCCAAGTTTCGTCAGTGGTTATTAATTTTCTTAAAAAGTCACTAGTATTTGATCGAAACAACGCAAGATTTTCTCTTGAGATTTCAACCCGGTTGAGATTTTGTTCACCCATCTTGCTGTCACCTTTTTCATTCCTAGTTCGTCGGTTAAAATATGATATACTTGCTCACTTAAAATCCCTATAGTGTCACTTATTTCACGCATTTTCAACCTTCGGTCTTCCAAAACCATTTTATGGATTTTGTCGATGATTTCTTGCGTGGTGGACGTCGACGGCTTTCCGCTCCTCGGGTCATCTTCGACGCTTTCTCTGCCTTGTTTGAACAAAGCTGTCCACTTTTGTACTGTGGAATATGAAGGCGCAGATTCACATTAGGTGAATCTGCGCCTTCCGTATTCCTGCGTATTATCCTTATCTTCCTTGATTTGACGTGGCGTCATATTTTTTTGACGAAATATTTAATCACGGCTCTTATTTCATTTTCTGGGAGACGAGCAGATTCGCACGAACGAAAAATCGTAGTAAAATAATTACGCAACCTATCACAATGGCACTTGACATACGATTAAACATGGAATCAAGCTATCGAATGAGTATTACTTTTTTTATGTACAACCCACGAATCTTGGTTGGGCTGAGAACTTTTCAAACCGCCCAGGTATTTTTAGTTTCCGGCTCAATGCCCCTAATAATAATCAATTGTCTGTCATCAAATTCTTTAAACTCTCTGCACTACCTGGACATCTCCATAACCAAGCAATGAAGCAGCTAAATCCAAATATTATGAATAAATAACAATACGTAGACAGTTTTATTTCCTATATCTCACAAATATTACAAACAAAATCGATGATGTGCCGAAGAAGTGCTAACAAAACAATCATATTTGATTTGTTGAGCAGAAAAACTCGCGAATTGGCGCCTTCAAGGTGATAACATTGATACGATCTTGACATTGATTCGTTACGTACCTACCGTGAGTCATTATACCGGATAAGTATTACTGCCTCCGCTTCTTACGTGATCGTGGGTGGAATAACGTACCGACTACTTATTGGTCCGTTTGAGGTGGTGCTGTTATATGGCCATAATCATCATCTTTGATTGTGAGGATTGTATCGTCCTTATTTTGATGTATTACTTTTTTTATGTACAACCCACGAATCTTGGTTGGGCTGAGAACTTTTCAAACCGCCCAGGTATTTTTAGTTTCCGGCTCAATGCCCCTAATAATAATCAATTGTCTGTCATCAAATTCTTTAAACTCTCTGCACTACCTGGACATCTCCATAACCAAGCAATGAAGCAGCTAAATCCAAATATTATGAATAAATAACAATACGTAGACAGTTTTATTTCCTATATCTCACAAATATTACAAACAAAATCGATGATGTGCCGAAGAAGTGCTAACAAAACAATCATATTTGATTTGTTGAGCAGAAAAACTCGCGAATTGGCGCCTTCAAGGTGATAACATTGATACGATCTTGACATTGATTCGTTACGTACCTACCGTGAGTCATTATACCGGATAAGTATTACTGCCTCCGCTTCTTACGTGATCGTGGGTGGAATAACGTACCGACTACTTATTGGTCCGTTTGAGGTGGTGCTGTTATATGGCCATAATCATCATCTTTGATTGTGAGGATTGTATCGTCCTTATTTTGATGTGCGATTTTATTTTTAACCATAATATATATCCATAACATATAACCAGTTTTATTTGAGCAAATATTGAAATTTCCTTGTTTTCGTTTTAGGATGTTTGCGTTTTTAGCTCGATTCTACCTACTCGTTTTGGTATTTAGGTCACGCAAACTATTAAATATTATACATCTCGTGTTTTTTTATTTTGAAAGCTGAACAGATACTGTGTTTGTTTCTAACGCGTTAATCCCAAGAACTACCAAACTAATCTCAGAAAATCAATCAAACGATAGAGCTCAGTTTTGTTCCAAGTGTGCTCTAAAGGTTTGGGATATTTGTTTTTGTCACAAAGAGATAATACAGTAATTAATGTTGTATATCGGGCGACATGGTTGTAGATCGCATCCTGATCGTATCCTTTAAGGCATTCGAACCTCCACCATTCGAATCGGTGCTAAACTTTGAGATGACTGCTTTAACCATCATCGTGCAGTTAATCAGAACGTTGTATAGTACTTTATTTCATCAACAAGATTAAGTTAAAAGTAATTCTTAATGTTTTATGTTTGTGACCCCCACTAGCGCTCTGACCACCCCAGATGTTTTCCTATGAATTATGTTATTTTAAACACCGCTCAAAATCAAATCCTTGCAAAAAATAACCGTGAAATAGAAATAGATCGACTAAACTTGTGAACACTTTATCAACGGCTGTCATTTAAGAAAACAATTAACTCCTAATTTGTGTCTATTCTCATAACATATGACAGTTGAGTGAGTATACCAGTTATTACTTATAATGATGTCGTTTGTATAATGTATAGCTGTATTTTTGACAATATTTTTGTTTCACCCATTATATGGTGAAATCGACCGAAAGAACAAAGAAATATGTACGTACATGTGATATTTATTGTAGCTATTGTATGTTTTTGCTCTAGGTATGCCTTTGTTGAGACGCGTAGTGATTTAGTCTAATAAATAAGAGAAGAAATATGTATCATATATTTCTTTTATATACATAGACTCACGCCTGTTTCCCCGAAAGGGGTAGGCAGAGGCATATTAAACGCCCACTTTTCGCCAGTGTTTTGATCCCACGTAATAGGTGGCGAGCCTATTGCCGCTTATTGAGACATTTTCTTTTATATCTCTTTTCGAAAACCTTTGCTAAGAAATTGTATTGGAGGATAGGTACACCATGATATTTATTATTTTTGCTTATTGTCTTTAGTAGCGTAACTGTTGTAACATGGTGGATAGGCATTCGAGAATTTGTTGCTTAGTCAAATATGATGCAACTTTGGGATGTAAGGATAGTCAATTATGTAATTGTTTGAATAAGTGAATGTTTGGAAAATATTACAATAATTAAGTAGCGACAACAGAAAAATCTACCTTAACAAAAGGTTAATTTAAGTTTTAATAAGTACACAAACAGATAAATGAAACATCTTAAATTCCTAAGTAGCACATAAGAATCTGTAAGCCGGATCTCTAGTAAATTATTCCGCATAATTTGAGCTAAGTATATAACAGATTTAGCTGCATCTATAATTTGGTATATTCTGAACACGTAGTTCAAAACTAGTCTGTTTACGCTTAGATCAGTTTTAAAGTTGAACGCACCTGTGCGCTCACGCCTCGCTCCGCTCCGCACCGTATGCGCAAACGCCGCACACATCCGCTTCCTGTGTTCCTGTCTTTTCAACCCTTCTCGGTACCAGGCACGACTTCCGTCCTGCATTTTATTAATATCAAGGTTAAATAAACAATAGGTACGCTTCACAGATCAGCTTAATGGATCCCTTAATGAGTTTCGTTAATGGATGAAACGCACAATTCTAAGTTACGTCTAATTAAAGGATACCGTTAGCCATTGATTTAATTTTACCTACTTGTAATAGATATAAATCATTAGCGCAGGTTGAACTAAATACATTATACGACGAGACGATAAATGTTAAATGCGTTTGTGGTATAAGAAACAATTGTTCTTTATAGTTTAGTATTGTATTAAAGTTTATTGTTGAGTACCAGTACAAATTTGCACAGGCAAAGTGTTTTAGCCTTTTATTTTGAACAACAGCCTTGGAAATAACAAGAAGATAAGTGTTCATTGTGGTGCATTTCAACATTGACCTACCTACATTATCGTAGGAAAATCATATTTAATTCCCAACGAGTCATATTTCAACATACAAAAAGCGGCTGCATATTGTGTGAACGAAGTCACGTAGATTCAAGATATTTCGTTAATTATTAGCATCCGCTGAGTCCGTCGACATCGATATTGTCAATCCTGCGCGGTATTATCGTCGACATCTCGTCGCGGGGGCTGGTTTTTGTGTGCCACATCCATTACGAGCGGAAGCCGAGCGGTTTGCGGCTCCAACATACCTGTGTGTCCCTTTGTCAAGTACGTGCGCGAGGTTTAGAGAGGGCCAGGAAATAGGTGCGCGTGCTAATTGTGAGCACAAACAGCTGTAGCACGGATACCCTCAGTTTACTTTCTCACCATGTTCTAAACATTCCACAAGTTATTATCGCGTATCACGATAAGGTTCGGCGTCTGTCTTGGCTGGCGCGCGGCGTGCCGTGTTCAATTATAAAGTAAATTGTGACAATTAAAACGTTCGTTTCGCTCAACCGCGTTGAGATGCGCATGAGATCACTCGTGAGCTCATCGAAATATAACAATTATCATACTTATCGATCGAAGATATCATTACCATACCATTGTAGTTTTTACGCAAGTGCTATAAATGCTCAAGGCTAATTTACGTTGCTCGAAGCTGCACTAAAGAATATACTTCTGCCAATATTGAGAGCAGTCAAAGAAGTAGAGTACAGCGATACAAATGGCATTGACACTGTTAAAGCCTAGTATCACAATAACCTGTTAACTCAGATTGCAATATGGTGAATTAACAGTATCTACATAGGCAGTGTCTGGTGTGCCATTCATTGTTTTACATTGCTACTACAACCCGTTGACCTCAATGGATCTGTCGAGATTAGAGAGATGACTGCGCGATAAGTAACTGCCTTACATTCTTGTATATATCATGAAGTTCACGGATAATTTAAAAAACGTGTGGTAAATTTAAATAGGGGCAGTGATACATACATACATACATACATAGACTCACGCCTGTTTCCCGGAGGGGTAGGCAGTGATAGTCTGGTGGAAAGGCTATTATAATAGCTGCTACGCAAAGGTTCAAACGCACAGCAAACACCACTGAATTTTCGAAGTTATGTACGTATTAAATTGCTAATTATCGCTTGCTACGCGGTTATCATCATCAGCCTTTAACAGTCCACTGCTGGACTAGGCCTCTCCTTTGAAAGGAGGAATTGACCTACTATACCACGCTGGCCAAACGGGCTGGTATAGGGTTTGTATCAAGTTTTCCTTCTCTTACAGAGCTGTTCTCTGCATAATATGCTCCCTCTGTCGGCTCTTACGAAACCCATGGGATGATATGGGGTGGTGACATTCCGTATTCTTAATCTGTCACCGCACGGATGGCTACGCGGTTAAGGACAAATATAGTTAGGAAATATAAAAGGTCTAATGTCCTCGAGAGACATGTGAAGTCTGCCATTTAAATAGCTGGTGAATTATCTAATTCATATTAGACGCTTAGAGCTTCACCGTTGGTCAGAATGTTGTGATTTGTCCCGTACGTTGCACTCTACACGTCTATTAATATCGTTCTCTTGGCACACACTAGTTTTTGATATAAACGGCGTTTGTCAAACATCACTCGTCAATTCGTCATAAGGCCATTCATAAAATGGCGAATGGAATACATAAAATCTTATTTGTATAGTTTTTAATATAATGTTTAATAATAAGTTTATTGCTCGCTTATTCTCTTATGTGCTCTACATATTTGTTTTGGCGTTTCTTTCGTGAAACAAATTTGAAATGATATTTATTATTTTATTACATAAGTAAATATTTAGTTAATAAAGGAGTATGTATGTACTCCAGACTACAAATAAGTAATTTTCATATTTGTAGACTTATTTTAGTACTAATTGCCGCCCCCGCGAAATCTCCGCCCGCGTGGAAGTCGGCTTTCGTGGCAAAAGGTAGCCTATGACTATGAGTTATACTGATATTTATTTATGCTTTAAAGCAAGTTACAAAGTTTAATCAAAATTCTGTTCACTTGTTTTAGCGCGAAGGAAGGAAAACAAACAAACACCTTTTCGCATTTATATTTAGTACAGATTTATGAAATTATATTTTGATTCTGATTTTAGACCTTTGTATATTTCATTATTTAGTATTACGAGAACATTGCCGCAATAGGTACTTCTTAGGGTTCCGTACCTAAAAGGTAAAAACGGGACCCTATTACTAAGCCTCCGCTGTCTGCCTGCCTGTCCGTCCGTCTGTCTATCACCAGGCTGTATTTCATAAACCGTGGTAGCTAGAAAGCTGAAATTTTCACAAACTATGTATTACCGTTGCCGCTATAACAAAAAAAAATATTAAGGGGGTCCCAACAATAAACGTGTCTTTTCGTATTTTTTGCGCAATATTACTAACAGTAGCAGGCAGTATCACTAACAGAAGCTTAAAATTTTCACAGAATATATAGTTGTATATTACCTTTGAAAATAAATAATTACCGCGTTAAATAAAAGTAAAGTAAATATTAAAGGGGGTCTCCCATACAACCAACAGACTTAATTTTTAAGCAATTTTTACTCCATCTGATTAAACAGGTAGAAACTTAAAAATATTTAAGTATACGTACAACAAACGTGATTTTCTTTTATAGATGATGGTGCGGAGCCGTTCGTGCGCGAGTCCGACGGTCTCGGTCCCACTCATCATTGAAACCTCATCATTACAAGTAAAAGTAAAAGCTCATCTTTAATACAAGTACTAATGATGGGATTGCCAATGATGAGTGTTGCTGAGACCGTACAAGTATCTTAGAGTGTTGTGCATGATTATAATGAGTTAGTATTAACTCAACAAAACAGAATGCAATTCAATGGTCGTATAGAGAATAACTTGCATCCAGCATTGCTAATGCTTTTCTCAGTAAAACAATTTACATTTGATTAACTGCCTCAATCAAGACAAATATTTTGAATTTTATGAAGTATCTATACTTGTATGGTATGTCTTGTCAACCTCGACCCTCTAGAAGTTTATAAATAATACAAATTGTGGCAATCACATTTAAAGTGTCTTACTATCTTATTACCTTAGTTAGTTGCTGCAAATTCCGTATCAATTGACTCAATTGTAGAGTCCAAAGCTATTTGTAGAAGGTAGCATACGTTCTTCAAATATTTACTTACACAAAATTCCATGTTTTCATATAAGCACTTTAAAAAATATCTAACTAACAAAAAATCTAGTGTAGTCCCGGATAGTGTAAAATTATCATGGCGGTCTGTTATCGCATGTAAAAGTATGTCGTACGTTCTATGCAGGAAATGATAGTTTGTACGTAAATTACTATATATTTTGCAACAGACGTCCGATGTGTACTACCACCATTCAAATCAACATACATAATTATATTCCAATAACATACATATCTACATAATTATAGCTAGTAACCGACAAACTATCAATCATTTTGCCATATAGGTGATGTGTGAAATTAAAATTCTAGTGTATTGTTGTTTATATAAACTACAACCTATTAATAACATTTTTTTATTTTGTTTCAGGTGAGTAAAGTTATCAAGTCTTATGCTACTTCTTACGCCATCTATGGTGAGGTAAGGTAAATCAGTAAGTTTTGCTACTTGACGCTAGATGGCGGTTAAAGTAACGAGCACTGAATCGCGGTGGCGGGCGCGGTTGTATGGGTTAGTCATCCCGATGCATAATTAAATTACAGTGAAGTGTTACTGTAAAAGGCTATATTATATTAAGTAGCCGTTAGGTCTGTTACAAATGAGAAAACCTGAAATTAGTGGATAATTTTTGATATTGAAATGTTTGGTTGGTAGAGCGTTAACAAAACGTAAAATACTTAAGTATAGGTAATTTAGTATCTTAACTTTATAATTTCAATAATTTGACATTGCTGGTAAAAAATATATGTTTGTTTGTAACGTCCTTACCTTGATGTGTACGAAGAACAATACCACCGAGAACCAGTTTAGTAGGTTCATGACCGGCGCGATCGCCTCGCATAATGCCGCGCGTTCGCGTCGTGATTTATTCATGTAGGTACCTTCGTACTCATGCCCTGCGGCCAATAAAAAAACTTCACGAGAAAGGAAGCGTGCTTTGTAACCACTATAATCAGAGCTAAAGTTCCTTTATAAAACCTCCAACCAAAGTCTTTACAACACAGTCCGGCACGTAGGGACCAAGTATCGCTGGTTAGTATTTACCGTCTCGGTGTTGTACCGACCTGTTTTATATCAATGCGGAAAATATTAACATTTCTTTAATGTGGTCTGATTAGAGGCTCATAATTATATTCTTTTTATTACAATTATATTTGTGTGTTTTTGGTTCGAGGTCAGTTAGTGGCTAATGTGACTCTATTTTTTCGTAATGCTGCACGATGTGTTTGTTTTGTAAATGTAACATAGTTCAGTACCTATTTGAACTAATAAAATAAGTAATAAATGAAGATTTATGAAAAAAAAAAGATTTTTTATACTATTTTGTAAACACGAAAAGGTTAGGCAATTTTACTTTGCTCTTCGCTCATCACCTCATGAGCGTAAATAAGGCTCTATGTCTGCATTTTGACTTCATCGTGTCAGCCTAGAGACGTCCACTGCTGGACATAGGCCTCCCCCAAGGTTTAAACTATTTTGACTTTACCCGTAATTATTATGTGACTATGGATTCGTCATAATGACCATCAAAATACATTTATTTTTGCAACAAACAACCATACAGTCCACCCTAGCACTATGGTTTCCATTTGACTCTACGTAGGTAGAGTCCTTTTTAATCTTTATTATTTTCTGAAAAGGTTTATTTTAAAAGTACAGTTGTTAATATACAATGCAATAATTATAACGTATTTCAGTTATAGTATTATGATGCTGAAAGTTTGTTGTATCTTTCATAAGCATAGTTAAACGCAGTCGTAAATAGGAAAAAGCTTTACAGCTACGAATAGTACTAATACGAAGCTTAGTACCTATTGTAATTTGAATTTTGGGATAATACCTAATCTCAATATCGACTATTACTGCATAAATATATGCATTCGTACAATAAACAAAAATAAACTGTAGGTTTTTAAAGCGCCTCACAAAGTTGAAATAGAGGAGAACTTGATCATTCGAACCACCCTGTTGACTCAGTGTGTAAGGCTAGTAGTGTACAGCGGCGGAGACGGCCGAACGCCGTCGGAGATTGCCGAAGGCTTCAAACATGGCGGCTCGCCCGCGCTTAGCGCTTGTCAACAAAAGTTACTCGAGTCGGTCTGCTGGGCCGGTCGCGCGCTTTCATGTCGGTTCCGTTTCATAGTCGCGAATGTTTTATGTGCATTTAGTGTTTAAAAGTGTAAAAGTGAATTAAACAACCATAATTTGTTTTGAAATTAGTGATTATTTGTTTTTATGTTACTTCGATTTATGTTAAAGTGGTATGTTACAAGTTTTATGCGGAATGTTGGAGTATTAAGAGCCGCCGTAGTACGCCGTATCGTGTGATAGCAATGTATTGTTTTGAATGAAAACATTAATATTTAATAACAACGCATAAACTACTTATAAATATTGCCAATGAATTATAACCTCTTTGAAAGAAGAATTAATACTGTTACGTATTAAAGAAAATCTAAACTCTTGCATGAATTAACTATTGAATAATTATTTGTGTTGTTGTGATCACATCTATTACTTAATGCTAGTATCAGTTGCATAGACGATGGTGACTTTCACCTAAACCTGAGGCCGGCGCCGCAGTAGATGCTATCTTATTAGCAAACTGGTACCGGTAGTAATTCCCCCTAACTAATGGCCTGTACACACGCTTTTCCAGGAGCGACACGGTTTTTTAATTTACTATTCTACCCTCAAGCTTGTGCCTTGCACGTGCTGCCCAACTTGTTGCATAAAAACGAACCCTCTCACGTTTCTTCGTACATTGTCAACGGAAACACAATAGAACATCGATCTTAAAATAATATGTCAGTTTCTTTGAACGACTCTACGAATTCATAAAAATGTATTTTTTATCTTAAAAAAGGACTGCGTTTTCTTCAGAGAAAGCGAGCACAGAATGTAAACATAGGTACATAGAATAAAATGGAAATGTTTATGATTCTTGCAGTTGAAGATCAACTAGGGCATAAATAAGCATTATTATGAGCATATTTATGTGCCGATATGCCATATAGCAGTTGGCACTAACAGTGTTCCCGTCACATATCTCAACTGTCCCGAGCATTATGATTAAATAAAGGAAACATTCATTTTCTGGTTCCCTAGACGCCTCAATAAATAAAGACGGGCAATGTCTTAATATAAAGATGGCCGATAAACATTCCTTTCTAGAGTTTATGTTTGGCTGGGGAAGACGAAACTACATGTACTCTCGAGATCTCTGAAAGGTCTTCAGGTTGAGCGATGGGGTCTGGAACTTGTGCGCGAGTTCACGTAATCCCGAGGGATAGATGAAGAAAAGTGCGTCTTGAGGCATCCATACATACTTTCCATCTAGGAAAAAATATGCCGAACGTGACAGTTGTATCAGTCACGTTTAGCATCCACTTTGCAAAATATATTACTTTTAAATTACTGATTACAAAGTGGCGTAGGTTTCATTGCTAATCTTACTCGAATAAAATTATTTTTATTCGAGTAGAATTAGGTTCAACGCATAAGCGTTGAACCTAATTCTACTGCGTTAAAGAACAAGCTGCCAACCAAATAAAACTGACACGCTATTTATTTTCCTCCACCAAATTGCCGTTGAAAGACTCAATTACATAAATCAATTACATTGCGATATTACACTAGTCTCGCTCTATGGCACATCTAGGAAATGATAAATGTGTTGTAAATTCTACGATAACCTGAAGCTGGTTGTTGTGCATAAATTCAGTAGCCACTTGATAAAACCGTACCGACACCGGTGCCAACTCCCATCTTGGCGTTAATCTTCTTAGCGACTCCCCAACACCGCGCGAGTTTCTTAAAAGCTCCCAAGATAACGGATTTGGACACGCTATTGTATTAATTAAGGCCTTAATTCCCTTTTGTTTTATTCAGTAACGCACATTTTAAATGAAAATCAGTTGTTCTCAGCAATTGCAACGACCTCGTTTATCTCTACACTGAAATTGCGTAATAATAACTTAGTTTGAAGGATAGCTGCAGATAGCGCATTTCCATTCCAGTTAGTATTTGATTGTTGGGTTTGAATGTCACGCTTATGAATATGATTGACGTATAAAAACTTTAACCATGAATAAATTGTAATGGCTTCGTATGTGGGATGTCGTTTGACTAAACAAGCGCGTAAGCGTATGTAATCCTGTTTACCTATGCACCCACGCCGGCTCTAGTGGACTTTCTAAACGGGCGAGATGTTGCACCGACGAACTGTTATTTGAAAAAAAAGTGCGTTGATATGAGTCACATCGAGTCCCATCGAGGTCTGGGTCACATTCCAGGGCTGCCGCCGACGCGGCCGCTCTAAACCGGACCTACGCGACTACATGCGTGCCTTTTTCTCTTATACGTTTTCCGTTTACGTAATACTTTCTTTGAACCTCATTGAACACCAAAACTGCATAAAGGGCCAATTAAAATTCACTGTGGTAGAGGCATTAATTCAAACCTTATAGAGTGAGACAGGTAAAATATCGGAAAATACACAGTCGGTATAAATCCATGCCAATAGCGAATACTCCTGTAGAATGATTAAATTATATTCTGAAGTTATTGCTTTTCTTCAGACACACCACTTACGAGACACAAAAGTTGGCGGTAGGCTTCGATCGCTCACAAAGGGGCGGTTTTTGTCAACCATCTGCCGTGGCAGGTGTCTTTTTATTCTTACATACTAAGCAGGTGATTTGAATTCGCTTTCTTCACTTTTTATACGCTTTTGAGTTGAGAAGGATTAAATTGGATGTTGTATGAGGAGCATCGTTTCCGTTTCGTGAAGGAAATGACCGTCAATTTGATGCACGTTTAACATTGAGATTAATAGCAGTCTTTACTGCAGTATGCTGTCTCATGTCATAATATTATTATGATTTGTGTTGTTTGTATGTAAAATGCTTTTTTTACATACAAACAACACAAATTTGCAACAGATTGCTTCTTTGTGTTGCTTAAATTTAAACAAAAAAATTATGTTATCTTCTGAAGTACCTACACTATTGGCTTATTATTCATGATTAAAAATGCCATGTAAAGTAAGAAACAACTACTAAATCAATAGACAATACGTAGAAAAGAAATTAATCACAAAATAGTGTCTAATCACATGAATCAATTACGTATTATCTCGCACGAATGTTTATTTATTTACATTTATCAATATAATAAACTATTGATAAATTGTTGATTATAAATAAACGTATTGTTTGCACATTCACAATCGTTCTTTCTTGTAAATATCTAATTATCTACTATAATTTGAGTGAATTGGTATTTCACATATTGACCTTGATTGTCTGATATTCTATAATATGTATAGTCAAACATGACCGAAATCTCAAAACAAAAGACGTTTTTATTTACTGTTGTGTTGTGTCCGCAAATCATGTAATATGTTGTTCACCCATAGCTATTTTGTTGTGATTTTTACACACCGACTGCATTTTTTTTAAAGTGACGCCACCCGTACTACCTACCACTACTATGAGAAAATGTATGCCATTGACACTTTGAGTTCGGTTCAAGCAAGTTAAAAAGTGTGGTCATAAAAATGTCGTAAAACATCTCACGTCAATTTAACACCTACGCCTACGTCTTAAATTGTCATCATTATCTCATAATATCTATGAGAAAGGATAGGCCATAGTTTACCACGCTGGCCAAGTGCGGGTTTGTAGACTTCACACATCTTTGGAGAACATTATGGAAAACTTTCAGACAGGTTTCGTCACGATGTTTTCCTTCACTCTTTAGCAAGCGATAATTAACAATAATTTTTACGCTGATTACATATGCTTTGCTCAAAAATGTCCGAGACTTCGTTCAGAACTGTCCACAGAGATCGATATTATGCTGTGTGTGTAGTACATTAACAGCCGGACAGCGCGTGGTTATGTCATAATTAGCACGCCCAATATAGTCACAGGAAATAGAACACTACGTTACCCGTTACACACCTTAGTAACGTAGGGTATATATCGACAATAATATGCTTTGGAAAATACCTGGAACAAATAAATGCTACTATCCTGTTGCTGTTATAAATGTGAATATTAGGGAGTATCAATTTATGGATGGATGTTGGTACTCTTTTACATAAAAACTACAGAACAGATTTTGATCAAAGTTTGCAATAGTATCAGACTAAAGTAGGTTACCTTTGATTTCGATAATCGAGACCCACGTGTTCGGAATCGATGGCTATCAGAAAACATGCGGATTGTCAGAATTTAATAAAAAAACTAATTTATTTACCCTTTTTGTTCGCATTTCTTACATAATAGGTATGCTAATTTTATAATCGGTTGTACGTTGAAACAAGATTATGTTTATCTGTTCAGAAGTTGTCTGACCGGTACTGGCGCTTTGATCTAATTACGTTTAAGCTGTATTAACTGCTGTATATTATGCGTTGGTTTAATTTTATCTATGTCAAATTCAAATGAACTAATAAAATTTGAGTTTTAAATTAATATAGTATAAAAAATATGTTGATAACCGGTTTACATAGAGAATTATGTAGAGTCTTCATGTTTGTTTACGTCTGGCAGAGTTGTCTGTATACATATAAGGTATTTTCTATAGAACGTTTAAATTGAAATGTATTGAACAATCTGTGTGCAGCAGTGCATTTAACGTGTAAAGCATTGCCTATTGTTTCTGTTGTACGGTTCATTTGGTACAGTTGCACTGAACCATTTGGTTTATATCAACATGACCACAGTATGGATTACTCAAATATTGTGTAAACAAAAGTCGAATCAAGATAAGAGGGTAGGCAAATTACGATATGCTCAAGTCCCCCATAACATTTGAATCCTCTCACGAAAAGTAACATTTCAGGTTTTCACGTGATGTAAACTACACCCTCGCCACGTTTAAACCATCTCTCAAATAAAAGCAATACCCTCTCCCTCCTCAAACCAAGATCCTGGATACGTCACTGATGTAAACTTTACTTTAATGCTTCCTTTTGCCGCTCTGGACAAAGAAAAGTAAGAAAGGTTTTCTACACAAGAGTACATACATACATAGACTCACGCCCGCTTCCCCGAAGGGTAGGCAGAGGCATATTAAACGCCCACTTTTCGCCAGTGTTTTGATCCCACGTAATAGGTGGCGAGCCTATTGCCGCTTATCGGGATATTTATTAGTAATATTTCCAAATCAAATCAACTTATTAATCGAGTGGTTTTATTTGCTCATGTAAGTTTAAACAGCCGTATAAAAACATTTGTATGAATGAGTCACGTCCACTCACCTGCCTAGGAAACACCTTTCACAATTATGTTTTATTTTATAATCGCACTAATGTGGGACAGGTGGAACTTAGTCAATCTTTTTGAAGAAAACCTTTTTGCTTTACGAAGTGAATCGAGAACCCAGGTGGCCCAATGACTGTCAGATAACTCCTGTGTGGTTTTAAAATTGATTTTGTCTACCTCATGTATAATAATGATAGCTATTAAGCCAGTATGTATATATAGACTGACCCACTGCTGGGCGCTTTCTCACTATGAAAAGGCCATAGTCCACCACGCTGGACAAGTGCGCGTTGGCAGACATTTGTCTTATGAGAACATTATGGAGAACTCTCAGACATGCAGACTTCCTCATTAAGTTTTTCTAAGGAATATTAACATAAATGTTCTACGAGCGAGATAAATATCCTTAAATAATGCTATCGTATTATGTTCAGCTGTTCGCCGTTTCAAATAACATTAAATAAGGACAAAAGTTCCCATCAAAACAAACCATGAAACATTGGACAGGAAATCGGGTTATCATCTCAATGACAACTAAAATGTCCAACACTTCCTCCCTTTGACTATAAGTTAATTTAATTAAATGGTCAACTGTTCAATAATTTATTACTCATTGCATGATTTTGTTCGGGCAGTGTTTTGAAACTAAATTATAAAGTACTTGATTTCGTCCGCGTGGGTGTCGTGGTATCGATAATCGCAATAAAACGAAGCTTATGTGTTATTTCGAGTGGTGACGGATTAAGAACACAAAACGTCACTATCCCCAATATAGACTATATAATTAGTATCCTTACTATAAGCAATGAATACAAATTAAATCTGTATTCATTGCTATAAGATCCCTAAGGTGGGTAGATAATGCATGTAGCAAATAGAATTTGGAAAAAAAAAACTTGACGGCAAGCTTTATGCCAACCTGTCTGGCCAGCATGCCATATCTTCCAATGGACTCTCAATGCTATTGTGACATAGGCCTTTGTGTATTGCTGTAAGGTATTCTGGAAGGCTAATGATATACTTTTGAGTAATTAAAATATCTATGTTTCATATTAAACGTAAAAAGATGTTATTACACTAGTTACCCGGATTATTTCCCAAAGCCACACAAATAGGTACATCTCATAAGTTATAATTAAATATCAAAATTGTTATTACATTTAAATTACATGTTATTCAATTTCCTACCGCCATATATATTTGTAATAGTTCATTAGCCTCATAATTGGTTTATGTTCCAATAGTGAACTCACAGAGGTCTGAGTCACGCGACCCCGCGCAAATTACTCGCTATGTGTTCGGCACTTTTGACTGTTGATTCATCGTGCTCGATTGACGCTAGGATTAGTACAATCGCTTCTTATGCGAATATGCATTCAATAGGTCGATAGAAAGTGCTCGTATATCCCTAGTAGATATAAGTGGTGTCTATTAAGCGTGACCTATGTAAGTAAGAATAGATGCAATAGCTCGCTTTTAAAAAATGGAACCTTCGTTCTGCCTTAAGTACCTAGGCCCTAGGCAGGAGCAACTATGAGATTTTCCGTTGACAGTTGACAATGCTATCGTCTATAATACTTTCCTTGCAGAAATTCCAAGCTAAAATTTAAGATTTGTCGGTTAAATTATAATTATATGTATGTATGTTTCATGTGAAATTTCATATCAAAGACCTTTTATGTGTTTAATAAATTAATAATCAAACACATTAAATTCAATTATTTGGGTAAAGTCCATATTTGTTGTTTTACCCTATGCAATTATTGCTAGTAGATAAAACTCATGACCTAATTGCGACTAAGTTGTCTTAATACTTCCCGTAATTATATTTCGGAGGAACTAATGTACTTAATAAGAAAATTGAGAGTACTGAAGCGCAAAGCAGATGCGCCGCCAATTGTTCCTAATCAATGAATGCAAAAAAAGAACTTTCAAGTATTATTAAATCATTAGCTATACTGTTAATCACTTAATGTTTACCCATTGAGTAAATCATCATTATGAAGTATTTGCATTAAGATAACGAGTGCAAATGAGAGAACACATTAGATGCTCATTATAGTTTAAATGTGGCAGTACATACAAATGTAAAGTATGCTTCCATGTAAATTATACTGTTTACTTCATTCAGATGTTGTAACGCAAAAGGCTCAGCTATTTAACATATTATATAGAGGGCACGTTATGATATTGACCTTTTAACAACCATTAGCTACCATTCTAATTTGCCTCCGGTGCGACTAAGAGCGACTGCTGAATAGAGCCTCTTTTAAATTCCTCCTTCCATAATTCTCTCGAGAATAGAGAAAATGCTGTAAATGATAACTCCTATTAAAATAAATTATGATTCGAATTAAAGTAGACGACGATCCTTAGTTTTACTGTATGAAAAATTTAAAAGGGCACACGATTTTATAAAAAGATGGCGGTCGATGGCGTTGTTGGTTATGCTGTTGGCAAACATAAACAGTCCTCTTTATCTATATCAAAGGCATTTGTAGTTCAATATAAAATGTATGCAAAATGCGCTACGCTTACACTTGGATGTGGGATCGTTGGCTGCGTTTTAATAAGTAGCAATATTGAGTGCTGTGACGACATTTAATACTCGTGATCGTGACCTTCGCCGGTGAATGTGGCTTGTATGCAACCAAGTATCAGCACGATTTATCTACCACAAATTCAATTTCCTTTTGTCTATACAAATATCATTCATGGCGCAACAAAATTTAACTTAACTTCTTTGAGACACACCTCTACTTTTACGTTTACGACGTACTAAAAATAAGGAATTCAATTGTATTGTTCATAAGTGCATCTTGTTTAGATTTTAATCTTTATATTCAACGCAAAATGCTCATTATCGTCGATTATGAAAGGATTTATGTTTGCAAATAAGCATTTGTAAAATGTTTGACAATGTATGTAAATGTGTGCCTCCACGCATTTTGTTATACACACAACGCGTGACGTGGCGTAGAAAATCGTTATTGCACAACTCAGCCATGATTGCCTTCAGAACACGTTCCGTTGCCCGGCTACCTTTGTTTCTATCAACACAGAGATTCATCTTGCTTCTCACCTCTAAACTTACTACGTAAAAAAATTCCAAGTAATTCCAAAAAAGTACATTTCTCTTATTTCGTTTGTACACCGGTAGTTGACTTAGCGCAAGCAGGTTTTAGTGTGTGATGAGTCAATACAATGCTTTCTACAAGATGCATGGGATCGTGCCATACCAAATAGAGGGACGCCGGACGATCTAGTAAACTTGACTCGTAAGGCTCACTTGGCTACTATATAAAGTACAATAACATATTCGGTGAGCTTCAAACGGCGGTGTTGTTGATACAAATTGCACTTGGTAGTCACGCTCTTGCCCTCGTTCTACAGTGTTGCCGAGGTGCGCTGTAACTAAGAGCTTTTAACGTGACCCACCGCCTGCCCTATATCCGGCGGCACTGATGACACGCCGTGTTCCTTGATATTTGACAAGCGGGAGTGCGTTCAAACATTTTTACACACAGACTACGAATATGTGGGCAAATAAATTATATTTGGTCGTGAATGTTTTCTTATTGAATTTGTACGTGTTCGGGATTGAACAGATTGGGGTTTATTGAATATGCGAAATTCTATTAGCTTCTTTATGGAGTCAATTTATCTATGTAAAGCATATCTATTTATGTGTAGTCTCTTTCTCTTGCGAGAAAAGACACTGATCAGAAATAAGCTATTGGTGACCTTTTACTTCTGCCAAACAAGTCTTAGCAATCTAGCTGCCAGGTTGTAAAATCTTGTTTTCAGTTAACTTATTGATTGAACAACTATTCAAACTTACGATTTTGATGAAGTTTATGGCTAAAATATAATTATACTCAGGGATTGGATTGTTCATTAAGGGCTCAAACTGCAAACAATAAATTGTAAATTCAATCAATCAGATATTTATTATTGTGCGAACATTCACCAACAGATCAACAAGTAACTACACTTGTACTGCAAAACGCAGTACCTAAGCAGAAAGTGGTCGGACTGGTTACTTGTACAATACAAATGTCTACGAATATTATCGGAGTCCGCGTGGTTCCAAATTATTGGTTGGTGGTATAACTGTACTGTTGGGCAAGCAAAACAAACACGTGCGCGTACAGAGTTCTTCGTAAGTTTATCTCCTCGCTGCACTTCGATCGTGAAACGTCTCAGACTAACGGTATTATCGACATTTTTTCGCCCCGCGACTACCGCCTTTATGGAAGTGATTAAGAGAATTATTCTGTTTTTCTTTAAGAGCGCATTTATTCAATGCTACAGCTATTTTATAATGATATTTAAGGCGTAACTGCTGTTGGTTTTGTGAACATTTTGACACGCTCTGACTAATGATCATGACCCGACAAAACCGCATAAATAATGCGGATACTGTGAACGTATCCCGGCAAGTACTTATTGTTTCTTATTCGGTTACGTCACTTGATATCGTACGAGGTATTGAGCCCAATAACCTTGTTCGGAGATGCCCTGATACATTGGCACAGCATATAAGTTCGAGTTGCTAACTCCGCGCTAGGTTACGGTCAGACCAACTGTTCCCGGTATAGAACGGTACTTTATATCTGTTATTAAAATATCAGGTTAACGTTGTACATAGTACTAGCTCAACGTCATGTACGTTGGTCAGAACAACGAGGCAGAATATTCATAGTTCCATATTAACACAGTATGCAATATTCACACGAAATTGTCTGTTGATTAATTTTATGGCTGAAGCGCTGGTACTATTTAGTTGCAATCTATTATTAAGCCATTGCACTGAAATAAGTATAAGCTACTTTAAAAAAACAGTGAATAAATCGCGGCTTACGATAGCAAGGTGGTGCTCATGTATATAATATTCTCGAATATATAATCAAGTATACAAATCATATATAGCTACTTTCTATGCCTGGCGAAAGCAAATATGCAGCTTTCACTCGAATAGTTTTCTCCGAAATCGCAAAACCCTATCAATCAATGAGGTTTACGGCAATAACTAACGGCAATATGTATGTGCAAGTAAAATTACTTAATGTATATTCTTTGTGATATTAGTGAACAGGGATAACCCATAGTCACTCTAAAAAACTAATTGGTGACATTGTCAGGTATTTTCTCATAAATTACAGATTCTCTGACATAAAATCACGGCTATTTGATACTTGGCCAAACATATTGAATAAAATAATAACTCCCATAGGACCAATACAGCACGCCAAAAGGCCAAGTGTTACTGTTTCTTTATCGCCAAAGCCTCGACAAGTTGAAAAGAGTCGCATCACCGTTGAACAAATTGTTCTTACGTAAGTTTGGACACGTCATATTGACAGGAACCTTTTCATAGCCAACACATGATTGATGGCTCTGAGCTTTCCTTGACTTGTTAGATGTCGAGTGAAAAGGGCGATTTACTCTGATGAATGACGTGATCGCTATTGATGTTAGTTACATACCATCTTGCTGAATTCCTTAATTAATGTTTAGTAGAAAGTTTTGCATAAGATTTGACAGATTATGACAATGATGTTAAATTTTCCATAGCTTTCATGCATCGGGTTTACAAAATATTATATTTACACAGATTTGTAAACGCGCTGTTGTATTGACTAAACATCGTGAACCTGCGCTCTGGTGCATACTTGAGTTGCGAATGTTAAGTAGTATAAACCATTTCACATTCAACATTTAATAGTGTTCAATTAAATTTTAAATTTTATGGCTCTTTAGCACACTGCACGCAAAGGAAAGTTTGAGCTTTAGCATAGTTTAAGTTGCTGCAGACAAGAAGTGGTTACGGAATTACGGTCGAATTTCGACCACTACCGGACCGCCAGTTTTTATAAAACGTTCTCAGATCAGCATTTTATAGATAGCCGAAGTTCCGTCAAGAAACCTGAATTTGTAGCAGGTTATCTTATAGAGTTGCTGGAAGGAAGTTTTGGAGTGCATCCACAGCGCTCGGTGTCTCATCGTATCGACTCCACGCCGATCGCATGTTATACTTACTTTTCACCAGAAACCAGCTATCATTATTATCTTTGATGATACCAACTAAGAATTGAATAAGACCTTACAACGAAATCAGTTTTCATTTAATATAACTATGGTAATGAATTATTTTGCATAGCATACCTATGCAAAATAATTCATTAACTCATTAATTTTAAACAGTTTTATTAGTTAAACAATTAAGTGAGACCACGATTTTTTACTAAAAGGTTGAGGTTCTAAAACACATAAATAAAGCTATGGTATGTTAGTAATAGAAATAAAATTATCCGTAGTCTAGGTTAACAAAATAATACCGTATACCTTCTGCCTACAATAATATTCGCTATCTAACCGCGTCCTACGCAGTGATTTATAGATTTGATGATTTATAGCTCCAACAGAACGTATATTATGGCTCATTATGTCAGGGTATAATGTGAAATGACCTATTGCAACATCTTCATGTAGCGAACCATCAAGCTCGAGAGATTTTCCCTGGGGACGTATTAAGACCACGGTAATTTGCATGAATAATGAATATTGTAGGCGCTTGCTTTAATGATGATGCTGCTATTATTTAATTTTTTACGAAATTTAAATAATTGGGAGGATTTCTTATAGATAATCTGTCAGTTAATTAAACTTTGACAAAACAATTCCCAATTCTCTGCTTATCACACGGTTAATCACCTTAATAGTAAAAAAAATATTCCAAAGAATACAAAAAACATAAAATGGAATACTTTTTTTTTTATCTGTGGTTTTATGGTATTCGTTGCATTCGTGGAGCATGCGGTTGGATTAAGTTGCGAAAGTCGGGAGGAAAGTTTCGCAAGTGCTTTAGTTTCGTGCGCCTCGCGCGGCCAATCATTGTCAGAAATGTTTTACAACGGTTACAATGTTGCGTTTTACATTCTTTGCAGTAATATAATTTTTTTTTTATTCTACGCGCAAATTGCATAGTTGCGGTCCTCTGGTAAGGCATGTTAATCTTCAGCTACTGATGTCGATTACATTTCTAAGGTATTCCACTTTACGAAAACAGAAAACGCTTTCTTGTAGTTTTGTTGTACTTAAAACTTTTATCATCCATGGTGTAAAATGAAATATAGGACATAATTGGAATACAAACAGTATGTTGTAATTACCTTACCTACAATACCGTACCTTACCTTACCTTACCTACTGTACTGTACAAATAATATGATGGTTAAACGCATTAAATATTATAATATAATTACAGCAAAACAATAATATGTATTATTTAGTATTTATAAGAATTAATTGAGGAAAATTTATTAGGTTGCTAATTCCAGAAATAGATATCAGGTAAACACTCAAGTATTCATGTAAGTATATAATTGAAAATTATGAACCCACAAAACTAAAGACAAAATTATACCACAATAAGGACATTGATACAACATTATAGGCTACAAAGTTAATTAAGCATTTAGCATATATATAATGCATTTGATAATGGGCTTTCATCTTTCACCACACATAATTATAAACTGTTATAATTACTGTTAGCTTATTGGCATTCAATTTTCTCTGCTGAAAGGCTCTAGACATGTTAACTAAGGCGAGACTTATAATATTTGCTCGTAATGACTACAAAAACTTGTATTATAAATCCGTTTATTCTTCCATCGGCCGAGTGACGAGCAAGTTGCTTAGATAACTTGCGTGTTGTATAATTTGCGAGGACTGCGTGAGAAAAATGTTCCCGGCGCCATATTGGAACGTTTTATTTTCGTATCCATAATTCACACACCAAGATCCACCGCGTGTTAGCAATGAAATGGATAAGTGTTTATTTATAGTTTGTTTTGTTATGTGTCTCTATTGTGTTGTTACTACAACGTTTGTGTAGGCTATTCAAGTTTACTTTGTAACAAATTATACAGAATGCGAAAGTTTGTAATAACAGTTTGTGATTGATGTGTTCTAGGAGATGCATCATAATTATTAGTTGTTTCGCTTTGAGTAGATTCAAGTAGTCGAGTTGAAAGACCGAGGGACATTCATAGCTGCGGTAAGGCATGGCGGCTGCGCCCGCGCTGCCTTGAATCATGATTGTGTCCGCACGCGTTAGTCACGACACCGACCGGCCACTTTCAGTGAAGCCTCATATTTCCATACTTCATTTTTAACTTTATTTTTCCCAGTTTGATGCATTGGTAGTTTTTTAAATTGTTCTCTTTGTTTAATACGTGAATGCTTGTCTTTACTTTTAATTGTTTGTTCAAATATGTATCTACTGTCAGTAAATAACATAAAGTCAGTTTTGTTCTACGGTACTTGCAAATATATAAATAGCTCTACCCAAATATCTCCATTGTATCATAGAGGGAGAATATGTTATCTAAACAGTTTAATCTACTGATACAGAGCCGTGTTGATTGTGAAACTTAGTGTTTCTGACAATTCGCGCGCCTGTCCTTTTGTTCAACAACGGAGCCTGTCGCTCAAATAAAATTATTGAAATACTTGGAATTATTAATTCTGTGAAGGGAGCCCTTGTTTATTTAGGTCTGCATCTCTATAACGCTCAACGAAATCCTTTTGAGATGTAATATGTGAGGTATTTTACACTACAGGCTTTGTCGTGATTCCCTACTCAGGAACGTAATGTAATTATTCTAGGTGGATGGGAACATAGCATGTTGTAAGGAAGGCTTCATGACAAAGCTGTTAAGGTTTTTGTGAACGTTGTCTATCATAGTCTAAGTTCAGGACGCACTTATAGCAAGTACAGTACACTCGCTCATGCTACTCATATCGATCTCGTGGATCTAAGTAATTATGTTAAACATACGTAATTCAACGTAGGCACGTCTGCTGCGATATAGATGGGTTATAAATTTAAAGTTGTGTCATTGTATCTATTATCTTAGATTGATCATCGATATTTCTTTTCGTTTAAGCGTAGATAATGATCGCGATAGTAAACTTGTTTTATTCAGTAAGCTACTACGCCCAGGTGCTTAACTATGCGCATTCGTTCCGCAAGCTTCGCTTTCGTCGTGCGATCTCAAGTTCAGATCTTATTCGCTCCTCGCCTCTGTATTCATGACATCCGGTATTTTATTTTGCGTTTCTTTGAACAAGGTACAACGAACTTGCTCCAGGCTCGCATGGAGAACAATTATGGCC
Organism: Euclidia mi; assembly: GCA_944739405.2. Lineage (NCBI taxonomy): Eukaryota > Metazoa > Arthropoda > Insecta > Lepidoptera > Erebidae > Euclidia > Euclidia mi. The sequence goes on from OX123187.2 coordinate 36,182,715, forward strand.
ATCTTATTCAGATTTTATTAATATATACAAAGTTTCCACTTTTTTGCGCGCAATCTTAACATTACGCGCAGTTTTTGTTTAGATGCTATTTCGGTCTAATTCTTTTGCTTATTCGCCCGCTGACCTAAATGTCGTGTTTTGTATTTTCCGGGTACATTAAACAATGCTTAGCATAAACGTAGTTTAGAGCTTTGCAGCCATTAACACGTCGTGAGTATGATTACGCAAATTTCTCACTCATGATTGTGACATATTGGTGCCACGGATTGAACGTCGCGAAATATATACTTATTTATGATTTTAAGGATCTTTGCGATATTCCTGTTGAACTATTTGTACTTCATATTCAATTTAACCAAAAATGAACTTGAACAAGGTACTTAATGCTAATGAAAAATAACTACTTGCTTAGAAGTTATAAACGAGCAAAGCAACTTCGCATAAATCATAGTCTTTTACGCCCTCCCGAGTTGAGCTAGTTGTAATAAAATGTTCGGCACACACGCGTACCTTAATTAAATTAAACTGATTCGTATGTCGTAGGCTAATTGCGCGAGTATGGCGGTAGGGCGACGCTAAATATATTCGCACGACACCCACCACCACTCCTCGCATACAAACGGCGAACACACATGTTGCCCTTAATATTATTCCTATTTTTGCTCACGCGTAAACACCCATCCATACAGCTATATGACACGTAATAGGGGAATTGAAAGTGAAGCTCGTGCATCGTTACAAATGTTTGGCACTCATATCTTCTTGTAATGTTGTTCACAGAGCTATAACGTTCACTTGGCCTCTTTCCATCGATTCGATACGATGTTTCCATTGGCTGGTGTTAATGCACAATCTTATCGCTCTTGATAAAACAAAACAGTTCACTTATTTCGATCAATAGTTTTGGACCTACCTGCACCTCACCTACTTATGATTCACAACTCGTCAGTTATCTCACTAGCTGTAAATCATTTGTTCTTAGCTAGTTTCACAATAAACGTGAGAATTTCGAGCAACAATTATGGCGTCTACATTTGCGGCTCTGCTATACTCCAACATGTATTCTGTTGTTTTGTAGAACGATACAATTTAAAGCAGTGAGTAATCAAAAGTGCACTCTGTGTTTCAATTAACGGTTGCGAAGTGTGAAATGAAATCTGAAAAAGGATTGCTAGGAGAGAAACAGTGAAACGAATGGCGGCGGCGATGCGGCGACTCGACTTTGTTAAGGCCAAGAGGCGTTAAACGCAGCGTGCATCCGCCGCGCGTCGCCCGCGCCGCGGCCGCGTCGCCATGTCGAGCGCGCTGTCACCGAGCGCCTCGCCAGCCGCCGGCGACGAGCAGGCGCGACGACGCTCCGTCTTCTACGTGCCATTATTCGAGAGCTTCGACAATTACTTGCCCTTGACGCCAGAAGAAAAAGAAGCTCTAATCACTGGACAAACTATAGACAGCGTCTCTACAAAAACTAAAAGGAGGAATGCGTCAGACCTCGGCCGGTTGCGAATCCCATCTCGAGGTGATTCATCCTTTACGGAAAGTGAAAGCGACATGAGCGCATTTAGCCCGGAGCGACGGTATCGGAGACCTTTGTCATCGACGGCGAGCTCTAATGAGGCACTGACGAGATTCGGCCATCGTGACTTGACCAGCCCAAGACTCGTCGCCCAGAGCGTTCACATGAAGAATACCAAACCGAGATTACGAAGCACGACATCGTGTGAACCTCGATACGATAGAATATTTACACCGATTGGAGGCTCCATATCAACTAACAAATTAAACAGTTCTGCTACGAATATCGTCAACAAAGCGCCCTCAAAAACTTCCATTATGAATTCGAACTTGTCATTGATACCTGACTCGCCTAAGCTTTTATCGCCTGCGAAAGAAAAATCTAAAACGTTGCCACAAAACCTTACTGTGCCATCACCGATCCGCGGTAGCAGTAGTTCTACATCTATATTTAGAACACCACGGATTACTGTTACTCCTGATAGTCCAAATAAAAGCCCGGCAAAAATGTCGGGATTGAACTTTATTCGACGATCTCGAAGCACTAAGTTGTCTCGAAGCAACTCCTTATTACGCAGCATTACTGCGAGGCATATCGAGGAGGGCTTAGAAGAAAACATAGCTGTGGTGACCGACTTAATCGAAGATTACGATAACTTTGTGGACAGTAATGGTGGGGAATCTGAAGTGATATGTGCTCTCATCAAGAAACATGAAGCTCAAATGGCAAACAGTCCAATGAGTATTCGTCGAGCGTACCTTGATGTGGACGACGATGTAGCTGTACATTCCGGTAAGTTATTTTTCCACGCAGCGGTAGTAATTCATTCTAACCTTGAGTAGATTATAATTTACTTCCCATCGGAGTCCATTCATTGACCATAATTCAAGTGGTAATAGAAACAGCCTGTTAAACCTCGTTGCGTAAAGTGAAATATTGAGGCGAGCGCTTGTTTGACATTGATCGTCAAATAATAATCAACATTGAATGAATTAGAACCTTTCTAAAATAAATTAGCCACGATTACAACATTGTGAGTCAGACAAACACAATTCACGTTTATTATAATTTGCTATACGAATTCATTTCCATAGTTATTAAAGTTTGACAGCCTTTGTCTTTTGTCTCCCCGTAGTATTTTATTAAGCACGTAAGCTTACACTTTTAGAATAAATTTGACTGTTCTGCAATATGTATGTTTAAGTATGTGAACCTGATCGATCACACTACAATGTGCCAGAGCACTTAGCACACAAACAATACGGTGAGAGGAGAGAGCATTGAAAACCCTTGCAAGAGCGCGAGTACCCAGTAGAGTGACTACACATTTCGAACGTTCCTTATAATTCATGTTTATAACATCGGACAATGCCCACTAATTACACGACAAGGATTTTACAAGCCTTACGAACGATATACCATGTCTTAAAATAGCCGTTATGAAAAGTGGAAGTCATCTTGCTATTGCTATTCATAACCCATTATTACCAGGGGCTATCGTTATAAACAACGGTTCGTTCAAACAAATACCTACTTTAGCGAAACGCTCTGCTGAAAATTGTTTCATGATATTACTGAAGATGCGGAAAATAATATCTTTATGTTTTCAGTTTTAGATAGTGTGACTGTGAAGTAATAGTGTTAAACTTAGAACTCCGTAAAATAGAATTCTCATTCCTGTGGGAAATCTAATATTAGATTTGAGAGGGCATCAGTCGTGAACATAACAATGCGATTCTGCACATAAATCACCGCTATAAGAACTTTTTCCTCAAGTTTGTATATAATGTAACGCAGGTGTAAAAAGTGCGCTTGGAATCCCATGGTACTTTAGCGTACATTCCTCCTGTGTCATTATCCTATTAATAATATGTCAAAGCTTCTAAGAATGCATGTAGTTTACGTTCACCATTTTTTATGTTATGTGCGATGCCCTTAGGGAATGCAATTTAATACTGATCTTTATACGCGTTATATTACTTATAAAAACTATTTGTCGATTCATATTATAATTCATCATGGCCCACATTTAAATAGTCCAAGTTGTACAGAGTAAACATATTGTTTACTTTCGGCAGCTGTGCAACACCGTTACTGTTCAAAATTCGTCACGCATCTTTAACCCAGACAAGGTTTCGCTTTACAAAACCTAAGTCGGTCGCCTTCAAAACAAAGCTTGTGTTTGTTTTTTATTGCTAATGTTGGTAATGTGGCGTCGCTATCGTACTTCGTATAATCATTGCATTTCCTCGTGGAGTGTTATCAGTGCCTTATCGAAATACGCATAATGATTACGCCGCGGACCGGCTCTTACGCGAGTCCATTTTAAAATAATTGACTTTACATAGAACGAGTAAGGTTCAAAATGTTCTGCAGCTGACTGAAAAGGCGCCTCATTAAGATATCGTAGTCATTATGAACGGACTCTGAAATACGTATATTATAGAGCGAATAAAAGTCAACATAAACAAATAATGTTTGATGGACTGTGACTTAAGGTATAATTAATATTTTGGTCACACTGGTCCTGGTCTGGTCTTCATGCATCCTGAAATGTGATCAAACATAAGTTGCCAGAACATATTTACTAGGTATCTCTAGTTATAGGTAGTCTTTGCGTTAGCGGTTATTAGTGGTTACATCACAAACTAATTAATAAACTATTTGACCTTACACTTAACATTATAAGGTATCTTGTAGAGAAGAGATAGAAGCAACTATGTAGCCGCCAGTCAGTAAACAGAAGGTACCTATAACTGAAAGAGTACGCTCGTATAAACCGAAGCAATAACGATAATGGGCCCCACCGCCATATGTTGCTTCGCACAACGTGTCGTTGACATTGCATACTGTCTACACTATCCCCTGATGTCTATCAACATCAAAGCAATACTTGGTCAAACACTTAACACCATAGTATAGTCAATCCCAGAGCAATATGAAACGTAATTCGAAGCAATAAATGTTTGAAACAAACCATAACATTTATAGTATTTGTCGTAAATGTTTCTTGTTATGAGTACTAAATCAGAGGAATGTATTATATTTCTTACCATATTTATGTAGTAACATAATGAATGGTTAAACATCGGCGGTAATGATGTTCATACGTCGAAGTGGCCGTTGTACCCAAATAACTTTTCTGTAAACTTACGCTAGGTTGATCCCACCTGTTCTCGTCAAGTTGATTAGTAGTCGAAGGAAGCTGTCAGATTTACTAGACATGTGCACACCAAATAAACATTGATCGCGGAATTTTAATGCATTTTCGGGACGCGGGGACCATAATAATGGTGTTCAAATTTTTTGTTGTTGTATGTTAGTCGTCGTATGCGCGACGCGGCGGTCACGGGCAGCGTGCACGGCGTTTCCGCCGGAAGCCACGCCGTACTTGGCCACTGCTATACGATTGATATCATATTACATATATGTATATCTATATTACATGTAACATGAACCACCCAGTACTATTATTGACAACACAGCCGTTTCAATCACGACTATTTCTTGCAAGGTTGACGGTAAATCAGTGTCAATTGAGTTGTTCGATCGGACAGATATGAGACAGTATTATCATATATTTTGTGATTGTGTAGGTAATACCGTGACTAGTAATAATTATGAAACAGATTTATTGTATTTTCTATCTTAGTTTTTGTTGATATAATTACGTTTACTTACATAAGTTGGAGCATATCTTCATGGAAATATTTGTTGTTTCCAGACACGTCATATGAGAAGGCATGTCGTCGCGGCTCGGCGCCGAGCACGCCGGTGCCTGGTGCGCAGGCGCAGCACAGTCCCTCGCGCCTCGCTTCCTTCTTCTTCTCGAAGCGGTCGTTCAGGAGCAACCCCCTCAAGAGGACCAAGTCAGCGACCAAGCTGGAGAGGGAGCGCGCTTTGGCCGCCGTCCCCACGCATCCTGCGCCACATGCCTTGCGAACATCAAGGTGAGTTTCATCTATACACATTCTTCCAAATAAAACTTTAGTAAGTAGATGTGTCACAGAGCAAGTTACAAATTCGCAATTTACAAGGAGCCGAACGTATAATTTAAAATGTGCGTCAAGAAAACCTCCACTCTTCCTGGCTTTGCTGAATAGACGAAATACCGATTTTGGTCAACTAACATTGTATTTACAATTTTATATGGTTACTTCAGTAACCACGACAGGCATGCCAAACAAAGAGGAACTTAGATGACTTATACTACTTTAAAATATACTTAGCAACTATTTTGTAACCTCAAGAAGCACTCATCTTAATATATAAAATCCTTGCGTTACTGACTGACTGACAGACAAGCTACAGCCTAAACTATGAGGCGCAGGAAGCTAAAATTTGGCATGTATGTTCCTTGGGCCCGTAGGGGTGCACTAAGAAAAGATTACCCGAAATGCCCACGGGATCGGGTAAATTTAAAAAATTGCAGGCCTAGCTGCTGGCGTCCTCTAGTTTGTACCTATGAGTTATTAATTTAACTAAAGTTAGTTAGGTAAGACTACAAAACAAAAGATTGCCCTACATTTTACTTCATTTCAATCACTTTGAAGTCAGAAATTCATGTGGAAGATTGACACAATTTAATATGCATGTTTTCAAATGTGGTTGATACTTATTTGACACAAATTAAAGGAGCAGAAATATATTACTGCCTCTTTTGAGGTTGTCGTGAAATCTTAGATTTACATCAATTACTGAACCGGCATCAAAGGACCGCTGCTGTGGTAACCGATTCACGTTTTATATATTTTGAACTTAACATCGATAGCTTTGATCCCAAATCTTGAGGTATAACCTTATCGCTAAATTTAGACGAAATGAATATATAAATAAGTTTGTATAGTCAGGCTTCAGAAATCGCTGATATTAAATTTACTCTGTATATTTACTAAATTATACAAAAACACATTTAGAAAATAATGTCTATCATTTTTGGCAAAGCAGTCAATGTAAAAAAAGCACTTACAAGATAAGCTTTTTATCTTTTGTAGGAAACATTAAGGTATTTATTGTAACCTAATTCATGGAGTTATCATCTGAGCTAAGTGCTTCCACTTAGAGTGGATTTAACTTGTTAGAGGAATAAATGAATTTGAACCAACGACTACTTGGACAAAATCGAATACTCTAACCATTGAATTACTATCGCTCTATGCAGAGGACAGCTGCAACAACATTACTTAATTTTATTGATATAAACACAAATAAAATTCCACAATCAAATGAGAGCATAAAATATAGTGATAGTGCTAATAATAACTTAGTTTAAGAGTCAAATAATAACTTAGTTTATGAGACAGATAAATACAACGCATGTGCCAAACAGCCCTTTTCTCACCTCATAACTCGTTTTATAACTGAAATATAACTTGTCCCGAATCGAAAAGTGCTCGTAAAATAATCCTAAATTCCTACAACGAAAACGATTCATTTCTTCTTAGTCGAAATCATAAAACCACGTAATACTTGTGATAGTTGTGATACAATATGTATTAGCTGTTGTCCGTTACTTTGATCGATTTCATACTGAACAATGTTTATTACTAGAGTGGTAGGCACAGGTGTTCTATTCACCAAAATTTCAACAGCTAGCTTTTTAATTCTGACGTGAGGTGCTAACAAGTAAGACACAAACAGTGTCTTACTCGTTAGCACCTAGCACAATTTTTATACTCCTCGCGGCTACAAAATGCCTTATCTGAACACCCTATAAAACTCTGCTCGGCTAACCATGTAAGCGTATGGGACCAAAAAGGTTCTTTATATTTTAGATACAGTCAGGGTCAGGGTCCATAAGCTATCCTCTAAAATATGTGAATAATGTGACCTCTGTAAATATTGTGACCTTTTAACGCTTGACTAAATTACAAGCAAAGGCAATAATAGGTTATAACATAAACACAAACCAATCAGTATGATGAACTCAAACGTGTTTATATTTCTAATAAGCTAAATTGCAAAATCGCATTAAATAAACGTAATTAAGCATAAAGGTACGCGAATTGCAAAACATTCGCAAAGTGGCGTTCAACTTAAGTAAACGTTGATAGTCAGCAAATTGGATAGTAAAACGATAATAAAACCAAAGGTAGGGCTAGTCCGGCGCAAATTAGTCGGTGAAATAAAGTGTCAAGTGTACTTAGGTCGTGTCGTGACTGTACCGCGTTACTCAGTGGTTGCACGGTGTCGTCATTTAATGTATAGGAGTGTCGCCCCGCCCCGTCTGCCGCTATTTACCGAATGTTCTTAATTACTACCACCCAACGCAAACACGACAACTTCATTGGTACCTAATTAAATACGCAAACTTGTTGCCAATTAACGGCTGCCATATACGCACCGTTGATTATATTATAGGAGCTTTTGTCGAACAGGTGCGCGTTCTCACATATTGTAAACGATATAACTGCCTGTGAAAACGATGCAGCCACGGAAATGCCGTTTTGTTATTGTTTCCTATAAGCATACTGGAAATTGTTTTTGTTACGATCCATATTTGCTTAGATTTTCGTTGTTATTCGTTAACTATTAATAATCTCGCAGGGTAATCGTTATGTTAACATTTACAGAAAAGGCAAAGGTTTGGCGTTAACTATCTAACTTGAGGGATATCTATGACAAGGTTAAAACTGATGTTTGATTTCTAAGCCTTCTAGCGGCCTTAAGTGGCAATTGTCAATAAATATTAAATTTATGTGCTATCGATTCGCCGATTGTTCGCATGCGACTTTACCAACTAATAAGAATTAGTTCGGGCTATGTTTGACACGTGTGTTCTTCATGGCCAAAGTATTCTTCTAAATAGCTAAATAAATGGAATATTATGAAGTATAAATGAAGGCTCTATCATCGCTATACTAACAATTGGCAAATGAGATTTGGTGCTGTATTGGATCAAAACCTTAGATGACCACTTGTAGACCTGATTTTACTTGAGTTATTTTTACCTACATAATACGCTTCAGAGTATAGGGTGTCACAAATATAAATACTACAAGAGCAATTTATCGCAAAGAGAGCATTTGAAGCAAACATGTACATTTGCAAATATGCAATCTGTTTGAAGCTAAGCTGTAAATATAATCAAATACGCTTGTTTCAGATCTCACGAAAGCCTCCTGTCGGCGCATTCCCCCGCCGTCTCCACCATGGATCTGGGACCACCTAATCAAGTGCGTATTCATTCTTATGATTCCTACTTATAAGGCAAAATATGCCATGTTTCGAATACTAGTCAGTTATCGCGGTATAAATTAGCTATGCCACTTTCCAGCCTTTTGACTAGAGCCACAGACAAAAATCCTATCGTAATATTGCTCCGTTGCGACGTGAAATAACAAACAAACACACTTTCGCTTTCACTTTATAATGTAAGTATGTATGAATGTTTTTCTAAGCATAGATGCACAGCAACTGGTTAGATCTTATGTTTAATAATAATGCGACTTTTGTCGTCATGTAGACTCATCGGGATTAACTAGAGAACTATCAGTAAACATTATATCGAAGCGCGCAGTCTACGTGCTTCTGTGCCCTCACGCTGTGTGATTATCATACATGAATCATTAAAGGCTCAGAGACAGTGAATCCTACCATATTTATTATTTAAATATTTAAAGATGTCAAGAAATTCTACAGCATACGCAGTAAAGCCATACTTTTCAATTCTGCGTTTAAAAATGCCTTCAGTATCACTTTGTCTTTAACATTTTCCTTATTAATGTTTTCAGGTAGAAATTCGTTCTTTACACTCATCAGTGCTAGGCAGGCCGCACTGTTTCGCGCTGAGTGCAGAGAACAGAGCACCTAGGTACTTCGCCTGCGCCTCACGGAGGGAACGGGATCGTTGGATATACAGGTATAGATATACTATATTCACGGACTAAAATTCAGAATTATACTACGAATATATTTTCCGCGTTTTCGCCTGCGTGGATTTTGACCATTGCGTTAAAAGGTACTCAAATGATATTGTGATGCACATAGAGTAAAGTAATACCTAGATCAATGGTGATGTATATGACCGCAAAGATTCTTCAAAATTTTGTTCTTTTAACGGGAAAATGCAGTCAACATCCTTGCATCAAATCGCACAAACTTTCGTATACTAGTAGAGCATTATTTATAAGGTCTTTTACGGCCTTAGAATAAATATTTATATATCCGTTTAGTTATAACATTGTCGTCGCTAAATAAAAATGCTGCTGGATTTGGACGGTAACTGTTTTAACTGTAATATAATTTATCATTCCACACAGTTTCCTCTCCACATACTCAGTGTTGCTTGACCTACTTTTCAGGCTATAGATACTTAGGTTAGGTTCGATTAAAATCCCAATGACATTTTAAAAGCAGTATCGCATAATTATTGTACAGATTTGCTCCTAGAAAACTTCGAAAGAGTTTCTGTTGATTTTAAAAAATAATTGGTAAACTATACACGTACGTTCCATTCACTTTGTTCAGAGGAGAAAACCACATAAAAATCAGTTAAACCATTTTTGAGTTTATCGACAACAGACAGACAGACGCGACGGAGAATTTTGCTTTTAGCCGTGTATGTAAGGATCGATGATCTTTTAAAAGCCTAAGCAAAGATTACTAAAACTAGCACCTAATATATTACTTAACTGTAGTAGGTACTACTATGTCACTGTATTCGTCTAAGGCACGTCTTCTAATGTTGTTGAGTATAGCTAACATGCCTTTATCTACTCCGTCCCATAAAACAACGGTACACGTACTTCCTAAGTGACCTTTTGACCCGCGTTATCTAAAAAATGTGCCCTTTGTCGTACGTTCTGTCGGCTTTTTTATTGCCAAGATATAATAAAATGTTGTTTATAAAATAAAGTTGTATTTGTATTTTACTATAATCTTTTATGTAGTAATATGTATAATATGAAATCCGAGGCGATATTACTGCAATATATAAACAGCATTGTAAGTAATTTGATTAATGGCGATGGAATTGTTACAACAATATCAAACAGAAATTAATTCCTGACTGTCACATCACATTCTGACCCTATATACATCTAAGTGTAAAAGCCTGATTCTACATACATCTTAGTTTTTAGACAATTTTCGATGGAAGGAAATTTAAAAAATTGATCCTTTATTATATTCATTTGACATTTAAACGTGGTACACATAAACTCAACTTTCGTCTATAATCGTTTTCAAAGAAAATCAATCTTATCTTATCTTTTAAAATCTTATCTTATCTTATCGCAGCTTACGGCAGGCGGCACGTCCGGACGAGCTGCGAACGCGGCGCTGCGAGCGAACCGTTAAGCTGTGGCTGCTGGAGGCTAAAGACATACCGCCTAAGAAACGCTACTACTGCGAGATACTACTCGACGACACGCTTTATGCTAGGTAAGAAATTCTTTTACTATACACATTGTGATCACTTGAAAAAAACTATTGTCATTATTCAGGGGGCGTAGTCCGAATTTGTACGAGAATTGATCGGATTAGAATCGTTTGTCGTCGATGAAAACATTTAGTCATAACTATTATATTTTTGGTATACATTTGCCTGCAATAATGGCCACTAATAGAAACGTCTAGCCTGCATTTGTACAGGAATGGATCGCATTCAAATGGTTTATCATCGATCATTTTATCCTTTTTTTTTCAAAATGTTCCCATCGACGAATAAATCGAATGTGATTAAATCGTATGCAAACTCGGGCTTGGCCCCCAGAATAACAAGTATAGACGTATGCCAAAATTAGTTGATTGCCTGATGAAGGGGTTTTTCAGCTACTCTATGGGTGCTTTATATACTCCGGTGGTCGTGTGACATTGCGTGGTCAAAGTGTAATTACCAAAACTCATATTGTATGCCTATTATCTATAAAGAGGCTAGCTGTTTAAATTGCCCGTGACTGACTAATCAGCGCAATTTACCCTCAATTAATTCTCAATTATTTCTAATGAAGAATACGCATCTTAAAATGTACATAATTTTGTTGAAAATCGCCACTTAACGAAAAACATGATAATTGTTGCTATTATTAGTTTATAGTCATTAAATTATTAATACTTTTTCTTTTAAACTCAAATAATATTGCGTGTTAAGAATAAGTAAACTTTCTATGATTATACATGAATTCTTTCTTGAAGTTTATATATGCACTCCACGTTTAGATCGTGAAGATGCCATCACGCAAGTCGATATTTAGATAAGTTTATTGAGACTTTTCCCTTATGATCAACATTTCCATTACAGCAATATAATTTTGCTACCATCAGATCAAAGGACTTGACAATAATCGGCTCAATCGTAACTAAAACAAATCAGCATTACTAACTAGATTTTTTTTAGGTTATGTCCAGAATGTATATTTTATACGTATTGTTTAATTTCAGTACACAGAAGTATTCATCAAATCTGTGGCACGAACGTTCGTTGCGAAATTACTTTCACAGTTTTGTTCAGTGCTTTAAAACAAGTCGTATATCATTTGCAGATCATCATCAAAACTAAAGACGGACCTGTGCTTCTGGGGCGAGGTGTACGAGTTCGGCGGGCTGCCCGCCGTGCACGCCATACACGTCAACGTGTACAGGGAGCCCGAGCGACGCTCGCGCAAGCGGGACAAACACGCGCTTGTTGGTAAGTACACTAACATGAAATCAGGCAAACTCCATTGTAAGTCCTTTTGCTCCAGTTCCGTCGTGTGGCAGTGCTCTAATTAGACTTTTTTGTCTTTTAAGCGCCCGCTATAAATGCGTCCCTGAAATTGACTATCTTTAGGGTACTTTTGCGTTCATCCAGGGTCTGACGGCATTGTGTGTGATCCTCTCGGCGTTGAAAGTGAACTCTCTGATACTATGATGGTAGGATACCAATTAACATATCCAAGTGTATTTTGAGATGCTATCATAGATCGCGGTACAATTTTTGAACGCTAGCTTTGAAAGCGCAGAAGTATCTTTGGCAATACGGAGTTCATTTATTGCTTCCTGTAGCGTATATGAGATGCCGTAGCCTAAAGCACAGAATAATTAATAGTACTAACGTACAGAAGCTTCACTTTTCAAACCAATTTATTGAAATTACGACTCTTGGTACTAAGCAATAAAGTTCAATTCAGCTCGCATTAGCACTCAGTGCCTAATGCGAACCTAACAGTTCCCGTTCTTTTCTAACACATAACGCTGTCGCTGTCTGGCGCGGAGTGGCGCGCTAGGGTTGTCGACTTGGCGCTGCTACTATGTATATTTATTCATCGTCTATCTACCTACTTGACCACGTACCTAATAATAAATAATTATCCTATAAATATCCTATCCCACTATTGGAGCTAGTAGAACAAAAGCACATACATTCTGGTCGTTTACATTTTTACTATACAAATTCTTAGTTATTTCCTAAACGTGTGGACCGATTTACATGATTCAAACAGATAAAATGGTTTTTGAACTAAATCTTTAATTTGACACCATAATCGTTGAGATATCTCAACAAACAAAAAATCAAATTTTCAAGTGGCTCTCGTAATATAAATAAAATCAAATTTTCAAGTCGCTTTCGACACACAGTTAATTAAGCAATACTTTGCATTAGACTTGTGATGATACATTTTTGTTGTTAAAGGCGTTTAAGTATATAATTTGAACAGTGTCTGAACACGGCGCGTGAGAATACGGAGCGGTCGCACTCGTTGCGTGACGTCTAATGTGAGCGGCGCGCGGCAACCTACTAAATCCAACCACGTCGACATAGTCGGCCGAGGTACTTGTAAGTTTGTACCTAAAATGCGAAGTGCGCCCGGCCTGCCTAAAGGCAAGAAACGGAACCCTTATATATTCGCCATGCTTGTGTACTGAAAGCTCAACATCTGGGTCGCGGCCTATCATTAACCGAGTAGTAAAATTCCATTTGTACTTGCAGGTACAGTACGCATCCCGGTGGACGACGTATCCTCCCGCTACCTGAACGAGCGCTGGTACCCGCTGAGCGACCCACAGCCCGACAAGCAGGCGGCGGGTCCGGCGCCGGCGCTGCGCATCAAGTGTCGCTTCCAGAGCGTGGACGTGCTGCCCATAGACCACTACGCGAGGTTCCTCGACTACCTCAAGCGGAACTACAGGCGCCTCTGCGAGTATCTCGAGCCTGTTATAGGTTAGTGCACCTCTTACAACGTTTGTAAATTGGCAGGGTGGGAATCTACGCTGCGTCGCCTTGTCCATACTACTTGATAATACGATGTTCATAACTCTGATAACGATTAACGACATTGATGTCAGCCAATTAACTCCCTATTGGCTCCTTCAACGTTGTTAGTGAGAGCAAAGAGCTCAGATATTTACATAGAGGCGCATTTCCTATGGGTGCTCTGAAGACATACTTTCTGTGACCCAAATTACCGCTTGGTGGCGTGGCAGTCGCGCTGTGACATCTTTCTCTACGAGAGCAAGAGAGACGAACGTTCCTCCTGTGTATCTAAACTATGAGAGCAAGAGAGACGGAGAATGACTCCAGTGCCGCCACGGCGCCAACTATGAACTAAACTGGAGACAGTCCCCACTTGGAATCGGCACACGAAATCCTCAAGAACTGCGCTTCTATGTAAACCTGTATTCATGGTATAAAGATAATAATTTTTAACGTCAAACGTCTGTCACTTTTGACACTTAGCTAACGGCCGCGGTTGCGGGGTTACATCCAGGTTTTTGTCATGTAACATGGCATTCATAAGAAAATATTTCATTCAACATTAAACAAAATACTGTGCGGTTGTAACCGCAATCACAGCCATATGCTCAAAAACATTATTCTGATCTATAAACACAATTTCCCATTACGTCTGCTTCTCTAAATTCACAACACATACATACATACATAGTCTCACGCCTATAACCCCGAAGAGGTAGGCAGAGGGGTATTTCTACACCCACTTTTTGCCAGATATACTTTAGTCCACAAAACAAATAACATAATTTGCAGGTGTAAAAGCTAAAGAAGACATAGGTTGCGCGCTAGTGCTGTGCATGGCGGGCGCGGGGCTGGCGCCGCGCTACCTCGCCGACGTGGTCGCGCTCGACGTGCGCCGCACCGGCGACCACTCGCTCACCTTCCGCGGCAACTCGCTCGCCACCAAGAGCATGGAGGCCTACCTCAAGCTTGTCGGAGATCAGTACCTGCAGGTTAGTACGACAGTTTTACCCCTTTTTGTCGTTCGTAAAAGATTTGCAAAGCTAGCAGTGGAATTAACACTTCATTTTTCGAATATAAGCGATGAAGTGCAGTAGAAATTAAAACGTTAGGATGATTTTCTGTGAAGGGGCGGTAAGACCTGAGAGGGCTATGCTGCTATAGATCGGTACACGAAAGTTGACCACAAATGGCGGCCGTCGCGCATATGTACATTCGTGCACCAATGGCGTGGCTCCGTTCTTGACGCATTCCGCGCGCGCCTCACCCCGCACCTCCACGGGGACCTAAAAATAATTTCTGCGCAGTAGTTATCTTTCATGAACCGACTTATACCAGCGTGGCCTTATTGGCTACAGGCATAGCTCCTTCAGTGAACGTTGTGTTCTGAACTTTTAACCATGTTATTTTTACTACCTCCAGTGCAAATATCTAAATGAGCGATCATACTTCTTTTATGATCAGCTTTTGTTCTAGATCATTGCCAAAATCGCGTAAGTATAAAATTTGCTAAGTTTTTCAAAGAATCTGTTGATTTGTCCGTTCAAAAGGCTTATTTTTTTAGTGTACATTGTGTTTTATACTTTATACAATATGGTTGTTTGTGCAGGAGACGCTGATGGAAGCGGTGATGATGGCGGCGGGCGCGGGCGCGGCGGAGTGCGAGGTGGACCCGCTGCGCTGCGGCAGCACGGCGGCGCTGCGGCGCCAGCAGAGTGCCCTGCGCGACGCCGTGTCCACAGCCTGGCGCTCCATCGCCGCGTCCGCGCCGCGCTTCCCGCCGCCGCTCCGGGACTGCTTCGCCACTTTCCGCGAGAGGTATGTACTGTGAACTCATGTAGCGATCATCTTTCTCATCTTATGTCTGAGTTTTAGATGTCAAATGCACTGCTCAAGTATAAAAGAAGCTTTCAAACTAAAGTTCCGTTTAGATTTATAGTCAATTATCGAAATATAATAAAACACTTGAAAAGCAATCGAGCAGCCATCTTTTGCCATAGTATTCTAATTAAAATTTTCCTAATAAGTCAATTAAACATGAAGGTAAATTTAGATAGATAATTAAATTTTTTCACGTAATGAATTATTTTTATCATGTATTTTTTAGATTTTACATTTTTGGTTAGAAAATATTAATATTGAATTTGATATGTGTCGATTCATATGTTTTATAACATTTATGTACGTTTGTTTGCAGACTCATGGCGATGGGTCGTGAGGATATATCGGACAATCTGATCAGTGCGTCTATTTTCCTTCGCTTTCTCTGTCCAGCAATACTGTCTCCCAGTCTATTTGGAATTACACATGGTGAGTACAACATGCATAGCTCTTCAAACGTTGCTACGTATTAATATAGTGTGCGTGAGATTTGATTCGTAATTTTGAACGGATAGCGTGTGAAATTAAAAAATGAAGACGCTACTAGAAAATAAAAGATATTGCCTGGCAAAGTAAGGGTCTTGGATTGGAACAGGGAAAGCACTACGATAACATTTGTAATTATGAGAATTCTGCAAATAATTTATTACGAAGACAGAGGAGGACTGAGGATATTTTTACTATTTTGTTCAGTTATTTGCCGCCATAAAGCATACAAAATAATTCTCCGTAATGTTTATAGAATACCCGAACGAGCGTGCGGCTCGTAACCTGACGCTGGTGGCGAAGACTCTGCAGACGCTGGCCAACTTCACGCGCTTCCAGGGCAAGGAAGCCTTCATGGAGTTCCTCAACGACTTCCTCGAGCAAGAAGCACCCAACATGAAGGCCTTCCTTAGAGCTATATCCGTAAGTGTTTATTTGCAAACATATGACGAATTTATCTTTTTTTGCCGTATGATTTGACTAACGTAAACCGATTTAATTAGTTGCGGTAATTTAATTTAAAATTCATATGCAAATAAAACTTTTCTTAGGAGCTTAGGTATCATTCATGCCACTTTAGTGGAAAGTATTAATAATGTATGTTTGCTTATTAAAAGCAGAATTTAATTAACGTTACGTTCAATATGGCGTCTTTATGTCCTTGAAATAGCTAAAAGAATTATGGCCCAAAATGTGACCCTTGAGGTACTCTGGTTAACTAACATAATAGCAAATAAATCATGATATAAACTTTCTCACTCCGATCTTTTAGGCCCAGTTTCATCGCTCCTGGAGAGGTATTATATTCCAGATAAATAACCAAATGTATATGATGTTATTTGACATATCGTTTTATCGAGAAGACAGAGGTTAAACAGGCGCTTAGCTTAACAAGCCCCTTTCAAATCCCCAGACGCGTCCCCAAGATCAGCAACAGACTCAACATCAGCATCAACAGCACCAAAACCAGCAGCAGCAGCAGGACGGCAGCAAGCGCAACTCGTCGGCGTCACACACGTCACATACGTCACACACGTCACAAGGGTCACAAGGAGGCGAGGCGCGCGAGGGCGTGGAGCCGGACCCCGAGTGGGCGCCGCACGTGGACCTCGGCAAGCAGCTCGCCACGCTGCACGCACTGCTCGCAGACAGCCTGCCCAAGCTGCAGCCCAACAAGATACAGGTACACACACACACACGTCACACACGTCACACACGTCACAAGGGTCTGTGGGCGGCGAGGCGCGCGAGGGCGTGGAGCCGGACCCCGAGTGGGCGCCGCACGTGGACCTCGGCAAGCAGCTCGCCACGCTGCACGCGCTGCTCGCAGACAGCCTGCCCAAGCTGCAGCCCAACAAGATACAGGTACACACACACACGTCACACACGTCACACACGTCACAAGGGTCACAAGGAGGCGAGGCGCGCGAGGGCGTGGAGCCGGACCCCGAGTGGGCGCCGCACGTGGACCTCGGCAAGCAGCTCGCCACGCTGCACGCGCTGCTCGCAGACAGCCTGCCCAAGCTGCAGCCCAACAAGATACAGGTACACACACACACGTCACACACGTCACAAGGGTCTGTGGGCGGCGAGGCGCGCGAGGGCGTGGAGCCGGACCCCGAGTGGGCGCCGCACGTGGACCTCGGCAAGCAGCTCGCCACGCTGCACGCGCTGCTCGCAGACAGCCTGCCCAAGCTGCAGCCCAACAAGATACAGGTACACACACACACGTCACACACGTCACAAGGGTCTGTGGGCGGCGAGGCGCGCGAGGGCGTGGAGCCGGACCCCGAGTGGGCGCCGCACGTGGACCTCGGCAAGCAGCTCGCCACGCTGCACGCGCTGCTCGCAGACAGCCTGCCCAAGCTGCAGCCCAACAAGATACAGGTACACACACACACGTCACACACGTCACACACGTCACAAGGGTCTGTGGGCGGCGAGGCGCGCGAGGGCGTGGAGCCGGACCCCGAGTGGGCGCCGCACGTGGACCTCGGCAAGCAGCTCGCCACGCTGCACGCGCTGCTCGCAGACAGCCTGCCCAAGCTGCAGCCCAACAAGATACAGGTACACACACACACGTCACACACGTCACAAGGGTCTGTGGGCGGCGAGGCGCGCGAGGGCGTGGAGCCGGACCCCGAGTGGGCGCCGCACGTGGACCTCGGCAAGCAGCTCGCCACGCTGCACGCGCTGCTCGCAGACAGCCTGCCCAAGCTGCAGCCCAACAAGATACAGGTACACACACACACGTCACACAAGTCACACACGTCACACACGTCACAAGGGTCTGTGGGCGGCGAGGCGCGCGAGGGCGTGGAGCCGGACCCCGAGTGGGCGCCGCACGTGGACCTCGGCAAGCAGCTCGCCACGCTGCACGCGCTGCTCGCAGACAGCCTGCCCAAGCTGCAGCCCAACAAGATACAGGTACACACACACGTCACACACGTCACACACGTCACAAGGGTCTGTGGGCGGCGAGGCGCGCGAGGGCGTGGAGCCGGACCCCGAGTGGGCGCCGCACGTGGACCTCGGCAAGCAGCTCGCCACGCTGCACGCGCTGCTCGCAGACAGCCTGCCCAAGCTGCAGCCCAACAAGATACAGGTACACACACACACGTCACACACGTCACACACGTCACAAGGGTCTGTGGGCGGCGAGGCGCGCGAGGGCGTGGAGCCGGACCCCGAGTGGGCGCCGCACGTGGACCTCGGCAAGCAGCTCGCCACGCTGCACGCGCTGCTCGCAGACAGCCTGCCCAAGCTGCAGCCCAACAAGATACAGGTACACACACACACGTCACACAAGTCACACACGTCACACACGTCACAAGGGTCTGTGGGCGGCGAGGCGCGCGAGGGCGTGGAGCCGGACCCCGAGTGGGCGCCGCACGTGGACCTCGGCAAGCAGCTCGCCACGCTGCACGCGCTGCTCGCAGACAGCCTGCCCAAGCTGCAGCCCAACAAGATACAGGTACACACACACACGTCACACACGTCACAAGGGTCTGTGGGCGGCGAGGCGCGCGAGGGCGTGGAGCCGGACCCCGAGTGGGCGCCGCACGTGGACCTCGGCAAGCAGCTCGCCACGCTGCACGCGCTGCTCGCAGACAGCCTGCCCAAGCTGCAGCCCAACAAGATACAGGTACACACACACACGTCACACACGTCACAAGGGTCTGTGGGCGGCGAGGCGCGCGAGGGCGTGGAGCCGGACCCCGAGTGGGCGCCGCACGTGGACCTCGGCAAGCAGCTCGCCACGCTGCACGCGCTGCTCGCAGACAGCCTGCCCAAGCTGCAGCCCAACAAGATACAGGTACACACACACGTCACACAAGTCACACACGTCACAAGGGTCTGTGGGCGGCGAGGCGCGTGAGGGCGTGGAGCCGGACCCCGAGTGGGCGCCGCACGTCACATGTCACACCAGGACCTATACACACGTGGAATGAGGGTGTTTGATATTTTTTCTACCACCAGTCGTCGCTACGTATGCGTCAGGTCCAAACAGCTGTCAGATATGTACCGACGCGTACACACACATTATACAAACAAACACGGACGTTCGAAAATATAGGGGCTTTGACAGACTTGACAGGTTTCTGGACCTAATGCTTCAGTGCTGCCGCGTAGTGACCGTCATTTCCGAAGACCCTCATTCAATTAGCGATATCGCTAAGAGCAATAATTTATAGAACTGACATAGGCTTTCGATAGACTTATATGATAAAATTATATGTGATATTTTATGCGATTTTTATTTTTTTCGTTTTTTTTTCAATTCTAAGTGTATTGGAACATTTACAGCATATGGATACATTTGCATAACATCTGTTTTTCAGGAATTGGATCCACTGTCAGATATACTAGATGAACTGAACAAGAGGCTACTGAGCAATGAAACCACGTCACCTACGCAGCCCGTTACTGACAACATATTTAGGTAAGCACCTCGACGCTTAACCCAAAAATGCTTAAACTTATTTAATTAAATAATTGAGTGGCCATTACCAAAGTGCTATTTATGAACAATATTCGATTATTATAGGACAAAAATATAACTTCAAACATTACGCTGTTCTAAGGCAGAAGATCTAATAATATTCTATAATTTCTAGGTTTAATGACCCTACGTGCAATACACCGACGAAAGCTGCTAACGAGCCGGTAACCAATGGTCAAGTAAACAACAATTTCGCTCATAGTTCACCCATCATGAATAAAAATGGAATTCAATTCAATATCAGCCCCTCAAAGTCCAACGCAGAGGAATCTAAATACAAACCTGGTTACGCAGCCGTTACTAAATCTCCAAGTTTCAATATTCGATCTGCGACGCTACCCAGAAAGGGTTATGGATCCAACCAACCCAGTCAAGCTGTTAATCCTGATAGATATAGCTCACAATACAATAATCAAGAACACTGCGTCAACCTTAAAGTTGTACAAATCGGCTTTGCCTCGGAGCAATATTCTAAAAGCATCAGCAACGGAATTGGTGAAAGCCTGGAGCGAAGATTCCAAGAAAGATACAAACCCAATAATTACAACAGCCAGCAACATTTCCACAACTCCAATTACAATAGTACAGAAAGATCTCCCAGCAACGACAGCATCAACCACAATTATAACACTAATGAGATGCAAAATATCATTAAAGAAACTGCTACACTGGAGGAGCTGTCAGATCTCTTGAAATACGCTGATGATACTGGGGACGTCGTCGATGATAAAATCATTATGAACAAAAAGAACTTATCGCAATCTATATCCAATAATAATAACAATATAATCAATGGAAACAAAACCAACTACACGAATAACGGCTCGAATGTCTCGATCAGTGGACTGTCCAATGTCGCGAGTTCTGGCTATCAAAGCATCGCCACCTACAGCCAAAGTTCGAGCCCCATCGAAAATACGGCGCATCATCACCAGCCTTACGAAAACGGTGGCCAACCTATGAGCCGCTACTCCCAAATAAATTATCAGAAACAACGAGACAAACAGTATTATGATAATAAAAATGAAAAATTCTATCCAAAGAGTCCCGTGCAACAGAAAATTGAGTACGATATTCAAAAATATGGCATACAAAACTTCACAACTGCCGATAATACACCGTCAAACACAAATATTAGTTCAAAAGTAGCTCCATTAGTGTTCACGAACCCAGTTTACAACATGGATGACAATCGTCTTTCTCAGGAAAAGAAGAACAGTGAGAACAGAAATTCAAAGCGTTGTCCCTGTGGCTCATCCAGTTCATCGATAGATGAGGAGGGTTTGAGCACGGACAACGTAGAGACGAACTCAGAAGAGGGTTCTACTAACTTCAACGAGGATAGTAGAAACTATGACCAACAGAATCGCAACAGTACCCACCGAAAACTCACCAGAGATAACTGTAACTATGAAGACTTGTACCCGAGAAGCAACCACAGCCACTCGCCGAGGATACGGGACGACGAGTCATCGAGCAACTCGCCCAGCCTTCGCAAAAGTAGCAAGACGCGAATGCCCAGAACGAATCCGATGCTCTCCTACTCGACGAATCAAAATCAAATCAACTTCAAGCATTTCGGCCAGAGAGGGGAATCCCTGTACGAGAGCAAGCCCCATCACATCTCCACCGACTCCGGCTACCCGATGAGCCGATCCGACTCGAACGTGGAGGAGGTCAACAAGGAGATGTACAGGCTGCAGATCTCTCGCAGCCAAAAAGCACTCTACAATATGGAGAACTCGAAGAACTCGCCCGAGAAGTACTCGATGACGGAGAGCGCGATCCCGGAGACGAATTATCCGCTGGACAGGACGTACTCCGGGGCGAAGATGTCGAGCAGTAGAGTGAACGAGGAGCTGGAGAGGCCGGCGGAGTACTACGGCGTGCGCGGGGAGCGGGGCGAGCGGCGGGAGTCGCCGTCGCGCGGCGCGTTCGGGCGCGAGTCGGCGTCGGCGTCGAGCGAGGCCAGCGAGCGCGCGCGCGACGTGCCGCAGCGCCGCCTCAGCCTCGAGTCGGCGCGCGACCTCACCGACAGCTCCGACGAGCTCGACGACACGCTCTACTGCACCACCGGCCGCCGCCGCAGCAACAAGCACCACCGCACCATCGAACAGGTACGCACCGATACTCCTCTCATGCACTCCTGAAATGACATTCGATTAAAGATATCGCTAGTCGCTAAGTGCAAAAATGTATGGAAATGACATAAGACTTCGTTATATCAGGTGGTCAACGAAGAAGAAATTCCTTATGTTGCCATGACAACCAAGCGTTATCGAAAGTAGACATCAAAGCGAATGCCGTTTGGCTAGGGCCTCTGTTCAGTGCTGTTAAACGCTGCCATGGCAATAATCTAACATATTGCTTTCTCTGTTTCCAGTATGAACGCGAGATCGAGAGGTTAAAACGTTCCGTTGAGTTGTTGCGAGGAAGATTGGGGCCAGCCGAGGCGGGACAGGATCCGACTGATGCCAAAATGAAGGCCATCATATCTAGGTAATTATTTTATCAATTCATTTGAAAAGATATCACTCGATTGATTTAAACGAAATCATGCACGCTTAGTCTAAAACGAAGACTACAAGTATAATTTTATTACTTTACAGGTTGTACTGCGTAGAAGAAGAGCTAAGGAACGAGCAGCGCAAGATGGCGGCGGCGCTGTCGCACAAGCAGCGCGTGATCGAGGCGCAGGAGCACCGCATCGCCGCGCTGGACGAGGCCAACACGCGCCTGCTGTCCGCGCTCGTGCACCTGCAGCAGCGCGCCGCCCCCCCGCACGCACACGCCACCCCTCCCCACGCGCACGCGCACCCGCACGCGCCCGCGCACGCGCACAACGCCGCGCACGCCAACACACACGCGCAGCACTCACATCAGGAGCTACAGATTTAAACCCAGTTTCCCCACCTCTATAGAGGCATTATCTATCAGTCGAATCCAAAATTGGAACGATATGATGTTTTCTGCCAGTAACCGAAACTTACCGGCCTGTGGTGAAACTGGCTCTTGACCTCTCTCGTCCTACCGAACGTGCGTTCTCTTTTCAAATTTAAAGTAATTCTGATTATGTCTCCGGCCAGATTTATATTTTGTTGTGGTGTTGAACAGGTTTCACGCTTAATCGGATCGAAATATTTTTGGAGCTATGGAATGAAATGCATACGTTTTCTGTAGATATTAAATTAAGAAAATAAAGTTACATAGTTATGTATCTCGTCTGAAGTCGTACCACAGAAAATATACTTCTGATGGGAGTTCGTTCATAAACCGTCAAAGTACCTTCCTCTTATTTCGAGTTGTTAATGCTCTTGTAATAATTATGATCTCTTGTTTTCATCGGATAACGAATGGCATTGATGTAAATACGTTGTTTTACGAGGGATGAAGATAAGTTGAATCTGATTTCATTTTACGTATCAATAAATTTGTAAATAAATATTCTCTGTTACTTTTGAAGTCTACATTAAAAAGATTTTCAATTTTATGCATAATTTTAGAATCTACTGCTATGAATTTTCGAATCATTCACGTTACTTTCTCGCACAAATTTCACTTAATCGAGTGTGTTTCTTATACAAGATAAATAATTTATAAATTGAATATTATATAATGCACAACAGAGTACGGTTTCGCACGCTGCCTTACCGTTTCATCGACAATATTCATCTCAGTATGTGTTCGATTGTCCATTAATCAAAATGTAACTAACCGTGAAGACTTTACTTGTTATTACGTGTTAATATTATTGTTTAATATCTTGTGTATCGCAATAATTGTTTTGCCATTTATCATTTTTGTTACATTGTTTCGTTAGTTTTATTGAAATATGCTTTAAATGACATTAATTTTCTATAAATATCAGTATTTTCACAATTCGATGGTAGGTTCGCTTCACGAGTCGATGTTTGTTTCAGTAACAATGATACCAAAGACGATTGAATATCCCTTAGGCTTTAGTTGTAGTGGTCCAATCGAACCCGCTGCAATTGCAGTCTTAGTGTTGTATTTTAAAATAAAACTTTATAGATTTTATAATAATAATATAAGACTTGTATCATAATATTCTTAGAGTATGATAAGTGAAATGTGGTATGAAATCAAAATTTATTTTTAATACCTTTGGAGTATTATACGTGGAATATAATGAATGTTGAAGAATCATATAAATAATTGAATGTTGCAAACCTATATCAAATTAAAATTAAATGTAAACCACGATTGTCCTGCAACATAGTTACAGCGAAAATGTAATTTAAGCCATAACTGCAAGTAAATTTACCTGCAAGTGCGCAGGTATGAAACTTATCACATTAAATTATAAAAATCGTACAAGGACTTTTATTTTATATACCCTTATGATTCTTAAAGAAACTCCTACCAATAACTTCAAAATAGTGGCACCTAGTAGTAGATTGAATCAGCGTCACTTGGCGGAAATCCATCGTAACCTAATGTAAAGAAAGAGGAACCCACCACGCATCCGCGCGTTGACCACCTCCACTATTCCAATATAAAAAAGTTGACAATACTGAACTGATGTGAAAGGATAAGGGAAATAAAGGAATAGTATGGGTTCCAGGAAGATACCTGACTTGCAGTATCCCTCCCATGCTTCGACACGTGTTGCGCGCGTGCATGAGGCATCCTCAGGAGCGATGGGCAACGATTGACTGTATAGGAAGCTCAGTCAGTCTTTTTCGTTGCCATTGAGCGTGTGCAAGTCGAAGGTGCTCATAAAGGGATCCGTTATAGATGGATCCACATAACATACCCACTAACTTCACCTACCCAAATATCTATCACTTTTTTCACCAGCAAAAGTAACTTTGTGTTCCATAGTGTTTGCATGAACGACAAAATTATATTTGCGGTTTTTTTATATGTGATATATATCTCAAAAACTGCTTATTTAAACCAATTTACGTTGAAAGTTTTGTTAGACTATATATATCTTATAGACGGAGGGATCCGATCGCAAGACCATCACTAAAATGTCTGACATAGGTGGCCGTGTGGCCACCCATTACCCGTCAAAATTTAATAGAACATCATTTGAAACTTTGAGGCTTCGTTCATAGACATTTTGATTTATTCGTATCTAATGGCCGGCGCGCACTGACGTCGCGGCATGGCACGGCATGGCAAAGGATTTTATTACTGATCAATTCATTTTTATTCTTATTTCAATGAGTTTAGAATTCATATTACTTTTGAAATTAAACTACAGTTTACGGATTTTATCGCGATGTATTGGTTTCACTGAGTTATTACATTTGAAACTAATGATCTAGAAACTACATTTTTAATTTATTAAGTACTAGCCGACGTTTCGAATTCTTTACAGGATTCATGTTCACGGCAGACTGAGGTGATATTTGTCTTTGTCTTGAATTTCAAAGTTATCTCAAAGTACTCGAACATTTTTCAACTATTGGTGTTACTATCTACGCAGAATGTGCTCACTGTGTCTTGATGTCTTCTGGTGACTTTGTCCTTCTTGGGTTTCATTAGCCTGATAACAGGGTCCCAAGCTGGAGGAACATTCCAACCATCTTCCCTATTGAAATTAGGATGTTTTTTAATTTCAATAGCTTCACGTATCATTCTTGGAATAAAGCGATGTTCTTTTGCGAGTATCTGTGGTTTATCAAATCGCAGGTAATGGTTGGTTCCTTGTTCTACATGTTCACACACAGCAGACTTCGTCGAGCGTTTGTGTTTAATGTCAGCTATATGTTCCTTTAGTCGAATGCCTATGCTTCTCTTGGTTTGTCCAATGTATGAGAGCCCACACTCACAGTCTATCTTGTAAACCCCGGCCTCTTGTAAGGGTAACTGACTCTTGACAGATGGTAATAATTGGCTTATCTTCGTTGGCGGCTTGTAGAAAGTTTTGATCGAAGCTCGCTTCAAGATATAACCAATCTTGTCGGTCACGCCCTTGATGTATGGGAGGACAGCAGGTTGTCTCTCTACTGTGGCTGGCTTGTTCTTCGGGGATCTGTGACGTTGGCGCGGCGGTCGGAGCTTGTTGTCTTGCAGAACTTGCTTGACATTGTCAAGCAAGTTCTGTTTCTGACAGTAGAGAGACAACCTGCTGTCCTCCCATACATCAAGGGCGTGACCGACAAGATTGGTTATATCTTGAAGCGAGCTTCGATCAAAACTTTCTACAAGCCGCCAACGAAGATAAGCCAATTATTACCATCTGTCAAGAGTCAGTTACCCTTACAAGAGGCCGGGGTTTACAAGATAGACTGTGAGTGTGGGCTCTCATACATTGGAAAAACCAAGAGAAGCATAGGCATTCGACTAAAGGAACATATAGCTGACATTAAACACAAACGCTCGACGAAGTCTGCTGTGTGTGAACATGTAGAACAAGGAACCAACCATTACCTGCGATTTGATAAACCACAGATACTCGCAAAAGAACATCGCTTTATTCCAAGAATGATACGTGAAGCTATTGAAATTAAAAAACATCCTAATTTCAATAGGGAAGATGGTTGGAATGTTCCTCCAGCTTGGGACCCTGTTATCAGGCTAATGAAACCCAAGAAGGACAAAGTCACCAGAAGACATCAAGACACAGTGAGCACATTCTGCGTAGATAGTAACACCAATAGTTGAAAAATGTTCGGGTACTTTGAGATAACTTTGAAATTCAAGACAAAGACAAATATCACCTCAGTCTGCCGTGAACATGAATCCTGTAAAGAATTCGAAACGTCGGCTAGTACTTAATAAATTAAAAATGTAGTTTCTAGATCATTAGTTTCAAATGTAATAACTCAGTGAAACCAATACATCGCGATAAAATCCGTAAACTGTAGTTTAATTTCAATGTGTAACATTCGCGTAAACCCAAGAAGATACTTCATATTACTTTGTTTCGATACAATCGTACCGCAGTGTGCCACGGCGTAATCAGTAGGTACTTAAATAAGTTCCTGAATTCACCGTTAGTAAATCTTGTTCTCATAAATAATGTATCCAGAATTGTTTTCTCTTCGACACAGTTTGTATTTGTCGTTCTTCATCTTCAGCAAGAAGTGCTGCTATTGATACAAAATTCCAGTCAATTGGACGCCTCGGCATGCCGCAGCACGTCGCGGCATGCCGCGACGTGCCGAAGCGTCCTTCGGACTGCCGCGACGTGCCGCGGCATGCCGTTTCGCGCCGTGCCATGCCGTGCCGTCAGTCGGCGCCGGCCTTTAAAGTAAGGATATTCGTATAAAGATTGTGACGCATAAACATAGTGACGTTATAACTTTATCGATACTTTTATTTTACAGACTAGCTTCGGCCCACGGATTCGCCGATGTAGGTGACAGTTATTGCAAAAGAAGCTTTTGCGCTATTGTAATAATAAACTATACTGCAATATTTCTTTAAAGATACTTTTTCATGATATCCTCAAAAATTTTTTCGTTTATTATAAGTTATTTGTAAAACTATCTGCCGTATTTGCAAAGACACAATCAAGTGGTCAAGATAATTCATCAGCAACTACATAGCCCTTAAATATAATCTCATTGGTTCAGAGGTACCGCACTACAGCTATGAGCCCGAGCCAGTTCTCGTAAAAATGGTCGTGCATTGTTGTCCTAGGAAAGGTCTATCATTACAGAAAGGAGATCAAATATTTGAACCCGGCTCATGAGATTGTCGATATGTCGGATATGAACTCGGCGATCATTGTGGCGATAGTTGTGTCAATAAATTGACTAATCGTCAAGAGCCTCTACCAACATCTACCTATCAAAATACTCGCACTAGGCAGCTGGATAAAGTTCTTGATTCAGAAGGCAATTCAAAACAGTGACTTGAAAGAAAATCTAATATTTTCAACAACAACACTGTTTGAGTTCGGTGCCAGTTAGAAGTACGCACACAATTTTATTTTCTTTCTTGCTCACCATGCGAGCTGGTTTAATTCTTTTAAATTATTTTTATTTCTTACTTATATTAGACTTAGGCTTCAGTTTTATAAGGGCGTAATTAATTTGACCTGTATAGATATGATTTTGTTAATATTTGAGATTTTGTTCTAATTAAGCCAATGACACTGACTTTTTCTATCTTACCCTAAGTAAATTTGATAAATTATGTGTGAAATATTTTACATTTTTAATATGTTAGTAAAGTCACTCACTGCAGCGTGCTGTCGATTGGTGATTTAATATAATTATGTAACTGAGCATGCCGGGCTCGGGCCTCCCTTCTATATGAGAAGGCTTCATTTGGTTTGGAAGATTTTAGAAGAACACTTGACGATCGTGGCGTAGCATGTGGTAATTATCTAAATAATACGCATATAACTCCCAAAAGTCAGAATACGTAACGTGGTTTTGTATTCGAAAACCATTACGTGGTAATGATCTCGTCATTGACCCTATCATTGCATATAGTTATTAGTACCTAATATAATAAATATCAATTGCTTTATTCACCTTAAAAAGGTAATATAAAAATAAATTTAATTGTAATTTATGTATTGGTGTTTAAGTTTGAATTTATTCACATATTTTACTTTAGCTGAGGACTTATCAACATTCAATTGATATTCATTCTGAGTAAACCAAATGTAAGGATTTATTGCAAACATTATCGATATTTTAACGAAAATCATTTTGAAAAAGTCCATCACCAGTCTAGTTAAAATTAGTGGCAACCTACGAAGATTGGAACGTCATTTGTTATATTTATCTTTCTCTTACATGAGAAAATACATATTATTATATTGGGTAAGGCTGCTATTTTAATGCGGTCTCTATAGTATCCTTACTTTAACAGTTTTGTTAGACTATATATCTCTTGATCCTTGATATATCTCCTTACTTTAAGATTTGAAGTGTAAGAATCGACAGTTTATTGGCCAAAGTGACTATGCAACCTTTTGATGCACCGAGCGCCGAGTATGTAATTATCACGTTGACTGTGAGGTATTCCACCATTAGAAACACGACAGACGATTATTTTTACTAATCTAAAAGCACAACATTTTAGTTGAGTAAATTTCACAATGATTAAAATAACTTTATAATTTAGATTTTTTGTATACATTAGATACCAAAGAACTAGAAGAAGCACATTGCCTATGGGCGCTCTGAAGACAAACTTTCTGCGACCCAAATTGCCGCTTGGCGGTGTGGCAGTCGTTCCCAGAAGCACATTGCCTATGGGCGCTCTGAAAACAAACTTTCTGCGACCCAAATTGCCGCTTAGCGGCGTGGCAGTCGTTCCCCCAGTGTAAGAGCAAGAGAGACGGCCGTTCCTCCAGTGTACCTTAACTACGACAGCAAGAGAGACGGAGAAACGATGCCGGCGCTGCCAACTACGAACTAAACTAGGGCAATGAATACAGATTTACATAGAAGCGCAGTTTTTAAGGATTTTGTATGCCGATTCCAAGTGGGGACTGTCTCCAGTTTAGTTCGTAGTTGGCGGCGCTGGCGTCGTTCTCCGTCTCTCTCGCTCTCGTAGTTAAGATACACTGTAGGAGGGAGGACAGCTGCCGCAGCGCGACTGCCACGCCGCCAAGCGGCAATTTGAGTCGCAGAAAGTTTGTCTTCAAAGCGCCCATATGAAATGCGCCTCAATGTAAATATCTGAGCTCTTTGACTGGGGACAGACCCCACTTGGAATCGGCACATGAAATCCTTAAGGTCTGCGGTTCTATGTAAATCTGAGTTCTTTGACATTACATAACTGACTGACATCGAATCTCCATATTCAATAGGTATAGGTGACTATTATTTTTCCGTCACAAATTATAAACAACAGTCTCATAAAGTTTAGAACTTACAAATAACTTAAAGTTTGGGACTTTTCGAAGATATATGGGTAATTGTTAATTATAGCTTGCTAAGCGATGAAGGAAAACACCTGTATGTGATATCTGAGAGACCTCCATAATGTTCTCGAAAAACATGTGAAGTCTTTTAACTCGCACTGGTCAGCGTAGTGGACTATACCCTTCTCTTAGTGAGAAGTAGACCATGCCTGGCAGAGGGTCTGTGTGGGATGAAGTAGAAGAAGATGCTATTAGACTGCCATGCAGAATTTTATTGATCAAACTCACCAACTTTTAGAAGCTATATACGTATCTATAAAGTGTTTACTATCGCTTGGTCCGTGCATGCTGTCATAATGAAACACCCAATACCCAAATATATACAAATACTAAAATATACAAATACTTTTCTAAGCAGTGCAATGTCGCTATGCGTTTGGTTTGCGGAAGTCAAACGTCAGCTGATAATAGAGTTAACATAAAAGGACCTGCGATATAAGTTACTCTTTAGGGCCTGTGTTTGTAATAAATCATTAATTCCTTGTGTAGTAAAGTATATTTTCGCTAAAATCATTTTAACAATTACTTAGGCATTTGCAGGTTCGACGCCCACTGGTAGGCAAATATAACGTCTTTTTGCTACTTCTATCTGTCTTTCTTGTGTTTCCTTGGCATTATAAGGCCTTATTAATTGCAAGTCTTCTAACTTACCAAACAAATAACAAAAAAATGTTTCACGGAAATTTTTGTCTGGCTGCTCGGCTTGGTACATTGACCGCCATAGCAAATTTGTGACGTAGGCGTGTGATCTAAATACTGACAATCTGTATTTGTGAACGTAACGTCGAAAATTGTCATATATTTTCTTTTTATGTAACCAGTTAGTGTGACCCTCGTGCTCCTTGTCCTTCGGTGGTGCTACGTGGCCGAAGCCTTTTACAGCGAGTGTTGAAAAAAATCTCCAATACGTAGTGCTCTTACGTAATAATTCTGCTTTTTCCACATGAGTTAAAGGTCCATAAAGTCGCCGTCGCATCCACTCCCTTAGTTCTGGCACCAAGTGTAGGTCAGGTAATCGCGCTGCAACATTCACGCGTCTCATAAAGCGTAAGGCGCATTTTAAATAATCCTCGGGCTTAGGGTTGGGTCCTAGACATGTGCTAGAAGATTTCTTCGTCTTTTTCTTTTTTTCGTCCTTTATAACTACCGTGCCGTCATTAACTCGTATGAAACTGTCAGTCTCCCAAACTTTCTTGAATTCTTTTTCCACGTGTAGCTGTTTACTATCCAAATCGTAGATTGTATGATAGTTGAATTGTAATGGTGTATTCTTGGTAGGTTTTATGAAGAAAGGCAACTCATCTGCTGGGAATGACTCGTCGTCATGGCCGTAGTCAAAATTATGACCACAATAACATTTAGTATCCTTTAAATATTGCAATATAGTATCCTGGTATCTCTTAAGACAATCGCACGGCGGGAGCTTTGGAGGTGGTCTGTGCGCCCGGTAACCGCAGTGTATGGGGATGCACATGTTGGCCACGTATGTGTATCCTCCGTGAATGAAGTCTCCTTGTGCTGGTAATATAGATACATTGCCCAGAACATAACTTGCCTTCCCATTAATCTCGTAGACGCCGCAGATTGTGTATTGAGCGTTTTCTAAGCCGGTTGATGGTGCCACGGGCTTCTTTCTTCGAACAGTTTTTTTATGAAATCCTAAATTTAAACCATATACTTTCTTTGTAGGCTCCAGACTTACCTTCGATGACCGAATCTTTCGAAGACCGGGTCTTAGAGATTTCTTATACACCAAGTTGTCAGTTAGTGGCTTAGTAGGCTCTAGGTTTATGGGATAGATACCCGCAATGGCATCGCAGACTGATATCGGTATTCTCTTTTTCGGCGGCGGCGGGGGCGGAGGTGGCGGCGGCGGTCTCGGCATGACTGGTATTTCTTCGTAAGGATCATCGAGTTCATCTAAATTAGGAAGAGGTGGAGGCACGTATTTTTTCTGTATCGGTTTTTCATAGGGAACTGTTACCAGTTTTTGCAGATATGGAGAAGCTAGAGGAGGTTCTGGTTTTGGCTTTGACTTTTGTGGTGGCTCGCTGGGCGGTTGATCTGGCCGAAATCGTTCTCGTAATAAATATATCAAATTATCCAGACCTAGATAGAGTATTGATGACAACATAAGTCTAGCGTTTAGAATGTACGACCTCCTTTTTCCTTCTATCGGATAACCGTAAGTTAAGTAATATAATTGTGCAATCATCTCCATTGGATCATCACGACCCCTTTCAATGCAGAGCATGAGCATTTCCTGAGACGGACGTGGGTATAAGCCGAGCACTCGCATGATTTTCGTAGTCCGGGTGGGGCGACCTTCCAACAAATCTTTGTAAATGGAAGATCGCAAATTGTCAAGAGCCTTTCTTTGTGGTACACTAAGTGCTTGATACCAGGCTGGGCCTACTGCCTCCTTAATACTGCTGAGCATGGACCTATCTTTCTGTCTGCGGTACTCCTTGAGTTCATGCATGAACACTTGATTTTTCTCTACCTGCCGTGTGTAGAGCACGTGAAGGTGACGCTTGACGCGCTCCTCGTGGCTCCTGTGTCCCTCATGGCCATCGTGCCCCATTGTCCTTAGAATCTATCACAAGTAGACTCTAGGATTTATTTAAGTTATATTACACGTAGATTTCACTGTTAACCAATGCCTACAACAATTTAGAAAAAAATACATAATCCGCAAAATACATAGCGTCAAATTTTCATCGCTGACGATATATTATTGTTTTCTTTTTTGTCACACTCATGTCAAAATAAAGAAATGAGACTTCATAGGCACGCATAAAACCTATTTTAACGATGTGCGGATTACGGATTGGTCCGAGATTATAATATTCCGGAATAACATCCATCTCTATTTCTTCTTTCTCTTAGCGTTATCCCAGTTTCACTCTGGGGTCCGCTTTCTAGTCTAACCGGATTTGGCTGAATATTAGCTTTTCCACGAAGCGACTGCCTGTCTGACCTCCGCAACCCGAAGGGCTAGCGATATTCCATGACTTTAGACTAGTGTCAGTTTATTTAGAAGGTACTGACGCCCTGTAACGACTGTCAAAGATCTTCATGACAACCGGGACCGACGGCTTAACGTGCTCTCCGAGGCACGGGACAAGCGATAATTAACAATTCAATACGCACATAACTCCGAAAAGTCATTGGTGCGCGCCGTGGATTCGAACCTGATACCCTCTGCATGGCAGTCTGTTGGTATATCCACTCGGCTATCGCTGCCACATCCATCTCTATTTATTTTTATTTATTTCTTCATGCACAATATACATAGTACATAAGGTGGACTTAATGCCGTAAGGCATTATCTAACAGTCGGACCTTTTGGTGGTGCAGAGACAAGCAAGGTAGGTGCATTATATATAGAGATAATTATAACAATTAGATATATCAAATTTAATATAAATAAATTTATTATACTATAAATAAAATTAAAAATTTATTATCTATACTTATAATAAAACTGTAGGGAAGTCAATTCTGTACATTGAATATATATTCAAAATTAATATTGGAGCATGAATGGTGATCGATACTGATGCCAAAAATACAATGAGTAGATTTTTTGTCCGTCTGTCTGTCTGTCTGTATGTGCACGCATGGATCAAAAACTACTGAAGGGATTTTAACCAAACTCGGTACGATTGTAGTCCATACTCCTGGGCAGGTTATAGGCTATATAACATAACGCTAAGACACATAAGAGCTGAGCAGTGACGATAAATTTGAAGCAAGTCGGATGAAAATGCGCTTTCGAGCTCATATCCTTGCATACGTTGATCATACACCATACGCATGTATTACAAAGATGATGGTCTTCAAAAGATCTACAAAAACGTCCTTAATAGTATATATCTATCTTTTATAAATTAGCCACAATAACGTGTTTAATCGTTAGGCATTTCTTCAAAGTGTATTAAATACATAAATATATTGTATTTCACATAGATATATCTTTATCAAACTCCCATATTCAAAAAGTACACTTTAAGGCGGTTTCAGATTAGCGTATTTTTCTGCGCGTATACGGTCGTTTTAGCATACGCGCTTACACGCGCGCTACAATACGCGCTTCAAAAAACCAGACTCACGTAAACGGGCGTGTTCGCTCGAAACAGTAGTGACGAATTGTCAATGTCAACATGAATTTTGACGGCTCGTGGTTATACGAGCTTAGAAGCGCGTCAACGCTCGTACGTACGAGTTGCGCGTGTGCCAAAAGGCGCGCCTATACGCGCCTACATGCGCTTCCAAAAACGAGCTTATACGCGCGTATAAAACGCTAATCTGAAACCGCACTTAATATCTATTTTATAAAAAAAAACATATAGAAATCGGTTTAAAAACACACAAGATAATATAGATGAAATAAAACTTCCAAAATAAATCTCGCCGCGCCAGTATGGGTACGATTATACGGTTGATTTTTGGTTAACGCGCGAAACGGCCATCTATACATATACTTAATCTGTAAGATCGATGTCTGTACATGGAAGATATTCAAGAGAAATCTATTTTAAGGGGTTTATATTAAAGAAGAGAAGCCAAAAATATAATTATTACAATTTTTGTCTGTTTGTCTGTGCAAGGAATGGGGTTTTCACTGATGTGTTGTAGTAAGCCCTACATAACGTTTAATGTTTGTTTTATACGAATCGGTTCATATATTAAAAAGCTGTGATATATTAAACATTACGATGCATTTGTCAGGTTAAAATTTGTTCCATAAAAGTAACTCTTTTGTTGAATTGGTTGAAACTTAATATAATTATTATGATCAGTCAAATGTAAAATTACGAGGGTTGAAAGATTATAAATAGGATATTTTCAAACATTTGGATCTTCCAATTTAAATTGAACTTAAATCTGTATGATTAATTATATTAAATAGGGTTCAGCTTAGGCTCGATGTATTCGCACGTGTATATGTAAACAGCTCGCAGAGTGACGAGTCATTTCATTTTACTGGATGGGGATAAACACTGGGATAACATTGTCTGAAACAAGTATTAGTAAAAGTCCTCATCGATTACGCCATGAGTTTGAGATGCTGCATAATTATGGCATCAATTTGAAGACAAATTGGCCAAGGACATTTTAGATTCCCACAACAAAGTAATTAACCGTTGCTTGACAGTAGACATATGTAAATATATCTATCCTATTACCCAATAAGTCCTGCCTGAACCATCATTTGCTGGTGTACGTATAAATAAAGATTACACCATACACGAAATAAACTATAACCCATTAGAACTAGCCGAAAGCCTGCAAAATGATGTCTTGAGACTTACTGAAGAACAGCGTTTAATATAATTATGATCGTGTGTGTCGCAGCGTGGATAGTGATTTGGGAAATCAAGCATATAGCCGTACTGTTTAGTGGCGATTTTCGTGAGGCTCTGTCTGTTATACCACCATACAATATGAGACAAGAGCTGATGAAATTAGAGCCTGTCTAAACAGTTCATAACTATGGGATTGTATTATCGCTATGCGTTGGACATTAAATATGCGAGCGCGATTATGAGGCAACGAACATGCACAGGAATTCTGTGATATTTTACTCGCGATTTGTAACTTCGCGGTGTGGAGTCGCACGAACAAGTGAAAGTAATTTGAGCAATTTTCAGGACATCTACATCTACACTATTCAACTACACTTACAATATAGGTACTATACACTATTCAATATAGGTATTATATGCAACTTAAATATGTAATGTTGGGTATCAATTATGTAGCAAAAGACAAAATCCGCGCGAACGGAGTCGCGGGCACAGCTAGTATTATAAATAAATGAGTATATTACTATATACATACATAATAATACATATAACATAAACTACACGCATACCCCATAAATACATACAAAATATATATAATATATTATATAAAACTAGAACGGTGACGATAGCCTAGTCGACGGGAACAATTTCCATACATTTTGTAAGAGCGCCCCTAACGGAGAGTAGCAATCGATAGAGACCGCTAGGGGGCGCATTTAGAAAATGTGTGGAAATTGTTCCCGTCGACTAGGCTATCGTCCACCGTGACGATCGAGTGCAAACTCGTACTAGACACTCTGATGAAAACAATGTGCAGATTCCTTCCATCTCTCAAAAAGGAGCTCTCGAACTTTCAATTTGAATGTGAAACGGTTAGTGGACATTCTGATTTCAGGAATCTATTGGCGATGCTAAGATTCTAACTAGCGACTCTAGCGGCGAATTTGGAAGTTGCTCGGGTACGACACTTTTAACAGCTCAATACAATTACCACTATAACCTCGAAGCTAAGTTGTATTGAAAGCTGTCGAAAGTGTCGTACCCGGACAACTTCCAAATTCGCCGCTGGAGGCGCGCGGATAATCGTTGCATCGCCAATCTAAACTTAAAATACTTTTTACTATCATTAATTATGTATAAACCGACTGAGTTCATTGAAACACTATTCGATGATTCAAGCGATTGCACTTCTATTGATCACACCGCCATCTATTATCGAATAGCTGAACAATTCGTTTACAGTCTATCCGCATTTGAGCCAGTGACCTATGTAGGCGTGCATAAATATAATAAAGGGGGAGTTCATCGAAATCCAGTGACAAATAACGGTGTCTAAGCAACATGGAAGTAAGATATTTATACATATGTAGTAGCGTCGCGCGTCAGGAGTCGGGGGCGATGTGACGCGTGGTGCGGCGTGGTTCGATCAGCTGTGTGAAACTCGGCCGGTCGAAGACCCCCACCCCGGGGTTAACGCCCCTCGGTCATCCATCACCTGAATAATACCTCACCTCATTCATACGCACTGGCGAATTCATCTCAATATTTAAGCCTTATACGTTGTTCCGGAAACCATCAATCAAGTAAAACTTTACATGGAACGATGTGGAATCGATTGACCGGCGGAGACAGCGGCGTAAACACGCCACTGAATGAAGTGCGACTTGCGCTCGACATCATTGACTTGTGTATTACTATGGCATCGATTACGCGCTCAAGTAACGATACAGCTTGTGTTACTATACAAATAAACAAAATCAAAACAGCACTTACAAAATGCATATGAAAGGATATAGGAGTAGATAACGTATAAGCAAATACTAAATTTTCTGCCTGTCAATCCGTCTGTTTATTTGTTACGGTTAATCTCCGCAACGCCGATGCCAGGACGATTTTGATGGAACTGTTACAGGTAGCTAATGTTAATTAAGAAATACCTTAGATTATTTTTGTTGCATAAAAGTTCTAACTTCATAAACTAATTATGGTGGATCCGGAAATGTGTAGGTTGTCAAACGATGATTAAACTAGCTCGGTCATATGGACCGATATCCCAAAAGAGATGAGATCTCGTTGGATTAGCCTAGAGCTGACAAGACGGAAGACGACAGTGATGTGTAATGAGAATTCTTAGACCTCTGGCCTATGAACTGATACTAGCCCATTGAAAGTAACTGTATAACATTCAATACAAGGCGACTACTATAACTGGCGGGATAGAGAACTATCACTTATCTCTTCACGGCACTTATGCTCAGGTAACGAGCAGTTGTAAATACTACTAAGGTACGGTCTGTTCGTAGTGATTTTACAGCCTTTTTGTCAAACCACGTGATATTACCTTAAGGTAGAAGTCGATCCTCATACGTGACAGATATTCGGGTATAGGGTTATATAGGAAATGGTAAGTATATTTCTCCCTTACACAAGGTATATCAACGTGTTCCTCATAGTAACAAATCCACAAGGCTATCGTATCCGACAGGTATGCAAGCCTGAAACCTCCTGATCCGCCGTAAACAAAGTTCACGCTATCCTACAGAATGAACGGGATTTTTATACATAGATATCATGTAAATAGAACTGGGTTACGAAGCAATGACCGTTCCTACGCGTCACTAGATCTTCATAGAAACAAGAAACAGTGAATCATTCCTTCTTATGGTAGCAAGTAACAACATTTCGTCAAAAAAACAACCGATTAAGTTATACACGTTTGTATTTTCAAAACAATTGATTAAATACATTTATATGCATCTACTTAAATGATGCGAGTGACCTGATATTAAATAATGTATGTATGATTCACGAACAGGGGGCCGGACTCGTGACGATGACACAGCAACGCCTTTGAAAGAATTCACATTCTTTCATTTAATGTGATTCACTGACTAAATTATAGTCGCTGTACATTGACTTCGAGACTAGTCCATATCGTTTGTTTATATTACAATAACTTTTTTTTCGATAGGTGTTTAAACAAAGGCGTATTGACTTAAGTCTTCTGAGAGAGTAGGAGTCATGGCATGAGTGAAGTGGCGAGCACATTACACAATTCGTTAAGTACATACATACATACATAGACTCACGCCTGTTTCCCCGAAGGGGTAGGCAGAGGCATATTAAACGCCCACTTTTCGCCAGTGTTTTGATCCCACGTAATAGGTGGCGAGCCTATTGCCGCTTATTGGGACATTTTGTTTGCCAGAGCCTCGTCCGTTTATCGGCAGGTGCACCACTTGCAGGTGAGGTTGGCTTGGGACCCTAAGTTCTTGGTGGGAACCCTATGCAAACAACATTCGTTAAGTAATGTGACATGAAACGCTGTGGACTCTCATATGGCAAAATCAGTGTATTTTACAGGGCGAGGCTAGTTGCACAACCTGCTATGACCGCCTGTGATATACTTACGACACACGTAGTTTTGTAAATGACCAAATATGTTTTTCAACTGCTTTCATTATAACTGCTAAACACGCCGGTCTGAGAGATGTATTGCATTATTATTTGATTTATATGAATAGTCAATATTTCTAATGGCTTGAATTTTTATACTAATGGCCAATAGGTAAGTTCTATGATAAAAAATAAAAATCTATATCGGTTTCACTATTACATCAAGGTTTCTCTGAAACTGTACTTTGAAGTGCATGGTAATCTGTTGTCATTGGATGCAGCATGTCAAGAAAATATAACTCATCTCAAAATATCATATTCTTTGGGATACGAAAGAAGATTTTCCATGGAAAATATTGCGGTTAAACTGATAGACCCTGCATTGTTGACTCAGTGTAATTGGGATCCATAAATCTACGAGGAAATATGATCAGGTTTCCTTAGCTTGAGTGTTACGTTGCGCGTTGGGGAGTCAGTGTCCTCCCGTGTATGAAGCATACTCGGGTAATAATATTAGTTCTGTAGTAGCAACGAGGAAAAGAAGAAGTAAATTAATCCCGATAATTATGCCCTAATGTTATAGGCATTATAAATAATGCCTATAACATCACCTGTAATAGTTTACTATTATTTAATTTCAGAATAAAACTCATAAAATCTTTAAGCTCATGTAGAACAAACGTATGCGTCTATGTATCAGCATACTGCATCAGCCTAGCACACATAATGTAATGGCAAAATATTATTACACTCTATACTCAATGATTCCAAAGTAAGAAATGTCTTACGACAAGTTGCAATTTCAGTATGCATGATTTAAATAAAGGCAGTATAACGATCTTTATTTAAGAAATTCAACACTACGTATATAGTTTAACTATTTTCATATTTAATATATATTTTGCGCCTGGGAAAAGGGTTTTCCCTGAGAAATAGAAATGTTTCAACTGTTACAAATGTCGCACGTAGTGCATCTAGTAATTTGTAAAATATATGCAGTTTTGGTACCATTGGAATATGACTCAAATTTCTCCAGCATCAAGTGGAACAGAAAGTGTTCGAACTTGTATAGGTGAGTACTTAGCGATGATATCTAACAATATATTTCAAGGTGCAACAACTTTCTTGCATTTCGCAAGTGCAGTGTCGCGGTGCGCTCGGCGCTAGGCAGGGCACAGCTCGCACTGTCGTGTCTGGCTGCTCATGAACTGGCGTTCACTTTCCACGTGTCAGGAAGTATCCGAAGCCACTTTCACTCCATTCAAGATCACAGCCACTCGTTCCGCCAAACGCAGCGCCCACCGTTATTCTAAACAATAACTAGCTATTGTCTACGAATCATTTTACGATTTTACTCGGATTGCTTTTTGGCTCAGATTGCTCGACGATTTCCATTTCAGTTAACCGGTTATATTTTAAATGTTGATCGATAGACAGTACTATTGTTTATTTATATAACGTAGAGATGGTACCTTGGTAGATTTATATTAATTTCAGGCGCTATTTCTCCGCTGGTTCATTGACCGAGCTCTTATCTCGTATGCGTGTGTGCATGCACGTGTTGGTCGGTGTGTGCGACGCTGCGTGTGCGCGCCACACTCATGTTCGTATTGTAAGCCGCACATTATTATGTAACGCTTATGAAGTGGTAAAGTCGCATTATCGGCAAGC
The DNA here is from genome assembly GCA_944739405.2 of Euclidia mi. NCBI lineage: Eukaryota > Metazoa > Arthropoda > Insecta > Lepidoptera > Erebidae > Euclidia > Euclidia mi. The sequence continues at coordinate 36,223,020 of OX123187.2, forward strand.
GCATCGAAATTTATATTTAGCGTAAAGATTGTTTATTATTATACAAATATCGGCGTGGCGCGTGCCAACTCTATTTATATCACACGTAGCGCCTGTGACGGACTCCCCGACTGTTAATATACTGTTTCGTAATATGAATTACTTCCGTTTCATGTTTTCTTAACATAAATTACAAGCAAACGTTTAAATTAATATGACGCTACTGATTGATTTGCCTATAAATAATAAGGTGTAAATTAAATGACAATGAAACATCGTCGTAACCTTGAAAAGTTGTTATAAATTGAACTTGAAGGAGTACTGTAATGTTGACTGTGACAGCTTAATATAAAAACATTAACTTACCCAAATACGTCTCAATATATTAATATTGTTGTGTCTATTTATGTTACTCAAACTTGAAATAACCGTTATTTATAACAGAATGAAAATACTGTGACACCACGCACATTGATGACAATATCTTAATGTACTTCGCAATCTATATAACATCAGGTACATGTTTATATTTAAGTTTATGTTTAAACGCAACGGTCATAAAAACGCGCTATCACAGTGATCGGTGCATAGACAGTGATCGTGTTCTGTGGACAGGTGGCGTATCTCATCCAAGTTACGAGTGTCGAACACGTCACATGTAAAAGTAAAACCACGACGACAGAGTATCCTTTGACAAATAGTCCCTGAAGGGGCCGAGCGATGCCCAAATATTGGGTGAACAACCTCTTAATGCTTTGAGGAGACATTTTATTTTTACCATACAACGTATCTACGAGTGTGGACTCTAGTGGAATTAAGCACATGAAACAAGGCGATTTGAGAGTTTTTAATAGATGCCGCCTTCGTACTTTTAAGTGGTACGGATATGTTCCGGAGCGTTTACCCACAGAGTGGTACCTACGTAGTGTACGTCACTTGTCTGCTAGTGACACACTCGTTTATTATAGATGTCGGCTGACGGCGTATGAACGAAAATATCGGCGTTATCAACGTCTAATTATAGAGACACCACCGCGTGTACGAGTCAAGGGTACGTTCACTTCTCCAAGTTCAAAGGTCACCGAGGTCAGGGCTGAACCGAAACATTTGCCACAAACTTTACAAACAATCCATCAACCTCAAATATTGAACTTTCTTGTGTCTGTGTACATTACTTATAATATATTCTTTACGGGAAATCATTTAAAAATATTACGCACGTTTTTGTTCCAAATGAATTTATTTATTTATTTATGTACTTGTTCGTAAATTTAAAATGATTACCTGTCAGAATATATGTTTGTTTTATGTTTCATTCACATCAGTTTACAGTTTCTACAATAAAATTAATCGTGAATTTTATTGTCTTCTTATGTATGTATCAGAAAATGGTGACATTTCGACAATGGTTTTCCGGTGGTGGTATCGCAGTGTGGTTAATGTGGATGTGTGCATGTACGCTAATGTATGTATGTATACTACGCGCGTGAGTGTGTGCGTGCAGGATCGCGTTACAGCTGAAACTTGGGGCGCCTGCCGAAAAGTGCGGTCGTCGACCCGGTCAGGAGCGGGGCCGTAGAGCGCGCACGCATATTCTTGATACTTCGTCTAACCACGCTATAGGGCTACTCATTGTACCATACGGGACTTTTGAGGGAATTAATAATGTATTTTTTACACAAGTCTTTAATTGACTGCCTCCGTAGTCCAGTGGATAGCGTAAGCGTCTGCTGATCGGGAGGTACCGGGTTTAATTCCCGAGTCGGACAAAAGTGTTACTGAGTTTCTCCACATTCGTAGTACCTATAGACTCGCCTGCATTACTAGCAGGATCCAAAATTCATAATGCGAAATGTAGGGGTAATATGGATATAAAAATAATAATTTAAATCAAGAATAAATAACACTCAAGATCAGAAGTGTTGATATAAATTGTATAAATGATAATAAAGATTAATAGATGCTACAAACCAAATCTCTGATTTCCTTAGGCATACAGATATACCGAATAATTTATATGCTAAATATTTCAACATATCATCAATAAATTAGTGAACATACCAACAAATTGCCGCGTAAAGAGTATGTTAATTAGAGCTTGTCCCGTAGCTCGGAGAGCACGTTAAACCTTTGGTTCCGGCAGTCATGAAGACCTTTCCAGTCGTTTTAAGGAGTCAGTACTTCTGAATAAAGTGAAACTAGTCTTAACCATGGAGTATCACTATCCCTTTGGGTTGCAGAAGGCAGCAAAGCAGCCGCTCTGCGGAAAAGCTTGTATTCTATCAAATCCGGTAAAACTAGTAGCGCCGGGTTGCAACTGGAATAACACTAGGAGGATGATTCGTTGATTAATACGAGAGTGTGAAAAGTTAATATGTGTCGACTAAGAAAGGAAGTAGCATTTAAGACTTTGGCCGAAATTGTACTTTCTTCGCTCTAGTAATAAATATTATGTATGACACGAGACTTTGCAAGATCGGGCAGAATTTTAAGAGGCGAGACGGCCGTTTATACCTCCATTGCATTCATGCATCATTTATAATACAAACAATAGCCAAGTTTTAACAGTACCTTTTGTTAACCGTGGTCACGATTTTATAAGGAAATGAAATGGTTTGAAAGATTGAATAATATATTTTACATCATAATCGCCTTCTCTTCATGTCAGCCACGTAGCCCACAATTATTTACACGGGGAAAATGAAAGCAGAAGAAGAAGAATAATAGCAGTGATTATGATCGGTAGATCGGTGTCTAGACGCTTCCTTGGATCTATTGTCGCTTGTGAATACGCGTAGACATGACATAATGAAACACAAATAAAATAAGCACCTTCTTTCATTTATACTTTATAATTGCGTTATTATAAATGTTTATACATGAAATAAAATAAAGTCCCCCGGTCGCTCTGTCACAAATACTACTAGAAGTTCTAGGTTAGTAGTAACTCAAAGACTGAAGAAAGTCAAAGTGTTCCTTGTTATAGATAAACGCAAAGCCACTATACAACATCATCAATTAAAATACTATAATGTACAGGCTTCAACTTTGCATGACTAACATCAAATTTTGAAATAGTCAAATAGTATGTAACATACATACATTATTACACATTAACATAACATAATGAGTGAATAATTCACACATGAGCAATATATCACAACCTTAATATTAATTACAATAAATAAAATACAAATCAAATCAAACACACGTAAAGTATCAAACCGCGCCGCGCGCAGTACAAGACTCGGTGATATATTTGGTGACATTGAACCGAGTCCATTGCCAACGACCTCGCTCCTCGGGGAAGCGAGGTTTGCGTAATCGCTCCTGCCTACTGTACGCAGACCCCGACATAACAAACACGCACACTGACGCGGTCGCACGCACACACTCGCAACGGCGAGATCTCGACGTGAACTGTGATAGCATTAAGCACTCATAAAAATATAGTGTAATGTGACAGTCATTCATGTTGTAAGTATTGACTGTCAATTATTTGCCGACTGTTCTAGCACGGCTGATATAATCATTATATACTACTCGTATATGTGTTTTACTCGGTGTTTTCGTCTGACCAGATTACGATTGTTCCGGGTTCGAAACCCGCCTACCAAAGTATTTCATGTACTATTTTCTGGGACGTAAATGTAGTTCCCGAAAAACCAATAAATTGAAAATTAAAAGAGACATGTTAAGATCAGGCTTTAATCATGAATAATCCATATACATACAATTATTCCATTTGAATTAAATCGAAGCATTGATTTCTCAAAGGTTAACACTCTAACAAGGAAAATAGGCAACTCACATTATTAAAAGCGGGCATGTTTATAACAATTTCTCGTATATATCGTTAGATAAGTTGGAGTTATTTCAACCTGCGGGTTCAAGGATCCAGATTATTTGAAACGCGGCTATTGTCTGGTATCAAGGACAGATGTGGGTACACTCTAGACTGAAAAACCCGAATCTAGCTAAGAGTAACGAGTATTTAGTATATATCCTGTAAAATATTTCTGTTTTCTCTTTGTTATACTTGAAAGGGTTTTCCGTTTTCTATTAAACACTTATTTACTCTTTTGTTTGCAATGCCTAAAATTTTGTCGTATATTAATTTACTATAACAAAAACTAGACTGCCTCCGTGGTCCAGTGGATAGCGTATGCGACTGCTGATCGGAGGTTCTGAGTTCGATTCCCGGGTCGGGCAAAAGTGTTACTGGGTTTTTCGAATTCTCAGTAGCAGCACGAAGTCTGGCGATGTGCCCGGAACCGGAAACGGCAATAGGCTCGCCCCCTATTACGTGGGACCTAAAAATTAATGGCGAAATGTGGGTGTCATCTTACACCACTGCCTACCCCTTTGGGGATACAGGCGTGAGTCTATAAAAAAAAAACAAGAACTATTATTACTATTGGTATGTAGGTATAAACTAGTGCCCAATATACAGGCATAGCCTAGTTTTGAGACCATTAAAATTTTATTGCAAATTTATTAAAAAAATCCATTATTACTCAAAAAAGGTCAAAGTTAAATGAAAAGTGACGATGTCATTTATTGAAAACAATATTTGCTAAGTTCCCGACACGGGTTTAACTTCAATTTTTTTTAATATTTTATAGGCTCACGCCTGTATCCCCGAAGGTGTAGGCAGAGGTGTAGTAATACACCCACATTTCACCATGAATTTTTTAGGTCCCACGTAATAGGGGGCGAGCCTATCGCCGTTATCTGGCACATTGTCTGACTCCGTATTGCTACTGAGAATTCGGAAAACCCAGTAACACTTTTGCCCGACCCGGGAATCGAACCCGGGACCTCCGATCAGCAGTCGCATACGCTATCCACTGGACTACGGAGGCAGTTTAATTTCTAGTGCTGGAGTTAACTCTTTAAAAGTAAAAGTATCCCCATATTTCTTATTCATAGCTTTTTTATTACTCACGTTAACAGTTTGAAGATTTCCCTTCAATAAACTTCGTTAAAGCCATTTATGAGCTATAAATAGGAAGAAAAACTTTTTCCTTTTTGTTTGAAAGAAAATTGGTAACTTGTCGCTTGTTTTAATAAGGAGACCATAAAAATTATGGATAACATCTTACAGTCTTTTATACTCAATTAATTTATTAATGTTATAAGTTACTGATTACAAATTGAAAATCACACGTTTCTAAATTCAATTAGAAATTAAAAACAGTTAAGTGGTAAAGATAGATGCCTAAATTATTATACATCTATCTCACAAACACCACTAGAGCAATGATTATTTTATAAATAAAATATATTAATTTAATAACATTTATATCATTAGATTGTTGTCAATAATACAATAATTAGTGTCAAAACATGTAATTTAAAAACAAATTATTATGTGAAACTCCAATATTTAATATTATGTTTATATGGACACGCCGGTTCACTGACCTAAAATAGCTTTCCTAATTTTGATCTCGGGTGATTTATCATGAGATATCGTTCGTAAATGGTGATATCTTTTTATATTCTCCAACGAAAGTAAACAGGCTTGAGACCCTTTTAAATAAATGTGTATTTTATTTTAAGGTTAGGCCTACATCTATCTTAGAAAGGTATTTATTTATTTATAGTCTCACGCCTGTATCCCCGAAGGGGTAGGCAGAGGTGTAAATATTACACCCACATTTCGCCATGAATTTTTCGGTACCACGTAATAGGGGGCGAGCCTATTGCCGTTACCGGGCACATCACCAGACTCCGGGCTGCTACTGAGTATTCGAACAAACCCAGTAACACTTTTACCCGACCTGGGAATCGAACCCGAGACCTACGATCAGTAGTCGCATACGCTATCCACTGGACTACAGAGGCAATCTTAGAAAGGTACTGTTAGGAAAAAGACAGCAAACTTGCTATCGTTTCGCTACAGTTGAACAACGTTTAGAATTCGTACTGGGTCATCCGAGCTAGGGTTGGAGGGACGTGTGTGGAACTCTTCCCTAATAGCGTTCGTGGTCTACTCAAAACCACTGCGGTGTCCTCAAAGTCGCGAGCATCGCGGTGAGGTTAGGGAATATCTTAATTTCCTTGAAGACCGCACTGTTTAAGATGTCAGAGGTGGGCACCCTTACATTTTTATACTATAATATTAGGTAGGTATAATATGATTACAGATTAACGATTTTTCATACTTATCATATCGGCATTAATTATGTAAAAGTTCATCAGGTAGGTTATGGTAGAACTTTGCTGGTTTCACCACAAACGCGTCGACTAGATCGGCAAACACCAGATTTTGTTACGTAGCGTACGTTTGGTAAGTAAGAGCACCGGAAGAGGCTTAGTCATTATCTTCTCACCATTCAACTTTTTTCTCCTTTCTTCTTTTCCTCTCCTGTGGGCAGTGACTATACTGTGATTTTCTGTGTTATACTCAGAAAGCATATATTTCAACATATTACTTAGCGATATTCCAGACTCGCAAGCTCAGATAATCGCGCTTCAAGTTAAACTGTTCTGTTAACCTGTAATGGCCTGCACCAAAAAGAGAGATAATACAGAAAAGAAACTATAGAGTCGCAGTTGTTCTATGAGAATGAAGTATATAGCAGGGTTTAGCTGTCTATATGTTTTGACTGCACGGATGGAGTAGTGGTTTAAGCGGCCGCCTCACCGCTTGACACTGCGCCGAGTGTTGTGGGTTCGATCCCCACACGAGACAGCATTTTGTGAGATCCATAAAATGTTGTTTCGAGTCTGGGTGTTCATTGTGTCCGTTAGTTGTATGTTTGTAAAGTCGCCCGCGACACAGGATTTAGTCCTAATGCGGGAGTTGTCTTTTATAAATAAAAAAAATATAGTTAATGAAAGTCAACCCATGATTCAATAGGTATATAAGTTCTAGTCTGTATTAAAATAACTTGAGCTACCGACTTGGCGGCATATCGTTAGGGTTTTCTGTAGTACTGTTGAATCACCTAAGTATGCGACTAGCTAAACTGGAATTAGAAAGCTCGAGTCACCATAATATTATGAAATTATCTGGAATCATATTTCAAAGCGTTTGTGTCCGTTAGTCTATTATTGACAAAATCAACATTAAATTAGGGTAAGTGTCTATGTTTTAATTAAGTTCCTAGTGTCATGTACCGCTTTTTAAGAATTTTTGAGGTATTTTCAATAAAAAATAAGACACATGAATAATGATGTAAAAGATCTTCTGCTTTATTTACTTCTATTTATTTTTCTATTGAGAAACTTAGCGTTATTACTAATTTGAGAAAATTGTAACCCTCTTTCTTTTGTACGAACAACGGTGGTATTGGATCTTTTGTTCACGTATGATCGAAATCAGGGTAACTGACCGATGCCCCAACTGCTACTGCAACTTGCCAAACTGCCACCAAGCCGACGTAACGGTGCCTTCAAAAGTAATTACTTGTGTTTGACGCCATTTAACCGCTTCAATATCTCGTACCTACATAGACTAGACTTAACTATGTGAAATCTATTATTACTTGTTCGAGACAATGGAAGGAAACGAATAGAAGAAACGCTCTATCAAGAGCTCCAAAAATAAAAATCTATTTTTGAAGCAAAATGAAAATACGTCGTATTTTGAATATTCATCTAATATATAAAATTCTCGTGCCACAGTTTTCGTTCCCATACTCCTCCGAAACGGCTTGACCGATTTTGATGAAATTTTTTGTGCTTATCCGGTATCTATGAGCATCGGCCAACATCTATTTTTCAAAAAAAAAAAAAATTATTGTAAAACAACGTTTGCCGGGTCAGCTAGTTCATTTATATACGTATACAAAGGACGAATAACAAATAACTTACATACACGCATGTCCTAGTATCGAGTACTTGTTAAAGACCTGAAATTACCTGCTGAAAGTAATTTTTTGATAATATGTACGACATAGATATTACTATGTAAGAAAATCAATTTCATTGATGTGTCACTAAAATGTAATGTAAACCACATTATTCTAATACATGTACATGTACTTTACTTCATCTTAATATCATTCTCAGAAACCTAGAGTAATCTTTATAACGTAAGTAAGACCCTGCAAAACTTGTTCGAAATATGTAATTTGATATAACCCACCTACACGAGGTCATAGCCCTTTCTGTGATTGACACTAAACTCTCAACTAATGTCTCCTGTGACAATTTATTTCCGATGTCACATATGTTTGATGCCGACTCAGCTTTTGTCCAGCTAGGTATTGCTCTTATTTCAGGGAGCTTTGAGTTCAATTCAATTATAGAGGGAATAAAAAATATGTAGAATTCGCAAGTTTCGAAACCAAAACAATGTTTTGGTTCACTAGCGAACAGTTTGTTCAAGGTCTCTCAGGGCACGGGCGCCGAGCGCGCCGTTGTGTTGCCCCCGCGAGGTGCGCTCGCCTAGGCCGCGACCACTTTCGCTCTCTGCTGAGACCATTGGAGACCATTATAGAACCGCTTACACTTGCTGTTACACTCGCATCACTGTTTAGAATGACGGGCGAAACTTGATACGCCGCGCTCCGTGCATTTTATACAACCCTGTCATCGTTACTACTGCTGCATTTTTTCATAAGTATCCCGTTACCAATTCGAGGGAGGTCTAAAAGATAAGACTGTTTTGATATGGCATTACAATACATAAAGCAAACTTCCAACTTGATGATTTTCTCGATAATAGAGAAAAATAAATGAACGAGCTCGTGTCAACGACCTGTACTATAGGCACATAATATTTGGACGATGAAGAGAAGTATACATCCGCGTATTCTCATACACTAAAATTGCAATACACGCAAAGAATTTTAATCACGGTACCGAAACGTAGTGAGATGTAATGATGGAGTGGAGAGGTCGGACCTCGGGTGAAGCGTGATCCAGACAATATTGCATAAACCTGTTGAGACAATGAAGCACAAAGACAGTGGTGTGTGGACATTTGCGCGGGGGTCGCGTCCGCGTCGCTGGCTCGTGTGTTGCGGGTCTGATTCCCGGCGGAAGGGTCCCGGAGGAACGATCCAGGCGGGGTGGCGCGGCAGTGTGTCGGTCAGTCACCGCTCTGCCGGCGCGCCGCGCGCTCGCTGCTGTGTCGTGTTGCGTCGATCCACGCCGCTCCACGCCGCGCTGCTATTGTTCCGAGTAGCCGACACCTCCTATGTTTATCTGCTACCCTGGTACGCATGCCACGTCTAGTATGAACTTGTGACGTGATCTTTCTGTTTTTCAGACTAGTGCCTCTATCTTTCAGTGGATTGTGACCGTTTATGTGTAAGATAGTGGAAAGTGACTTACTACCGAGGATTTTAGTTTCCGAGGATTTTATCTGTGATGCTGGAGAGGACTCTACTGCATTGAAAATTCCAGGTCATTACATTATAAACATTTTATAAGTTATTATGTTAATAAGACAGGTAATGTAGTAGTGTTGATAATAATAACAAACATAGACCTTAAAGTTATTTTATACATAATGTAGAGTCCTTACTACACTTGAATCTCTATGTCAAGCAGCAAGTGTAACAATTCTAAAGTTATGTGTTCGGAAAGATATATTTAGTAGAAAGTTTTGCTGCGTTTTTTTGCGTACGTTTTGTAGTATTTAATTACATATCACGGTATTTTTGTGTCAGGAAAAATAAACAAATGAAGCAGGAAAATGCAGACACAGTTAGCAACCTGTTTAATTGGATAATTGTTTTATTTGAGAGTTTCATTCATACATTTGTTTGTGTTTGTTTTAAAGTTATACAACAAATAACATACATTTGGTAATTTATTTTACAGAAGCGTATTTGTATTTTAAACCAAACTGTCAAGGAGTACACAAAATTAGTTTCAGTGGCCATTTCTCTAGGATAGTTCTTCATATTTGCTAATGCAATTGAATGAATTAAATTCTTATAAATTTTTACTCAATTTGGTAAAAGTTTAAAATCTATTGTATGAATTTACCTTATTAATGAATAACTATGTTTATAATTAGGTTTTATATAAATAAAACATACTCGTAACACTAGATAATATTTGGTTTTCGTAGACTTCCGTAGAACACGTTTCGGTGTTTGATATTTAGAAATGATTATAACAAATTATGTTGAATGAAATCTGTCCACCAGTATTTTTGTGTTTTCGTGTGATTGACGAATAATACGAAATGTGTGTTCCACGTAACCGCCATAAATAGACGACCAGCTTGCGCGAAATATTAAAATAAGTAATTGTTAAATATCTCTTAAAAAGAGAGTTCCTGACGACAGTTATAAAGCATCGAAATCGATCTATCGTTAAAATTTGCATGAAATAGCCACGTTTACAGACATTACCATGTTGACCCGATATGAAAATTAATGTGAAAATTTCGCCAACAGCCGTAAGACCGTCGATACTTCACTCCGTACCTGCAGAGATGCGGGAGAAAGGCTGAACGGATACACACACGGCTTACGAATAAAAATGTAAGTACTAGCTGTATTTTTTTATTACCAACCCTTTTACACTTGGGTCGGTCCAGTCGACCCCGTAGCCATAATGTATACCTACTCGTATGTATAAGCGCGGATATCAAAGGCTTTCACTTTATTGATGGGCGAAACGATCTCGTACGACAGTTGTGAAACGCCTTGTATTGTCTTACGTTTATTTGGGTGAAAACGTAATGTGGAAGTATTAGGCGGCGTTTATAGTGTAACAATCAAATTTTCTTTTTCTGTTTTGTTGATATAACAACTGGAGTAATCAACAAAGGGCCACATTATGTTCATCTTTCATGAACCTACATATTGCATACAATTTTTCAAACATTATAGCAAAGGACATTGGGCAAATAGTATGGGATTAAAACCCACGGCGGACAGACATGAAATTGTGAGTATATATCAGTAAATATCTCTTGTTTATCATGGTAAGGGTCGCTTTCTTGTGGGTTGTGGGAATAAAAAAAAAAACATATTTTTAACATTATTTATTCGGCGTAATCAATGTCTATTGCGATTTTATCTAAAAATACCGCAGAGATTTTGATTTCTTGTTGGTGCCTAGCCGAGGATAAAAAAAAATGATACTGATAATATGCCCGCAACTGTATATGGTACGGAGGCCATGTATACACGAGGAGTAATAATGACTTTTCGAAGTTATGTGTGTATTATATTGTTAATTATCGCTTACCCCGTGCCTCGGCGAGCACGTTAAACCGTCGGTCATATCTGGTTAGACCAGTAAGCGGTCCTCATGCTCCAAGGCGTTGGATGCAACCGGGATAACGCTAGGGCGATGATGGTGATGATGATCAATATTTTATTGGTGATAAAATCTTGGTCTCAAATGTTCATGGCAGTAGGACTTGTCCAATCTTAGATGATGATCAAAATATCAGTTCTTCGTATGGCAACTGTGGGAAATCTCTAAAATCTGGATTGTTTCCATCTAATGGCATGAATGATCACTTGGCAGGCACATGCATGCACTCGATAGACCCGATTTGTAGCTATTTTTAACAGAACGACAATTTATATTACCTAAATAGAGTATTAGATTTTTACTTTTTTTATAAATATATTTCTAGCTCAAACTTTGTTCTCCCACGGATTCCAAAAAAAACTCGTATGTACTGGTAAGAGCATTCATGCTCTTTCATTTTATACCAAGTTCGTCAATGTCCGTGACCGGGTCGGAATACGCCCAATGTCCTTTCATATACTTACTTACCCATTTACATACAACATTATATAATTATCAGCTAGTTAATTTCAGTTCAACTTTCCCGTTACAAATAAATTCATTAGTATGAAATACTTCTTCCTAGATATCATTTTATATTATATCCTCTAAGCAATTCCCAAGTATTACAAGGTGCATATGGTTCCCACCAAGAACTTAAGGTCCCAAGCCAACCTCACCTGCAAGTAGTGCACCTGCCGATCAACGGACGAGGCTCTGGCAATCAAAATATCCCGAAAAGCGGCAATAGGCTCGCCACCTATTACGTGGGATCAAAACACTGGCGAAAAGTGGGCGTTTAATATGCCTCTGCCTACCCCTTCGTGGAAACCCCCCACGCGTGCCCAGGCGTGAGTATATGTATGTATGTATGTACAAAGTGCAAAGATTTGTCATCGATAAAGCACATCTAGAACAGTAGCGCAGTTTAACGAAGTCTTTATGACGTTTCATCTAAGTTCAAATACCTGCCACCAGCAGTGTGAACTATATACGAGTACGTACATACCTACGTGCAGCTGCCGGGTCCCGCGTTCCGTGTGACAGGCGAATTGATGCGAAAATATTTTTAACCGCGAGCACACGCTTCAGTAGAACCAATGTTCATGAACATATAGGTACATACACATGCACATTATGAGCCATATTTAGCTCCATATTTCACGATTAATTAGACACAAATTGATTACGGCGCACTTGTTAAATTTTTGCTTCCTATGTAAGGCTTATGTTTATGTACCTTAACGCATCATTAGAAATCTATGTTTTGCATTTGATTGTTTTAATGTGAAAAAGTTCATGTATCTCTTATGAGAATGCAACCAATATTACTAACATTGACTTCGCACTTTCATTGTCATCAGATTCAAACACGTCGAGAAAAATGATTATATGCTTTAGTAACGCATAAATTTGGTAATACTACAGAAATATTACCAAGAGCAAGGTCGGTGTGCATAATAATATTCAATAAAAAATAGACATCTTCATTCACCTTTTACAGAAATACTTTCTAGCGAGATTCTCAATCATACCTATGTCGCTTGAAATACATCTGTTTATGTAGTATTTCCAGTATGGAATTTCAATAGTAATCTTGAAGCGAAACTTAACTCTAATGAGTAGTGCAATCATAGAACCTATCATCAAGTGGAAATTAGCTTTACATAAATAGGAACATGTGTTACACAACTTGACGATTTATATATAAACATTATGGCAATATGTAGATATTGCCGTATATAAGTAGTTAAATAAGAATAGTACTGTCACATTTGCTCAAAGAAAATAATAAACATTTTGTGATTCTTAAAAAAAGTTGCAATCGATAAAGATTAGTATCTCTAACTATAAATTGCTTTCACACAATACCCGTATGGCTAATTAGCAATTGTCCTCGCGTGCTGCAAAATTGATTCCCGGCTCAGAATTAAATAGAAATACTTCTGAAATACGAGCCTTCAAGTTAATTTAACAGTAAATAACTGTATGAATAGCAAATTCACCTAACTGCAGCTCGTGCAATGTCATTGAAGATGTGCAGCATTTGCTGATGGAATGTGTTAGGAACCGGAACGAGAGGGTAATTTTAATAAAAGAGTTCCAGTTGAATTTATTAGAGGTAGGATTAGTGCAAACAATTTAAGCACAACCAAAATCAACCCTAGCAAAAATATTGTGTCAGCTCATTAACTATATTTAATTTCAAATATTTATAATATTTTAGTTGTAAGTCCTAATGTTGTTTTTGTACAAGGCATGATGGGGTTGGCGTATCCACGTGGATAAAAACCCCAATTCAAATAAAGAATAAAAAAAAACGATATGTATATATGTCTGCTACTGTGATACATGTTAAGTCATTACATATAAATATTCATAACGATGTCATTGAGCAGTGATGAAAATATTTTAATAATTTACCTCTGGTATATGCTAACTAGCTTCATAAATACATGATATTTTTATCGAGAAATAGAAAATTTCAACATATAGAAACACTAAGATCTTTACTATCTTACATTGCATACAACCATATCGCAAAGTCACTTTCAAAGTGCAATGTAAAGGGATTGCAGACTTTTATCTACATTTATAGTAAAAGGTACGAAAGAGGTCCGTAGATGCATCTCGCAATTGTAAGAGTCACACTCAATATTTTGTTTCAACTTATTTTATTTTCCTACAATATAAAAGCTTTTGCAAGTAAGAGCATCTAACACAATATGTAGTAACATTAGAAAATAATTTGCGCATTTTAAATCACTTCATCTACTGAAAAATCATCTTGGTATTTAGTACTGATCTTGATTACTGATCTGTAGCAGTTTGCATACTATTCATGATCATAACAAGTTATTAAAAGAAACAATAAGTAGAACTGTCCGACGAAACTAAATTTTATTCGCAGTCAATATATCCTATGTACAGAAAAATTGGGCAAGTGCGAGTCGGACTCGCGCACGAAGGGTTCCGTACCATCATTTATAAAAGAAAATCGCGTTCGTTGTTTTTTTTCGTTTTATTTTTAGTATTTGTTATTATAGCGGCAACTAAAATACATAATTTGTGAAAATTTCAGCTTTCTAGCTATCATGGTTTATGAGATACAGCCTGGTGACAGACAGACAAACAGACAGACGGACAGACAGATAGACAGACAGCTTAGGCTTAGTAATAGGGTTCCATTTTTTACCTTTTAGGTACGGAACCCTAAAAAGTAACAAATACTCGTACTTTCTCCCAATGACTCAGGGCTTGGATCATATGTTTACTAAAATACATGAACATTATAAAAACAGTTTCAAGTAAAATGTGATAGACTGTTAGCATATACAATAAAAGTATAGATCTAAACAAATAACACAGACACTTGTTTTGCACAACGCTTACTTAAAATGAACAGACAGATGTACGAGACATTGTCCTTTCACCAGCGCGAGAGAGTTCAGAGCGAACACTGAACACCAGTTAAACTGTCGCCGAGGTCAAAGTCGATATCAAACCCTACACCAAACCGTCTGGTCAACGTGGTATAGTAGGCCAAATCCTCCTATCGATTGACGAAGCTAATTTTTCCCTAGAATCACTCCTGTTTCCCCGAAGTATTAGGCAGAGGTGTAATATTACACCGACATTTCACCATGTTATGAATTTTAGGTCCCACATAATAGGGGGCGAGCCTATCACCGTTATCTGGCACATTGCCAGAATCCGTATTGCTACTGAGAATTCGGGAAAACTCAATAACGCTTTTGTCTGACCGGGTATCGAACCCGGGACCTCTCGATCAGCGGACTTATACGCACTGGAAAACGGAGGTAGTTACGAAGCTATTATAGCGCAAAATAGGAGAGGCCTACCTAGCAGTGGACTTCCAAAGACTCACGCCTGTTTCCCGAAGGGGTACATAGAGACTACGGAACGCCATTTGCAAAGATCCTGAAATACCTCTCTTGCTTCATTCACTCCCATCAAGTTTCTCATGCATGCTTGTTTAGACTGACTAAGGCTGTATGATGAGGACAACGATTTTCATTCGTAATTTGAACTATGTAGCATAGTTCAAATTACGAATGACGCTGAGTTTCGACAGAATACCATCATCCATACAGAATAAACTAGCGCATCACTTCCCGTGGATGTCATAAAAGGCGACGAGCATTAGCATCCGCCGGTGCCAAGATCTTATCAAACTGCAGGCACTAAACCACGTTGCTATTCGTGATATACTTACATACATACTTTTTAAGATTACCAACATGGCAACATTATAAACAAATAAAGTCCAACCCTCCACCAAGTATTCCCTGTACATCAAAAGGCATAATAGAAAATATGTGTTTATTAATTAATATTTATTTATGGTATGTAAGTATATGTACGTATATTAGATAATTAGGTATCTATCATTATATATTATTTTGTAGGTTTCGGTCTTCTTTTTTTTTTTCATCTTTATTTAAGAACTGCACCTATTACATGTTTCTCTGCATCACCCAAAGGTTAACTGGTAGATAATGCCTTTGGCATTAAGTCCGCCTTTGTACAAATTGTTTGTGCATAAAGTTATAAATAAATAAATAAATAAATAAAAAATCAATTGTTATGAACCACATGGTTCATTAAATAGGTAATGTGAAAATTTATTTTTAAAATCGATAGACTTCTATGATTCGGGTTTCTAGTCATCTCTTCACTTGGGTATTTCAGTGCATGGGATCATAATTTCTTGACCGCAACCCTCACGTACAATTTTCTTTTGTTTGTTACGTAGGTATTCTTCGAAATGTTCTAGCTCACTATAATCAATATCTTACCTATATGGAATCCAAAGTATTGGATGATGAAATTCGCTCCGTTACTTACGTACTACTTTATAGTGCATGGATCAAGTAAAGGCGTGTAAAAGGGAACATACGACCATGTAACTACAAACCTTATACCAAAGCCTTTTACGCTCAAAGATTTGTTTGAAAAAATGCAGTTGTTTAAAGCTCACTCATCATCAACTTAGTATTGCAGAGCACATGGTATATGAAAAGTTTAACTGAACCCAAAAACTGTAGTAGCCACAACAATATTGATTTTTTTTAATTTTTTTTTATTTATAGTCTCACGCCTGTATCCCAGAAGGGGTAGGCAGAGGTGTAAATATTACACCCACATTTCGCCATGAATTTTTAGGTCCCACGTAATAGGGGGCGAGCCTATTGTCGTTACCGGGCACATCACCAGACTCCGGGCTGCTACTGAGTATTCGGAAAAACCCAGTAACACTTTGCCCGACCCGGGAATCGAACCCGGGACCTCCGATCAGCAGTCGCATACGCTATCTACTGGACCACGGATATTTAATTAAAATCGCGCGAACTAAGCTAAAACATGTTTATTCTTTGAACTATTTTACATAATGTTCTATACAGAGATAGAGTAATTGGAAAGTAGAGCGCGAAGATATTTTTATATATATGAGTATAACCGTATATTGTTATTCTAAACGTAATTAGGCTTGAATATTTCTAGGTAAACTTAACAGCATAAAATAAAGATTTAAATTACCTATAATAGCCAGACTGCTCTGTTGGTCTAAGTTTGTGGTTATTGATACCAACTGATAAACCTCCTGAATTCATTAGATCACTATCCGAAGAATATATTTATGTGATAAGTTCGATGTATTTTTCATTTTTCTGTTTCTGTCTGTTATTGATCTTCTCTTCAGTTTCATTTGTACACGTAATTCATATCAATAATGTTATATAGCATTTTGCTTTTTTTATTTCATCATCATCACCCTGATGCAGTCAACTGCTGGATATAGGCTTCACCACTCGAGATTCTTTAATTTAGGGATTTTTAAAGCATGCGAACCACATAACACCTTATTCTAATATTTCACTTAATAAAATTACAATAGATATATTATTATGTTGATTAATATCGTTACTATGGATGGGGTATCTGAAAATTGTATAAAACAGTTCAAAAAGTGTCATCGACATAGATACGATAAAATTTAATATAGCAAAGTAGCACCATTACCATTCTTGTAAACATAAAAAAACCGGTAGAGGTTAATTTCGTTCTAGTAAACCAATAGGGCAATTACTAAAACATGAAGCATAATTAGTGGATAACTGTGTAACTAACTATCAAGCTGCCTATCCGTTTAACTAAATCGCCTAAACAACCTACAATTGTCACTCAGTGTCACTTCGCAACGTAGCCCTATTTAAATGCACGTACTTTTCCTTCGCAGACCTATGGAGACTTAATTCAGATGCAAACAAAAAATACTGTCATATATTAAAACAATCCGAAACGTACGACACGGAATTTAATACATGTTACTTATAATATAATGCCTACAATTAATATACTAGGTGTAAATCTTCTTAACATATTATTACACAGTAACACTCTACCAGCCTAATGTTTCTCTCGTAATTTTATAGTCCGTCATAATGCTAATTACTGTCGGAGTGTCGGCCATTGTAGCTTCTATCTATAATAAACTGACCACCAGCAAGCTCTACGTGTTAAAGTAAAGTTAACTTCGTCACGTGACCACTGCTAACAAAACGCATTCTCATTGTGGTGTTACATTACAGAACATTTACATGCAACTATATCGGTGAACCGATTTCCCTTACAGCTTTTCACAAAGTTTCAAATACACACCGATATATATTACTGCGGGCACCATGTTTAGTCCTAACATACAGAGTAGAATAACGAACCGCATAATAAACTTGCTATCTGATCGTCAAATACACTAAATAACGCAATTTCTCTTAGTTTATCTCAACATAATACGCACTGAACTATTTCCCTTTCGCGCCCAGAGCGCCGTGGAAACACGAACGCTATTTAAAAACGTGTTATGTTCGCTGCACGTTCTCAATTTTAGATATTAGTTGAAACTATGAATGTGTTCTAAACAAAATTATTCTGCGAAACTATTACCGGCTAGTATATACACGCACAACGCATTCTGCGCGTGACGTTCGAGGGATATTAGATCTATTGGCGACAGTGTTAGGACGTATAATCGTGCGCACTTACGTGGTGCATTGTTGCAGGAATAATGCACTGACGGCAGTAGTTTACGAGGTCTTTCACCGGCCACATTATATAGGTCAGTTAGATTAGCAACGCTCCCCGCGCTTCTAACTACTACTTGCATACGGACGCTATAACATTATGAAATGTTGCTATAAATACATCATCGTAACGACAAAATGATCAAAAACTACATATCACACCATATTTTCATATGAATTTCAATATGAACATGCTTAGTAACATTTTATAAAAACTCGTAATTGAAGACCTCTCCTTGTGTGCCTACGTCTGCTTGAGAGTACGCCCACTACCTATTGTACTTGATGGCTTGCGTAGGCAATATGAACTAGACTAAAAAAACATTTATAATAATTTCAGGACTGAAAATTAAAAACTGTTTCACTATATTTATGGTAGAAAACTAGGATAATTATAAAGATGATAGGTTTTAATTATACATAAAACATCTGTAGTCAGATTCTAATTGGAACAGGTTGAGTCTCTAAAATATTAAATTATTAATACTTGTTTTAGACTATGATATTAAAAAAATAATGAAATCAGTTTACCTAGCTGTCCTAGTTATATTATTATTCATATAAGTCATCGAACAATGGCTCTACCTCATGTTCCCCAGATCAAAACGCGTACATATTTCCTTGCAAGAAATGGTCGCACAAACACTAGGTTAATGATTACCTGCGACGCTGTTCCTAAGGTCTAACGCGACCTCATTTCAATGCATTGTTTCTACTCCTTATCGACTTATTATTGTAGCACATATTATACGACCATTAATTTACGCTTTTCATGTCCCACATCTGCGCAATAAACGCAATAATGTTACTTCGCTGATATGCAAACGTTTATATACCCTTCGTTCTATTTTAACAAAGCACTTTTGCCTCTAGAAACGACGGCAGGCCAACCATCATTTAATCCAGTTGATCCTTATTTGCTCCAAATGAAACCCGATGTCGAGAGCTCATGAAATCGGCTCTTCGACCTGTAATGTTAACTTTGTCCCGTTTCAGACGACATTTGCGAAACTAAATTTTAGAGGCCTATCTTAGGTTTACAAGAACATTGGCCTCCTTTACAATTAATAGTTTGTACTTAACTTTGTAAGATTGTCTGATAGATGGATACTACTTATAAATTTGTACTACCGTTGTATGAAGAGTTGTATCATTCATGTTCATATTAAACATTCTTTTTTGCTTTTATGTGTTTTTAGTAACTTTAGCATCAGTTGGGAATTAACCGATATACTTCATTATATTAACACGTAGATTGTTGCATAAACAGAACTAGAGTGCGAAAACCGAGAAACAGTAGTTTCCTTCGTAGTATCACTTAATCGGAAACTGGCTGTAGCGTCGGAGCAATCTCCCGGTTTTCTCAGTGGTATGTCGGAGAGAGAATGGATTTATTGTGGAAATGATGGCGTTCCGCGAACCTCCAGACTAGGCCCGCCCCACTTTCAGGAGGTCGCCGCCCGATCGTGAACTCTGCACTCCGTTTAACTGTTGCCGCCCTGCTCATTTTAGTATCTATTTTTTCCTACGTAGACTTTCGTGAAAATTATTGAAGACTTCTTACCTACTTAGTTTTCAATAAAATATTTGACGCTACAAACACATTGTTTAGATTTAAGGTGTCTTTGGTTCCGTTAAAATGTCGCTAATGAGATTCGAATGAACATTCCTTATGAGGGTTGGTGTTGTCTAACGGTATTAGACAGTCGCTCATACCTGTGTTTATATAGAGCTCAATTTTGAGAACCCAAAATTTTGGAACTAAAGAAAGATTTCGCCAGCCACCCCATTGCTATACGGCCAACCGCACGAGTCTGCGATGGGGTCAATGTCCGCGAGTGGTATATAGGTCAACCGAAGGCGCCTCGTCGTCTGTGTTATGTCAGCCTGGCTGTGCCACGCTAATGGTACGCCAATTCAACTTTAGAAAACTCTTTCGGAACCTGTTTCTAAAACAGGAATCGCCAATTTTATTACATATTCTTTCGTGACTTTTACGATGTACACGAAATTCATACATAGATTCATAACCGGTTATTTATTATGAATTATTTATAGAACCACCACAATAAGCGGAAGGGGTTACATCGTAACTGGATTGTGGCGTATTTGATGCTAAATCCTGATCAATCTGTATTAGAAAGCTAGCCCGTTATACTTTATATTGTTATTTAAAAAAATGCAACATTTGATATTTCACCGAGTACAATGGCATCGCCAACAATGGTCAATGAACTATAGAGGAAGTGGCATTGGTTTAATTGTCAATTTTCCACATGTCTGATCACAAGTTTAGGTTCGATGAGATACCTTAATTCAAATGCTTAGCAGCTGCCACGCATCACGAAGCAGCGAACACTTAACCTCATTTGTTGGTTAACTGAATTATAAATCGGCTGGATTCGGAAGGTCGTAGCAAGGGTATGGGCTATAGGATGATAGATGTTTCTCGGTTTGGTGGGATTATAGTAATGCATAGAGTGGTCGGCTGCTGCGCGCGGGCAAAAGGGAAAGTGTTCGGAGCTTCCTGCTCGCACGCGGAAGCGTTTAGTTTACTATACGTAACTGCATTTCGCGTCGCTGCACCAGCGTGTTGCAACATCTACCGATGAGTTCTGTGATAGCTATATTAGTCACCGCATTGCTTAACGCTAATTTATTAGTCTGCGATCAAAAAAACTGTAATTTGTATAATGTGACCTACACGTACGATCGCAGCTCTGTTATTATAAGCGATTAATTTCAGTCACAGTTTTGAGCAGACTGTATACTAACTTAAATGCACTTAGGTTTTTGATAAACACTTAAATAACTTTTCTGTGAATAAGATTATGTAAATTGTTAAATGTCGCCGACCTATCCTATTCTGCGTTTAGCTATGAAATATTCATCGTCACAAAATACATCTTTATGAGCTTCAATCATTTTTGACAATGTTTTTGAAAATATCAACATACGATGAATACATTACATTATAGATTCAAAAGTTTATAATAGCCATTAAATAGATTATAAAATATTCATTCTTTATAAATATTTGTGAAACAATAATGTGCCCAATGTTCCACAGTTCAACTGGTCACATTTGTGAGCAATGTTTGTAACATGTTGTAACCGATACACGCTGTGAATTAGGCTAATTACAAAGTGTCTGTGGCGTGGTCGCGTCTCGCTCATCATCAAGAGTTTTACTTTCGTTGGTCGTCACGCGCTCTCGCCGACGGAAACTAACCATCATCGAGAGCGTCATATTTGAACGTATTGTTTAAGATTATCTCGCACGAGATAATTGTATAATTTCTTTATTCAGTTTTTATTACGGCATATTTATTTACTTCACGAATCAAACAATAAACAGGGATATCTGCTAGCTACTGCTTTTATTAGCTGTTGGTGAAATTCAATGCAAACAGTACAATAATATCGCTCAGTAGATTACCTAGTCCAGTTTCATAGTAAAAGGCTATGCAAATGTAACTCTTGATATGTTTAATTAATTAGTGAACCCATTATTCCTTTACACCGTCGTAAACATGGATTGCAGATCGTAAGTTGCTATGCACAATGGCTGTACCGCGGTACAAGGCCCCGGTGTGAGCGGCGGCCGCGGTCGCTTGCATCGCTTCCGCGTTTGCCTGCACTTTCTCTCAACTGCACTTTGAATGTTTACTGCAGCATTATTTGCTGAAGGAAATCCTCGCTATCTAATGTCTGCATTATGTTGTTGATTGCAATCTTTTATTATCTTTATGCTAAATAAGCTTATCTATTTTCACTTTTACGTTTGGACGCGTATGCGAATAATATTTTGGGTATGCTTTTAATTGTTGAAGTTAGTTAACAGTAGATAATAATAGAGATTATTCTTACTAGTTAGTCGAACCTACTATTGCAAAAGCAAAGTATATAAGTGTTAAACTAATTAATTATTATCATTCCTTGTTGATTACCCAAAAATATATAACTTAAATGTCTAACTAGTAAAATAGGTGCAATTAATATGAAACCTAATTATTTTACGAACCATTCAACAAATCTAATGCCGCCATACAACAGCAATCGCGTACGTCATAAAAAAGCAGGAAAACATTAAACACTAACAATTGAAAGTATTCTCTCGTATCTCGCGTCTGCGATGGTTATGCGATACGTATTATTAATTTATTACTTCCCCATATGTATTCTCTAGCACGGCTAGTAGAGCCGTTGACGATGAACACTTTCACCGGCCATTTCTAATGCTCTTTATACAAGCCGCGTACTAATATTTAAATAGCAACTTGGCGAATGCTTGAAGTAATCAAATAATGCAATTCGTTGGAAAACCCTCCTCATAAAAGATAATATGCAATAGAAAATCGATACAGTTTTATAGTCGTAATTTTGTGTTGGCTTTTTGTAAGGAGAGATTTTGTCTACAATTTGTATATAAAGGTGTTACTTGTATTTATATTATGACAAAATACGTATATATTGTATCTCTATCTTCTAGGATAAGATTTGAAGTTTTCTCAATAAACTTTAAT
This sequence comes from Euclidia mi, assembly GCA_944739405.2. Classification (NCBI taxonomy): domain Eukaryota; kingdom Metazoa; phylum Arthropoda; class Insecta; order Lepidoptera; family Erebidae; genus Euclidia; species Euclidia mi. Next base: position 36,245,848 of record OX123187.2, read on the forward strand.
TTTATTTATTTGTATGTAGGCTTGTTATTAGGAACTCTTTACTTTCTTTCTTAGGAAAACTTGTATTTATCAGCATCATATACGTAAAATATAAAAAAATCACTTTGCCTAATTCTCGTTACATTATACAAAATTCGCATATGTATACATACTTTGAACATATTGGCAAGCTTTTAAGCAAATTTACCAAATATCTATTTATATATTTGATCATATATTTTACTAAAAGTAACAATTAAATTGCAATGATTATATACATATGTATTATTATATTAAATTGTAATGATTATACTCAGCAGATCATAAGTTTTAAAATTAAAAAAGTATTTTGTCAGTCAACGCGAAATTGTAGAGCCATATTAATAATAACTGATGGTGTCTGCCTGATTATTTCACGAGGGTTATTTTTGTGGCATTTGTGAGATGTTTTCAGTTTTAGAGTACCAAAAATTTTGTAAGACAGCCACAGAAATAGAGGTTTCAACTACTCTTGTAGGATATTCAAATTCAAATTCAAATTCAAATGTTTATTTGTATAAATGTGGTGTACAACAGGTGTTATAGAACAATTTGGATCCAACATTAACCATTTCAAATATATGGCATACAAATAATAATATACATTCAATTACAATGAAATTTTAACCTTATTTGATATAAATTCTACAAAATTCTAACTACACTAAGACTTACATTTTAAATATTCATCTACGGTGTAAAAACACTTTTCACACAACCATCGTAAAAGTTGAGCTTTAAATTTATTCATCGATAATTCTTTAACTCGTTGTGGTAAATGGTTATAAATTCGTACCGCCATTGCATAACTGTTTCGACTACATTGATCTGTTCTTATTGCAGGAAGTACAAGTTTATTTGGATAACGAGTATTGAAATTACAACTATCTTTGTTATAAGAAAATAAATCATCATTGGATTTTACAAAAACACACATTTCATACACATACAGACACGGGACAGTTAGAAGTGACATTTTACGAAATAAAGGTTTGCAAGTTTCCCAAGGAGCTTTATTACACATACTTCGTATACATTGCTTTTGGGCAACAAATACCCTGTTTATATTTACAGAATTTCCCCAAAGCACAATGCCGTATCTTATATTGGACACAACGAAACCGTGATAAGCTTTTAAGGCTGTTTGTATGTTAGTTATTTTTGCTAGGCGCCATAGCGCATAGGCAAATCTATTTATTCGATTACTTATTTTTTCTACATTATTTTTTCTACATTATTCTGAAATGAAAGTACACCGTTATCTGTTAATGACATTTATCTTATGTAACAATGTTGCACATACTACAGATAATATATGCATCCGATGACGACAGTGTTGCTCCTCGCAAATCGTAAATATTGACGGCGCGTCGATACAAACGTAGTTGTTGAGATTATAGCCAAAGTACCAGCACACTGATCAAAGGACCCCGATTAGACCTGTAGATATGTTAGTTCTTCATCAGTTATAGCCTTTTATGATCATTCTTACTTAGTAGTACCTGAACGTTGTAAAGATGTATGTGTATATTTACCGATATGCAATTTTGAAGTCATTTTTAGCGTAATAGATAGTACTGAGAAGAGACACATTTCAAAGTACACACAGATGGATAATTATGATAGAGTGCAAATGTAAACGTTACACTAGTATAATAATATAATGGTGGTGTATAATCGTCCTAATCGAATTCTAACTCACCAACTCAAAAAAAAATAAACCGGAATAGTAAATTTATTTTAGTCACTACGATTTATATAGAGTTTGGGTTAAATTAACCATGAAATATAGTGTACATTTCAGCAGCCATAGTTAACTATTTATTTACACTAATTAAACAGTGGTACACAAATGTCTGTTACCGATATTGACTCTAAGGCTCTACGAGTTAGATTGCAGATACAAACGGATTAGCAGAGCATTGTCTAAGACATGTAACTTAACCGAATTGCTATCGGCAGTACATATCTTATACTGTACTGCCGACCGACCTAATGCTTCTATAATCCGGTGCGATGTCTTGTCTACGCTTAGCCACAGGTAATTCAACTCAAAACTAGGCTGTACATTACATGCCATACAATTAAATATGAGATCTGATGCACTTTGCTTAAGCCTAAAACACTAGTTTGCTTTGTAACCATGACCCAAGGTAGATAAAAAAGTTTTCTATATTAATAATGACTTTCATAAATTATCATGACTCTATATTCCGAGTTTGCCTTTTTGGTCTCTACTTTTATGAACATACATGGCAGCAAAATCGGGGTCATAATCAGTGCAATGTTAGCTGTTTCTTTTCAACACATTGGTCTCCATGCTGAAATCGCTGCCACTGTCACGGACGGCTCATAGACCTACATAATTATTTAATCTTCGCTCCGTTTGCTATCGTTCCCGCCCCGTTCACCGCTATAGTTAAGGACGCGTCCTTACCGTATCTTATTCTCTACTCCTGAAAATGCAAATGTTTGATTAGTGCTCGCACCTATTAGGCTTAAACCCACAATTAAGTTCAACAATGTATTATATACTATGTACCTACCACATTATCTTAATATATAAAATCCTTGCGTTACTGACTGACTGACAGACACGCTACAGCCGAAACTATTGGGCGCAGGAAGCTGAAATTTGGCATGTATGTTCCTTGGGGACCGTAGGGGTGCACTAAGAAGGGATTTCCCGAAATTCTCACGGGATCCGCCAAAACGGGTAAATTAAAAAAAAATGCAGGCGTAGCTGCTGGCGTCCTCTAGTGTATTATATAATGTGGCAGTTAGTTAGTTCCAACATTATCCAGAGCAAACCTTGACTCGCTTCGTATTCCTCACGAGCGCTCACCAAGCGACCTTAATGCTGAGATCAGCCAGCTTACCATCAAACATATGTTACTCACAAATGCATTACGTGTAGCGAAATACATCGAGACATGCATTACTCTCATACAAAGTAATAAAGAAAGTTTGTATTCCCTTCCAATGAATACGCTGAATGCATTTAGCGTTAACTGTAGTGCTGAATGTCAACACGCACAAGAGCCAATTTGATTAATCATCGCTTTTGACGGGCACCTTTCAGTACCTTCCGTTACCTGTACGTGCCCATACGTGATAAACTGCCGCGTGAAGTTCTAACTGGAAACTGGAGAAGCTTAGAATGTAATAGGTACTGTTTTCTGAGTATTTTAAATATCAAGAATATTGCATCTGGGAAAGTACCAACAGTGATGTGATAAATGTACTTTACATCGCTTTTCATTTGATGCGTTTCTGCTGTGAGTCGGCTTAAATAATGTGATGTTGAGGAAATAATTACGCTTGTTACAACAGCATAATCGTATCACATTTAAGCAATATATGCTACTAACTTACAGCAGTGTAGTGGTATCGCTTTTCAGGTGTAGCAAGGCGTATAATTTGGATAAGTTTATAGGCAATGGTAACCTACACGTGTAATTTATTTGACCTCACCATCTCTTACCTACTATGAAAAGCCTAATAAAGACTTCGCCATGATTACAAAATTCTCCTGAATATTCTATGAAAACGTCGCGGTCAATGATTCGTGTCAACGTGGTAGCATAATCTCTTTTAAAACATTTCAAAGAAAATTTAAATCAGTTCTATTCGTATAGATTGAGCACCAGTGCATATTAAAAATAAATTAGAAACTGACTAACCACTGCCAAAATAAAATAGTATTTTCCAATACTAGGTCACTCAGAAGTCTCACAACTTTATTGTTCAATTGATATGTAAACTGTTTCATGCGTAAGATGTATCGATATTGTAATGTTCATATTCCGAAGTTAATGAGTCCCACGTGCAGTTATGAACAGGTGGTTAAAGCCGTAGGTGAGTGCCTCCGATAGTCGTGTTCCTGGGAAATAAACACGTACGTTGACATCAGGCCCACGCCTTACCACCACGCTTTATTTTATAATGAAATATGTATTTCCTGATAATACAAATAAATCGTTTAATGGGGAAATATTTTCAAGTATTTTGTAGCTAACTAGCTGGTTATTCTTGAAAGGGAACTGTAGAGTGATTGTCATACCATAATAATGAGTGACTTAAATACTAACTTTCTGCTACACAGGCATTTGACGGCACTACTTCCTAATTATTTTATATCAATAGACTAACTTAAACAATTAATTTATCTCCAAGAAAAATAATAGCAAGATTATTGGTTATTTCAAGTAGAGCACAGTGGCTCTCGCGTTCGTTGTGCTTTGAAGTTGTTTTAATTAGAAAATCAATTTTTTCTTATGACAATAGCTATACTATTATTCTGAAAGACATATCTTACGGGAGTAACTTTATTTTATCGGTCATCTACAAAGTGCAAAAAAGTTGTACGAAGTGCAATAAAAATTGACCAACTAGTTTTAGATAGCTATCTGAATATCAGCCGGGTGACAACCTACTAACCAACAAGATGGATACGATGACTTGATGAGAGTGCGTCGGTGAGTGTGCGGACACGTGAGGCTTAGGGTAGACGGTCCCGAGACGGTGACGTCACGGGATCGCCGGCCGCGGGGTCATCGGCTCTCCAGGTGCGTTCACACAAACACTACTCCCATTATTTCCCGTTCCTCAAGCTATTTATTACCTCATCGCAGGATGGCCTGCGCTCATTAGGTCCGAATCAGGTCGTTCGTTGCTCTATTTATGAGACAAAGGGGTGTCTTTGTGAAAATAATAGATGCTATTCAGATAATCTGGAGACGATCCAAAATTAAATAGTGTTTTTGTTTCCTTAATTTTAATCAATAGTAATTTTGACAAGTTGTTATCTGGCAATGACAAATTATATATAGTTATTTATAATTATAATCCGTTTTTTACTTGACAATAAAATGACTCCTTATTATTCAGGTATTAGACAATTTACTTGCAAAGGCCTGGAAATTATAGAAAACTAGGCACGAATATATCTACAAATAAATTTTACTACATCTACAAACGCTATGAAATATACCCAATTATAGCGAGATTTTCCTGTTGGCTAAGCATTTCAACAAACTTTATGATAACACGGTAATGGCCTATCCAAAGTTAATACTAAAATGGAATACATATTTGCAAATACAAAATATTTCCGCTAATTTCCTGGTTGAATACGGCTGAAATGTACTAATGTAGAGATATCAATTTATTAAGTGTCTGATACTTATCAGTTCATAAATAAATAAATCATTCACGTACATCACAGATGCAGTATAAAAATTCGTTCACAACCAATTCCGATGTTTAATTGAATTGAATATTATGGAAATCGGTACGGTAGCGCGCAATTTCCGCGGGAAAGAGACGGCTATACGTCTGTGAGCACCGCGCAGCTGTGCTAAGGACGGTCGTTGCCCCGAGAACGGCCGCAAGTGAACTCCGAATATTATCGTGTGCGTTTATTTATTATACTTCTCCACACTGAGATCCCGCTCATTAATTCGGTTCATGGCGCTACAAGTGATTGAAGTATTACAATATCTGTACCAGGTAATCATTTCAAATATATTTACTATCTAATATTATACATATTGTGTTTAATTTAGAACTTGTTTCGTGTACTGCTTCTATATTAACATAGATAAAATTGGGGTCCCGTTGTGCTAAATGTGTTCGGTTCAATGTCATGTTTTGAAGGTTAAAGGATATTGCGTTATTATTACATGTTAATGTTAACATTAATCATCCGTTTAATCACAAAGGGCTTGAGTGTGTTATTTAAAATGCAAGTGTGTATAGTTCATTTTCACAGAAAATATACCTAATATGAATGGCGCGTAATGTAACAAGTGACAATATTGTTATTCTAACTGTCAATTTAAAAACAGAATACAGATAAAAGATTTTGAATGAAGATCGACAATACGTGCAGTACATTGACTGTTGTTGTTTTGAATTTGGTACGTGATGACGGGAATACCACCGTTGTGTACAGTTCACCGGTAGCGTTCGTCATGCGGTGAAATGACGTTGGCATTGAAAATGACGTCACATCGTGGCATTCGGTGCGTATTCTAAATTCTTTTCCTAATAGCACGGGGTCATTGCCTCGAGGCTGCCGATACACTCACTATGTGGTTACTCATTAAACAAATAATAATTAAAACAATAGTGACAAAGACAATGATTAATTTCCAGTTGTACATGTTAAATGCTGTCTTTGACCCTACAGCTTTGATTGTATACAACAATGTACTGTAAGTACCTACGTATTTTCATATTTTTACATGACTTATATATATCTATAATTGTACTGGGGAAGAAAATGAAGCATTCTTATAAGAAAATTGTTCGTTTTTTTTATTTGTTGTCCGTTGATGAAGGTTGACCTGTCATTTTCACGTGCGAAATGTAATATTTACGAATGTTATATGAAAATATGTTGACTGAATCACTTGTCGTGTGAGATATTATATTAAGTATTTGTCGTAATAGTTTTTTAGTAATATGAATAAGTAAGAAAGGTAAAATTATCTTTTGGATATTATTTTTCACTGACCTTTATATAACCTTATGGGTGATCGTTTGCTAACTATGAGAACTAAGAAGTATACATTTTAACAAAGTTTTTGCTTATCTCGCGCGATGTACTAACTTAATGTCCTGGGTTCGATTTACGTGCAGTTAAATTTAAAGTTTATTTTAATTCAATATTTATTTTCGCTGTTTTGTTATCAAAAGTGTCTGTCTCTGTTACAGCACATAAAAATCCTATATGAACTTATTATAAAAATAGATTATATATAATTTGAAGATTAGTCCTTGCAACATCATTAAATAGTCTAAATAATGCTCATCTAGGACTACGAGTAAGTCTGGTATTATATACAGTCCCTGCTACGTGATAAGCTCTTTAGACTATAAACATCTAGGGCGAGTTCCTACTAATCTAGACTTTCAGATAGAGGTCAATAACCTTACCTCTTACATAATACCTGACTTAGTTTATTGCAAATCTGCCTATTCCTTCTCATTATATCTGTAATACTATAATTTTGCTTTAATACAACGTGTTTGTAGCCTCGTTACTATACCCTGTATGATGATGCCAATGACTTTATAAGTGACTACGTGTATCGATTGCCAAAATATAATCTTTCACACCTGTTTACACTTGGCATTGGTTCATATGTACATAATAAACACGTCAGCGTGAATGGCGAAACGGCTGGTGTGGCATCTCTCTGCGAGTCGTGGGTCATCCAGGCAAAAGGAATGTCAGATGATACTGTGTGTATCACTATCCAGCAGTGGATAGCCTGTAAGGCACTATCTAATAATTACTTCCCCCGTATAGAAGGGGGTAGCGGCTAATACTTTTGTGCTCTAGAGCCTCTATACAGCCTTAGACGGCTTTCAGCATTGGAACTTGTCGTTACACAACAAGTTTTTTTTTCTTTTATCTTTATTATTTATCTATTTGACATCTTACCGCTATTAGGTATAAATAGACAATTTTGTGAGGATGGATGGTCGGATGGATGTTTGTTACTCGTTCACGCAAAATATACTGAAGAAATTTAAGTGAAACCGGCTCCTCATCATCGTCCTAGCGAAATCCCGGTTGCACCCATGACATTCGTCTTGCAGCCTGGGTGACAGTATATGAGCTCCTTACAACGCCAGAAGCTAGTATCGAAATATAAATAAGTTCGACGGACAGGTCGGTGACTTAGCCACTGATCTTGAAGTCAAGGCGCCGAGTTCATGGACATACCTTATCGTGACGATGACGACGCTTCCTTGTGTTGACACACATTATACATACATATTCTACAATACGTAATATACATGTACACGCAACTATGTTGCCAATACGTGCATACAAAAACTACAAATTTAAATCTAATCTATTCTGTTTCCTGTGGGAATAAACAAGTTGATTATAAAACTGTAAAAAATATTAGATGCAGTGTATTACATGATGAGCTCACTTTACTATGAATCAAAGGAACTAAGTAATCTATATAAATAAAAAAGAGTCAGCGAAATGTATGTACGCCCATAACAAACGACTGCACCAAACTGGATAAATTTTTCTTTCCTGTGTTCATTATTGCCAAGAAGATGTTTGTATGAAAAAAAATATATAAGAAAAGTAATGGCAAATATTTAAAAATATAGGGCGGTACGACGTTCGCCCGGTCAGCTAGTTTACTATAAAGTAGGCAAAAAACTTAGTTTATTAATATCAGCTTAAAATTAAAAGTATAATCGCACTCAATGAAAACTTGAACTTGAAATAATTTAGTACTTTTACAATTTTAAATAATTTTTGTAGCATAGTTAGGTTAAAAACGGGACCCACTTCCACGAACCGAATTCTGACAGGGTTGTGCAAGCTACAACACAACGTAGTAGATTCTTGTGACCCCACAACTTAGGAAAGTCGAGAATTCAGCGGTGGGTTTTAGTGTTAAGGCCGCAATTCTTTCGGGAGCCCCTCATCCGTCCACTAGACTCCTAACTCATTCTTTTGGTAGAGCCCGTTACAAGACATTTCCACCTTGATAACAAAAAAAAATAATGATGTACCATACCATTCAAAACCAATACAAACTATAAAACCCGTTGGGAAATACTTGTACCTGACAGCCGAACAAAGTAAACAATAGTCACCAAACCAAGACAAACAGAGCAGCAATATTAAATAATCGCAATATTAGCACGTAACGCTGCCCGCTAGTCGGTACTCTTGTACTTGTGTTAATATTTTCACATGGTGGCATGTAAACAACGGTGTGATTGGACGGTTATCGGCGCATGTGTGACGATACGGCGCGCGGCGGTATCTGGAGACGGGCCCTGGAGTCATTGTCATGTACACAGCGACCATTGTCGACAACGTGTTTACCAACCTTATCAATAACATACGCAGGCTTGTAGTACACTAACAGATGTATTAGTGCATGCTATATTCATTCGATAGCCACGGAATTTTCTTCAATTACCTACCATGTAAAATTCAATTGAGTCAATGGAAATGCACGGCGGTCGTGATATTTTGTCAGTTGTGACAGATTCTACGTATTGAAGGTAATGATGTTCGAATCTGCTATTTATCAATCGCATGCTATGAACTATATGCTAAATTTTTTTAGCATGCTATTGAAAATGCTATAATATAGCATGCTATCGTGCGAAGCGTCAACACCCTTCGTGTGACCGCTAGTTCTAGCACATGTACGATATAGCGCGCTGTCGCGCTATCCATATTTGAACGTAGGTTAATATAGCGTCGACAAACATGCTATTTGCCTAACAAGTCTGAAGACTTTACGCGTGGGCAGATAACATGGTGAACTGTAATGTTACACATGAATAAACAATACATACATATTTGTACATTTCTTCTAAGTATAAAATGTAATCATTATGCACAACAAACTAATATTAACCAACTAATTAAAAATAATAAATAAGTCAATTAATTTTCCTTCATACTTTTCAGGCTTAGGACTGTATATAATTAATTATATTGAGTGATTTAAATCATTTTAACACACATGTTACACAGATCATTAATAGACACACAGTATTACGTGTCCTATCACAGTTTTTTTTAATCAAACACAAAACTTTTGAGAACGTAAAATAACTCGCGTACTTATATGCCTACTTAAATCGCGCGAGCCGTCGAACAGCTAAAATTTGCACGCTACGCAAGTTCACGTCTGGCTGCTCGCGTTAGCACGCGAAGACTGATCGCAAATATCGCAGTTCGCAGCGCTGCGAACTTGCGAAGTGCGATGTGCCGTCGCGTCGGCGCGATGTTTGATTGATATGCTATATGCTATTTTATAGCATGAACGAGAGCCGAATGAACTTGCTATTAGATGCGAAATAAAATTAGCGTGCTGTGCTATTGTGCTATATGCTATATTAACCACCATTAATTGAAGGATGAGCTTATCCCTAACGCATACTTGATTCTAAATTGATTCTTACCAAGAATTTCCTGATGAGCAAGCTAGTGATAAATCTGTATCTCGCGATAACACTCTTTGATTCAATGGGATTTCCCATATACCCTTGAATACGCAGCACGATAAATTCGTTTTCGCAGCTCGCTATAAATAACTTTATATTACAGTATGTTCTATATCTTGTAGTGTAGTAATTATAATGCCGTCAACGGGTTCAAGTTCGGCCGGGCGACACTGAACTTGGTCGGCCATGACTCACGCATGCCATCGTGCATCGGTGTTACGAAACCATAAACACTGCGCATCTGTGCGAATGCAACTGAATGCGATTGAGACGGCCATTGTCCAACGCCCTTGGATTCGGACTCATTGGATTTTATTAGCTCAATATACTGTATGTTCGTTGGAGATTATTAAATACACAAACCAGACAAGCCTTATTGGATGTAAGGCATTACGCTGGTGTCCAAAGAGTAAGCAGAGGAGTGCATCTCATCACATTTTACAAAACCATGCCCACCAAGTTCGAATGTGTCCATACTTTAAGGCCCTTTTTTTTGAAACCCCACATCATATTTTTTACATAATTTCCCGAGAACCTTGCTTCATCAACTGAAATTCTCTTGAGCATCTAAAGTCTGTTAACCACGTATCATAAATTACTACTAACCTTGCTGCCGATCGGTTTGCCAATTTATTGTTTGATCGACGAGAAAAATCAGTCCTTCGAATACATTATTGAAATATGTCCACGACTATTTCTGCTGGCTATAAATATCCTTGAATTACATCTTGTATGAGAAGTGCCGATATAAATTCTGCTACTGAATATAACTAGTATTAATACGGAGTAACTGTCGTCTGCCCTCCACGAATCATTTGAATAAGACACTTGAACCTTAGGCCGGTGGACCCAGTGGCCATAATTTTGCTACACCAAACGAGTTGGATATTTACATGACAACCATTAGTGGTGCAAGGTATAAAGCGTGTCCATTCACAAATTATAGAAATAATAATGGTGATTTTCATATAAATTGTGCTGCTTAGTCTACCCTTAACAAGATGACATTTGAAGATAAGTTAGTAAGAGTTGCCTACAAAATATTATTTTTTATTTCATAAACGAAAAAAGAAAAAATGTTTATGTTGTTGTTAATTGATAATAAGCGCAAACTGCTGGTAATAATATTTTTAATGTTTATTTATAAACTGTCGGCAAATTTACTTTATGCCATGAATAGATACCACTATTTACACACATGTATAATTCCACTAATTGTAATAAAGTTACATTCAAGGTGATGCTCATTTAAGGCAAAACGGCAAAGTCATATTAAATAATCTGTAATTCAAGTAGTATAATATTTGTACTAAAGTTTAATGCTGCATTAATTCATAAATTTTACCTACTTATGTTATGTGTATGCTCCCTTCTTCCTCAGACCTTAGAAGCCAAGCTATGCTGCTTAAATTTCACGTTGATTTAGAAGATTTTCATAATTCGGGAAAATTCAGTAATTCATGTCTGATGTTGAACCTCAATTATCAGAACCCAGGCTTCCGGGTGAAGGCATTTACAATCAGAATGAAAGTAGGCATATAGGCCATAAAAACAGAGACACCTTTATATTGATAATACTTAGTTTTAATTAGTTATACAATCTTACATTGTTAATACCAATAAGTACAGAAAAAAGTAAGTAATATTGCATTATAGGACGCACGCTAATTGTTCTGTGTGCAGTCCATTGAAATCAGCAATAAAAATTGGGCAAGTGCGAGTCGGACTCGCGCACAAAGGGTTCCGTACCATCATCTATAAAAGAAAATCACGTTCGTTGTATGTATACTTAAATACTTTATAAGTTTCTACCTGTTTATTAAGATCGAGTAACAAATTGCTTAAAAATTACGTTTGTTGTATGGGAGCCACCCTTTATTATTTACTTTTTTTAAATTTAATTATTTATTTTGAAAGGTAATATACAACTACATATTCTGTAAAAATTTAAAGCGTCTACCTGTAACAGTTACTAATTTTGAGCAAAATATACGAAAAAAAACACGTTTTTTGTATGGGACCCCCCCTTATTCTTTTTATTTTTTTTATTTTTAGTATTTGTTGTTATAGCGGCAACCGAAATACATAATTTGTGAAAATTTCAGCTATCTAGCTATCATGGTTTATGAGATACAGCCTGGTGACAGACAGACAGACAGACAGACAGACAGACAGAAAACGGAGGCTTAGTGATAGGGTTCCGTTTTTTACCTTTTAGGTACGGAACCCTAAAAATGAATATCTTTTTTAATATATGTAGTTGTAATATTTATTGTTTACACGATGACAGCGTCCCTTAAATATAACGTCAATTTTAATTACACATTCAGCCTAAATATATAGTTTCTTGACAATAATTGCTAAACTAGATCGGAATACCCTATGTTGCTAGAAAATTTTATTCTGAATCGAGATCAATGCTATCCTATCTCAAAAAAAAATCAATGCAAAGTATATCTCAGTTAGTAAAAAAAAATGTTCGTCAAAGTGCACTGACAATGGCCGCAATAGAGAATAAAATTATTCTAACAAATCTAAAACTTGTTTACCGTCTGCATATCTATTAGTTCGTATTCTATTTATATTGCTTATCACACATCGAAGCTAGGACTAAATTCATAGAATGTTATCGCTAAACCAAGATTCAAGTAATGAGTTCAAAGATTCAAGGGCAACAGTAAACGTCAAATATATCTTAGTGCACGAGAGTGCCCCAATATAAACACACGGTTAAGTCAAAAACACAAATTTTAGAAAAGATGAAAACTATTTGTTGTATATTTAGGAAAAAAATTGTATCTTGCTTAAATATTTGAGTAATAAGAAATGTATAAAAGTAAATATTATGTTTTCAGCATTCAAGCGTCCGTTACTTATGTTTATCGGTAAGCTACTAAAACTGGTTGACCACTGCTTGCACCTTTCGAGCCTATATCTTATTACGTAAAACAGCCTTTTGTGTATTTTGTCGACTGCGAGTGATTCCCCTCATCACCCATCCTCCTCCTCCTATTTCTAGTCAAATCCCAAAGGTAGGCAACGCACTTGTGACTCGTCTAGAGTTGCTGGTGTCCATTGGTGGCTGTAATCGCTTACTAACAGGCGATCTGTCGTTTGTCACCTATTACTTAGATAAAAAAGCTATAGTTACACGAGTTATAATTTACTGGTTGAATCTATTTGTAGCAATCTAAATATGAAATTCGAAAACGCAACTAACTCTAAAAACATCCTTCCTGAGTTAGTGCAGTGTTCATCTAAGGGTGCTATGTATCTAGTCATATTTCGTAACCTTGTCAGTACTTCAAATACCAGACTTGAGGTCGATGATATTCAAATTGTAACGATTCTGAAGCATGAGACTGCTACTGAAATAAAATATGTTGCATTTGAACAGTTAAATTGTGAAGGACAGTATTTGGATTTGTCATAGCTAGACTGGTCGCAGATACATAAATTCGTTTGTAAAACGCATAAAAATAATTCAGTCGAAATATTTTTCGAGAAATAGTAAGTACCTACTGTATTTATTGTTTTAATAATATGACTAATATCTTGGGTTACCCAGACTAATAGTTTTGTAAAAATCACATCACTATTTGATTTAGTGACTGTTCAGCAAAATATTTGTAAACATTTTTAGAAATAATATAATCATGATCAATCAGTATATCTAAAACAAGATGATGCCCGCGGTTACACCCGCGTTATTTAAGGCTACTGCTCCGCTCCCGTGGCTCATAGTGTGATGTTATATAGCCTATAGCCTTTCTCGATAAATGACCTATCTAGCACTGAAAGAATTTTTTAAATCGGACCGGTAGTTCCTGAGATTTGCGCGTTCAACCAAACAAAGAAACAAACAAACAAGCTCTTCAGCTTTATATATTAGTAAAAGATTCGTGCATTATATAGGCCATAGACACTACGGTCTACCGGAGAGGTTAGGTTACCTGTGCAGGTTTACCTGCGCAGGTCAAACATGTACATAAAAATGTACAGGTGTATTCCCACACACACTCCGTTATAACTGCATAGGTAAACCTCTTCGGTAAACCGTAGCGTGTATGGCGGCCATTACTGACTCATTAACAGACAACGCACAGCCGAAACTAGGTGCAGAAAGCTAAAAATTGGGCACGTATGTTCCTTGAGGAGTGTAGGCGAGCACTAAGAGAAAATTTTAGAAATTCCACTCCTAAGGGGGTAAAATGTCTCACGCTAGCGGAGCCGTGGGCGGACATCTTGTACTTTATACTTAAGTGAATTATTGTAGAAGTCATAATCTTGACTTTAATTTAGATTCACTTAATACAACCACGGTCGTTGACTCATTATCTGTTAGGCAATATCACACAATATGGAATCATGGAATCTGGTTATATCCTCTGCCACCAATTATTTCGTAATATCAGGTAAACAGATTGCCTGCCTTATTTTCACAGTAAAAACGGTACATAATTTTCACAGCAGCGTACCATTGCACCGCATTATCTCCCAGAAACACGGGAAGTGAAAATTGTGCCATGTAAACCCGCGATTACATAATTTCCTTTCTTGGAAGAATTCTGACTGCATATCATTTTATGGTTACAGGTACCTTGTGTAGGTTTTACTGTTTAGCGCCGGCACTGCAATGTGAAATGTTCGGTAATTAGATTTGGCAAAAGACACTGTCCTGTCTCATTAGATATTAGTGATTGGTATAGCTATAGACTACTTACTTATATTTAGAGCACGTAATGATATAGAATACCTTTCTAAGATTTTTCATAGCACATTAGGAGCTTAAAAATGAGTTCCATTTTTAAGCAAATTTTCTGCTGTCAACCCTTTTCTATTAACCAATGACTCCAATCAACTACACATGAAATAAAGGGATCCTCAACCTATTTCGCTTGTGCCGAATGAGTTTAGCAACAAAATCTCATGTTCGTTATTAACCTTGGCATAATATAACAGTGTCCGCGGCGTCCAGTGTCAGACGCGCACATCGCACGGTGCACGGTGGTCCCACACTGTTGTATAAACACCACGCTAGTTGCAATAATATTTTTGTTTTACAACATTCGTTCGTGTCAAACAAAACACCTCTATTATATGTAATTGAAACGTTCGTGTCCAAATGTTTTAGTTCTCTTGGACTTTGGAGCCGAAGAGCTATTCATGTGTTACTAAAGTTATTATACTTTTAACAGCGATGTGATCTTTATAGTACCAATTAGTTGAATTTATGTTGCTAGTGACGAAATATAGAGATGAGACAAAATTTCCTTGGTCTTTGGCACATATACTCCTTATCCAACCATAAAACTATGATGCACATACTAACAAACGCAACTGTACATGCAATTCTTTTCGGAAAATGAAAAACTTCATCATAGTTCTAATTTGACCGAAAACGCATGTCATTAGACTATAATGCAGAATGTCATCCAAGGGTTAGATCTAAAGCAGATAATAAAGGGCAAAATTTATTTATTTACTGTAATTGCTTTCAACAAAACCCATCTCCGGATGATGGCAAAATTATGTGACATCAGAAAAAAGATGAGTGTGATAATATGGTGATAATAGTCTGCTAACAATGATGAAATAATATATACCAGCCATTACCACCGTCCGCTATTGCATAAATAAGTCATTACACGCAGAAACGATTTTATGATGCAGCTAAAAGCAATTTGATGAGCCCACAAAATAGTGCAAGAGTAAAAAAGGGAACAATATATTTGGAGCGGCCATTATTCCATCGTTTACAAAACTAAGAAGTGCTGAAACGAGCCCGAAGAGTGCCGAAGTTCGCCGGAGGTTCCCGAAGGAATAACAAGCGAGCGCTTTCCGTGGAACGCGGAAAACGTCGGCACATGTTGAAAATACGAGTGGGCATTGACCCCGACCGCCTGGGCTTGTCTGAATGTACAGCTGTTACAGAATCTAGCGCGGCGCATCTCGTGATGCGTTTATTTATGTGCACCGCCACGTACTACATCCATCTCATAGATCTAAGATAAATGCCACATTACACGCCAGATATTAGTGTACACTTAGACACTAAGCAGTACGCGCACTTCATACACCATGTATCGATGCGATTCTTTTGTTTTTTGGACAGTGAGTCGATGAAACCAGTGTTTACTTACTTACTTACAGTTGAACATTGATTTGGTTTGTGCTTTTGGTACTCTCGACGATAAGGATGGGCACATTGTAGGTAGATTTTCAGTAAGCTTTGCTTTGAATTGAAGTCTTGAGTTTATGAAGCTGAAAATAAATATTCGGAAAATTTTGTAGAAAATCCGCATACTTATGTAAGTAAATACTCACTAGAGTACTTAAAAATCGGCGATAAACATACCTAAGCATTTCACAAATAAGACATTCTAATGAGCTTTAAGCTTCACCAATTGACATTATACGAATTTCTTTCAATTCCATTCGCAAACATGTGCAGTACAATTGAGTTTAGCGAAAACCTAAGTTTATCTTCACGGAAGAGACGTTATCGTGTCGAAGTCACAGGCAGACTCGCGAGAAATAAAACTGCCATCTATATGGCTCCGGAAATTGTGAGAACAAAATGTTACATAGAACGTACAGCGCACTTTCATGTATAATTACCGACGTTGATGACTACTAAATTGTTTTAATGTGATATTAAGTTTAATTATACTGTGCGAATAAAATTTATTGCGTAATTCTTTATTTGATTACGAGGTTGGTTTAGTGGTCCATCAAATTAGTTAGTAGCATTTAGTTAGTTTATTGATTCGAAACTGGATTTAATAAAATATGTGTTTGTCTAGCTGTCTTCAATCTGTCGTAGTAATAAGAGATAGTCAAAATATTTTACTTCGTCATCTATATTACATGCATACATACATATAGTCACGCCTTTTATCCCCGAAGGGGTAGGCAGAGGTGTATTTCAACACCCACTTTTCGCCAGATATACTTTAGTCCCACGTAATAAGGGGCGAGCCTATTGCCGTACCGGGCACATTTCCAGACTCCGGGCTGCTACTGAGAATTTCGTGACAGAAAAACCCAATAACACTGCCCGACCCAGGAATCGAACCCGGGACCGCCCGATCACACGCGCACATTTATTTTATGCCGCCTCTTACGACACCCACGGGAAGATAGGGGGTGGTGACACTTGTATTCTATGCCGTCAACCACACGGCATATTAATGAATCATCATATCTATATTAATCATCGTATATTAATTCCATATATAAAGCTTAATCACCTGTGATAAATCCAATGCTTTTGATTCCATAATCTAAACATAATAGATTGATATAAAGAGTCAGAACAGAAAACTCCTAATAGTTCGAATTCCATTACAAAAAATGATTAAGTCCACGTTAATCTCGTGAATCATATCCGTAGATCAGCGCAAATAAATTCACCGGAGTATATAACAAAGATTAATGTAAGTGCAATATAGTGGCGACAGTGGCGGACATCCCTCGTGTGGAGTGTGTACCCACCCTGCCGGCGGTTAAGAAGAAAATGATTGATCGTTTGCAAGACGAGCGGCGAACGACTAGCTCCCTACACACTGTCTCGGCTTCGCTGTATCCGACACTAATGCCACTTTATTGCAATTACTCCGTCATGTATCAAGTAAAGAGCAACAATACATTTGACCGTGAGTTAAATGACAAAAAGATACTCTAAATGCGGCTTAGGATAGTACGGAACCAAGTGAACTCTAAGCAAACGCTGTGAAAATGTTCAGAATTTGAAACATCAAGATTGTTAATAAATCTCAATGTCTTTAACTATTGGATTTTCATTGCTCCTTGAAATGTGTGGTTCTTCCACAGACGTTCATCTATGGGTCTTTCTCGTTCTGCAACACTCTTTTTTAGTCATGATATTTGAGGAGACCTATAATTATCCAATGAGACCGCCCTCATAACATTGTAAGCATATAGTTATAGCATAAAATTTTACTTTTTACACAAAAAGCTGTTATACGCTGCAGTCACGTACTAATTACTCTATAATTGTATTTCAGCACTTTCAGAAGCTTCGCAATATTCATGCAGAATTATAAAACTATACTATATATTAAAATATTTTCATCTTCTTAAGTTCTGACACTAGGAAAATGTTCTAACGAATTCGAGGAACTGTTTATTAAAGTAGTTATATTATTATAATATACTTTTAACTCTTCTTTAAGAGAAATAATGTCTGCTTAAAGAAATATAAAGTAAATACGTGTACCTTCTTATTATTTTATTTTCACTATAGTTGTTAGCAAAGAGGTTGTGTAGGTGTATACTTGTACTTTGTAGTTTCACTCGAGCTTCTCAAGCCTGCTGCGAGAACACGTCTACCGGCCTTATATAGAAATAAACAATAGATACTTTATTATACAAAACCGTTATATTAAGACAAGATTTTCTTCAGTATGCAATATATATTACTTGGGAATTTAGCAGTCATATAAATTGTTAATAATAGGCCGTGATGGCGATGCTGTCGAGATAAGATGTAGCGTTTATGATTTAGGTAACAGATAGCGAATTGTATCTGTTGCGTTATTTTACACTACTTATTACTAAACCTAGCGTTTCAAGGTAAAATTGGCCTAAATAAGTACAATTACAAAAGCAATTAACTAACAACAAAAATACACATTACTGATTAGTCAGTTGCGAACTTTCCACTAAACAATTTTCAATAAAAATATGTATTCTAAATGTGATAAACAAATGTTAATAAAGTGTTTATAAAACAATTATGTAAAATATCGCTTACTCCGAAACGAAGACAATTTCAATAGATGATGACAATAATTTCAGTCCGTATGTCATCATAATCCCCATATTACCCCGAATCCCGCCTAAGTGTAACTCTAACACATTCAATAAAATACGTTAGCCATTAAACTGTCTCCTAAACTTACTGTTCCGATTCATGAAACTAGAACTCGCTTTTAGGTTTTAGCAAAGTTTAGGGGACTCTCCCGTAAATCCTAAGTATTAGTCTTATTGTAAATCTGAAGGCTTGTTTATAACTCCTAAGGGACGAAACTGCGATAACATTCATAAGCTTGCAGGATATGTAGCTTGACGCAACCAGCAGTACATATTACTGCTGGTTGCGTCAAGCTACATATCCTACATCCTACAGGCGTGAAACTATACTGCAACAAAGAATATTTTTTTCATGAAGTACACAAGCAGGGCTAGTAAGATTATTTCAAAGAAATACTTATAATAACATCGCAACAAAAATTCAAGCTTATAACACGTCGACGAAAAAACTACGCCTTCTTTTCCTCTGGAAAATAAATCTCTACCAGAAGAAAGTAAAGTGCAATGACGCTAGTCAACAAGAAAACACTTTTCATAAGACGCCATGTTTTGTAACTTTTAAAGTTCTTTGAAATGTTGACTTGACTTTTCATACAAACCGGGCAACCTAACAAAATATTTCCGACTGAAAGAAGCGTAGTATGAAAAATTTTCGTTTCTGCATCCTGTCCTAAGAAATGATATATGGTTACGCCCAGAAGAAAATAATTTTATCTACAGAATTTAGTACTGTTTATTTTCGGTTTTACGAGTAATTTACTTTTTAATCGCCACAACTTGGACTAAATGTTTAGTGCGGTTTTAGATTAGCGTTTTATACGCGCGCATAAGCTCATTTTAGGAAGCGCATGTAGGCGCGTATAGCTGCGCCTTTTAGCACACGTGCAATTCGTACTAGCATCGACGCGCTTCTTAGCTCGTATAAGCGCAAGCCGTCAGAATCCATGTTGACACTGACACGCGTCTCTACAGTTTCGAGCGAACATGCCGAAATATGCCCGTTTTACGCAAGTGCGGTTTTTTGAGGCGCGTAATGTACCGCGCTTGTAAGCGCGTATGCTGAAACGACCGTATACGCGCGGAACATTACGCTAATCTGAAACCGCCCTTACTCTGCCGGACATTTCAGTTACCGTAATCAAAGAGACACATTGTTCAATCACAGTACCTGCACAAAGAAAGTATCTTTAATTAACACGTCATGTTATATATTATTATAAATTATTACAACACAGGTCGACCACCTGTTCGAAATTTCGCGCAATAGTCACAGTTCACACACTTGCTTTGCATTTAGAGGCTAATAGTAAACTGTGCACCAATTTAGTAGTGATTTATTAATTTTTAGAACTAAACTACCACATATGTAAAATGGCATGATGATTTTTTTATTTTAATATTGGTTCACTTGTCCAGACCAAAAGCTCTGGTAGAATAACTAGTGAATTTCAAACTTATGTAACCTGAGACAAACAATCACAAACTATAAAAATATAATATTATAAAGTGCATTTGAAAAATAAACGGAAACTTGTTTATAGCACATTGCATGTAAAATAAATTATGCTTGTTTTACGCAACTAGGCTGCAGTAACTCAATAACCAGGGAAACATTAAATGAAATGATCCCGGAAAATCCGATAAAAATTTCAAAGCGACGCACATTTTGTGTCCGGGCAGAGATTTATTGAACGAATTTTAAAGCTAATTAAAGTTGACGCGGACTTAAACGACTCTGGGCACGCGCCGGGCCTCTTGACAAATATATTTAGAAAGACGTAAAAAGTAAAAGATTTCAATACCTCGAATAAATTCGTTAACTAAACAACGAGGTTATATTTCTTTTTACTCACTCACCGACTCGCATAATGCAATCTACAGATTTCAGCATCTTTTTAAATAGCTGAAAGAGGGTGACTAGATGCATTTAATAGCATTTTGTCTAGACTAGGGTTGTCCATACAATGTCCACAGCCCACTATTATCTAATAAAACATGTTTTGCCTCTATAATGAAGCTCGTACATGCTTCGCTTACTCCATCTGGCCCGCAAAGGGGTACAGTCCCCCTGAAAATAATGATATAAAGCCCCTAAAAGAATATTAAAAAACAAGTTTACATATAAAAGTACCCTTAAAAAGGTGCATAACAAAGCAAAAGATTAAAAAGACCTCTATTACTCTGTCATAAGATTTGATCACTCGAAACAAAAATAACTCGGGGGCTCCAAAATTATTTGCATTGTGGTTTTAATTTACGTGTCATTAACTTCACTTTTAATGTGCTCGGCGAAAGACCATATCCACGGTTAAAAATCTTCCGTCTTCGTCAAAAATAATTCTGGCTAAAAAGATGCGTAAGCGCATCCCAAATGCTCACTTAGTCACTTCGTTAATTTCGGGAAGGTGCGCTGCGATATCTTTCTTTATTTTTTCCTCACGACAGAGCGGAGATGGCACATTTGTTTATAACATTTTTGTGCTTTTTTTTTTGTTCTCGTGTCAGATTCCATCGTGCGTTTGCGCCTAATTCGCTTTGAATATGGAATGATTTGTGTCGTGGTTTCATTGCATTAGCGTCTGTTTGCTCTTGTGCCCACACGCATGGACGGTCATTCATTTTCATTCATTGAGTAACGGATTGTGTTTTATTTTTATTGAACTTAATTGGACCTGAGTCATTCGGGCTATTATGACGCGAGATTTCTGACAAAAAAATAATAGTACCATTAGCCTCAGTAGACCGGAATAGATTTTATTACACCCTATTTAAGGCCACGATTAATGTAAGCCACGTACAATTTAAAGTTGGTACTGATTACATTAAATATAATCGTCTATAAATTCCTTAGGCAATAAACGTATCGTAAGCCAACGATATAGTTTTTATCTCACCGGTACTGACACATACATATAAGGACTCGCGAGTGCTGAGCTCAGGTGAAAAACGTTGAATCGTGAAACTTTTAAATCGCGGATATCGTTATTTTATTGTCTCATTTGTTATGGCTATCCTGTATCTGCGTTAAGTGTGCTCATGAAATTTATATTGCGCTATAAAAATAAAATTCCACTTTAAGAACATAATTTTCGATAGAGCACACCGGAAGGCGGAAGTGTTTGCAGAGGTCGTTGAACTGCTCGACGAGTCAATGTCAGCGGCGGCAAAGCGCGCAAGGCGTGGGTCCAAGATTCGGCAAGAACAAGGGTGCGTACTTGCCGGTACGGGGTAGCAGGGTGCAACTGTCGCGGGGTAACGACCGGGCCGGGGTCGTCGGCCGGCGCCACGCGGCCGCGCGACCGAGCTATCCGATTGATTGGAGCAGGACGGCGCTACCTCCTCGTACCCTCACGATCTAACTACCCCCGCTCTTAATAGGGGAAATAACACTTTGTATCGTAACAGATAAGGTGTGATTCGGTTTGTCGGTTTAATCGTCGATAGACCTTTTAGAGTCGGTTCGTGGGGAGGTAACCGACGCACACAGCTGCGTTAAGGGAAGTAGTTTTGCTCAAAATATTGATTTTTCCGCAGGGCTTGGGAGGCCGCGTGGCGTGCGCTAGTGTGCGTGTTGCATGCGTTCGCTTGGCGCGCGTGTGTGCGTGCGCGTCTATTTTGGGTTGAGCACGTGGTCGTAGTTGTTGCTTGTTGACATGCGTTTTTATTTTTATGGCGGCTTTACGGTTTGATCGGTTAATTGAATTGCATCATTGTTTGTAATTTAAGCATTCGTGATTTATTCAACGGTTTTATATGTTTACGTGCATGTGTGTACACAGTTGGTAACTTAGTTACTCAATAACAATATAAATAATACTATTTATGTTTATAAATAATTTTAGACGTAACCTAAATTAATTTATAATACTATGCTTTCTTTTTTTGCATAAGTTATATCCCTGAAGCCACCCTAGGTATATACCTAATTACAACGTAATGGGTTTTGAATGTTGTGTAAGTAAATTGATTTGATTGAAAATGAATATTCGACATTTAATATTCTAAGATAGCTAGTTTCATCTTGATGAAATATTATTATTAAACTCAGTTATAATTTAATCAAGACTGCTGCATATACTCAACTAATCTCGAAGGTACCATTATCTAAATCATAACACTTTAAAAAGGATTAGTCTGAGTCAGCTTTTTACACCCAGACAAACTGCTTAGCATTTTCTTATTCTAAAGGTTCACTGGACAGGAGACGACTTGCAAATATACATACATACATACCTACATACAAAACTTCTTTCTGTGTTTGCTGAATATATTATTAGCTATACGTATACGTGTGTATTAGTATCGATGCACAAACACAGAGCCGGTTCAGGACTCACGCACACACTCGCACTATCTTACCCTTGATTTTGCCAGCTCAAGGTCTCTACCCTCTCTGTATATCCTCTCGCACCCTCAACACTTCGCATAAGGCTATCCCCCTCTAAAGTGCGGACAATGCCGAATTTTCCCGATCAGCACCGGGGTCGACGACCTGCGACGACATACGTATTGGTAAATAAACATTGATGCTGGGTTACATAACAAATATAATATGTTGCACGGTTGATTCCGCTTAATTCAATTAATTATTTGCGTAGATTATCCACATACAATTTGTTTATTTGCTGAATATTTAAAGTCATGAAAAAGATAGGCGTATTATTTTCGATTGTTTAATTATTAAACTTAAACTGTTATATTTTTTTATTTTAACAATGTATTACTTAACCCCTTGTATGCCGGAACGCAGATCTACGCGAGACACAATAGCTTTTTAATTGTGTCTGGTAATCCGGCATACAAGAGGTTAATCATCCTGATTCGTCTATGTATGTGTGAATGTATCAAATCCTAACTGAATACGATTTCAAATTATAAATGGGTTTATTTTAATAAGTATGTTTATTCATATACCTATTTTGGAGATATACACAGATTTTACAATATTACAAACTGATAGTATCATCATAAATAACCAAAATGGCAAAACTGTATTGCAGTTTTGCCATAAGAAACCGCTCAATATCTTCCTTACTTACTATGTTGACTATTTATTTCTCTTTTCTTTCAAAATTTGATCGCAAGTTTTAATAAGTTGACCTTTAGCCCGGATATAATAAATAATTTTCATTCTAAATTAATTTACAAATACTAATGTACAACTAAACACATTTGATCAAACAGTAACTTAAATACATATATAGTAAATAATGATGATGTCTCATTTTGCTCAAACCACAATTATATACCTAATTAATATAATAAGTTGACAATTAGTATTCAATGAATACCAAAACTGAAAATGACTCATACGAATTTTGATATTCAGAGTAATTGAATACTCACGTTAAAGGCTAAAATATAATTTGTATTTACGGATCACGATAAATATGATAAAATATAAAAAATATTAATATATTTATCACGATATTTAGCAAAATTATATTTTTTTATATTTAACTTTATGAAAAACACACGCACACACGTGCATATATTTTATTCCAACCGTCATATCGTATTCAATTAATACTATAGCCAAAAAGGCTTTTAAGCAATAAAAAATGGACCTCTAAGAGCGTGCACCTCAAATAATCGATAAGATACGCAGGTACAATGGTAATGTACGAAATAAGGTATCTATGATAACTCAGATGGTTCCGATACTAGTTCAGCTTCGCACTTATTGTAATCATTTATGTGTGGTGTTTGTATTCAGATATGGGCCTTATTGCACTGCTGAAATTATCTGTGTTATTGGATTATTTTGTTACACAGATGTAATTAAATGTTTGTAAACGAATAAAAAAATAGTACTTTTCTGCTAAGCTAATATTCTGTCATGTCAATTAGACTAAAAAGAGAACCACATGCTTCAAAGCCAAAATCTTTGCGACATGGTTTTACTCTAAACTAACCGAAATCAACTGGCGTAAATGAACTTGCATAAATATTCGCTTTTATACATCAAAACTTTCCCTTCCAATATTAATTAAACAGTTATAGAACCAGGAACACATAATTTTATAGAAGAAATATGAATTAATTGCTGCTAAAATATTGAACCACCACTTTCTCCAAGGAAAATCAATTAGCAAGTTTATTACTATAATTTAAGAGCAATTCCTATTTCGCATTCATTAGGACAAGTGTTCTGTGATATCTTGCAGCATATTATTTATTTTACGTAAGCATTTACTTATGCACTATCGTCAATAAATTAGCAATTAAAACATGCAATATATAAAGACAAGATATAGATTATATTTAAATCTAATATTGATTGCAAATCACATGTCCTACTATTTTTATTCTCGTCCCATCCCTTTCTAATAAGGGTAATTGGAAAAGAACACACAATTTTTAGAAACACCTAATTAGTAAATTCCTTTGTTGTTATATAATTAGAGAAGATATCATAGGTGTGACTGAATTTACGCTACAGAGAAGAAAACGCTATTTTGATGGCTCTACAAATATATTCCGTGTAGTATATATATTAGAAATGTTGTAATTGCATTAAAATTAGTTTGTTACAAACAAGAGAATTGGTATCGAACAACAAAACTCATTAAAAATAAAGTGGCGTCCTATAGCGTCGCATCTCGCTGAGCGTTTGATTACGTGATAGTAGTTATTGGACGTCACCCCCCGAGTGCAGTGTGCCCATACCCGACCTGTCCCAACACCCCGGGACCTACGCCAACGCTGCAGCGATGCACCCACATCTAGACATCTAGCCATCTAGATAGATGTCTGGACACCCCACCCGGGGGTGGCCACGCACACACTCGCGCCGAGTGCACCGTTGACATCGCCTGTACGTAGCCCACTATGTACCCTTGTTTACGTCCACTCCTTCTCTAAAATATGAAGGTTTATTACCCACTTTGTTTAAAGTGATGAATGATAAGGAGTCGATTGCCTGATAAGCAACGACTTGCTGTTTTATGAACAAGTGCTGTGATTAAAAAGTAAATGCTTTTAAGATCAACTAAAAATGTTATAAAAGATGAAGTTTCAACGTACTTTCAGTCTTTAAATAAACATCTAATGTTTCTATATTCTAAGTTATTATTTACTGGAGAGCAACGTTAGAAATAATACATCACAAGAGCATCGCACTGTAATTTCATTTCACAGCAATCATCTCCGAATGAATCTCATGTTTTCTGCAGAACGACAATAACGTATGAAAAATTTAAGCGCTAACTCTAAAATGCAGCTGAGCATTACTTAGGAGTATAATAATAAATTCCTCGTGTTTCAAATCTGCGAACATACGTAGTTAGGTAGTACGAACCTACCCCAACAAATCTGTACACACACATAGACAGAGCTAGGTCCGCTAGTGTGCCTAGTGCATCTACAGCGTGTGCACACAGGCCGTTGCACTCACACACTCACACCATATTTACGTGAAGTTCAATTATGCTATTGGGGGGAGCTTGCACATACCTATCTGTTTTATTTGAATCTGTGAACTTTTCAGCATAATGTTGTTCGTCCCGTCAAGAACAAAATATACTTTATATTTTATGCACTTCATTTGTTTGTTTAGAGTAGCTTTTATTTCGTGAAGTGATATCATATTCGTTTATTAATTCCTTTAATTCTGTTATTACTTCTCATATTTATTTTAGTTTTAATTCAAATAAATTAGTTATAAGTTTAAATAAGCAAACAGGTAAACTCTACTTTTTTATTCAGACATACATGCGCGGGTATTATTTTATTTTCTCTGTATATTTAATAAGTGCCTCTATATATAATTGGTAAAAGGAAAAAACCTTTTTTTATTCGCTGGGATCGAACCCAAAATACTGAGCTTGCAATTGTAGGCTGAGATATTACTAATCATAAATTGAGTAAATAAAACAAAGCTATTTAGTTGTAAAATTGTACGTTGCCCTTATTTATATAAACACAATATCAAATTAAACAACAATAACCTTGAGCAGGTCGAATAACGATTCGTTTATGAACCGGAAACGTACACACGTGTTCAAACTGTAAATATTGTAATATAATTAAACAATTGAGATATTCAATCCTACATTATTTACTAAATATAAATTTGCATGAGTTCTATTACACAAATACGTCTTTGATTACACCATCCCTATACATAAATATGTATGTATATGAAAAGCAAAAAAATATATATTTCAGTGAGGAAGAGCGTAAGTTCTGTGATATTGAATCCTACATTATTTGTATTAATATTAACTTATAAAATATACAGTTGGATGAGATCTATTACTCCCATACCACACCAGCATCCAATATCCACATACAGGTGACTTTTACGCAGGTATATGAAATGCATAACAAACTATAATGATTTGAGTGAAAACCGCACTCAACTAAGTGCTGTAGCTCTATATCACCATCTTAAGCTTAAAGATTCAGAGACCTTTCTTTTTCAGATTTTCGTAGACCAAGATGAACCTTAGTGTCTAGCTTAGAACGCCTACGGCGTAGCACTCGCTACGATTTTCAACAGAATGCGGTTACTTAGCTTTCAGTCAGTATTCATGAAGTGCAATTGTTTTCATTTCATCTTATTATAATTTTAATTCAATGTGAAGCGTAAAATATTACAAATCTAAACAATATCACTAATAAATTAAAAATGAAATAAAATTAAAATATACGGAATAAATAAATTATTTTTATTTCATAAGTTTGATACATCATAAATATAATTCTTAAATGTTATAAATAAATATTATGACGTAAATATTACAGCGCTACAATTTTATGTGGTGTTTGCTTCTTCGATCTGCCATCTAGCGGCGAGCGGCAAAACCAACACAAGTTCGGTACCTTGACGCTAGATGGCTGTGCCAGATTACATTGTATAAAATGCGGTAGTATTTATTATAACAAGTCAAAGTGATTCATATTATAGTTAGTCATTTATACTATATATCTGTCCTAGTGTTTGTCTTCGTTTATAACAACAATTTCATACAATATATCGAACGTATAGAACATTGTATAACTAATAGATACCTATCTAGATTTCGACGTACCAAAGTATTAAAATAGCTTTTCATGACAATTTATTTTTTAATTTTGCTAATGTTTAATTTAAGAATGACGAGTTATGTCCCATATTCTCTTCCTGGAGCTAGACATAGAATTTTCAATTGAAATTTATTGTTAGTCGAAAGTAAAACATTCGAAGAATCGTCCTATGCTAGGATCGGTGCTAAGGAGTTGAGCGAATGATGACTAATTATTTTTGGGCAGTTTGCCAGGCGGCAGAGCGAAACGCGAATATAGGGCGACAGCGTTGCTGCTCCTTACAAAACACCTCCCAAAGGTTACAGTGCGAATGTGCGCCGCTCATGACAACTAATAAAATAATTATGACTATGCTGTCATGATACTTAAATATTCAATCCAACAAATGTTTATGTTCTTTGATTATGAAACGTCCTTATTGTGTTGACGATGACATAAACAATTAAATGTTTTTATTGTTTACGAGATCGAAGAATTTACAAGCTTTTAGGAGCATAATAAGCACACGATCTCGAGTAGTTTTTATAATGCATCGTAGGAATAGCAATAAAAAAATATATATACCTATTAAGTAAGTATTGTAATATTTTACAACATAACCGCTTTTATAATACCATTTCTATCAGGCTGTGGAATAATTAATAATAAGTATTAGTATAAGAGAAGGACTCAGATCTCTTATTCACATTCTATTTCATGTCGGCCATTTTCTATGCCGAACAATATGGAACACCTAGAATAGACGATCATTCTGTTAAGTTTCAATTTCAGAAATGCTGCGAGGAAAATCCAAACATATATGTAGTTATTTATTATTTTTATGCTTAAACGAAATACTCTGCCTACGTTGATGATATGGGGTGACATCACAAAGTACGAAAGCCAGAAACGAACGACTTGTTAAGCTTCGTTTCGAAACTTGAACACATACAATATATAACGAACAAGATTTCAGCACCTGATACTTTCCTCGCGCGTTATCGCGTTTCAGGATCGACGATCTATCAAGATAACCCAATTTCTATGGGAACTGTGTGTTCCTCGTACAAACACTGAAATTGTGAAGTGAAATATTGCTTAACTATTATGAACGTTAAAGTTTGTGAGAAGGAGTGGATGGATGGATTTTTGGCACTCTTTCACGTAAGAACTACTAAACCGATTTCGATGAATGTTTGTAGTAATATAGCTCATAGATCAAAGTTTCTTTGGTCCCGATAATCTACACCAATTCGGGCGGAGGCGCGGGCAAGAGCTAGTGTTCTATTAAGTTGGTAGTAACAAACAACCATGCGTCAACCATCGAACGTTCCGCTCTATGGACTTAGAAACGGCCTTCCTATTTTTTCACGCGGAATTAATACAGTTTGTAAATAATACGGTTCATGATTTTAGGAGCATCCCCTTAACCTCGATCGGATTTAGTTGGCAATGAACGATCACGGAGAATTCGGGCAAATAAAACTTTAATAGTAACTATTAATGTAGGCGTTGTCATAAAAAGATCTAAAACTATAAAGTAAGCATTTTTTTGTAGAAGTTGGCCTTTTTGTATTATATTCTGAAATTGATTTCAAGGTAAAGTTTATTTACCTAGGTATGTATAATTC
Source organism: Euclidia mi (assembly GCA_944739405.2). Taxonomy (NCBI): domain Eukaryota; kingdom Metazoa; phylum Arthropoda; class Insecta; order Lepidoptera; family Erebidae; genus Euclidia; species Euclidia mi. Next base: position 36,275,355 of record OX123187.2, read on the forward strand.
TCTTTAGGCACATGTATTCAAATGCCATTTTCGAGATTAGAGCATTTAAAAACCGCAAGTTCTTCAAACTTTCGCGTATCGCGATCAGAAGAAATTACGGAGTTTTTATGTGTCCACAAATCGCACTCTTTTGGTAAAATGTCAAGAATAATGGTCTTATTCGGGAAAGATTTAGAGCTCGGAGATTGCAGATAATGACAACAAGCATGTTAAATTATAATTCCGACGACATTTGAGACGTGCTACTCAAAAATACATGCGACACATACTTCATTTTTCATACGCCGCTGCGCCGTGCGCTCTAATATTATTTCCTTATGCTCAACTCATAAAATGCTGTTCGTACGATAGGTACATATTTTAAACCGTATGAATTTGGAATATTTGTTTATTTCTTATAAATTACTCAGATAAAGTTGTTTGGCTGTGAGACGTAAAGTACATATATTATTATATAGTTATTTATTATTTTTATGCTTAAACGAAATAAAATAAATATTCGTCGTGTTTATTCAGTATGCCCATAATGGGCAATGGTAAATTATAAAACTTTCAGGGTAAAAGAAAATGTGGCGACCTCATAACGGTCAAAGGTTGAATCAATCCTTATGGAAAGTTCCATCAACGTCATAAGTTTTCAGTTTAGACTGTGCGTTGCCTACAGTCATTGTATGAAAATAATAATAGAATGCGCTTCTACCATTTTCGGTGGCAGATTAATTTCATTCGTTATTCGCTTGAAACATTTACATTCCCGATTAAGAGTCAGGCAGATGTTTATTTAGCCAAGTCGTGACAGTAATGTTTCAGACACGATTTAGTCCTATTAATCTTGATTGAAATATCACTGCTATGTTATTGTCTACCGACACGATGCACAACTTTGTAGTGCTATACAAATTTTCCTGGCAGATAAAACCGAATAGGATTTGACACAAAGAAAGACTAAATATGTATGACACCATATTTAGTTTTAAATTTACACTTATTATACTATTTATCAACGAGGGAGGGGGGAGAGGAGGGAGTGGAATTGTTAGCATACATGTCAAACTGAAAAAGGCTTTTCCAGTAGGCCATCAAATTTTAAAGAACTGCAAACTCTAACTTAGTTTGCAGTACTACTTTGTACTACTATATAAATTTTCTACTAAACACAAGATTTTGCTCGACCCGGAAATCAAAATATAAACTGCTAATTTAGCCATAGCGCTTACGTCATTTAGTCATAGGTACACGAACAAAATACGAAAATGACGGAGCATCTTTCTTAAAAATTCTTCCTAAACAGAAAACAGGCAAACCAAGAGAGCAAAAACTAGTACAGCCGCAGAAACAATCACGCGCAATAACTTGATACATACGATGGTATATTATTAAAATTTGGGCTACGCTATTGAGGGTACTCGAGTTCACAGCGGGTTCTAGGCCAGACTGTCGCAACAGCAAGTTCGGACTTATCGTTATCAAGATAGGTATTTTGTATATCAAGTGCGCATTATACCGCTCACCCAATTCCTGAAGATACAGTGTAACCTCCTTACACGACCTACTTGGTGAAACACCTTTTTCCTACTGTAATCACTTGTTATAACTCATGCTTTCTTTTCCGCCGATTCATACTTACTTTGACATTTTTAAACCCGCCATTTTGTTTGATTGTTTTCTTTTTTGTTCTGTTTATCTGTAGCAGTGACGTGTTAAGTTCCGTATGGCTTCATGTTGGAACTTTGTTGGATTTTAGGTAAATCGCGTGAACTCAAGTTTAGCATTAGCTAAAATTTATTTATATTTATGTTATTTTAATTATAGTCATAAAATAATATAATTATTGTAGTAAATCATATTTCGTTTAAAAAAGAGCTATAATATTAACATAAACTTTTATGGTGATGTTTTATACGGCCATTCGACGCTAGTTATTTCAAATTTGAGACGTTATAATCTCGTCCAAATCGCTCGCGCCCCTGACACACTTAAGCCCCACGTATTTGCTGTCTCCAACATTTTTACATGTGCTTTCATACCAACAATATAAATTAGCAAAGTCAGTTTAACTGTTTTATTAACACCAGTAGTCAACCCTAGAGCACGTAATAGAAATAGAAAAGTTGTATATGTGTGCGTGAATTGCACTTGTAGTGTTGTTATGTGTGCAATAAATACTTTATGTATCCATCTCTTTCCTTCTCGACATTTCACTGATAGCTATGGCCTTGTCTAGTCGCATCTAATGCTGGCATTAGTCTGTTCACATCGAGCGAGCTACTCGCCCAAGTACTCGCACATAATATTTTAATTGTTTAGATTAAATGAGTCGTAAATGACGACATGACGCACTCCAATTAATACCAATTTAGTAGGTTACACAGCGTGTTTGTGTTAAAAATGTTGTATAAACAGATGTTGAGCTAAAATAAATTTTACGGTCATTGGCATGGTTTTTAAGTCTACACAGATACAGTTATACTTTTATGGAGTACTTTATTTAAATTTATTTTCATTTGTTTCAGGTGAGTTTGACTTATTGATTCGCTGTATTGGGATAGACAACAAAGAGGTTTGTGTAATGTACCAGTAAAGATAAGCTATTTTTTATACATGGACATTGTAAAGAACAAAGAAAATGTCTGATATTAATAGGTACACAATCAAGTAGTAACAGTATGGTAATTGTTAATCTACAACATCAGACACCGCTCTTTATTACCTAACTATCATTGCACGTTGATTGAAATTAGGTCACGAAGTTTCTGCCGAGCAAATCACGCTTTATTGATTTGTATGTTCAGGTTACTGTGAGCACTATGAAACCAGTACTCACCTAGGCTACTTGTGCAAGTGCACTAGCTCATCAAACGCTCCTAATGTCCCTGTAGCGAGTGTTGACTGAGCCGGAGTGTTGACCGGTATGTAGGTTACACCGCGCGAACCGGCGAGCGCGCCCCTCACCGCTCACCCGCCCCGCACACCACGCAACTACTTCTATGATCCGTGCACTTTTCAACCAGAAAATGTCAAATGCATACTCCAGGGGGAGTACTGATATACTTTTGCGCAGGTACTCTCAGAAATAGGTTAACAGGAAAACCCTTTTATCGTATCCTTCTGAAGTAAACTGTTTACCTAGAACTATAAAAACCTAGCCTATTATATAATTAATGAAGCAAGCAAACCTCTGGTGGATAATCAATACTGCAACGATAACGATCCGCGCAGGAATATGATTCCATTTTTGAAATGTCAAAGTGCATTGGTAGTTGCATAGGCTAGGCAGAGTAGGTAGCGACTAGCAACCGTCGAGTCGCTACTATAGTTAGGAATTTGGGCTCAGGACCGTAGAGTGGCGGCAATGTGCCACCGACCAATTCTATTATTGGACGTGGGCCTATGTATTATATTTATATCAACCGCTACCCGTGGTCACTGGGGCAAGTTCGCTCGCTTCTTTAAACTCGCAATAAAAATCGGACAAGTTCGAGCTCGAGACCGTGGCCTGTGTAAACACTCCATATTTTTTGCCAATTTTCTCATTCAGCGTGAGATAAAAATGTTAAAGACTTTACATTAACATTTGAATTGACTGCACTCTTAGCAATTGATTGGCTTTGCTGGACCTTGAAAATCAGTAGCTAGTATAAAATGAGTTGCTTGCCAGCGGATATTAAACTTTAGACATGATAAATATGTAATATTTTTACGTATCTATGAAGCATATTCAACGAGTTTATCATCTCAAGGCGACGCGTATAGAACAACGATAAGTACAACGATCAAATTAGGAGATCGACAACCGGCCGTGACTCTATTTACAACTCTACCCCAGTCTAAGCGCTGAAGGATTTTTGCGATAAGATGACACCAAATTCACATTCATCGTCCATTGTATTAATGCGGTAACAGTGCTATTCTGTTTACCTATATTTTAAATGAGACTTTATGACACACATCAGAATCAGTAGTCAAGGCCAGCACACAATGTGATCGCGACTAAAAGTACGAATGATCGCGCGGTGCCGTGCGCGGTGAGCTCTGTGGCGGTGAGTGTGTGAGTTAATATGTTCTGTCCTATATTCCGAACGTCCATTTGGTCCCGCCGCCGTCGAATGCATTTTAGTGAAAGTGCGCTTACTGCACCAGCCAAGGTTTTAACACCTGCATTGGACGCAACTACTCATACATTCTCATTACGAGCTGTTTCAAAGAAGCATGAGATGAAAATGTCGTATGCATTTTCCTTTTTTAAACGTAAACGACGTAGAATGAAGTGAAAACAATATAATCAACAAGCATTATGCACAGCATTGTACGTCAAATATAGCTCTTGTGACGTAGAACCACATTTTTCACACTTCTCAAGCTTTTTATAATAGTGGCGAGTAATTAAAATCAAAACTTCGCCATAAAACATTAAATCAAAAGGTAATTTGTGATGTCTGGCCGTCCGCCAAATACGGCGAGACTTCAGTCAAACGATTTACAAAACTGCGTACAATGATCTCTCCTCATTACTATAAATTACCGCTACGAAGTGAAAACAAAGACTCACTTTCTAAAGTGCAAGCGAAATGTGGTTCAGTTGCGTATCTCGTTCGCGCTCCATAGATCATCTTAGAAGAACATTAACGAATGCGGACGTTTCGCAATCGCCAGCGCGGCCGATGCGAGCACACTTACTCGCCTCATACACGAGTCTCGACTCAGATCGAACTCAATTAGAACCGCACTCGTGTTTTACTGATTCACTACTCATGTTAGAGCTGAAGCGCACTGCTAAATAAATGGTAGGTTTTTACATGTTGTCACGAACTCAATTATCATAAGCCATAAGATATTACCTGTACAGCTATACCTACCGCCAGTCTCTTCCTACATCTTGACAAGCCCCCGGGCAATTAAAGCTGAAACGGAGTCCAACTGAGTGAAACATCAACTCTTCAATAAAGTACAACTAATATTGCTTTAGTTTCAAACTGTTTCAATATACATTTATATTGTAATAGAGAGATAAACAATAAAATTAGAAATGCTTTACGCATTGCGAATTTAGAGTGGTCCTATTGCATTCCCGAAGGTTGTGCGTAATAGGTTGAATAACTCGGTTAAACACCACCAGTCTACAATAAAATTGTACTCCAACTCGCTCGTATACCCTATACTTTAGTCTTTACTAAATTGTTGAATTACAAAGCGGCCGCTTACTTTTGAGCGAACTGATTTTATCTAAAACTTTACAAGATGCCTATCTAGGCAATATGATTTATCTCCAGCGACAACTTAAAGGTCGAGTATTACTTACAATACTGAAGACAATGTGACTAATCTTTGAGTAATTAAGCACACGCTTTATGCTGCCAAATAGGCAGTGCCTATATTGTGAATATATAGCCAATGAACACAGTATGAAGACAACTGCGTCTTTATTTTTTGGCATATTATTATTTCTGGATTAAACAGGATAATTTAGATCGACGAAATGTATTATTTTATGAATGTACGTTATTGGCTCGTCGCTTCATAGAAGCATCCCGATTGGTTGTTTGAAATTAACTTGCGGGATGATAATTGGCTGCGTCGGCTTGCGTTCGCGCAGTTTTCATTACGTTGTAAGGCCACGTTACGATGAGGTCAGGTCACAGACCTTAATGCATATTGCACTTGCTGAGTAATTGAAATGTTTTATTAGCTAAAAATGTGTAATTATTTGCAGCAGAATGCAGATTTGCTTCGTGTTGCACAATTGTGTTTGTAAGGATCACGATTGCGTCGTGCACTGAAGGTCGCCGGTATACTAGGTCGATAGTGGTGTAACATTGGAACAGGGCTTGACCTTGCATTAATTGTATTTGAATTTTGCTGTATGCAGATTTGAAGGGTGACATCACGATTTAGTAGGACACACACACAATTACATGTGCAAGTTGAACAAATACATACTTATTTTATGCCAGATTTTTTCAAATTATGAGTTCTCAAAGGCAGTGTAACGAAAAGAAACAAAATTTTAGCACTGCATTGTATGCTAACATAATATCAATTATTACAATTTAGCTTCGTGTTATAAATGTGCATTTAATCGCGATATGCTCACTACCATGGTGCAGAAATATAAAGTTTACAAAAAAGAAATTTCCGAAGTATGTAGGTACAACGTAGTTGCGTGTTTACCTATTTTTTGTGTTTGAGTTTCACAATGTCTATTCATCAGTGTTATATTTTTTGTTCGACACGGTGAAATATTTCAACGAAGCATACAAAAAAAGAATAAGTCTCTCTGAGAATCTGAGAAAGTGTTCTCAACTATCCTAAAACATTTCTTAGAAAATTTGTGAGAAAGAAATCGTTAAAGTGTCTTTTGGTCTAGCAGAACTCAAACATGTGAATAATCCAGAGCTTGTTTTGTTTTATTTTCGTTGACACACATTCATTAGGAAGAGGATCTGATATTTAAGTGCTCAAACGACATAGATCTTGATTCTTGAACCTCTGTTCTTAGAAGTCATTTTTGTGTTGGCACTATATGCGTCCGGAGTTTAAAACGTTGATTGGTCTAATACATAAGAGGTAGCTGGATTAAGGACTATTTGAAGGGCTTATATTAGTCGTATCTTTTCAGTGAACTTGATTTTTGTTAATGATATTGACTATGATATGAATAGTAACAAACAAGCGTTAAATATTTAAACTTTTAAATATGCCATTGTTACATTCGTTGTAAATCACAGTGAAAAATTGTTTTATTCAATCATCTTACAAAATCTATCGCCATTCGTAGCTGTTGCTTTTTATAGTACTTGCTCTAAAATTGGTGCCTATTGAAAAGGACCAAACCCCTATTTTTCTCCCTTCGTGATCTCCAAATGTCGTGTTACCAGTTTTAGTATTTTAGACACTGCCATGATGTCAGTCAGGACATGATGTATCTTTCTATATATCCAGAAAACAACTACTAGCTGTAGCATCCACTCTTTCACTTCTAGTTAGCAAATTCCACCACTGGCAAACTTCTATAAGCCACATCCACTTACCACCGCGGCAGTTGCTGCCACAACCGCTATGCACTTACATTTGGGGCACAGCCCGCGGTCGGCGGCCGGCCTAGTTTCACGATAGGAATAGGCGCCGCCCCCGCTTCTCGCCCTACCAGCCAACTACTGCTAGTTAAAGGACACATATAAGCTTTTCATGCTCCGTGCTCTTTCAAACGCCTTTTATAAAACGTAAACGTTCAACGTCTGACGCTTTTGATTTACGCTTTATAGGTCACAAGGAGAATGTATGTCGGTACTTGTAGTTAAACTGTCTATTATTGAGTATGAAAAGTGAATATTACTCACTCGTTGATGGCGCAATGGCTGTAGTAGTCACTTAGCACCTATGATTCATATGAATGTTGCAGATTCCATTCCCGTACAAGATAACATTTTAAATGCTCAAAACTATTTGTTCTGACTAGGTGTTCTCTATCGTCGTTCTTTGAAACAAGTACTTTGAATCTTAATAAAATGCGTTCATTGTGTTAAAAATACATAATGTCCAATAATATCATGTTGTCTTTCTTAACTCTTAACTTAAGGGTCTTTGAAACAACTTAAAAGTGTTTCAGTCAATTCATGACCGTTTCACGCCTATAAATGCAACAACGACTCAAGAATTCCGAAGTAGAAGGATCTCTATTAAAGACCAGAAACCTTTACTTACAATATGGCAGAGAATCAGCATTACGTAATGCAGTTTAATTTTGTCAGATTGATCGTTTTCGTTTTACTTAACCGCATAATCGGGAAGTATAAAATATCAACGCACATACTTATTTGTATTTCCATTTTATCTCTTCTATATCGGGTTTACAAAACAATAAGTTCAATGATTTCATATAAAAATGGTGCAGGAAGTTTCTTATGTAATAATTTTACTTTCTTTATATTATATGGTGTTAACAAACTTTTCCCACCAACTCTGCTCTGCAAATAAATATAAAAATTCGTTTTTCTTTCGCATAATAATAACGCCTCAATGCACCATTTATAGGTGTTTTCTGAATAATAAAACGATGTCTCAAACGAACCCCGTAAACGTGATGGATAGTTGGTTATGACTAGAAATACGTGATGGTATAACAGTGTTGGCGATTAACACGTATGACGAAATTATAGTTATACCACAGTCTAATACTCCAGTCTCTATACTGTGGTAGGTAATACTACAAAAAGTACAAGCACAAGAACATGCTCCCGTACTTCCACCCAGTGACAGCACTAGGGCTGTGCTAGCGGTGCCCAGGCATAGAGCGCAGATCCTGGAATGGCGCAAAATTACTCCAATTATAACATACCTATGTATCTACTTATAACATTTACATAATAAGCTAGTTACGGCACTGCTTCCACCTAAATATAAATTTGACCAGGTTTTCTTAATTTACCAAGCACGATTAGGCACCCTCCGCCGAAACAGCTTCACACGTAGCTCCTGCCATTAGAAGTGTCAGATCATTGGCGCGGATAATGGGTGTTACGACTATCCTTGCTACCTGTGACCACTGCGAAAATCGGATGGAACTAGGTTACCACAGAAATTAACGTTTACTGTTCTTTTGGCGTTTAAATAGGTCCTGATGGGGTAGGTATTAGACGATGGTGTAATGTACCTACACATACTTTGCCTACTATTTGCCTTTTATTTTTCTAAAGCTGGAGAGCAGTGGGAGTGCTTACGATCCGTAAAGCAACCGGCTGGATGTAATCGAGTTGTACTATTATCGAACTGCCCCGCGTGAGCACGAAACTTCAAGCTGTCGAGCTCAAAAAAACATAAGGGGTGCTTTCGAGCAGTGTCCCTGACTCAAGGTCACGTTGCACTTCCCAAAGGTGTGAGAGCTGAGGGTCGCTTGCCAACCAGTTCTGACTAAGTCAACGAAGCCACCTTCTCAAGCAAGTTTTATCCGGTATTGAGGGCAACTATAGACCAGGACCGATGGAAACTAGTCATTAACAGATATAAAAATGGTGGTGATCACGATCCTCAAAAATGAGGGACTGACTGAAGAAGATGGCAAGAACATGTTTAAACAAGCTGTATTTGGAAGTGCATTAAAGTAGTTTGAGTAACGGCTTCTGGCCACTCGCGTCATACAACATGACATATTTATGTTATCCTTTGATTTTTATTAGCTATTGTTTTTATTAAAAAACAAGTTCAATTTATTTGTAAAGGGTTTTTGCACTTTGAAGATGCATTATATAAAGCATGTTATATGTGTTTAAGATGCTTTTGATATTACCATAAATACATACAAACAATGATATATAAATCATACATATAAAATATCATCACAGAGCCTGAACTACATCAAAGGTAGTGGGTTTCTTGTATGAAGTAGACACCCACTAATGAAGGATTTCTTTTTATATTGCCCCCTAAATGGGATAAAATAAGGGTTTAAATATTTAGGTCTACACTATGTAAATGTGGGTAACATCTAGTAATATTATAATGTCACTGCGGGGTAAATATTTATAACAGACATTTACACAGGAAATTAGTTTTCGTGATAGACAGCTATCAAATATAATTAGGTATTAGATTATTTTGGGTGATTTAAAAGGAAAATCGATTAAAGTTAATAAGCAGTGGATAACGTGAGTTGTTGTGCGCAAGAGTGCATTGCATCACGAGGTACGGAGCTAATGTGCGTGCGCGAGGTTCAGCCGATACCACCGCAGTATAGGGTTGCATGTTGCACCATTTATATCATACAATACTACCCCGACTAAAACGGATCTAAGCTCTGAGGCGAAAGAATTGAATAGGATTGTGACGACGCTACCATGAAGATGTATACAGTAACGCTTATGTCTAAGGCTAGCTGAAGACATGAGAACAAAAAAATATATGGGTTAGTAACCACTAAACCAGTAGAAGCGATATTAGACTCTGGGCGTAGTTAGTTACAAGCTACCGTTTTATTTTTAACAAATATTATTTTTCGAAAACCACAATATTAAGGGAACTCTTGTCCCGAGTAAGACACTTATCTAAGTGCTCTTTAAAGAAGAGGCTTCTGAACTGCTACAACGTTTATGCGCATGTGCGCTAGCCTCGCGGCGAATCTCCTAGCTTATATACGCCATACCCGCATCGCATGATGTAGTCCTCTCGTTTAGTCAGCGCCATTTTTCGTAACAGAAAATTCTTTGCTCAGCAGCTCGCCATAGACTTGAATAGTCTGCGATAAACTGTCAAAAAAAATAAACCAACTGAAAAGCGGTGTCAGTTCACACAAGCAATCATACGCCCATTATTATTTTTTATGTCGGAAAAGTAGGTAGATTTAACGCAGGAATAATATACCATAGCAATTTTTTCTAGGTATTTACTCACCTATCCTCACTAACTTGAATAATTTTACAGGCAAACATGATCTTGGTGAGGTTTTCCATACATTTTGATACGTGACGATTCAGCTCATTTATGTCCAGAGTTAGTGCTATTCTAACAAGTAACCTGTCTTATTAATATACTGCAAGGAATGATTCGGCCATAAGATATATGTATTAAGAAAATAAGGCTAAAAAGGCGTGCTCTGATTTTTAAGAACGACTGATAATGGATCTTATGACCGAAAATGGTAAAATAGCCTTCACATTTTCTTTAGAGAGAGTGCTAACATGGTACAGCAAACTCTGTATTAAAAACTGACATTAAGAACGCACAATTCTTCGCAAACTCTGGGACGCTAAAACAAATACTAGTATTTACCATCAAATGAAGCAAATGTTTGTCCACCATCCATTTATTAACTGCGGGTTAAAATGTTACATCACCTTTACCAGCGCGCAGTGATATGGGTTCGATCTCTAGTTTGTTACTCAAACTACTTTAATGCACTTCCATGTTCTTGCTATATTCTTCAGTCAGTCCCTCATTTTTGAGGATCGTGATCACCAATTTTATATCTGTTAATGACTAGTGTTCATTGGTCCTGGTCTATAGTTGCCCTCACTGTCAGCTAAAACTTGCTTAAGGAGGTGGCTTCTTCGACTTGGTCAGAGCACCTTGTTGGCGAGCAACCCTGAGCTCTCCTGCCTTCGATTTTGCCATACACGACCAATTTTAAGGATTTTTATCTCCTCTTCACATTACAAGTCTAAAGTATGATATCATATGATCATGTGTCATCCCATGACCATGGCCGGCGCTACCCATGCCGTAACGTCGAGGCAAATTATATTATTGTACCTATATTTTGAAATAATTAGGCGATACAAATCCGTTATACATATAAATATTGCTATGTCTATAAGTCGCGAAAGTTTAAAAAATGTTAGAGAGATGCACTGTGACACTAAGTTGGAAAATAAAACATTTACACATTTGGGCGCTTAGCTGTTAAAGGAATCCACGTTCGTACCATAAAAGATAATAATAACAACATCTGTTTTCATGTCATTCATACTGATTTTAATAGAGCTTAATCTAATTTAGTCCAACACCTACCCTAAGACAACAACCCTGGGGTAGACGTCAGGCTTTCGAGCTAAATTCAACAAGACAATACTAGGCCGCGATTAAAATTTCACAGTAAAGCGTTTAAGCTCCGTGTAACGTTGCCCTTTGCATAAATCGATCGTTCGGGGTTGTCTACCTACTAATCTATCCGTACACTTAAATAACGTACGATGTTTTAGTACCTAGCAACCCTAACGAGCTCTGCAAATGCATGCGACAGAGCAGTCCTTCGATTACACTCGCGCCTGTGTGCACTCTGTCACTATACTTTACATGTAATTGCGTAGACCGACGTATACATACACACACGCACACACACGCACCACGTCTAGGCGCAGTCGCAGTAATGAGCTAAAATTATTTGCAATTTCCTTTCGGTTACATCTACAAACACTAGCACAACTAGGAATTTGTTAACATGTGTGCAACATGTGTATTAGTTAGTCTAATGTTTTAATTTAGATCAAATTTTATCTGCAGGGGATATACACATGACTACAGAGAATTGGCGTAACGCTGTATAAAAATGACCATGTATTCTAAAATGCGTTCAACTTTTAGCCCTCCGAAAAAGTTTGTTTAACCTTTTTGCGGCAAGTCTAATCATGATTAACACATATATTCAATCCAGACATAGAAACCAAATTCAATAAATATTCAATAGATGTGTTAGACATTTTTCCTCAATACACGTGAATAATGCCTAGTTTCTCACAAACGAAAATAAATTCCTTACCTCGATCTAAATCTTAGCCTTTCTGCTCACAAATTAGGCTTGTATACACATATGTATTTAATGCGTTCGTTAGCCCAGTTAGCGAACAAAAAGAATACAACAATATACTTGGTATGTAATAAAACGTCATTGTTTGGACATTTACATATAAGTACGTCGAAAACTGTGGTACAGCCAGCGACAAAATGATATACAGTGACAAGTTTCTGAATTGGTTTATTACACAGAATAATCATTACCATTAATGTTCGCGTCGTCGTGGTCGTAATTCAACAATAATTTCCTTTTTATTGATATCACAATAGCTCGCCAAAAGGAATAATATAAATGAAAATAAAAGGAAGAACTAAACAAATGAATAAAAGCGGTCAACAAACAGATGAAAAGCTATTGGAACCAGTTTTGTTTTCTTTATATAGACTCTAAATATAAATGGACTTTCAATATCTTAATTAGGCAATTGCTAAAAGAAAATATTCCACCCGTAGCTAACAAAAGAAATACGAAAACATTTTAGATCATACAAATATTTTTCAGATTCTAAAATTGTTATTACTGACTGTACATCTACAAAGACAATTTAAAAGTAAGTTATAACATGTCAGTATGGGCGTATAATCGCGATGTATCTGCACCTTGACTCGAACCTGCACCCATCAAGACGCGCTGCCAAACATTTTATTGACTACCGACTGCGTGTGAATGATCTCTTCATCCGCTGTCAACAACATTTAAGCCTCAAGACATATTTATTACTTAATCAACAGTCACGCTAATAGCAACTACTAAAAAATGGATCCGCTTGTCAAATAAACAAACACGCAGACAAAACAAGAAGAAAAATGCATCTCGATTACTTTTGTGTCCAAAAATAAAGAATCTTCAAGGGTAAGTTTGAATCGTTGTTAATTGGACTTGTCTAACCCAGATTCAATCTTAACGTTACCCGGATCAATACATGGTGTGACCCGTAAAAAGTGTACGGGGGTACATGGATAGATCCCTTACCCGTGTAACGCGTGAACTTCGACCTGGGTTTTGGAGGTCATTAACATTTGGGCGGCCGCTGGAACTGGGTCGGTGCGTCGTCGGGCTGCAGCGTTGCCATGGCAACGCGCCGCCGCGCTGCCGCCCCAGACGACCGCCCAATCTAATGCCTCCAAACACACCCGCTTTGTTTAGACACCCACCACTCGGGATTCTGTCTGTGTAGCGTAATTGACGAGCTAAATTTAGCACATTCAGTGCTTCAGCTATCTGATTTGTGTTTTGAATTGTATTTGCTATCATATAGGCATTGCTTGTTTGCCTACCCGCCCGCAGCGTGATGGGACGTGGCCTAACCCTTCTCATAGTGGGAAGAGGCCCGTGCCTAGCAGTAGCACAGGTTATGTACAGGGCTGATAATGATAAATAATCATTCTACGTATTCACATTTGTTGATGAGTATTGTATATTGTACTGACCATACTTTACTTCACCATTGCAATTCTAATAAGTAATTTAAGAGTACACACAAATTTAAGATGCCTCATACATTTAGGATGTCAAACCACATAGGTAATATGTTTTCAAAGGTCCTAAACACTCGATTACCCGTGCAAACGCCGGACGCGCGTCGTGCGGACACACAAACTGAGAACTTCACTCCCACACATTAAATATTTATAAAACATGAATGAAATATTAAATGGCAAATTACTACAAGACAGAATAAAAATGAGAGACAAGAATATTCAGTATTTTACTAAATCACTGAATAATAAGATATATTGTAATAATACATAGGTATGTGGAGATTGCAGAAAGTATATTCCGTATGGCCGTGCAACCAACTACATTTTTTACCAAACTATGACAAAAATGCCAGACAGCCTGTGGCAATTGTACCTAGGTAATTCGTATTCATACCCAAAATATACTGCCCAGGCCAGTGCTGCAGGCGGGTATGGCCAGGCGAATCTGTTATAAAATGTTCCTGATGATCTCAATGACACACAACTTAGCCCAAAAACAGTCATGAGCTGAAAAGTCATTAATATCCTTAGCTGACTGTATAACACTCGAGAAATTATGATATTTTTATACATAATAGATAATGGATTTATTAATATAATTTCACCATATAGACTACTAAACTGCCGAAGTAGTAAATTTGTACGAACGTACTGCGGTTAAACCCAACGTTGTAAACGTGAAATGGCCCGAATCCTCGGCGTACGCACCGGCAATGTTCCTTGCGCGTGCTTGCGTCACTATCCCGTCGTTGTACAAGGGATCTGAAAATAGGTCAAAAGGGGGCCGAACCACTGTCACTGTCATAGCACACAGGCTTACGCTACATGCATACACACCTACAAATCTACCAGCACCCAAAATCAATGACGGCACGTGTAAATTTGTACGACCTTCGAAATTTCAAGAGGTCATTTTGCCGGTGCTGAAGACCAGCCTGGGAGAGCGATGGTTACCATGGTTTCTCGGAAATATTTTGATAGAGCCATAAGCAGTTATGTGGAGTATTTGATACGAGTCTTTAGTATGTTTTTAAGGTTTTGGAGGAGCTATTAGCTTTTCATGTCGTATAGATTTTGTCATTAGACTATAACATCGCAGTTTAAAATAATGCAGTAACTATTTTGCAGTAGCTTGTACTAAATGCAATGTGGTTGACTTTTACGTTTTAATGATTTACGAAAAACTTCAGGACACAATGATGAAATGCGTTTTAGGCTAGATGTTTCAAATATGATGATCATAAGAAAACGAGATATGTTAATAAAATGTTCACAACATATGTTTTGAATAAGGCTGAGATGCAACTGTTCCCTGGAGAGGAACTTATTCCTGCAAAAGCAATCTATCTGATTGCAAACTCCTCTCCCCCGTAGACTTAAGACTAGGAGTAATTACCGCTCAATCAGTTTAGTGGCCTAAACGATATCTTCACTGACAGTAATGAAATGTTGGATTCATATACCAAGGGTGTATGCACATAATGCGATACTATGAGTTGGTCCCTTTTTGTACTTTTTACTTGTGTATTTAGACCTTAAAATTCAACTTGTATGGCAATAGGCATCAAAGTGTAAAATAAATTCATGCGGAACGCCCTGTTGCAGACAGTGCAAAGTCTTCTTAGAATATTCCAAAGCTACGCTAAACATTACTAGCAACATAATGCAGGTTTCTAGTCAGTTTTAAGTATTTTACAAAATAAAGGTTTGAAAAAAAAGACTTCGCCTCAAAAATATATTTTACTAAGCACTATATTGTATAGTAAGTAGTTGAGATAAATTTGTAGGAAATATTTTATCCTAGAATCAATACTCCGTAAGGTGCCGCCCATATAAGGATTTAAGAACAGTGGGCAAGTAGACTATTTATTGGTCTTAAAAACATGTTATTTTTATAACAAATGTTATTTAAAATATGATAATTATAACTCAAATTAATACAATTGGTAAAGCAAAGAAATAGTTCCATAAAAATATTGATACAAATAAAATGTTATCTGTAGTTTGTTATGCTAACGGAGTACTTAATGATTCACCCCAAATTTTTATCAGCTTGATAATAATAATATACTTAATCACAGCTAATATAAAAAAAAGCATGAAAACAAAAGATTATTTTTGTTTGATGGCAATTTAGTCCTTGAGAGTTTATTGACTCCGTTGACCTAATTACGGTGGTGCGTAAACAGAAACCTTGCGCGGCTTTTCTCTAGAATAGCCATGCAAGGCCTCTTATAAAACTTTCAAGTGGAAATACATTTTCTTTTTTTAAACTAGAAAGTCGACGTCCTTTCTTTTTTCAAAAGTTATGTAAGCTACAGTGCACTTTATTTTTAAAATAACGATTAAAATAGACGTAGGTCCTACTAGGTGGGTGGAAATAAAGAATTTATAAAAAAAAAACGATATTGCTGCACTGTTATGATGATCCATACATGTTTTCTCAGAACTTAAAAATAATATAACGCTCTATTTAAAATTGTGTACTGCTAACCTTAATTACTCTTATTCCAAACACAAATGTGTTCGCAAAATCGTTAAAAATAACATCGGATGATGGAATATGACAGGCTAAATACCCTTGTGTCAGCACCATCACTGCATAAAAAAACGAAATATCGAAATAAACTATAGAAATCTAGTTTTAAAGTATATTTATTTTTCACGGCCTATATATTCCAAATGTATGAACGATTTAATTGATGGAGTAGACGTAGATTAAAGAGAAATATTCAGCAAACATGACAAACCACTTGTTTAATGTCAAATTATTAAAATTTTTCACATATCTCTGCTTTATTTACCAACCATCAGAATGCAGCATAATCTTATAAATTAAGTTAATCTTAATGAAACATCAACAGAAATTTATGTTTAAGAATATTTTGAAATGAATCCCGCGGTTTATTTTCAATGTTAGTGACTTTTGGCCAACTTACATATTATACACATATCTAGACTATTTATCAAAGGAGATCTCGAACTTTGTAATTTGTGCGAGGAAATTGGAGAACTTATATTAGTTGAGCGTAGACTTAAAGCGAAAATAATTTCTCCAGAGCTGTAACTTTGATACACGTGCACGCGTGTTGTTCTGTCGGACGAGTTCTGAGCGGTGGCCGCGACTCTTCTGAATGGACTCGTCCGTTAATTGACTGGACGTATCATTAAAATGCAGCGGAGACAAAATTCTTAGGGCCCCTGACATTGGGCTTTGACCTCACTCCGCCTTTTGGCAGTCGCCTTGGCATTGCAACAGGGCCGTATTCAAAAGCCCGCGGCTCAAAATTTATATCAGGTATTGGATAACAACGCCGACCGTCCTCTACCTTCACCCGTAATGCCTTCACCGGGATACCTCTTACATGTGAATTATTTTTAAAGCAACACGTTCAATTGTTAATTATAGAAGTTGGCGCGGCGTGGTCGCTTTGTTCGGTGCACGTACTCGGTGTTATTGTAAAGGTCAGCGGAGTTAATATCGGACACTATCTGTTGGATCGAATCTCGCTGTGCGCGGTATTGCGCTATTACGTATAAAGAAACAGAAAACTAGACAACTTCATCATAATGCAATCATTTGTTTAACATAATTATTACATAATGTATTCAAATCGTATATAAATCTTGCTAAATTAGTCTTACTTGTCAACAAGTCCATTAAAGGTAATAGAAACATAATAATTGAGCCAACGTCGATGACTAAAAAGATCTAAAGATTAAAGTTCATATTAGTAACATCAAAATAACAGTGAATGCAATCAAAATATAACTTCCATAATAGAAAATAACTAAAAGTAGTAAATTATAAAATATAAATATCCCTTTCTCCTAGAAAGGATTACTTATAGTTTTAATGATAGTATCAGCAGAAACTGACTACGCCTACGTCGCCTGCTAAATATTACTAATATTTAAATGTCAAATCTCAAAGATCTGAACGGCTTACCTAGGGAGCTACATAGGTGTTCCTAGAGAATATAGGATGAGCATTAAAATTGATCATCGATCCCCGCTATCGAATATTAATGGAGTAGATTTTGAGATAAAATTAGCAATTCAATATGGAGTGTTACGAGGATGCACCGACGGTGGTCGTGGCAGCGCTTGCGCGGCGCCCCAGTTCCGAGCCCGAGGTCAGGAGTTCATTCCCCGATATGTATTGATCGCCCCGTCGAGGCCGGAAGTGGGACTCCAGTGCAGTGGACCTTCACCAAGTCGTTAGCACCACCTTAGGAAATTCTGGGAAATTCTATTATATGTCCCTCACAACGTAATACATTTATCGGAGAATCTTAATATATAAAATCCTTGCGTTACTTACTGACTGACAGACACACTATAGCCGAAACTATTGGGTGCAGGAAGCTGAAATTTGGCATGTATGTTCCTTGGGGACCGTAGGGGTGCACTAAGAAGGGATTTCCCGAAATTCCCAAGGGATCTGCCAAAACGGGTATATTTAAAAAAAATGCAGGCGTAGCTGCTGGCGTCCTCTAGTTTAGAATATAACGTTTGCAGGCAATATAATATTTCGCTACATGTAAAGGATACTGGCATAGCATTTTAAATATTAGGTACTTACTGAAATAAGTATCTCCTCCTGTAGAGCCTTTCCCAGTCCACTGGTATACTTAAGGCTCGCCTAATTTGTACCACAGTAACACTGTGAGTTAATAGGAAGATTTGTTCTAATATACCACGCTGGCCAGACGGGTTGGAACAGGGTTTGATGTTCCGTCTTTTCGCAAAGATTACATTTGCTTAGTGTATCTTCCTTACAGGATCTAGCAAGCACATTATGCTGAGCTCTTGTTTGAGATTGTGAGCTTGGTCACTGACCATAGAATTGTTACACAACTCCTTCGCAACTGTAGACATATGTCGCAAATTAAAGTCAGTCAAAATGACAGAAAAAAATGACAGGAAGTGACAGTATTTGATCAATACTTACATGCATAGACTAATATATTATACCTGGAAATAGACTGGCAACTTCGACATTTTAGGCGACGCAAGCGCCACCTTTTTAACCTACAGGCCACTTTTTGCCGTCTGTTTTACAAAAAATGCCGCTAGAGGTCGTTTATGTTAGTCAAGTATTATAATTATAGTCAAAATTATTTTGGAAATATAAATAAAACAATAGAGAATGCTTATAAGTGACGTTTATTTTCCAAAAATCACAATATTTACAGCAGTAAGATCACAGTAAGTTATGCTAAAATCACCAAATAAAAAAAATAATGATTGATATACCCATTTATTAATTTGTTTATTATTTTATTTATTTAACTTTTCTCATTTATTTAATTTGTTTTGTATTAGTCTAAGAGCCAGTGTTACGCAGACTCACGGTATAGTAGCAAAGTTCATATTTTAATGCTAGTTAAACTAATTCATCTGCCGTAGATCAAATGGGGTTCACTATTACCATAGAGGGTTCCTTTAGGCGTGCCTAGAAGTCGAAAAGCATGAAAATCGACTTTCAAAACGTGTTCACAGCATGTCTGCCGTTTTGATATCGTAAAATATATATCTTTTTAAAACTTAATGGCAGACACTTGTTCCGGTTAGTACTATATTTTATATAATATCATAGTTTCGAAAATTTCATACAATTTGTGTTATTTTAGCAAAGCTAAAAATTATATATGTTATTTATATTTGGTTCTCTTTCACGGGTATTATTCTAATTTGTTAGAACAATAATCGGCCCTTTGGCAGGCGTACACAGAGACATAGGTCTAACGCGCAGAGGCCCTTTGAGTTTTAATCTAGAATGTGATGGGACACCTACTGAGGAGCCTCCATAACTGCACTATTAAGTACAGTCACGGGTTAGCCGCAACAGGGACTATTGCTACTTTTATGGAAACTAATTGAAGGGGTAAGTGGACAAAGGTGTTATCTGACTAAACTGAAAAAATCGAGTTTGTAAGCTTTCTTTTCATCTTGTAGTACATTTTTTTGTTTATATCACAGGATGAATCTAACTCATGCGTCAGTCTCTTAAATCTTTAAAATTGAATCGTCGAAGAAGATGAGTATATCGGCAGTTTGTGTGCATTCTTTGGGCATGCAACCCGATTCTGCAACAAAACAAAATTACTTGATTGTAATATGTTTTATACATTCTTAATATTTCAGAGGCAACGATAGCCTAGTGGAGAGACCAACAGACTGCCACGCAGAGGTCTCGGGTATGAATCCATGACGCGCACCAATGACTTTTCAAAGTTATATGCGTATTAAACTCTTATTTGTCGCTTGCACCGTGCTTCGGAGGGCACGGTAAGCCGTCGGTCACGGCTGTCATTAAAAGATCTTTGACAGTCGTTACGGGGAAATAGTACCCTCGAATATCCTGACTCTGGTCTAAACCATAGAATATACCTTCGGGGTACAGATGTCAGATGGCAGTCACTCTGTGGAAAAGCTTATATTCTGTCAAATGGGAGCCTAGAATTGTTAAAATAGTCTATTTTGCACATACATTAAATTAAACTAAACAAAATCTCACATACCTGCCATAAAGCCCAAAGCTGCACCAACAGATTTGCTGAACACTTGTGTGCAGTGTTTCACTTTCATTTTGGGGATCAGATGCGGCACAACATGACAAGCAGTTAATTTTGGCATAATTTTAACTCCCTTATAGCCAGGTGAACATTCATAAAGAATTTGTATGTGTTCCCATTTCGCAATGTTTTCTTTTCCCTTCATTGTAAATTTCAAATTCTTATTTAAGAGATTATTTCTTATACCTTTCATTAGGTGGTCATACAATACAAATATTTTATTTTGCGGTTATAAAACAGCCACCAGTGTACTCTTTATCATTTCTCACCATTTGCATTCGAGTGTCTGCAATCAAGTTATTTATTGCCGCCAAATTTGTGGCGCCTTGGTCACAAACTGTTGTGACAACGTGTAGATTTGCTTCCGTTAATTTCTTCAGGACAGTTTTAATTTGATTTTTTAGCGACAATGTTTTTGTGGTGCCAGCTGAATAAGAAAACCACACTGGTTGCTTGTATTTTTTTACAACCCCCCTTATCATAAAGATCAGGACATGGTCACAAAAATTAGGTTGTCGTTTTTCTCCATCATTTACAAAACCTTCTATTTCATCTTTGGCTGCATTATATATACAAAAAGCACCAAAGGCCATTTCATCAAACACCAAGGTACAATATCTGTGTTTATCTGGCATCTTAGCCACTCTCTTTTTTAAATGATTATAAATTCTTTCATTGCAGCCTGGTGAAAGGTTTATTGATTCCAACTGCTTTTTGTGAGATCGCCTTGAGGGTAACACTCACATTCTTCTAAGAATTCTGTAGGACTTGGGAGATGGCTTGTACAATGAAAGAGCCAATATCTTCTCGTCTAAGGAAAATCTTCGGCCTTGAGACTTCTTACCACCTTGGGTTATTTGCATCAGAAAGAAGATTCTACCATTTTCTGACATTTTCGTTGTTAAAATGTTGAATGCCCTTGTCTTCGATACATTCTTTCCAAATTTGATTTCTTTCTAGATTTTTGATTTAGATTCTATTCATGCCAGTTTTCTTGCCAAGTTGCATATTGATTTTTTTATAGCTTTATTCACCTCTGCTTGTTCAGCATGAGATATCTTGTATGAAGCTGAAAACAAAATAATTAACATTATTATTATAGTCTGTTTCTGCTGGAAATCTCTCTCTCGCAATTTGCTACATAGTGTTCTTACTATCATACAAATAGATTAATAATGGTCAATTTACCCATATAATAAATAAGAAAGTGTGGTTGTTTCTTTGTTTCTCACACTTTCATGTCTCAACTACTCAACTGTTTGTCATGAAATAGGTATTGCATATGTCGTCAAAGGCACAGATAACATTGATTAAGTACAATCAGCGACAAAGGTCGCTACACATTTACGAGATTTTAAATGGTTTTTATTGCCCAAATAATTACAATTATTTTCTAAATCTGACAGCATTCTAAAACTGAAAAAGCTTTCTATACGAAGAAAACCTGATTTGATCGTAAATTATACCTACAGAATAAGAAGTAGACAGTTTTGATTCATAAACGGCCGGTTGGCGTAGCGGGAGTGTAAGCGACGGCTACGTCAAAGGTCGCGGGTTCTATTCCCGTTCAAGTCAAACAAACATTTGTGTGCATGAACATAGATTTTTGTCTTGGTCTGGGTGTTTATATGTATAATATGTAAGTATTTACAAAAAAAGTATATACTTATGTATGTTTATCCATTATCTAGTTACCCATAGTACAAGCTGTGCTTAGTTTGGGACTAGATGGTGTTGTGTGAATGTGGTAGAATATTATTATTATTATCAAAATCTATCATAAATCTATGAATGTGTAGCAAGTCATGTCATTGACTGTACCTCTCATTCAAGAGTAAGTGAATAAACTACTCCACTGCAAGATTTGCTAATGTATCAATGATTCTTTATTAATATTCAGAATTCAGCATCACTAAACTTTTAAATATTAAGTATGTAACCAGTGACCGTGACCAGATTTGTGTTGGAGTGAGATTTAATTTTGATGCCTCCCTAGCTCTAAGCTTTCGAGCTAGCAAGCCCCATAGTCTGCCACAGCCTCCGCTCCATTCACCATATGGACAGACTGGCCCTGTTTATAACATTCTAATATATAAAATTATTATACCTGTTTTGCAATGCCTCTTTTGAAGTTAAGTTGATGGCTCGGATATTATTGTCTGTGACATCAATGCCTGAGATCTCGAAGGCATTGGGTAACATCAAATCCTGCAGTTGCATCTAATAGATTCTCTCCTTGTGTTGAAGTTGCAGAAACAAGGGGTTGCTGACTAAATACAGTGGTGAGTTTATGAAGAGCTGTAAATAAAGAAGGAAGAACTATTAGCATATTTTAATCACTACTGTACTCTATGATGATTATTTGTGAAAAAGTCTAATATTTATTTGATTCTTTCATAACAATAATAGTACATTGTGTAGCAGCATAGACAATAATGATACAATAATTACCTGGAAGATGCAGTTGTGGGACAGCCATTTTACTGAGACGGTTGCTCAGAAAAATAACATACTCAGGAAAGTGTCTATGACATAGGTGCTTTGCGATTTTTATATATGGTGTTATTATCCAGGCCAATTATTTCACCACCAATCCTTAAGACCCATGTTCTAAACCGCTCAGCATCATTTACTGGATCAGGGAAGCTGTGTAGATGTACATCTAGAACCAAAAATAAATTGCTGAAATACATCATAGATCTCAACTTAATCTAGCGACTAGTGAATGGCCCAATCCGGCTAGTACCTTTGACATATCAGACCAACACACTTTAAAAAAGATTTACAAAAACATTTCACAAGTCAAATAAATAAGTTGTTCATACAACGGACAAGAAAAAGTTTGTCATCTTATGATTACTAAATAAATGGGCTTCTTTGGAGTGGGGCCTTCAGGTAAGAAGGGATTGTTACACAGGGGATAACAACACTAGCAGATATTATTACGAATACCAATAATGTTCATAAATTGTTATACTAGTCTTAATAACCCATAAAATATTTAAGTCTATGTCATTCACCCCCCCCCCCCCCATATTTATTTTTTAAGTTATGCTGGTATAATATATCATATCCTAGGCTATACTATAGCATACATTTTAATTTGTTATTAAAGTACGTCCAAGTTTGTATGTAAACTTGTGAGGATTAAGAGTATTTATGCCCCCCAGCTTATCATACGAATGCTTTATCCACGAACGAATGAGTACAATTGGATAATATTTGGTATATTTATGCAGGTTGTTAAGGATTATTACACTGTTATTATGGTTTCAAAACTAACTTCAGTTTGTTCCAAATATATAAAAATAGCATCCAGAATCAGTTTTTTCACTTTGCTTTTCAAAACTGACTTAAAGGTTTGTGCGAGTAGCTGCGAGAAATCATATAGCTTCACTTATAAACAGGTGTAGATAGAAGAGTTTGTTACATTACTTACCATCCTTATTGGTGATGGGGCACATAGGTACACAGCACTTGTTCCTAGACATTGTTTATACACTTTTATATGATATGGGCCAAACTCCAAAACAGGAGGGCCTAAACTTTACACGGAGAACAATTCTCGACGTATAAAACACTGAAGACGGTAATTGCTTGTTTTTGTAATATGCACGGAGGAACTGACGCTCAATTCAACGCGAATATCACTAAAAGCAATACAAATACACCAAAACACAAAAATATTTGCGCACAAGAATTTATAACCCGGCAGACGTTATTTTGTGTAGGTAATGACAATTATGACAGCTCTGTGACATAACTGAATAGAATTGAACAGAGTAACAAATCCGACTTTCTACCATTTTGTACCATAATATTAACAATAATATTAAAATAATTTGTAAAGTAAATATTTCTTACACGATTTACACGATTCATGAAGTGTTAAATCTAAGTATAACTATTTCAAATCTTATATTCCTAAGTTAATGTCGCTAACATTAATATGTGCTATAAGTCGAAGGTGTCATTTAAATAAATAAAAACGACCAAATGGAAATGTTTATTTTTCATCAATAATGTATCGAAATCCGTGTACTCACGAACATTCACGAACGAATTTTGTTACGTGTGCACAATAAAGAGGGAGCTGGTTTCAATGATTTTACATGAATGTAGGCAAGATTCCGACGCATGCTTACATGCTTATTATATTGCTATATTTCAAGGATTTTATTTCGTTAACAGTGTTAAACATTAATTGCATACCATACTACCACTGCCAGAGTTTTGATCTCAACAAGGGCAATATAGTGTGCTTTATAAACTGTAATTCTGACACAAGTTTATAAATCTAAGAATACGTGAGTAAGAATATGTAAGGCATTGATGACCACATTGATCTGCAGGATAACCGTACTTGAGTCATGCGTCAAGGTAAGCCGAAAACCCCTTCATAACATCTGTACGGTTGACAAATTAATTACACAATAAACAACCATATTTATAGTTAGTTCCACTTGACATTGGCACAAAAACATTAGGGCAGAAGGAAAATATCTTCAGTTATGAACTAGCTCCACAACTTAAACTCTCCTTACGGTTAGTCAGCACCAGATTTAAATATTTCTTAGTTTTATACTGACCCAGATAAAGTATCTACTTATTTAGATATTGTAAGTGTATAGCAGTGATAAGTGAAATATTTTAAACATTTTGCACTAAAACATTTTCAAAACAAAATGAAATTGCTTAGTAATCATAACTTTAATTTACTTTAAAGGATTGGATTTAACTTTTTAACAATATTAGAATTAAATACATTTTATAACAAACTAGAGGACGCCAGCAGCTATGTCTGCAATTTTTTTTAAATTTTCCCATTTTGGCCGATCCCGTGGGAATTTCGGGAAATCCCTTCTTCGTGCACCCCTACGGTCCCCAAGGAACATACATGCCACATTTCAGCTTCCTGCGCCCAATAGTTTCGGCTGTAGCGTGTCTGTCAGTCAGTCAGTAACGCAAGGATTTTATATATTAAGATAGGCCAAATCCATATTGTTAAACTAAACTATTTTTCAGCTTAAGCGTTTACAAAGCTGAAAAATTGGATTTTTTTTTATTTGTGATGTTATATTAAACATATTCCTAATTATGCTGTTATACGTATTCAAGATGTCTCGACCTTACCAACAAATAATTACGTATTATCCGACACATCGCCGAGGACGCGCATACGCGACTGTCAAAGTAAATGGCTAACGTTATTATTGTTTAGTCACACAGTGACACACAGACGGATCCTAGCAATCGTGTGTGCGGGGGTGTTATCGCCTCGCTGGAAGTAGGGCCCGAGGTGGGTCAATGACGTTCGTTCACCCGCTGCAACCCGCACGTGCTGGCCTCGCATCCCTCCCCACCATAAACCCCCTTGCCTTCCCCCTCTAGCCCGTCTTACCCCTCCGACGCCTGCGACCCACCCCCGCCTTCGAAATTTATGATGATTGTTGCTGTTGCTAACCTTTCGAAACCTCTTAATAAGTGCATTATTCAAGTTCCAATGTGTCTCGTCGTTATACACCGCTGAAATGTTTGCCTAGGTCTAACTAATAATTTTCTCGAATATAGGTTACGTATTCGTTTGTAAGAAAATGTGACGCTTATGCCATTTAAATTTTTTATTTGTTTTTAGTCCTTGAATACTAAAGTACAAACTTTCTATGGAAATAAGAATTTACATAAATGCCTGTGAATTTAATGTATCTGAATGAGATATTATAATGCATGCAGAAATAAAAAGAAACTACATATCAATTATTATTTAACATACATTACTATCATTGTCGTTATCAACCGTTAGGTCGATATCATGCTTTGTAATTCAAAGTACAGTTTCTAAAATAAATCACATATATTATTTTGGTGGGTAGCGTTTATTTGTGTAAAGTTAATTTTAGACTTACGTTACAAAAACGCATCTATCGTAAATTAACGTCATGACCGATATTATTTCTGAGATATTCCTTACATAAACTTCCTACTGGAACCATGGATATGTTGCAGTCAAAACTCTTAACCAGTCAAAAGTACTATTGACTAGCAAAATTAGTCAAAAGTACTTTTGACTGAACAGGTTGGTCAAAAGAGGTTTTGACTGAAAATTATTGGTTATTAGTACTTTTGACTGCAAATTTGCAGTTAAAAGTACTTTTGACTGAGCTCTTCGTCAAAAGTAGTTTTAACTGCAATAAAGCATCAGACAAAAGCACTATTAATTCGTAAGATGTGAATAAAAATTACCTAGTCACCCAATAAGCTAAGTAGACGGAGCCCTGCTTCGCAGAGCTCCTATTTTCGAGTGCGGGGTCACAACTCACAAGAGAACCTAACATGACCTATTATACAGAATGTCTATAATCTATGTACCTATACAAATTGCATAACGTAAATCTTGCATGTAGGTAAGTGTAGCGTTTTAAGTAAGTACATAATTTTATTATATATAATTAATAATTGAATGGAATTTTCGAAGATAAAAGTGAAGAAAGCACATACAAAAATACTAATTGACTTTCCACCCTTAAAACATAATGAATGCTTCACTTAGTTAATTTGAATGCATGCCGATTTAATTGACTACATCTCGTATTGAAGTTGAACGATTGATCTAGTGGCAGGTCAGCCAGCCGTCGGGCCGCGCGGCCGGTCTGTGATCTCAACTTATTGATTGTAAGTTTGACGTATGCAATTTGACGCACTTACCCACCTCTACTATGGAGTGTGTTGTATACAACGATTTCATTGCCATATTCCTGGAGATCGCTATATTTATCAGTCTGGTGTGTGGAAGGCGGGTCGCGGGGCGCGGGGCGAGCGCGCAGGTACTAGGTGGGTCAATGACGTTCCTTCACCCATTGCAGCCTGCGCACCCTGAAACTAGGGCGGTACGTACCACCCTCGCTACACGCTCGATGCACTTCACCCCATCTCCTGCAACTAAGGGTGCCATACTTCTCACTTGAAGAGATCAATCAACCACATCAGATAGACTGAAAGAAAACTAGATCACCGCTTATCACCCCATTATTAAATTTATACGATCTATTATCAAATTCCAAGTAATAAAAGGAGGAAAATTCGAGCTAAAATACATAACTTTTATTATTACCGTAACAAAAATATCTTTGGGTGTTTTCGGGACAGTTTCGGGTCCGTTGCGCAACCTTTCCCCCTTAGCTATTTATAACAATTTACTTTATTTATTCCTTGAAAGTACAATATTACGTCGTCGTTTAAATGAATAAAATGGAGACCCCCTTGTTTTTGTTCGTGCCTTGGTTTCCCTTGATATCATAAAGTCATTGGATCGCAGTAACTATGGCGCTGAAGGTTATCGGATAAGACGAACCCCTAACGAACAAGGTTTTCCTTTTAATATGAGTAATAACATGACTATTCCTGTCCATAGTTAGAATAAAAACTTCTATGCGTTTGTATACATTGCATAATATACATAATATTATACACACCTGTACTTCATTCACCTCGATACTCCTGTTAAAGGCATGTACACCCTGGTAATATAAATGCATGTATTTAATAAAGTTAATCATAACCAGCTTTGCTATTAGCCGCCTCTCAAGCATACAATGGGTAATTACTATTATAGCTATAGGTTACTAATTAATTATTAATATTTACTTGACCTTGAAGTATCGGCTTTTCAATGCAAACTATAGATTAAGTTTGTTGTTATTTAAGTGTGATGTGTACATTTGTAAATATGTACCAACAAACAATATGTACTAAGGTCAATGCGAGTTGGTACGTTTATTTTACTATGCTACGCACGCATGAAGAAATAGGTACCGTACAAAAAGAAAACTCAAACGGGAGCCAGTTTAACAGGCACGATGCTCACAATCTGATAAAATTCTAGTAAGTAAATGAATTTGCATGCTAATACTTATCAATTATGCAACGTCGTAAGGTGGAGTGCGATATTTTTTACGAAATAATGTAGCGCTTACTTGACACCTCGGTCCGTGTACGTGTAGGTACGTGTGTGGTGTGTGCATAATGCGTCTCCGTGCGATGCGATAGCTGTGACGTAACCTAACAAGTGGAACAACAGGTAACGTCAACGACACTAATCCAATGAGTGTTCGTAAGAATTAGAACATTATATAAGGACACGCTGATGCTCGCGATAAACTTATTGCATCTATGTACAGAGTGCACAGTAAGTACCAACAGTAGTGGAGCCTTCGCCAATGTACTCGTAAAAGTAGATAGAATGTCTAAGTCAGCCAGGCCAGTAGGAGCCAAGGCTAGGTTGGGTGCAGGTGCCAGTTAAATTTCAACTTTATAACATGGAGGAGAGAACAGAGAATCGCTTGACGCATGTTGTCAATGACGTTCGTTGACTCGAGCGTTCGATGCCGGCGCAGTGCTGTTTTCCTTCTCCGTTTTCATGCATTGATATTAGAAACTATTGATGCTGTTTCTGTTATAATATTAGCCTTGCAGTTTTATCAAACTCTACATAAACATACACTATGCAATTATAACTAGAATGATACTTTTTTATAATATGTTCATTATATATTTAATTAACCTTAGAATAGCCTTTCGTAATAGACACGTTTCTGCATTTATATATGATTAACCTTGAATTTACAATGTACGTTTAGAACTTAAATGGCTAGAACTACTTTAAGAGATCGTGCAATTTCGAAATGTTGATAATTAAAAGAAAAACTAACGAACACGCCTACGTAGGTGTCTTACATCAAAATGGTACAATAATATATCATACGAATAGGTCAAGATGAAGAAGTAAGTATATAAAATACCTTACCAATACCAGTGTTGTATAATGTAAAGATCAAATTGGTAAGACGTTACATTGAACATTCGGCGTATGCGAGTACCTACATAGTAGCGTGAAGTAGTAAGATGATATGATTCAAGGTCCCGGGTGGATGTGCGGTGATTCCGCGTCCGATCTATCATGTTGAAATACGTAGTTATTTCATACGGCAGAAGGTTTATTTCATTTGTCGTCTTGCAAGTACAGCACCAGTTACCCAAGAGCCGCGGTGCCCGTCTCTCGCTAGGAGTACGGTGCGAGTTAGAAGGAATCGTGAGCACGTCAGAGGTCTCAGTTAAATGGGCGGCGTGTACGTGAGGTGGCTCGCAGCTCGTGACCCAATTTCGCAGCTGCTGGTTTCAGCAGCGGCGAGGGGCGTCGCGGGGCGGCGGTAGGTGCGCGGGCGACGGAGAGCCGGCCAGCGCGGCGGGAGGCGGGCGCGTGTCAATGCCGTTCGTTGACTCGAAGCAGCGCAGCGGCATCGACGCGGCCTCCGCCTTACATAACCGACGACAATGAGCGCTCGACGAATGCGTGTGATGTACCCGGCGATCCGTAGCGTGGCCTACCGACGGCGCGACGGTCCCCGTCCACCCCGGGTACCACCGACCGACGACAACAGGCACCTGTGTGCGCCTAAGGCAGGACCCGTTCAGGCTTTGAGCAATCTACAACATTCATTCATTTTATCTAACTACATTTAAATTTCTTCAAGAAAGTTCTGGAAAACTACGTAACTGAATAAACCAACATGCAGCGCTAACTTATTGAAATATTTATTTCAAGGTCAGCACTAAAATTAATGCAAGTCAAAACTCACCTGTTTGTGTAGCTATTGAAGTGCTAAATGAGATATTTTGATCTATATCTAGACCTATACAGTTATGATATTGGAACTGGAATATCAAGCGCGAAGTCCCTACGAAAAATACTAGTGCTATTAATTTTCTGTCTTACTATTAATTGTCAATAGAGCTCCGAGAGGGCAATTTTCCACATACTTATTACCCATCAGACAAATTGAAAATCACTGAAACCAATATTTTCATGTTAATGACCAATGTTCAGTGCTTAACGCTAAAAATCAGCTACAGGAAGTAGATTAAAGTCGAAGGTTAGGCAATACAAAATAGTTGAGTGTTACGAGTATGAATGGGTGAAGTCGGAAAAGCGGTTCCCTGTGTGTTGATAGGGGCAACAATGGGCGCGTGAGGGCGGGCGGTGGAAGCCCGAAAGTGAAAGATGCGCGGGCGGGGGGGGGGAGGTTTGCCGGGGCCGGCGGCGGGCCGCGCCGCGCGTCGCCGCTAGCGAGCGAGTGCAGCGCGTCGCAGCCTCACGCAAACAAAACTTTAGTTACTAACCTACTTCCGTGCGGGCGCCAACCGCTCGCGCGTCTCCCGCTCCGTAGCACGCTCGACGCTCGTCCGCTCCGTGTGTACTGTGTACCACTGGTCCGCCAGCGTCGCCGTCGCCGCTGCGAACCGTACTTTATGACACGTTACAGTGATCAACTGTTCTATGAAAACGATTAAATAGGACTCTCTCCGAACGCCTCTGCCGGCTTCGGCCGATGCTTTTGAATGGACACAAACACGATAAAGCTGACCGGACGACAAGGGCAATTGAACAAAATGTTTTATGGTGAGATGACGTTGTGTACGTCTTGTACAGCTTTTATGTTATTTTATTTTTCACGTTGGCATGCACTCCGCAGTCTCGTTTCATTCATTCTTTGTTTATTAATTAGACGGCCACGCACACACTGCACGTAAAAACACGTGTTTTATTTGAAACTGAAAATTTACTGCTGTAAAAATAAAATCTTACTATATTTAAAACTATTAAATATCTTATCAGAACTTTTCTATAGAATCCTATCAAAATATTACTACATAGTAATCTATTCTATTACAGTATTATCTTGTCTATAAGTTATAAATTTGAAACATTATTAAGAGACGATAAGTACTTACTATCGCAAACTTTATTTATGTATCAATCTTTTATCATTTTGACCTACAAATCAAAGATGCCTACCGTGTTTTGATATCTTACATTCGGTTTCAATGTTGGAGAGATGTCATCAGCTTCTTGTGATGTTACAAAAAATATTATGTATCTATGTTTAGCTTTCTTATACGTATGTGTTTAGTTGCACCTTAGCTAAATTGTTTTTATATTATCATTATATGTCACTGTTATTTATTTATAAAATGAAACAGAAATATCGCTCGATTGGCGGCCATATTGGATATTTCTATGTGTTGCTAATATCGCCCTCTAGCGATCTATGACGTTAACAGTACTCAGTTATTTCATATTTTCAGTTAGTTTTAAGCATCGTCACATATCTATAGACATAGAATTTATACATCTAAATTATTATATAATTTTAAATAATTATTAAATATATAGGTTATTTTAGTTTATTCTACTTCATTTTGATATCATTGTCTTACATAGTAAGTACGGGATATATCAATACGGGTATAAAAATCTAGAAATGATTTCCACGGAAAACGGAAATGTACTATTTTTTAAACATACACATAACATACAATGTTGTCATAAAAACAAATGACTCTGCAATCTAACGTATGTTTATAATATTAATTAAATCTGTATTAGTGTGCCAATTAACTTAAATCTAGAGCAGTACTTAATTTAAACTATATGCTCTAGGTATGTACAACTCATTTTACATATATTTATAATAAAACCATGACTCTACTTTCAAAGCATTACTAATTTATAAAATAAAAATGAAAACTAGCAAGTAATATTATCAAATGTTTAAAATACACTTCTCAAACTGTATCATCATAATCATAATTTAAACCTTAAAATAAACTCATGAATAAGACTGAAAACACATAGTTATACTCATAACCTTAAATGAGACATGTGGTAGGATTATTTTCATACATAGATACGTAATCCGTACGATGATCTCACGGTTATATTTTAACCGTCGCCGACATAGTTCTAACTAACTCCGCTAAACCAACCCGAACTATAGTTAGCGAACACGAACCTATCTACACATACAATAGTTACTGCAGTTACTCTTAACTAAACTCACTGCATTTTCACTTCGTTTTCTTATCCGACCTGATAAGTGTAAAGCGACAGTTCCCTACATGGCACTGTCTAATTGACTTTCTAGTTTATTTCTACGTTTTATCGACTGTATATTACAAATATGAATATTCATTTAGATTATTTGTAGATTATATCGACAACAGATCAGTAGCAAGGTGCATCGGTTATCAGACGTTTGTTAGTTATTCCATATTAGTATACTTAAGTAGTTCCTAATTATTTAAGAGATATTTTACTTAGATATTCAAACTATTCACCTGTTTGGAACATTTGTTATTTAATTGAGCCTTTATATATTTTTTGGTAATTTAACTAGAGCAAAGTAATAGGACATCTTTTTGTACAATTACGTTCAATTTACTGCTAGTTACACCGTTTGTGAAAGGGTTGAAATTCATCAGGTTGGCGTTAAACTCCAACGATATTTCGACATCATCGCAGTCGTCATGGCCAAGGCCTACTGGAGACCATTGACCATGTAACTTTCGAAATTTGTACCAGTTTTTTTTTATTGGCATAAACTGTAGGTATATATAATATTTTGCTGCTATTTATATTTTGTAAGATTATAAGCTTCAACATCATAAACTACATAATATTTATTTTAATTAATAGCATAAAAGTTTAAATTTTATTACATAAAGATTGAAAGCCTGAACGATGAATTTTATAGCGCTTGGTT
Source organism: Euclidia mi (assembly GCA_944739405.2). NCBI lineage: Eukaryota > Metazoa > Arthropoda > Insecta > Lepidoptera > Erebidae > Euclidia > Euclidia mi. Next base: position 36,308,299 of record OX123187.2, read on the forward strand.
ATAATCTGTTATATAAATACGTATTACATAGCGCTGTAACATAATTTCGAAATATTGTTATATTGCTATTCGTTTTAAAGAGTAAACATGAATTTACTCAAAGCAATGACGCGTATTTGTTGGTCAATAATATTTAGAGCGAGAATTATGTGAGTTCATTGCGTGGTAGGTACTAAGTCGTAGGGTGCTCACGAACGTGCGTGCCGCGTACGCAAATGTGTCTATGTGTGCATCGATTGAAGTGCTGCGTTTGTGTTTGTGTGGATTTTTGACTAAAACGCGCACACGGGCCCATCGTGTGGGCTCTCGAACGAAACTGGGTCGGTTCAGTGACCCATATGTTTATCTAACGATTGTGCGGCGTCGAGCGCGAAAGGCCCGCGCCCGTAGCGCTTCGCGGTCTTATCAATGCGTTCGCGTTTTCGTTTAGGTTATCTGCCGGGCAACCTGTCTCCTGCACTAAACTGATTAACAATCACGATATGTGAACACATGCGCCTACTGTGTTTGCCATTAATGGAATTTATATACACGTTAATCAATTATATTTTTACATCAATTTCTAACTGACATCGTAGAATGTGGTTACAGTCATAGATGTCACTTAAGCCCATATCGTGGGTAATTTAAGTAAATGTTTTTCTGTCACTCTGTTTACAGTATTATCTTCCTCTGGTCGTTATTCCAGTGAGTGCTTAAATAAAAATAACAGTCCTGATTCATACATTTTCCTTGTATAAAATTGGAATTCTTCCTCTTATTCATGTAACTACTTAATTGGCTCTGAACATAACCACAAAGTTACAAGGATCTTTATTGCCTAGACCTACATAGAGTCCACAAAATTATGATCTTATGCCAGTATCGCAGTGCTTTCCTGGTTGCGATTCAAAAACCTCACTTTAGAGTGTTCACTTAAAATAATTCCTAAAATTATGATTTTATGTATAGTTCAGAACGCCTCTTAATTCAAAAGCATAGAGTAGAACATAATATTTATTTGTTAGTCTTAGTATATTTTTATAGCCTGCGCCATTTTTTGAATTAACATTAACTAACGTTCTGTTTTCGAGGAGTTTAGGTTCCAAAGCCACTTTTATCCACTAAATTATCCACCCACACGGTGAAATTCGCTATAAATCTCTACAATTACTTATTTGGCAGCGACTTACTTTCTCTAATAGCATAACGATGTATATTAACTTTTTAAAACAGTTTAACCGCTAAATTGCCTTACAGATAAGATCCTACTGACAACGCGTGCAATACCAATGAAGTGTTGTGACTTGACATGTACCTTCCAACCAAGCTTCGTATACAGCTCTATATATAGAGTTCAGTCAACTTTAAACCTAGTTCTTTTACTTATAAGGATCATATTATGTTTTGCAATGTTGACACAGGTTTGCAAGGCACCTATTACCGCTTGCTCGCCAAGGACGGTGAAAGTCGAGAGAAAGGATGTGCAGTAATGACGTCACACGTACACTGTTGATAATAGCATAAAGCAGTTGTTTTGTACTCACAGCTTTTAGCCATCGTTGAATATGAAAAAAGTTAAGAAAGTATGACATGTAAACTTAAAGCTTTTGAAAGGCTTCGCGGCTCTTACAAAAATGTTGATACTTAAATATCTTGAGTTTAATACTTCTTCTTTGTACAATAATATGAAAATATGGCGCATATGTCATACGGCTATGCTGACATCCTAATTACGACGATCAAATTTAAATTATTATAACCTTAAGGATCGGCGAGTCATTTCATGTATTTAGTTACTTAGAGATTTATGAAACAAATATAAACATAACGAGTAAAATAAAGTGCTGCCAGATGAGGTTTAATAGTTCCCACATGTAGTTTAATTAGCTGGATGTTGTCGCGGCTTCGTGATATTTACAAACGTAAATTCTTAGCAATTAGTACGATACTAAGCCGTTACCTTCAAACACTTGAAACTACTATCGCCCTTCATTTTCGTTAGCGCCGTCCATACTTTACCTTTATGAAGGTGAACGCCGCTACAACTGACTAAAATCATCATTCACATAGTTACGTCTCGCTCTCAATCGCAATAATAGTTATTAGAGCGAGCGGGATGCAATAAATTGGTTGTTGTTATTAGTAGTTAGTCTAACACGCTCAGGCTTAAGGTCGCTTGGACAAAACGTAGATGCGTCAACGAACGCTGGCAAGGTGAGGCATTGTCACTAGGAATGTATTAGGTATTGTAATACTTGTGATGTGATGTGCGTAATACAGTCACACATTGAAAAATTCATCAACGTAACACATACCTACATACGTAAATGTAACGGCTCTCTGTCATACGGGCTGCATGAATTAGGTGTTGTGGTAGATGCGAATTAGACGGACATGCAAACGTTTTATTTGACGCGAAATAGAGGAAATACAATTTTGTTAAATAAACCAATTTGTGCCGAGCATACAAAAAGGTCATACTAGAGAAATACTTCTTAATGTATTCTTGCCCTGGTCCTTTTTTAGTAAAACTGTCTCGTGGTGCGCTGTAATGCAATTTGGTGCGCGCAGATTTTCTTTCCGGCGTTTTCTCGTGCGAGAACTATAAATACAACCACATTTTCTACAGCCTTTTTAAATGAAAACAAGATTCTATATTTCAAATATTCTGAGATCGAAAATGTACAGGATTGAAAGGATAAACTGTCTGAACATTGCAAACTGAGTATCCTATTTTATAATCGAAGGCCATGCGAAGCTGCGAGTTGAACTAATAATATAAAACAAATTGCATTTGTGCATCAAGACCTAGCGCAACACTATGATAACGTTTTTCTTAGAACTATAAATGAATAACACATCCGTTTGTACTATAAACATTTCATTAGTATGCGGCCAGTCACAAATATTGCTATGTTAATCAAGATACGAGAACTTTGTCATCTAAGGACTGTTCATTCAGCGCTTTATTTGCACTTGTAGCTATGCGCCAATAGATGGCGTTGATTTCTAAAATATAGACGGATTAGGACCAAATTCATAATTCGAATTGAACAAAAATTGGGTGCGAGACCTTGATTCCTTCCTTCAGAGTAATTTAGAACACCTTCAAACGCATAGCTGGTTATTTCGCAAAATGTTATGCCATTAATGAAAAAGGAAGTTCCAAAAAGATTTTCAAACAAAAATGTCCACATCAAACTACTGAAACGAATGTAGGCTACTAAATCTAACATTTACAATGAACTATTTAAAAATCCACAGAGAAAATAACAATAACACAAAGATCATAACGTCAGATACGTCAGGCGGGATGTCGGTCCGGCTGTCCTAGTTTCCAATTTATGTAGTAGGTAGCACACTGCGCGTACATTTAGACACAGTACTCTGTGACTTTACAACGCGCGGGCGTTTACAACCGCCATACTATTATACTAAACGTTACGTATTCCACATAAGAATATCTGTTAATTCAATACAAACGTCAGCTCCCCAACAAGAAATTAGCTTATACACGCGCAGTATGTACATATTATGTGAGCGTCACCGGAAAAAACAAAAACAACTGGATGTTTGTCTCTGATTCACGGTTATAAATTCGGCCAGACTTTTAAGTAAATATTTTGATTGGATTTTACGAAATAGAAACGTGAAGCAATATCTGTTATTTTTATAAAATTCCGAGTGCCAACCTTTTTGGGACGAAAATTATACCAGCAGGTTAAAATAATATGAGATTTTAACCAGCAAGTATTTTAAGTTCCAATTAAAAACATATTTTATTTAACAAAAACGAGACTTAGGATATGAATAATAGAGCTTAGTCATACAGACCATGTGTGTGAAATAAAATAATAATATGATATGAATCAAAAAGTATATTAACAGATGGCTAAACCGTTGCGAGCGGGAGGTATACTGTGTCTAAATTAAGGTCAACGATGATAAGACTATAAAACCGTCATCAAGCACTACACTACAGCACTGCACTAGTAGTTTAATTTAGTTCTGGTAACAGCCACTTGATGTATCATAACATTCATAACATACATAGACTATTACGTTTTGTTTGTAGGTACGATCTGTTTGTTATCTTTGGATTTGCCACTTTTGTAAATGGACCAAATTAGCAAATGATAAGTTAAGAGAGTTCAAACACATATAGTGTTTGATCTTAGCCTTTATACAAGTAGAACGTCTACGCATATACATAAGTACATATAATGTTCCATTGTAAAGTACATTAGATTTACATCACTCACGGTCTGTCGGCGGATACAGTAGGCGATCTCCGCCTAACCGCCTACGTCCTCAACTATAAACCTAACGTAAACCAACCAAGCGCGTTATATGCATATGCAAAAAGACAACACATCGAACCTTAATTATATAGTATTAGTAGGTTTGCTTTAATAATATCTCTAGTAGTAAATTCATAAAAAACTGATTAATTGAAAAATTGCGTCCACGTGATGTTGCCGTTAGACTGAGAAACAGAGTTTAACCAAGGTTATAACGTACAGTGCGCAATTAATGTATGTCACTAAGTTCATCATCATCATTAGACTGTAAGGCTTTATTGCCTTTTAACAAAATGATATGTTTATAGTCTGTGTCAGTACAGAAAGAGCTGCATCACTGCTTGCGTAGAGTGACAGTGTACGATGCAAATGAGCCATGTGAAAAAGGATCGCAAGAAGTTGCCATCGTTTCATTAAATTCTTCGGATGTGTAAAGTATAGTTTACTTTTACACTTTATAAAAAATATTGTTTATATGTGTAAACGTAAGGGTCATTGCCGAACTCAGCTACTCTGCAATCGAACTCATCATCGATTAAACAATAATCTGTTCGACCATTACCGATATCCTGCACTTAATTACGATATCCGTATCCTGCAGTTCTGCAATACAAGTTAGCGAATATACATTATGTATGTTCGAACTTCGAAGTAAGATAAAGCAACTGCACGGTTAGTGCAATAGGGTTTCCCACGCAGAGTGTCGTAGCCCTGCGCTGTGGCCTTGCCACTAAACCTTTGTGCACCGACAATTTTATCGACGAAGCGAGTCATGGACTCGCGCCTTCAACAGCCACTATTGTGTTTAATCTCATTGAGTAGCACCACGTAAAACAACCCTTCTACTTAGAAATAACCCATTAATATCACTTAGTACGGATACATTTCCTGAGAAATCATAATAGAGACGAGACAAACAGTTTTTATTTTGTGTTAAACAAAATAAAACTGTTTATCACGTATTTTAAAATGTTGTTCACTACAAATGATGACTTCCCTAAAAAGCTCTTTACGTTCTAATAAAAAAATAAGAGATTCACACAAAGATGTCAACAACCCTAACGTAACATCGATCATTCAGTTCAAGAACACAATAAAGTGTATCTGTTTTAGTGCCAATAAAAACTTGTAATCTAAGTATTTATCATCATTATTTTCGTGAACATGTGTGACTCGTTCATCTCCCGTGACAAAACGTGTGACGAGTGAACATTGTCCGAAACAAATTAAATTACATGTCCGTTACAAAGTACACGTGGAACAATTAATCCAAAGAGGTGAATGATCTTGAAATCGAATGTATCTCGTGGACATTCTTATGGAAAGTGAGCGTAACTATACTATAAATAGATACTGACCTTTCGCTCGACGGATGCGTCAGCCAAAGTTACGTGATATTACCAACAATACACACGCACACGGATGCAACACCCATCAAGTGTTTGTATGTGTTTGTGAGCTCGTAACCACGATCAACGGCCATCGAAAGAGAAAGTGGCTAAGGTCTCAATGGTGCCTGACCGGTGCTCAACTAGTGCTGTCACGTTAGAACTTATGTTATCGATAGCATTGCGTCGATAAATTATTCACTTAACAAGTTGAACAAGTTCATATAAAATATACGAAGATTTATACATATAATATGCTTTGGCAATGAACCGTACACATGAATATTTCGGTAATGTCCTTGTAACAGTGTAACACATATTGTGCGTGAAAACACAATGGCATTACTTATTTTAAAGTGTTTTCGTTCATGCCCGTTCACGTGTTCTCTTTACCAAAACTTACAAAACATGTAACAAAATCAGTAACAAAATTGCTAATTATGTTTTGAATGGACAATTACATTCAATTAAACATTAATTTCGCCAAAAAAGAAGGCGTATTACAGTCATTTTTGTACCAGAGTTTCTCTTTAAAATGTAGGTACTAGAAAGTTTAAGTGTACAGACTTGTAAAACTATATACCTACAATGAAAAAATGTAAATTAAGTAATTAAAATCTTAACAAGTAAATAATACAAAACAAAACCTTATACTCGTAAATATCAACCGGTCACATTAACAGCGATAAATCCGAGTAATCGACAAAATCCCGTTTGTTAGCGTCGCATCACCATTTTGTTACGCGTATTGCCCGGTACGATGTACCTCGTACCGGTCCTACGGGAAGTACCGTAACTTACACCCGGTACCGTTGTGTTGCGCGGTTTGTGCCCGACGCCCGCAGCGTGCGCTCGCGCCGCCTAGACCGACACTCTCGCTTTCGATACGAAGCCTCTCCGAAGACAATGAACTTTCCTTGCTTGTACTGCCTAGCGTGCTTACGGTTTACATAACGCGACGCGAATTGTTTCTTATATTTTTATCGTTTAGTATTTTGATTCTAATAGTCACTGAAATATATATTTCGCATTGACATTGACTTGATTTTGATATGTATTAAGTAGTGCATAAGGTATTGAAAAATGGGCGCGTACCATGTCAATCAACGTCCGTGAGCGTGCACTAAAATAGAAGATAAAATCGCGTGAAGCAAGCACTCAAAAAAACTCGAGCCTTGACCACGGGGAGCTGACATTAAAAACTCACGCGCCTTTCACGGCGCACTCAGGTGGACGTTGTATAACAGACTTTCCATTTCTTTGACAGAATTAAAGCCCCATCTCCACGACTTTAAACTTTCCGTCATATCACATTTTATTACAGTTAATTTTTAAATTTAAAATTATAATCTTGGGCAGCAATTAATAATAATTGAAAGGTCTATTACGTAATTTATTTATTACCTTTGGAATGATGTCACGTTGATTTGTACTTGTTTAGCACGAGAAGGTAACTTGACATAAGTCATATGACTCACGAAATCAATCGAGATGTCATCGACGATCCTTAAAAATTGTTATGTTGATATATCACGTGCCACGCACGAACGTTTTTCGACGACAGTGTACCCGAAGCATTATTCGCAGTATCGTCTTACGAAACTGGCTGACTCGCCGCGAGTTAAGGTCGCCAATATGTGGCAATTTTCCCATTTCGAAGAGAAGCCAAACCTTGACCTAGGAATTAAATTTAATTTCGTCACTCGCGCTTTAGTCGCTACGTATTGCAATTTATTAAGCACCACGTTACTTGTTACTTGTAGAGTATGTATATTATGTGTGAGGTATCCTATATACCAACGTTTGGCGTTGTAAATAAGGGACATAATTTACAGTACAAAATTAAATTTGGCTAAAAAGGAATTTTAGTGGCATGTAAATAATTTAATTTCTTTTTCAACGCGCCGCATCGCCTCTCCTTATATTACCCGTCGTATTCTGTTATTTTCACACTTATTGGATATTTATTATCTAATATATAAAATTCTCGTGTCACAGTTTTCGTTCCCATACTCCTCCGAAACGGCTTGACCGATTTTGATGAAATTTTTTGTGCTTATCCGGTATCTATGACAATCGGCCAACATCTATTTTTCAAAAAAAATAAAAAAATAAAAATTTGCAAAACAACGTTTGCCGGGTCAGCTAGTATATTATGGAATTATATATTATTTTCCTTAAATATATGTATTATATATATTATGTGCGCGTAGTAGTTGCGCACGCACCGTTAGGTGTCGCTGCGCTTGCGCCGCACGTCACGTCGAGCGGGGCGATGGCGGGGCGACGGCGGGGCGGCGGCGGGGCGCGCGCGGCGCGGCGTGGTTGCGCCATAGCGCTAGCGCGGGCGCTTTACGCAACGCGGCCGTTCACCCCGGAAGGCGTTTTCCTCGCAGTTTCTTTAGCACTGTGTTACTGTGGCGAGCTCGCGTGACACGCTCGCGTGTTCATAACCCCCACTAACCCTCTCGCCGGATCACAGCCACTCCAAACTGCAGACCTAATTATCTTATTGCATGAGACAAATATCTAAACAGTTGCATTGACGACGACTCTACGTTCTCAACACTACCGGTAATACTCAGGATGCACTCAGTTTCTGATTTTAATAGAGTTCTTAAGTTGTTCATGTTCATAGTATCAAGAATTTCCAAATAAATATGTTGCTAACAAAGAATGTTAACTCGATGAAAGTGAAACATTCTCAAAATTATATTTTCACACATTTACGAATCGTTTTGTTTTTTCGAAAGAAAGCTGTTAAGCCTGTCAGTGCGTTCGTTTATCCCTTCTTTTGAAAGGACATTAAACATATGAGTGGTGCTGTTTTGTCTCTCGTATTCCAGGCAACGATTTATCTTGATTAGTCCCATTTGTAACGTGTTAGCAAACAACAAATTGTTGCTGACTGAGATAATCATTTCTGAAAAATAAATAAAATTAGTTGGAAGAATATGGGGACAATACACGGTATCGATGTCGCAATTCGTGTCGCATTTCAAAACATAAAATAGATGCGAGCAGTAAATAGAGAACTAAAATACCATGGAACAGAACGGATGAGGCCGCAGCAAATATTTCTCGTAGCTGGGTTAACGCCAGTTTATATGAGGAAATTCGTTTTAGTGTTTTGGTCTCGTGGAAATTTCGTAACCGTGTGCAACTGGTCCGCGTTGAGTCAAGTGTACATTTATAAATAATACAATACGAACCTTATTATTTTCGACACAATGTTTCACACAAGTAAACGTTGCCTTATGGGAAGATAAAGAAATTGTTCGGCGCTTCGAGAGTGACGATAACATTTATTGTACGGTAGTAGAGCCCTGCTGATTTCAGCATGAATGGGCCGGCTCGACCGGAGAAGTACTACCCTCTCACAGAAAATCGACGTAAAGTAACAGTACCTAAACTGTTGCGTTTCGTTCGGTGAATGAGAGTGCCGGAGTGCCCTATCCTCTATTCCTTCTCCCTCATCCCACTCCTCATCCTATCCCTTTTCCCAACCACAAGGGGCGGCAACGCACTCGTGACTCCTGTGGTGTTGCTTGTGTCCATGGGTGGCGGTCATCTTACCATCAGGCGATCCGTCTGCTCGTTTGCTGCCTATAAAAAATAAAAAATTGAATTTATATTGTGAATGTCACGGTTTTAAATTGGTTGAGGAAAAAGGTTTTGTTTGTCGATGTCCTGTTTTACATAAGCAGTGACATTGTGGCCGTGGGTTACGCAAAGATGCACCAACCATCGGCGGCTCGTTGCGAAAGTAAGACCACGTGTGCATTGTTAAGGGTAACGCTGCTACCGACTGCATAAATAAACTAACCAGCATATGCTAAACACATGCAAGAATTTATAGATAGTGTGTGATAATGATGCAGCAATAGGATCACTAAATTTGTGTTGAAGGCTTCACATTTAAATTCTAAAACATTAACGATTTAATATATTTTTATCTTTTGGCTGAATTTTTTTCTACTGCTCCACTATATAATTATGATGTAAAGTAAACGGGCAAGAAACGATCAGCCGATGAATAAAGTCATCTCACGGTACTTTTTTTCTTGCGTACAAGTTGACAATATTACTCAGAATCATTTATGTTTTTAAAATTCGAGTAACTCATTACAAATCTTAAGCTTAAATTATTAGCAAGGCAAAGCACAAGAATTTTATACGTTACTTATTTCCAGAAGACAACGAAGACTTTAATTAAAGGTCACAAAATAAAATAATTTTAAAAACATTGAATAACCCATGAGAATGTTATCAAATATTCGATTGTATAGATTATCATCATCATATCAGCCGATAGACTTCCACTACTGGACATAAGCACCCGCCAAGATTTAGCTTATATTTAGACACAAATAATACTATGTTCATAAACCACAAGAGCAAAATGTTGTACTAATACGGCATTTCTAGTCACACAGTAGCTTCGCTTTAAATTTCGATTATACAACACATTAGTCGACACTATAATCTAGGAGTTTAGTCTAGACCACATTTTGCGAAACTCATTTTTGTACGAGTGCAAATACTATTTGAAAAGATCATTATGTGCATTTTCTTTATTTTTTAAGACATTTGAGGCGTTGCATCTGTGTTGAGGTCACTAGCAATGCATTTGAACACTAAATATATATAATTATGAATGTTACTTAAGTATTTGAAATTAGATTTTATTTTATGTTTATAAAGCATTTTAGTAGCCATGTTTTTGCAACATAAATGGCAATTATTTAATATAAGACACTAATGTACCTTTTAGTAACCTAGTTGTAAAATTTTAATAACGAAATAACTGTCTCCGATCTCAAAGAAAACAAACTATTACATTAAATACTCGCGTTCGTGCAAACCAACACACCATAAGATTAACGATATCTGTTTCGACAGCCATCGTAATATTAACTTATTTAAATGTTTTTATATATCGATAAATCAAATTAGATGTAAATTCTTGATGTCAATAAAAAAGATATACATTTTCTAACCACGCCCGAAACACTTCTTTCGCAAACAAAAAAGTGTGAGTTAATCATCGACAACTCGCTAAAAGCTTCTGAATATTGCACAACACTGATTTTGAAAAAAATAGTAAGAGTTGTCTATTATTGTTCGAAGTTACTCAACCGTCTACTGGGGCGTGCTAATACGCGTAAATTAAGCCATCTCTTTTATACAGCATGTCCCAAATAAGCAAGGGTAAAGACCTTTTACGTAAGAGTCTGTTACGTGTCGGTGAGAGGCAATGTCAGCCTTTACGATTGTTATGACAGGTAAGCACTCTTATAGACCCACACAATACCCCATTCTAACTGCAAATTAACTGTATCTAGTGTTGTTTATACTAATATCGTTAATGAGACTGTATTTTCTGAGTGTCAAATACAAAATGAAAGTTGAAGGTCAAATGATCTGCACATTCAATTCGTAACAAATTTCAAAATCTTAAGAAATACAACAGTGATGTTTTCACGATATAAATACTTGTAATAACATTATTTCACAAGTGCACAATGAAATTAGAAAATATCGAAAATATGTAGGCAAATTTAGGTCTACGACAATACCGCTACGTGCTACGATGCGCTACGAACTAGCAGCTACACACTTTTTACACTCATAAATCGTTTAAGTGATGACTTCATATCGTAATACCTAAACTTGCACGCGTATCACTCTCAAAATGAATACTAAAACATTATTGACACTTTACGAGTATTAATAGATAATGTTGAATACATATTTTATTCTTCTTTCGCAACATGCCAATGTATTGCAGATCAAGGTTCCCCTGTATATTTAATAAAATTCGTCTTTTGTTTCGCTAGTGTTGTGCCTAAAAAGGTCAATGAACAGCCTCGGTATTTCTACTACCAAACCTTGTATAATATAATAACGGCATTTGTCGTATCCATGTGCTACTTCATTATGAATATTAAAGAGCAGAAATAAGGTTCAAATTACATTTAAAATTTGGTGTGGAATGAACCTTACATTTCGCTATTCAAACCACGGCCCGCTCGTTGAACTCTGTCGTAGGTTACGCGGTAATTTCAATGCAATTTGGACTCAGACGCAAAGCATTAGATGTCGAAATTATTTGGCATGAGGTGGTCGTTATGACATATCGTATTTAATTGACCGGTTGGCAGTGACGGCCAAAATGTTAGTTTGTTTATCGTTAGCGTTTGTTCTTGACAGCGAAAAAGTGAAAACGGCTGCGGTGGCTGAGCGTTGCGATTGCGAAACTAGGCTCCGACGCGAGGCCTCGCGGCGATGGTGCGCACACACCGAGCACCGCGCACCGCACACCGCTGCTTATGTAATAGGAAACACGCCGCACTGTTGATTCCTACAGACTATCATAACATCATCGTAAACTCACTCAACTATATCGTCAGCCGTCTTCACTTTTTATGAAGGGCAACACGTTTAAAATAACAGCATTCGCTTCACTTTCGAAACACAAACTCTAAGCAATAATTTTTAGGGGTCACTCCGACGATTTCGCGTCACTTATTATACGCAAATTTTGATGCCATTGACATTCAACTCAGCAGATTATTTTAAATATTTAAACCTGCACAATTTTGTGTGAAACAGTTGTTTCGAAATAATACTTTATACATTTTAATTTTTATATTAAACTACAAAGCTATACGAAGGCATCGGGTTGTTCGCGAGTCACATCGAACAAAAACTTTCTTTAAAAACTGATAGCATCTGAATGTGAATGCCGACGTACATATATTTTCGGCACCGTATATGTAATTATGGTCCCGCCTGCCAAAATTTATAACAATAGCGACGATTTGTGTCATTGACAGAACTTATTGTTCATTGTTGATATTGACGCAAACACGTTTACATTGATCCATGGCACTGGCTTTCCTCGTGTCAACGACACTTGAAACTATAATTCTTTAGTATTGCCATACTTATCTTTATATATAGACTCACTATTCTCTAGTCCTGACTCATGCGTTATAAATGAATATTTATTTATTTCGAGTAACAAAACTCATTGGGTTAGTAATAATATTCCTTAACCTATGTAAGGATTCTAAACACTTAGCCTAAAAGCATGAATATATGTGAATCACTGCAACCCGTCTATCACGGAAGTGGACAGCTTACAGCAGCGATTCACATATAAACAATCGAGTCTGCTTGCCACACAGCAGAGGATACGGTTGGGGCTGGCCCGCACGCGGTGCACCAGGAAAGTGCAACGTTTTCTCATCGTTGTATTAAAACACTCGACTCGATCTTCAGCAAACATCCTTGACGCACTACAGAAACGGGGCAACCCCATCAACACCCTGAACGCATTATTATATTGAACGCGAGGGACGCCGTACGATCTCTGCGTTATGCCTGAACTACTAAAGCTAAAACATGGCATTTGTACAGCAGGTTTTTTAACTTATGTAAGGACCGACTAAAGAAGAAATTTTTCATTCCTAGTTGGTTAAAATATGGCTTGAAACTTTAGGGCGTCCAACGCCACGGGTTTATATGTTACTACTACTGTTTCCCGCGGTTTCACCCGCTTCCTGAAGGAACTATTTCGCGTACCCGGTTAATTTAGTTAGCTTAAGTTACTGTTTGGTAAATCAGCAACCCGCCGGTAAAATACCAGTCAAAATCGGTCCAGCCGTTCCAGAAATTAACAAGAACAAACAGACAGACAAAAATTGTAAAAAATGTCATTTCGTTATATGTGCCATGTATACATCAATATGCGTTTAAGTAAAAAGCGGTTATTTTAATATTACACTCCAATTTGATTTATGTGTATAGATAATAGATACCAAATTACAATTAGGGCCATCTATAATTAACTGAAGCAGCATTTCAACACCTTAAAGAACCACTTTGAGCTACGACAATGTGTTATCGTCAGCGTTATCAATTTCCTCACTGACGTGTGGATGTAGGTACTCTACATCATCTAAAATAATTCACGTGCAGAAATTAAATATGTAGAATAGTATATTTACTTGCGATTAGTTAGTTAGAAAACATCAAAAATTAAACTATCTGTTAATTGCATATGACCATGACTACAACCAATAGTGATGGTGTAAAATTGCTCAGGTATAAGCGATATTTGTTGATATACATATATCAGTAACGAATAAACTTTTGAGTTTGTTGTCTAACAAATTTATTGTTTAACTGGACCACTGCTCTTTCATTCGTGACCAAAACAAATAGCGTTTTTAAACCTTTATCGAGTGTGACGCCTTGTCTACAATTAAAGTAGAAACGAGAACGAGGAAACGTATGCAGTATAACACTTATTTAGGTTCACTTTGTCGCGGTATTTACGTGGCGAGGTCATTCACACCTTTATCGTGCGAGTCGGCAAAATTTGGACTGTCACCCGGGCCTCGCGAAAACCGATACATAAACAGATCAAAACAACACGTCCAGTAATCAGTCAGGTTGTATATGCATTGAAATATTATCTCAAACGTGCGCACTCTACTAGATTATCGACCCAATATCATTAAAATTACTGTGATCCTATTATTACGTCAATTGCTACGTACGCATATTTTAGTAGTGTTTATATTTTGTAGTTCAGTAAAATCTGTTACAAGCACCGTTCAGGAGTTCAAGTACGTCGGCGAAATTTAGTACCAATGTAACAAATATAAATGGCGCGCACTTAAATTCTTAAACTCTGATTATCAAGATTTGAACAGGTGCTCCAGAAAATTAACATGCGATCGCTTTACTCACTTGTTTTCGTGAATTGTCGTAATTACTCTATAAAAAAATATTTTTGTCAAACACCAGTGACCTTATCAAGCAATGACTGGATTAGCTTATGCTGATAAATTTGACAAATTATGCAAGATGGTTTGGTGTGTGCCGCTTAAGGTAGGTCGTTCAACTTCAACTAGATCACCTAGTCTCGTGTCAAAGCGTGTGAAAAACATCTACAGTATCGACACAATGAATTCGTCGATATGGCTCAATAGCCATCTGATAAACGAACCGAACGATGGGAACGAAATTTTAGAATTCCATGTAAAAGAGTTGCGAAATCTTTTTGTTAACTATTCGATACCACAACTAACATGTATAGTGTCGACTATCAGTTTGTACGAGATAAGTTCGGGAGAATATTTTCTACAATATCAAAGTAAATATTTGTTTATTCACGGAATTGAGGTGCTTCATATTTGTACCTGTTATGTTCATATCGATAACATTCAACAAATGTTGGTCACGTTCTCTTAAAATGATATCTTTTGGTGTGTGTTGTCGATAGGGACTAAAGGAAGATAGAGTAAATAAATATATGTATTATTGATTGATCTATTGATCCCGCCTCGTATTTCTTGACAATTATATGTCGTGGAGAAAATCGGCAATATTATATACTGCAGTATATTTTACCTGTATTTATATTCGCCATACATAAACTATAATTCACACGAGCTCTGTGCTTAAGCCGTTGACGTGGAATCATTTAATTAACTTCATATATTTACACCCACGTTGTCACAAAGTTTCGTGATAGCTCCTTTAAAAATTCACTGTCGTTAAAATAAATCAAAAATGTAACAACAGATGCGGTTCCACGAAAATATCGTATGTATGTGGTATCAAATATTGCATGGACTTCCTGTTTTCGTACCAAGAATGGGGTTATACAGGCCGGCTCGCTTTCACCCATTCTTCAGATAGGCCACCCATACATAGCGCGTTGCGTCAGTATTTCGAGTGGCCGTGTTTTCTTCGGGAGAATAGTTAACCCAGTTTCGGTCGTTCCTGGCTAAATATACCGCGGCTACCTGACTGCGAGCGCATAACGCCAGCATGTGGACCGACGCGCGACGCACCGGCCGGTGACACGTTGTCAATCTTATTTCAAACGTCGCGTATTTTTGTGTGCCTTATGTCATGCAGTCAGGTTGTGTTTTTAGTACAAAATATATAGGACCAGTACCAAGAGGTGATGAGTCAGAGCGGTCCAGATAGGCCACGTGGAGCGTAAAAATACGTACATACTGCATATGGCACATCCGGAGTAGCGGGTTTTAATAACCGGCGAATAAGATGCATTCCATTAAATTAGCACAAATGAACTCATATAAACTGCATAAGGCAATGTATATCAGTGTATTATCACTTCTGCAATGGAAATATTTAGTGCATACGTTATCTTTATTTGTATTAAAGCATAGCGAGTTTATTTTTGGCCTCGTTTCCGTAATAAATAGATAAAACAAATATCAGTGTCAGCTTTTCTGTTGTTGCACACATGAAGCGAACTGGAGGGTAACGGGCTACACATCACCATCACTATTAAGTAACTCACTATTGCAATATCTGAATAACACGTTTTTGCAACACTCGGCAGTTCGTTAGTATCTCTCAAGACGATTCTGAGAACTTATTCAATTCTGAGCTAATGGCTCTTGCATTAGGTATTATTTTTCATTCAAGAATTGGAATGACTAACAATGTAATATATCATACATACATACATACATAGACTCACGCCTGTTTCCCCGAAGGGGTAGGCAGAGGCATATTAAACGCCCACTTTTCGCCAGTGTTTTGATCCCACGTAATAGGCGGCGAGCCTATTGCCGCTTATCGGGATATTTTGTTTGCCAGAGCCTCATCCGTGGATCGGCAGGTGCACCACTTGCAGGTGAGGTTGGCTTGGGACCCTAAGGTCTTGGTGGGAACCCTATGCACTATATCAACAATACACAATATATCAAGTTCTCTCATTTATGTTTTGTGTATTTATATACGTCCGACAGTAATAAGCGTTGCATCATTCAAATGTGCGGTTAGTTACTTTCAATTTTCGCAAAGCATTTTTAATAGTTTTTATAAATACAGCGTGAAAGTTGTATTAGCACTAGTCATCACTTTGTTGAACAATGAATCAAAGGGGTAATCTAGATAGTGTTGAATAGCGGCCGATGCGAATGAACTCGGTTTTTGTAACCCAACACAAGTGTGCCATTGGCCCGGCTAACCTTTCAGACGAAAACTAGTACCTAACCGTCTAGGTCGTGTATCAGCCGGCTGATAATTAAAACTTTATTGACAATTACAATTATGTATGATAATGATTCGTAGACATGAGCCTCGCGCCAGATTCTTTTCACGTGAGTCGTATTGCGCGTCTTGTGACTATCATCATTGGCCACAGAAATAAGCAATGTATACTCATATTGAATTGAATTTTAAATAAATATAAATATTTTAGCTTAGACTGCCTCCGTGGTCCAGTGGATAGCGTATGCGACAGCTGGTCGGAGGTCCCGGGTTTGATTCCCGGGCCGGGCAAAAGTGTTACTGGGTTTTTCCGAATTTTCAGTAGCAGCACGGAGTCTGGTGATGTGCCTGGTAACGGCAATAGGCTCGCACCCTATTACGTGGGACCTAAAAATTCATGGCGAAATGTGGGTGTAATATTTACACCTCTGCCTACCCCTTCGGGGATACTAGCCTGGGTCTATAAATAAATAAATAAAATCAATATTTATTGAATAAAAGAGCCATTACAAGTACTTAAAAATAAATTAAAATATATTTAAAATAAAATTCTGTTTTTAAAATTTACTTAAAATGTGCGCAGTTGTTTGTATCGAGCGGTAATTGCAAGGCCAAAGCAAATTCTTGCAAAATTAAGTAAATGTGTACAGTTTGTTTTAGATGTTGTTATTGTTGTAGATGTGGATAATTAGCTCGAATGAGAGATGGTGGCGCATTAGTATAATGTTGAAGACGATGTGGACAATATGGTGTGCGTGGCGTGGCGTGGTGGTGAAGAGTCGCGCGTGCGCGTGCAGTTGACCTAGTTATGCGCCGGCGAGCAGCAGTACTCGCTCGCAGCACACGCGCCAGCGCACGCCGCGCCTCGCCTACGTCGCGGTACATCCTAGTCACTACTGAAACATCACCACTAACCATACCGAATCCCTTTTCGGCAGTTCAACGACCCCGCTATCGAAATCCGCACACTCACACGCGCGTCCATCGACGAAACGGCCAGATAAAAAAAATGAAACAAAAAACATCTCGCGTAACGGTGAATGAGTACCAGACAGAGATAACTATATTTCGGCAGTGTACTCGTCGAGTGTAAGGTCGGCTACGAAAAACACTGACGCAATTTTTACAGCGTACGTAATTGAGCACTGACGAAGTCAGCGGTGTGTGCGTGAGCGCCGAGAGCGACGCCCGCGTCCGCCGAAACGGAGGCGGAATATTTAGGTGAAAGTGTTTCGAATTTCGACATGACGACATTCGCGCGCAGTCGTTATCGTGATTTTGCCGAATCGAGAGGTTCGGAGAGTGCGCAGGTGACGGCGACGCGCGCGCAACCCTCAAGTACCGCTCGCTCCGCAGGAAGTGTTCCGGACTCTGCATGCTGAACGTGTCTAGTGCTTGCGTTCAAAAACTATGCTGAGAGTTGGTGTGTCCAAAAATTTTCGGAGACGTAAATTAAAAAGGTGATCGGTGAATATTGAACGAGGTGGTTCTTCGTGTGATGTGCGTGTTCCAACGCTGAGCAAGCTGTCGGAGGACGACAAGCTGGGGCCTGACGAGGCGTGCGACGTCTCCACACACGCGCACCAACTGCAGACGATGACCTCCACCATGGGTAAATATTGAGCACTTGACCACACTAACCAGCTGCCATACCTGCTCCAATATCGCTCATCAACTAACCAACAACATCTGCTCAAAACGATCCGACATTTTTCGTAAAAAAATACCATCATTATATTAACATGTGGCAATACCGTGAATTTGTTTCTTTTATATTTCTAAGGCTAATTACAATAACTTACATTGTGATGTACGTTACACAAAAAATACGAACTGAATCGATGGCCCGTAGCCGTTTGCTACGCACCGCCAACAACTAAAGCCGCTGTTAATTATTTTTTGTTTCACTTAAACTAAGTAAAAAATACAAACAAAAATACGCATTACAAACCTGACCTTGATATTACTTTATTATTATACATTTTACAAAAAAATATTCAATTCAAAATTAATATATTAAATACATATGTATCTTTATTATATTTTGTATGAATATAACTTAATAGAACACGAGTATAAAATACACTAAATATTAGAATAAACTACTGAACAGCTCTTAAACAGTTTCGATTCAAGCTGAAACAATACATGTAAATAAAGTGTCGTAGACATTGCTACGCGCTGTGCTACGAGCCGCTAGCTCACTAATGTCGGTAGATGCACGTAGCTATGGAATTGTTTTCTCTGATCGAAGTGCTGAAAAGTAAGGATTTCTGTGTAGAAAAATATTCCATGTTAATTATAGGATGATATCAGAGTGATACATATGTATACAAAAAATAATTATTCACACCCACTATTACTATCATTGAATTTATTTGTGAAACGCTGTAACTATCAGTCAATGACCACAACATTGATTGTTGGGTTAAGCTCCAAAAATCTCAATAGATAACAATAACAAAGAATCAACTGGGTATTGAACTACTTTCAGAAACATTTCCTGTTTACAAATCAATATTCCATTTTTGTTTATAGCCAAACAATAAAAACAAACAAGAAAATTAAAATGGCGAATAGAATAAAATTAGTGGCTCAATGTTTTGTTGTGCAAATAGATTGGAACAGTTTTAAAAATATATCAGTATAGAGTTGCAAAACAACAGAGGCCCGTTGCACGTTGTACCATTGAGCGTTAACCGTGACATTCCAAATCATCTCGTGGATCACGATCGTGACTCCACCGTAGTCTATGCCCGGCTACTTTTACTTTCGTTAAAATATGGCCGCCCTTTGTCTATGCTCTATGACTCTGTGAGGTTGTTGATCTCGCGCCATTTTGCCGTTGCCGAAATATGTTTTTTACGCTCACTTTCCAATGCGGTGAAAGCGAAAAGGTACAGAATGACACTGCTTCCTTTCATAGCATTGTAGTGGGAGGACGTTGAGTTTCAATAATAATAGGTGCGTTCGTTCGCTTGTCAAAAAATCTCTATTGTTTGGTAATTTGAATACGTATTAATCATTTACGTTGGTAGTATATAAAGACAGCTATTACAAAGTTTTGTGTGTGAATATCAGCAAATACGTACTGGGTGGGTAAACACGTGGTTACAATTATTGGCATTCAACAAGGAGTTCAAATAGAAATCTATGTGCGGATCTACACTACCGCTCAAAAGTATTTGCCCACCTTGATTTAAGGATGTTTGAAGAAAATGATTTTCTTCTAATTGTACTAATTTTTCATGACAATTCATTGCCGTATGTTATTAAATCTAATAAAGACAGTTTCCCTATCATGATTTAACTAAAAAAACTTAAATAACCAAAAATCAGGCAACGATAGCCCAGTGGATATACCAACAGACTGCCGTGCGGGGAGTTAGAATCCACGGCGCGCACCACTGGCTTTTCGAAGTTATGTGGTATTTAATTGTTAATTATCGCTCGCCTCGTGCCTCAGCGAGCATGTTAAACCATCACTCTTGGCTCTCGTGAATAGTTGTTGTCAGTCGCTACGCGGAGTCAGTACCCTTAAATTTGCTGATACTGGTCTAGATAAGCTTACTAGTCTAACCAGATGTGACTAAATATCAGCTCTTCCACAGAGCGACTGCCGTTTGACCTCCGCAACCCAAAGGGATAGCGGTATTCCATGGTTTAGACCAGTATCAGTTTCTTTAAGGGTACTGACTCCGCGTAGCGACTGCTTTTTGGTTATTTAAGTTTTTTTAGTTAAATCATGATGGGCAAACTGTCTTTATTAGATTTAATAACATACAGCAATAAATTGTCATAATAAAATTAGTACAATTAGAAGAAAATCATTTACTTCAAACATCCTCAAATCAAGGTGGGCAAATACTTTTGAGGGATAGTGTACATAGCAATAAATTGCTAATCGAATGCCTCTGCCTACAGCTGTATATGTGCCTTAACTTTCATATTATGAATAAATTCAAATGTCTATTATGCTGCATATATAATTGGTGAATAGGTATATTATAATGTTTTCTCTCGTCAGAAAATATTTTTCATATCACGCAGCATAAACGGGTACCTATAACAATTATGCTATATTCCAATTTTAATTTAGGTCCTTTGTATTCGCTAAAGTATTTCACAAAATTTTTACACACATATAAATTCAATTTAATTTACCGGGTATTCATTTATTAACAACAGCACAATTTACTAGAAGCCTGTATAATTGTTTGTTACTATTGTATTGTGTGCAATTTCAACAGAAAATATATTTTATTATTTTCGTATTTTTAACTCAGGCAACCATTACTAGTGTGAAGACTAAAATATCGAAATATTTTAAAATAAAACGAGACTTTGTTGTTGTTAAAATAGGAAGTCGGTTGATCGGAAGTATCAGCGTTTAAAAATGGAACGTTTTAGCTTTGAGCGCACGCGCACCGCAACCTGAATGTCAAGGCGCTTGCGTCGGAGGCCACTAGAGAGGCCCAACGTTGGGGCTGAAATACTTCAAATACTGATTTGTTTATCACTAACTACATAGTATCATGTTATGTACTTACTACCATCTGCCCGCAACTTCGACTGCGTGTGGGACGGTTATCGTGTCAACAGGTAGAGAATGTTATTCTAATGTATAAGCTATATTACTTGCATAAAATATCTATAATCCGTTCTATAGATTTTGGGTGAAAGGGTAACAAACATCCATCCATCCTAACTAACTATCTAACTATCTCGTTTATAATAGTAACAAAATGTTGAGCATCTCATATTCCTCATACCTACGTTCCAGCTTCGTTTTCTAATCTGTTCTGTGATTAATATGTGTGTGTATGAGCGAAAATAAGACCACGTATATTTGATGGATTTGGTGCTGTTTGCGAAGATTATGTTCCGAGCACTGCCGAGACATAAATTAGGTCGATATCTCTCGTGAGTCATATGGACTAGACGGTAGACCCGTCTGCTTTGCAGGCTTTACTAAGCTGGAACGGCTGCTGGTTTAAATAGTATGAACATATCGGTATATTTATCAGTCTATATACGATTAGATATTGTTTTAGATTTGATTTCATATGGTTAACAATGTTTACATTGTTCTTATTTCAAATTAAAATTGCTGATCTAAAAGAATTAAAGGCACTGTTTTGACATTGTTCCTGGTACAAAATTGTCAACACGAAGTAGTTTAACGTACGTAGGTTAATAACCTAGAAGTAAAGTCAGTAGCCGCCAACCGGTCCTAGCATACAGCCCTGAAGCAGCACTTGTAGTTTAAACAGTAGATAGAGACTTGTACACAGGGCAGGCGGTCGTTGGCGCCGAATCAGGCAGCCGACCTCGCCAACGACACTGACATTGCGACCGGAACCGCTTGACTACTTCCTGTATATAACACGGACACCTCAAGATGAACACTTAAACAACATACTATTTATAGAAGCACCAACTATTTTTAATCGGTCGGGTTATACCACGACTCAGACACTAGACATACCTATTAAATTGCTAAAATTTATGAAGTCTTCCTAGTCGTCCGTCTTTTTGATAGCTTGGAACATTATGAACTAATATTTATTTCGCAGAAACATAACATCGCGATTTGAAGGCCATCTTATCTTTGTTTATTATTGTCTGTGGTTAGCCACAATTTTATTTATGGTTGCGTTTATTTTCTCATACAGTTGATGAATTGCAAGTTTTTAATAAAAACTGTTTGTGTTCATTCAAATCCATCTTACATGAAAATATAATAATTTCATAAAACAGTTGCTCTTACTAAATTATTCATCAATAATTTATAACCTATTGTAAACTAAAACACCAACGTAGGACGTGAGAAAAAACTTGCGTACAGTTCACCACTCCGATAACATGTGCTCTGATCTCATAATGAATTATTGACCAAAACTATAGCTAACACAACATAGTCAACTAGAACAGTTGAATACTTTTTGGATTATTGTTTGCTTATTAGTCAGCCACGTTCTTCTAATAGGTTATTTACAAAGCACTCGTATTCTTGGATTCATCTGTCCATATTTTCATTACCGCTCAATCAAAACAGCTGAATACCTCAGCATAAATTTACCCAATGCTTGTTCAAATAACCGAGCTAAGTAGATATGATGCAAGCCAGGCTAATAGTCAGTGCGCACAGGTCAACCTTGAGGCGCACAGCTCCAACGTTCACGTTTACTCTGAGGGCCAATTCTGGTAATTATATTTGTTCAAATTCCAATATCGATCTAGTCTCGGCGTCATAAATGGTATTCTCGTAACTTAACTGACACTTGAATGAGATCGGGACTACATCGAAAGTTGAACCAAGTGTGAACTAGTGTGAACGGTATTCTGCTAATTATTAGTAGAGCAGGTAAGGTATTTCTAGTTTTTTCACAATGATACCATCGTACATAATATAACCACATGAGTAAATAAACCGAACAGAGAAACAGCTTCTTAAGAGCTTGTAAATTTGTTACCTATTTTGGTAGGGTTGTCAAAAAGTAAAATAAGTTTGGGTTGTAAAATAAGTTTAAAAAGAAATTGTGTAAGACAAATTCATGTCTACAAAACAAATGACTATAAAATGATCAACCATCGATAGGGCTTACAAAAAACAGGTGCATGCGATTTTCGACCTTATTGACAATTCATGATAAACTTCTTTTTGGTATTTTCTTGCTTTCTGACATTGATACGTTATTAAAATTATAAATTCTGAGTTACGTCAATAAGGTCGAAAATCGCATGCACCTGATTTTTGTAATCCCTATCGATGGCTGATAACTTTCTGATAGCCACTGGTTTTGTAAACGTTAATTGCTTTTATACAATTTCACAACTAATGAGTTCACGAGGATCCTCTGAGGGATCTGGCTAGGAGATCCTGGTGGACAACATGCAAACATGTTAAGTATTTCGTTGCCAGCATTGACAATATTTATTTCAAGATCGAAATATTCGCGAAACTTTTGCTCGAGAAATTCAACAAATGAGATAAAATTATCAGGAGGGAAAAACGAATTAAAAAACCCAATTGTACGTTACCATCGTTAAAATCTTTATAATGTCTGAATTATTTCTATTATTGAATATTATTTTTTTTAATTATTGAATACCTATTGAAAATAATTCACACGATCCAAGGAACCAATTTATTTACTTACCGAAATTTTATTACTTAGTTGTATATTAATTTTAATTTGGCATGTAAACGTATTAGCATCCAATAACCATTCCTATTAATGTATTTTCCCATACAATGGCAAAATTCATGTTTTTGTTTTTGAGTTTATGACATTACCTCTAAGATCAACAAGAGATTATAAATTGATTATATCGAAATTATACTATAAGGAGATTAAGTGGAGCAGAATACCAATTGTGAGTCAATTCAAAATTAAATCGCAGTTCAGTCAAAATTCAGTGTCAGTCTCTGTTAAATACGAGAATTGGCCTTCAGGACTAGCTCGATCTCGATACATTTGAAGTTACTTCATCAACAACAGCGAACAAAACAAAGTACGAAACTCAATCCTGCATTATTTAACGTACTGCTGTTATAAATGTGAATTTTTGTATGGATGTTTAGACTACCTCAACTTTGTCTAAGTCTATGTTTTAAGTTTGCTAGTTATGAGGCAATTTTCGTAAAATACCTTGTTTTATAGGCGACTTATATGTGCCTAATTTCAAGGACAAGGTTTCTAGATGTAGAACTTTATTCACGAACTGTCTGTGAATACTGGTGCATATAAAATATGAAAGATATGTACATCAGAGAGCAATCGCATCTCTATATATAAAAAATATAAATTGCTCGTCGTTTTCACCGAATACAAGTGTACTTAAAAATACCCTGAAACAAAAAACAACTATATATATATATATATATAACTTACTTTACTCTGACTGAAGTATATTTCAAACAATTTCGCTAACAGGTTTTCATTGCTAACATATTAATTCGTGTTAACCGTTTGAAACGATGTTGTTTTAATGAAACAGTTTAGTTAATAAAAATTAAATCGCACGGTTGTTGCACTCTGGTGCAAAAGTCATAAATTCGTCGAGTAGCAAACACATGAAACACAACTTGGATGCGACATGTCAAACCTGATCAATTTGTCGTAAGTATCCCCAAATTTACAGACAGAAATTATACATAGGGTTGCAACGTCTGCAGAAATAATATAAAGAGTGGCAATGTCTCTACATGTGGTCTACGTAGGTAAATTCAAGGACAAAATCAAGCGTAGTCAGGCTCTGTGTACAGATGGCGTGTGCTGACACGGTCGATCATTCATCCACCCAAACAATCAGCATTCCAACAGGTGGCACCGAAGTAAACAGATCGAGCAACACGTGGTTCTACATGCCGGGACCTGAGTTGTAAACTACAAGTAATCATTTTGTACTTCACTAAACAGTTTGACGAACTACAATGGCGCGATGCCAACGTCTTATCTATGTGGATTTTTTTATGACTACGTGGTTTCTAAGCAAACACGGCACGTCATATAGTACGTCTTCAAACCATAGAGCTAGCCAGCTATAAGCCTATAAAAATGATAATGTCCCGTTGATATACAGAGAAATAATATATGTTGAAATAATATTTGTTCGTGTTACAGGTTTTTGTAATTTACGTGCAAAGTTGAATGGAATATAAAAAGAGAAACGAGTACATACGACATTCATTTTCTTTCTGACTCTGTTGACGCGACGACTTTTTGTTTGGCTCGCCTGCTCTATGATTCAAATTGCTGAAGCTTATATCATTAGTGTTTCGTAAGAATCCGGTGTTTAATTAGTCGGTAAACGCATTTTGAAAGCAAATCTGAATTTATATGTCCTGTGCTTTTAAAAATTGCGATGTCAAATATTGGATTTAGGTAAACATATGTAGTTTTGTAAGTCGTATCAGTGAAAAAGAGATCCAGTAGAATACCTGTTTTTCTTAATCGATTTTTATTCATAAAGCTAATATAGGTTCGTAGTCAACGAAGTCTACTGACTATATGTTTGACCCAGCTATAACCTACAGAACTATAGTGGTATCAATAGCTATTACGCGTAGCTTTCGCTCGCGGCTTCACACAAAGTTCTCTCTTTTTGTGTTCTCTGTTCCAAATCAATGATGATGACCAGTGAAAAAGTTAAGACGTCGAACAAATGAACTGCTACCTAAGCTAACTAGAAAATCTGTTCAGCACCTTCGTGCGAAAGAATAACAATCATTCATCTTCCCATATTCAAACCTACACAAGCAACACACTGATAATAAAAGATTTTGAATTACCTTAAAGTACCATGTGATGAAGAAGGAACCTAAAGCGAGCTGTGGAAGGCAGCGAGCGGACGACCGTCGCGGAGGTCAAGCCTCTTCCGGTCCGGTCGACTAGTAGATTGCTTTTGGACTTGGGCTAATGACACGTGCGCCGAGCCCTTCGTCACAACCTTGGCTTGTAGGAAATACCGTCCTTAAATGATTTTCCAGGTCTCTCGCATATCATTACGGTAGTAAAGTTAGCATAAAGGTAAAAGATACACAATTTTGTATGTACCTATTATGTTATCTGTTGTAGTATATTTTGGCCTATCTGTAATCTGCCCTTATGTGTGAATAGCCTTTACATGAAATATTTTCCCGTAAGTTAAAGTTACGCTGCCATCATTATCTTCAATGTTGTCATTCTTACATCATGCATACCACGTTACCAAAACCGAACAACTTAATAATTCCATCGACCCATGTCGCCTCCGGTATATCCCAAAGATATTCAAATATACCGATTCATATTCTAACACACAATACAAGCAGAGTACCTATATACAAAGTTATTTAACTTGGAACAATAATGAATGCAATTAAACAAAGCCGAACGGAGGAGCGGTCAAGTGAGCGGCCCTGACTGAGGACACATGCGCACGACCACGCTTCCGTGTGATCTGACTTTAGGCGGGAATGTTCAAGACCAAGCGATTCCATTATCCCTTTATCTACACGCATACATGAATACAAATTAATGACGTTTATCAAACGAGCCAATATTCAAATTAATTGATTTATTTTTAATTTACCTTTAGTGTATTGTGGTTACTATGTCAGATGCTTTGTATTGCAGGTAAAATAAAGACTATGTAGGTAGTATACAAATAACTATTATTTAGTATTTGCTAGGGCGCTATGCTGCTACTACAATTTGTGACTCTGCGCGGTAACTTTCGAATAAATAAATAACATAAACTAAGTCGAATAAGCTGCTAGAGAAAGTTGGAATTGAATAGGCTTTGTCGAGCCTGAGTTTCTCATAACAAGGACATCAGTATAACCCGTATCGTTTATAAACTACTGTCACTTTAAACATTGTATTAATAGCCGTTGCGTGTAGGTTGTCACATATGTAGGCACCTTAAAAAGGTTAGTGACCTTTTTAACTAAAATGACAAGCAAAACCACTGCGTAATAACTTCCTCTTCCCCGACCATGTGAACAAAAATAATTGATGTAGATTGTTCTACAGGTTTTTATATTATTCACGCAATAGGGACTAGTTGCAGCGTCTTTATAAGCGATGAAATCACGGTCACGAAATTGACGTAGACGCAAACATATACTCGACTTGATATGTCATTCACTGATGTAATCGTTTCCTAATTCCTTCACTTGATGACCTAGAAAAACATCATGCGGTTGCACGTATTAAAAACTTATTTTATGTGTCGGTACTTGTTATATTGATTGCTGATTGCTACAGAATTTGTGACGCGGTCTTGAAAACGACAATTAATCCGAAATTTATTAGTAAGAAAGTTAGGTTAACCGTTTTAAAATATAGGCCGGTCATCGGTGATCAATGGTTAATCACCAAATACTTAGGAGGTTACTCATTCTTGATTTCCACTTGCGAATTTCGGTTGTTATCGAATCCGTGCAAGTCAATACTCTGAAAACTGCTACTTACTAAGCTCTCAACTATATAACCTTTTACATTTTACACATATAATAAAATAATACACAGAGTATATTTCCTATATATCCCCGGAAGTCATGCCCGCGACCTCGTCGAAAAAAAGCATATAGAGACGACGTCGAATCGCCTCGCGAATAATTTTATTGAGTCGATCTACGCGTCATTATCAAGGTCTTTGACTCATGCCAGTTTATTTTTGAGACATACTAGTTCGTGTATTGTTGACAAAATAGCTAAGAACATTGCACCCGAATAATTCCAATTTAATCTGCGAGGTTCACCGCCTTGGACCACTTGTTTTACGATTAAGTCATTTAGTGACGTTATATTGCGATTCATGGAACATGTGATTTTTTTGGCAGGATGTACGATTGCCACCGGTGTCTTACCACATGACCTTAATATTTACATGGGTTTTGCCTGTTCGCAGTTTTTCAATAACAGCTTTTATTTAAAATTTGGCAAAATTACATGCAATGAATTTCCCTAAACCTTCGGCGTGTGCTTGACATTTTAGCCTCCATTTCTTGAGCGGTATATTGAATCTTTGGAATACAATACAATCTATTTAGTATACATGTTTCGAACTTCATATCAAAATATTATGTACTTCGATTGTGTTAAATGATTACAACAATATCGTTCTATGGATGCTTCTTATTCCCAATAAGTAAGGGCAATACAGAACTACTGAATCAAAGTTTTATTATATTTGTGTATATTAATTATTTGATGGTCAAAATCACACTCTACTTTAGGTAATTCAGACCCAATTTAAAGACCGAAGTCAGACTTACCTTAAAGGCAATTCACAATTGATATTCATAATACGAACTCCGTATTTCTTAGACCGCGCTAAGCAAAAGTTAAGTCCACGACAGTGATAACTTAAGAGCTTTAGACAGGTTAGTATCATTCAGTTCACCACATCTCCCGACGCGATCTTATTCGATACATACAAAGGATAGCTGTAGTCTGAATAGGAAAATAGAAATCGTCAACATTGTAGAAAACCAGCTCAATAGATATATTGGATAGCCAACTTGCATATGCTTATCCATTGAACACTTGTATGCTATTAAGACTACCACTTAAATATACGACGCATCATTTATCTTATATGAACTCTCCTCAAGCCATTGCCTCTAGGTTCAATCCTCTGAATTAAACTTTGTGTTTAATTCTTCTAAATTAAGTTTTGGGGAGGGATATTCTATATCTCTTTCCTTTCAATGTTTTGTAAAGTACTCTTCGTCATTAAGATTATACCCATTGAGAATGATGTCCCTGTAAAATGCAAACGTAAATTATAATTACACACACCAATAGTTGAGTAATTTGTTTGAACCTAGAAGAATCGACTTTGGAAAAGTCAATAGTTCAAAAACATTCATCTCAAACAATCTTTAGATACACCGTTTTTTTGTTGCTGCCACATCACGCACAAAACTAACATTTGACGTACATTCATCTTTCGCATTTTCGATAACGAAATAATAGGTTACATCACCGTAGGAACGAAAGAGTAATATCTCGTTGCTATGTCATGGTGCAATGTACGCGCTCTCGTAAAACCACGATGTGACGTACACATGACTTAGTCCTTATCAACGATGGTGTGAGTTATACATATTTTCACCTACGTATTTTTCTTGTATTATACGTCAGTGTTACAGCACTAGGTTATAAATATGCGACGTACACCGCCGTGATTTAATGCGGTCACGCAATCAAATGGTTGGGAAAAACGTATTTAAGTTCAATACGAGACGTTTAGTTGACAAAAACTCATTGGTGTTAATATGTGGACTTACGTCACTCTCAGTTTACAAGTTGACGGTAACATTTTGTGATATTTAATCTTTATACATCGTGGTCATACCGTAATACCATCACACCTGACCGTCGCGGCACGTTATATCGTATTAGTCATGTTAAGAACATACAACCACTACGTAGAAGAGTGTATAGTACATTATCAGTCTCCTCCAGACTTGCCTACTGCAATAACGTATTTCCTAAGCCATTAACTTAGCACGAAACATCACATTAACCAATATAACCAGCGCTCTCTTCACTTCAATTGCGTTGGCAATGTATAGTCCAATAAATTAATAAACATACCACCTATTTCAATTCATACCTAACTTGGTTTGGGAACATCCATATCCAGATCATATTGTGTTTATATTAACCCGCACTATTCGTGAAAATATTCAATGTCACCGCAATGTCACGGTACTAGTGTATTTACAACTATAGTCGGTGCCACGAGAAGATAGACTTTTTGTAAACAAACATTCAGGGCTTCACAACCTTTTTGCAAACAGTTGAGTTTTGGATTTTATACTTTTTGATCAGTATTTCTTTTTCAATGCCTAATTATGCCACTATGTTTTTAAATTTATATTGTTGAATTTTACTGAAATAAAAATATTTGATTTTGTGTTTGAATGATCGAATGTTCATAAATTTGCCGATATTTTTGTCGTTTACGTACACGTAATTTATTCTGTAAATTAAGGAAAAATACAGTACTATGTAGGTTAGTGATAGAGTATATACATGTTACTCTATTATTGACACGATTTTTTTAAATCATAGACAATAAATCATTTGCTCAAAGTAGCATACCTATCCTAAAATATTAAATTATTGGCCAACAATCAATAATATTACAGATAACTGGCTAGTACATTGCATAAAATTTTCTGGGCATGGAGCAATTCATGGGCAAATCGTCAGAATGAACTTAAACAAAATCCATTAAAAGTTACGGTAGTCTGAAAACGCAATTTCTTTTTAGGTATAAATAATTTTCTGTTAACTGCTATTCTGCACCCGCTTTTTCGAGATACTGGCAGCGGGAAGAGCGTTGCGATCCTATAAACTTGTATTTAACTTTAAATTTACCCGGTCTTGATAACTAAAAATTTAATTATGTCCTCTGATAAATGCATGTTAAGCCCAAGAATGTAACATTTCAATGAACTAACGCCAAATGTTGACATTATAGGCGTCAGTACCTCAAAACATTAAAAGATCCCGTTGACAGCGCATAATATCGATAAAAACCCGATCCATTGACATATTAGTTTCCAATGACACGTATCTATGTACCGTTGCGCTCATTGGATTTGACATTATTTGTTTTTGACAGAACTATCGCTAAGTAACTTAGTAAAAATTATTTGTTTACAAAAAGTCTATGTTCTCGTGGCACGGGCTATAAAAAGGTTAAAGAACCTATTTTGATAAAATTATCTTTGGATTTCAACCGTCGTGTGACGTTCACGATTAGAAACTTACATTAACCTATCATGTGGTAATAAACATAATACAATAACGGCAGAGCACAATTTTATTTATTTACATGTAACTTGCAACTTAGTTGATAATAATTATAACTCATCATCCTACCTTATACCTGTTGCAGCCTTAGCATACAGAGTTCGCTTTCTAGTTTTACCAAATTTTGTAAAATGTTCACTTTTTCATTGTACTTTTATATCTACTGACTTACTAAAATATATACACGTAATAGTTTCTCGAATTCCTGTATCAATTGACATCAATTGTCTTTGAACAATATATACGAGTACGAGAATCTAATCGTTCGTGATTTCATGACGATGTTGCGACGGTCCGCCTCATGTTGGTATCGTGTATTTAGATACGATGGCGTTATCTTTAGACAATGTTTTATGAATAAACTGTCTGGCATAGCACGTAACGACGGATTATACGATGGAGATTTCGGCTGCAGTTTGCTCTAACATGTGTACAGCTCAAACACTGTTATCATGTTGTGGTCCAGTAGCTGAAAAACCAAATATGTAGAGTTTAATTTAAAGATATGCTATTGGATTTTCTTTTTGACTATCCTGAGTGGCACCGCAAGTGTGAACACATATGTCAAATTTCGCCAGGTCTTCTTAAGACGTTGAAAATTGTACAAAATTATAACTTTGTAAATAATAGAGTCTAATATCTAATCGAAGCTAGGAAAAATAAGATTCATCATGATATCCAATGAACCAGATCCGCATAACATTTGATCAAATATACATGACATTATCAGTAAGTTCCAGAAAATACTTCCGTCAGTATTTTGATAATTAATTGATTCATAATTTTGAGGAATGCCATACGGCTGACGGTCTTAACTTATCTGTGTATACGTAACGTACACAATAAGATTGCGTACTCGTAACATTGACGGACACGTAAACAATGACGTAGAATCGGACGCATTTATTTTACTAGTGGAGTCGCCACACACGACCACTCACGTGCATTTCCTCTCAACATACGCGCACACTATATCTACTACAATTTCCAACTGCGTTATCAACGCTATAAAACTTCTTTACGTAGATGAATGAAGGCCCGGCTACAACGAAATATAACACAGGGTCATGCGCTGCTCGCCCGTAGTTCAGTATAAACCATGAACCGAGTTGACATTGAAAATAAAATTTATTTATTCGCGACAAAAATTAAATTTATACACGATGTACGAGCGCTACCCAGTTATATCCGGACCGCACTATATAAGCAGACCTGACATGTCGCCCAATTGCCGTAAGTAATCAATTACTAACTTGGCGGATATATGCTTTCGCGTTATGTAATGATAATGAATTTTCACACATCAAGGAAAAGGCACGTACCTATCTAAGAAAGCAGTTTAATTCATGTTCATAATTTTTTGCTTTACATGAACTAAATTACTTTGATAATTCAATTATATGCAAATGTGTACTATGAGATTAAAGATAATACAGACTCGTATCCAAATAACAACGGAAGTAATACTTCAAAATAATATCTTGATTATCATTTTAAATTATCTACCTATTTGTTTTTAATACTTAATACCCTTGAAGTTCGAGACATGATGGCGTCTCATCGAGTCCGTAGTAAATTAAGTCGCACAGTACAAAATAAACATTATAAACACAAAATAATTTAAATGACAATTAATAAATATTATGCGTCATTTATGCGCAATTCGAAATATGAAAATGTTTTAAACGGTCGACCCAACCTTTTCCATTCAGCCTAATTTTACGAGTACCTATTAAAAATCATTTTGGATTTGGAAATGGAGTCATTTTGAATTAAATTCAAAAACGCAATCTAATTTTTTTTTCTTCTTGTTCACAGGAATAATGACACTCAGCCGCGGCCCGTGTGACCTCGACAACATGAGTCTGTTCCAAGACCTCAAACTCAAGAGGCGGAAAGTTGACTCCCGATGTAGTAGTGATGGTAAGTTACTTTATGAATACTGGTTATTTGTAACACTTTTCGCCCAAAGTATTATTGTTTTCATTGATGATTTATTAGAATGGTGCCTTAAAAGAGCGCTAAATAATTGCCAATCTGAATTTATAGCGCAGTATACATATGTAGAGTGGATGGCCTCACCATAGCGACTCCCAAATGGGATGAACATTGTGTTCTACAATTAGTTTGTATAAATCCGAATCAGATGCAAAATAAATATCGCATTGAATAATTTTAATATTGTACAGTTACTCGCATCACAACTCTTTGAATTTGAAAAATACTTCTAATGCGATTTTTCCGAGAAGTACAATTTCAAGATACTTTGGGACGAATTTGGCTAAAGAGATTGTTCATGTATTGCGCGTAAACTCTAAGTGAAATACTTCCTTAATAACATTTCACTTAATTCAAAATCAAAATCGCAGATACAATAACAATCTCATTACCACCAGCTGAATGTCAACTTTACGTTCGTTCTGATTATAGACTCTATCTAATCCAGTATCAGTATGGATATATTATATATCCAGTAGTCAATTTGTTTTTATTTTTCGCCATCTTCGGATCGAACGAAAAGTTTGCAACCTAAATGTATAAATATTTTTACCTGGATCTTCCAAGCGTTTAAAAAAAGAACACCACGACCACTACAAATGGTAGAAGCTCTTCTGGTTGAACCTTAGTAGTAGTATCTATGTATCGGACCTAGTGATTGTTATTGTAAATAAATAAATAGAAGTAGGCGGGGACGTAAGGTCGCGATACTCGCGGCACTTGTTATTCGTGTCGAGATGTCGTCCATACTTGTGACGCGGATCACGGACCGCTATCACTTTCAACTGTCGCTGTGAACTCCTTTGTTACTTGTAATTTCATTTTCATTTACGTGTCCCTCGCATTTGTACCAATCGTCGCGCGTTTTTAACGAGTATTATATCTACGACATTCATTAGGAAAGTTGTTAAGCCATGTTTGGCCGTTCTAATAGCCGTTTTCTATCAATTCGTTTTAATTCTGATTTTGAAATTATTAATACTACACTAATCTGCGTTTAAATTATGGTAATAACTACATAACGATAATATTAACATAATATTATATGTTTTTATTTTTTATTTATTTATTTAACTTTATGCACAAACAAGTGTACAGAGGCGGACTTAATGCCTAAGGCATTATCTACCAGTCAACCTTTGGGTGATGCAGAGATAAAGATATAATAAGTGCATTTAACGTTAAAAATACAGAAAATGAAATATATATATATATAGTATAACAGATTTTACGAATAATTTATTCATAAAATATATGATAAACCTATTTACATACCCTAGATATATACTTATTTATAAATACATACATACATGTATATATATGTATATATATATATATATATTGCAATATAAATATATATATTTATAATAAATATTATAAATACATAAACGATGATTCTATTACGATTCAGCCAATGTGTCAAAGTAAATCTGTCGAACTCTAGTTTTAAATGTAAAACGGTTCGTGGACATCCTGATTTCTGGAGGGAGAGCATTCCAGAGAAGGATAGACTGGATTTTAAAAGAAGCATGTACCAAGCTAGAGTTGTGAGAAGGACAAAGAAGAAGAAGATTGTTTGAAGAGCGAAGATTTTTATCATGGGTATTGCAGAGATATTGAAAGTGAGGAGTTAAATAGACAGGAGCATTAGGAGAGTACAGTAATGAATAAAGTGTACACAACGTACGCAGGTTGCGACGTTGGCGGATAGGTAACCATCGTAACTTTATTCGAAACTCGGAAATATGGTCATACTTACGGAGATTGAAAATGAATCTAATGCAATTATTGAGAAGGCGGTCGAGCTTATTGAGTAGATCTGCATTAAGGTCGAGATAGCACACATCACCATAGTCGATGACAGGAAATATTAAAGTCTGTACTAGCATTGTCTTGGTCTTGGATGGCAGAAAGTTCTTCAGACGATAGAGCGACCGTAAGGTACCAGTGACTTTGCGACTAACATTTGCTACCTGGGTACGCCAGTCAAGAGTCGCGTCAATATGTAGACCGAGATCTTTGACGCTTGAGCTATACGGAATAACTGACCCATTAAAAATTACAGCTGGTAGCAATTGCAAGTTAATCCTACTCATAATCCGGGGACTACCAATAATAATAACCTGACATTTAGCAGGATTCACTGCGAGTCCAAACCTAGCAGACCAGTCGTTAATAGCATCCAGATCTTGATTGATTGCATTTATTGCTGTATCCAGATTTTCCACCTTTGCTTGTGTGTAGAGCTGCAGATCATCGGCATACAGATGATACGCACAGTGAAGTTCATGAGATAAGAGATTAATAAACAATGAAAACAGAAGAGGAGAAAGTATTCCGCCTTGAGGAACACCAGAGCCCAGATAACGCCATGTTGATGTGGTTTCATCAATACGTACCGACTGCTGGCGTCCTCGAAGATAAGAGGAGAACCATTCCAGTACCATAGGTGAGACCATTAGATAGGAGAGGATTGAAAGAAGGAGGTCGTGACTGACGGCGTTAAAGGCGTTGGAGAAGTCCACCAAGGCCAGAACTGTAACCTTGGTGTCCTCCACCCCCGCCCTCACGTCGCCAGTCACCTTGAGCAGTGCAGACACAGTACTGTGTCCAGGCCTGAAACCGGATTGAAACGGAGATAGAATATTGTTAATGTGAACAAACCTGGACAACTGTCTCTGCACGCAAGACTCAAGTACCTTGGATAAGAAAGGAAGAATGGATATGGGTCGGAAGTGAGTAGGGAGAGAAGGATTTGGTATCTTGGGCAAAGGACGAACATAGGCTTGACGCCATAAGTGAGGAAATTGACCTGTGTCCAGGGAAAAGTTAAGGATATGGGTGATGACAGGTAAAAGTTGGTCCAGGATGACCGTGATCATGCGACGACTAATGTCATCGCACCCCACGGCCTTGGACTTGATGGACAGGATAATCTTCTTGATCACACCTGATGATAATGGAGAAAAATTGAAGGGATCGATGTTAGGGCGTGGCAAATTGGCTAAATACGTCATGGTTTGACATTTAGTTTGGTCGTTCAGAGAAGGAGTGACGGTAAAATGCCGATTTATGTCGTCCAAACTAATTGTCGCTGGCAGAACCACATGATCGTGAAGTTTGCCAATGCCCAGGGTCCTCAAAAACTGCCATATGTTAGCAGGAGAGGAGTTTGAAATATTATTGAGAATATGCCGGCGTTTAGCGTTGCGTATCATCTGATTGCACCTATTTCTAGCTGTTTTGAAAATAGACCAGTTATCCTCGCAACGATCTTTTTTAAACCTTCGGAAAGCACGGTCCCTGCGTCTCATCGCCATCCGAATAGCCTCCGTCATCCAAGGTGCCGGTGGACGCTTTAACTTGATTTTTTTAATTGGGGCATGTACATCGAACAACTTTTTGACCTTGTCGTTAAAAATATCTACTTTATCGTCGACGGTGACAGCTGATGTCAAAGGTTCCCAGTCGATTTTCGAAGCATCCAACCTCAACTTTTCAACGTCCATCCGCCCAAAACAACGCAAATACAGAACTTTAGGACGAGGTTTCGGAGGTTTTAGGACATAAGAGAGGAAGATAAGGTCATGATGGGAGAAACCAGGAGCAAGATGTTGGCCATGGGAATGGACAGAGGAGGGAGAAGATGTGAGCATTAAGTCCAACCAGGAGTCCTCCCCGTTAGGGTTGTGGTGAGTGGCTTGGAGAGGCAAAACGTGGAGGCTGGCAGACTCAATGATGTGGGTAAGTTTGAGGGAGCGAGAGGAAGGATGGGATAACAGATTAGTGTTAAAGTCGCCCATGATGACGTGATGTGCGTACTCAGAACCCAAAGATTCGAAAACCGATTCTAAATCAGTGAAGTAATTGACAGAAGGAGGACAGTATACTACTCCAAGAACCATTTTGGTTCCCCTGACCCAAACCTCGAGAAAAAGATACTCCGCAGATATAGACTGTGGAGAGGAAGACGCCAAAATTTTGTATGATAAATTGCTACGGAGATAGATAGCAACCCCTCCACCACGTCTGTCAATCCGATCATTGCGGATTAAAACAAAGTCAGTAAGTGGGTATGAAGTAGAAAGAAGGTGAGGTTTGAGCCAGCTCTCAGATATCAGGATGGCATGAACGTTGATATCGGTAAAAGTGTCCAAAAGATCACTATAATGACTAGGCACGCTTTGTGCATTTATATGGCAGATGTTTAATAAATGATTAGCGTTTGTGTTAAATTGTGCCCGTAAAATGTCGCCCAATAATTGATTGTCATTTATTGAACAGAAGCTGTCATCCCCAGACAAACCAACTGAGTCATTGGCAGAAACAAAAGAATTGTCATCGGATATAGACATATCTAATATAATAATATATATATATAATAATAAACGTACTTGTTAATAAATAAATAATATTATTATAAATAAAAAAAAAAAAAAAAAAAAAAATAAAAAAAAAAAAAAAAATATGTCTGTTACGTCACACAAAAAGAACAGCTAATTTCACCAACAGAAAAATAAATCATGAAAGAAACTCCAGTTTCCCTCCGAATCTCCAACAAACTTTCAACCAAATGCTAACTTTGTTGGCTTGACTTGGTTAACGACGTGTTCCAAAAATATTGAAGAAGGTTTCTACATAACTAGTAAAAACTGGACAAATATTGAATAACAGGTGCTTAACGCAAGTACAACGACCCCTGTTAAAGCAACACCACACCGAGAGCTAAATTTTTGAACGTCTCACAACATTGCATTCAAATATTTATAACATAAATCGTACGAAATCAACATGATATTGCATTACGCAACAAGATATTCGTAAACAAATTAGTATTTGATAATGAACGTCACTGAAAGTTAAATAACAGTCGGACATAACAGCCCGTGAGAGAGTCTCAACTGGTTTCTGACAAACTTTCACTCACAAAAAACATTCTTCCGAAAACAGATCCGGTTCAACGAGATACCGTTGCCGTCGCGTCGTGCGGATTATGACCAACTCTCATAATTTGTGCGATCTCGTATTTTATTTTATTCTGACAGTCACCGTCTTACTTTTTTATTCTTCGAAAAGTAATTGACAGATAATGCTACCGACAACACAAGAAACTGTCAGTCAAGTGACGAGCAACAAGTAAAGCAAAAAGTTAAGCGATCTAGCATTGTATTGATATCAATGAGTAAAAGGCGAAATAATGGCAGTGACACATTTCTTTCAGAAAAAATCACAGCTAGGAAATACGCATTGGTGGCTATGTTAACATGTTTTCTGATGAAATATGTATCTTTACACATAGCTTATACGATCAAAACATAAATAATTATATTTTTCCACGTAATAATAATGAACTTGCAAAAAAAGCAGTTCATTAAATAAATATATTATTTTAATAGTTATAATTTATTCTGTAACAGTTGCATAAGATACAGCCAGTGAAGTCACAGTGATAAAGAAAGTTTACGTAAACCAACGAAAGGTGAAAGCAATAAAATAGAGGTGCTGTAATTATTGCTATTGTGGCCTCATGAATAATACATGAGAGAAAGATGTATTCACTGTCATATAACGTAACTTCGTGCCCGAGGCGGTAACGCCGAACACGATTCAAGTTTTGTTTGTGCAAAATTGTTGTTCGAATCGCTCTCATTATCACTTTAATAACACGGTTTTTTTTATAAATACACGGTTAATGTAGTTATCGTCTAGACGTCTATTGATGTGTGAAAACTGTAGATATCCTATCAGCTGTAAATATGACTACATTGCTTTATTTGTTTGGATATATTTTGCTATTTTTAGGGTTCCGTACCTCACAAGGTAAAAAAGGAACCCTTATAAGATCACTTTCTTGTCCGTCTGTCTGTCTGTCTGTCTGTCTGTCTGTCTGTCCGTGTGTCACCACCGATTTTCTCAGGAACGGGTGGACCTAGCAAATTGAAATTTATACCAGATACTGAGGTCTATGGTTCCTATTAGGTGTGTAAAAATCAGGGTCCTGGGTCGACCCGATAAAAAGATATGGTCAAAATTAGATTTTTGCGAAAACTTGTAAGCACCAAAATTAACCTTAATTTTCGACTTTTTTTAATTTTCGGAATTTTTTCTTTACTTGTGCTGTAAGACCTTGGTTTTGACAAAAATTGACAGTTCTAGGTCAACCGTAAGTACCCTATAGGTTTTGGGTTGAAAACCTATATGGTAGTTCCCGTTGAACTAGAATCACGAAATTTGGCCAAAAGCAGGGTCCTACAGCACAAATAAAGGAAAAATTCTGAAAATTTAAAAAAGTTGAAAATTAAGGTTAATTAGGGGCGCTTTAACAAGTACGAAAACTTGTTAAAGCGCCCCTAATGGAGAGAAGCGATCGATAGAGACCGCTAGGGGGCGCATTTAGAAAATGTATGGAAATTGTTCCCGTCGTCTAGGCAATCGTCCACCGTGACGATTGAGTGTAAACTGGTACTAGACCCTCAGATTTAGAAGACTAGCGTAATTAGCACCAACCTCAAATAAGGTAAAATGCGTACGGAACCCTCGGTGCGCGAGTCAGACTCGCACTTGCCCGATTTTTTTTTAAGAATTTTCTTGGTCTGACAAACTGCCTAACAATTTTGTGTTTCGAGATTTTTGAAGCAGCGCTAAAAGCTACGTATCAACAGTCCAGCCACGTTAAAAGCAATTGCAAAATCAAATTCAAGTGCAAAAATGCCTTTAACAGTCTTTATACCCGCGGTTCATACCGGAAAGTAAATACGTCAAACTAGATTTAAAATTCGTATGTCTATCCAGAAATAAACAGGTTCTATTTTTGTAATGTTATCGTCGAGATATTCGCATATAATCTGAATAACGGTTGAGTACGTTCACGTGGGGCGGGAGTGACGAGTGGCTGTGACGCGGGACCATTCGTCACGTTTGTGACGCGCCCCTACGCAACATTGACACACCACACGCTCGCAAGCCAGATAACAATCAAACTGATTCGCTGCAATCGTTTAATTAGGTATTTTAATTGTGTTTCATTATGAGATACTACGTCCATTTTGTCGGTATTTAGTCTAGGTTGTTTGGCATTCATATCTTATCTAAGATGTCTCTAGGATGCCTTAACTTTTATATTTTAACGCAAGCCAAAATATAAAATACAATTTATTAGTAATTTTCCCGCCATTTTTATTAACAGGTGAAATGAAAAAACTTGCATAAAACGTCATAATTATAACCCATTTTCAATTCACGTACGGCAAAACCCTACATAATTTTATAAAAAATAATTTCTAGTAGCGAAACATTACACACTATAATTCACCGAATCGTACTACAGTAGTGTAGTAGTAGTAGCGAAGGCCACGCGATAAGCGACGCCGTGCGTAAACAAATTACTGCAGAATCCGATTGAAATATAAAAACTATTTGTGTCGTCACGGTATCTTATCTGCATGTCGGCAGACAGCTGTAAGGAGCTACTTGAATTCATTCTGCACGCATCGCTTATGCACCTCAAAGTATTTCAAACGTACGTATAGTTGTATAAATAATCAATCACACTTATAATAATATATTATTTCGGATTTTTTCAGTTACGCTTAAAGAGATCATCATAGAGATCTGAAAATTACTATAAAATATTACAAAACTAAAATACATCGCGTTTTTGCATCTAAAGTAAAGTTGAGTATTAAACTCAAATTGTTCAAGTAGTTTGCAGATTTATTAAAAACTTCTAGAATATTCCACAAGCTCTTTTCGATGGCAATCATTAGAGGTACATACGGTAATGTATCCTTTTTACTCAAATCCAATATTAACTCAACATTTGCTTAGTTTTTGGCATTAGTCTTAGACTCAAAAATATTCTAATAAAATTAATAAATTACTTAGATACTTAATGATAATTAATTGTACTTAGTAATTAAATAGCTCATAGTAACTTTTATATGTACATATATTATAATTCATTGATTATTCGGTACATTTTCTGTAATTTTAATTTGATCTATACGATCTTGTGATTTTATTTTGTCTAATCAGTTAATGTTAAATTAATTAGAATGCAACCTTAGAGTCATTCAGCTTGTGCTTCTTACTTTAAATCAAATCAAAAACTTTTATTAGTAGTCCGTAGGTAGAAAGGGTGACATACATTATTAATATTCATTCAAAAAAGTCTATTAAACATGATTAGTAACACCCCCTTTCAACCCTTTGCGTCACCAGCACGGTCCACCTCAACTTTATCTAGGGCTCTATGCTATAAATACATCCCTAAGGGCAGTAGGTGAAATGAGGGCGTAAGTTAAGTCATAATTCTACCTAAATATAGCATATAATATAGGAGTTTTCCGGTACTATTGCGACATTCCAAATATAACTATAATTCGGTTAACTTACTGTCGCAATTTTCTAAAATATTAAACCTCTTTGATCATTGAATATAGCTTTTTAAATTATGTTTGTCGTAAGACTCTACCTACATTTGCATACGAACGGAATCAATGAATGATTTATTTAATTTTCATATGGCCAAACTATAAGGGCGTTACTTATAACGTATCACCAGAATATATAAATTTTATATATCTGTTTAATTTCGATCATATGAATAACAAGGAAGTCAACCATTTGCTATTTGAAGCACCTTCACAGATCTTAAAACACCTTTTGTTTTTTTGGTAGTGGCATTAGTTGTAGTCTAATGACGATTAGCCGATTTGTCAATCCGACAGCTTTTCCCAACATATTATCATAATCTACAACAGACACAATTGCTCCACCCACGTTCATGGAAATTTTATAAAGTTACATCACATTATACAATTAATTATCATAATTTATAACTTGAAATAATTATATCTGACTGCCATTTAAAACAAGTGAGAGTGCCAATTATAATTTCATATTGATATCGAATAAATGTTCAATGGTTTTAATATTAATTTTTCTTCATTAAGCTTCTATTAAAATTCATTAAAGCATTTTAATTATAACTTATCGATTCAATGGCTACGTGCTTTTTCAGTAATTCTTAAAAATGTTTCTTTCATACTACAAAAATAAGGCTCTTATGGAATCATTATATAAGCTTGTTTACTCAATCACATATGCATGCCGCAGACCATTTCTGATCGTTTGTGTGTGTCACTACAAAATATACTTCAAACGGCGCAGTAGTCAAAGATCACTATCGCGAAAAATGTATCCTTACTGCAATAAATATATTACACAATACGCTTTCAGGTTATAGTTAATATTTATTTGGTTTGGGTCGAGCTGTACGGATTACAGATATGTATACATTTTCGAGAAACGTAATTGATTGATATAATACGTGGCAAGTGAGGGGCGCACGGTGGCGTCGGTGGCGCCCTGACACGTGGCGACGCAGAGCCTCGGGGACGTCGGGGGCGGCTCTGGTAGGGGGTTGACCTACTTTCCCGTGTGTCGGTGACCGCGAGCGACCTTCGAACCTGCAGCGACCGAATAAACGATCGCATTCATCCGCCCCGAAATAAAAGAGTTGCAGCTTGCGTAATCCTCTTTATTGTTGTCTGCCTGACGCGCAAGAGGCTTTCCGTACCGATCTAACATTAAACCAATTACCGACACACGTAACCGTGAGCTCTACCACTAACAAAACAATGAACTTAGGACCGACGGACGCGAGTGGAATACAGGAAAACTCGACGTTCGCAACAGCGGCGGCCATAACCAGCTAGTACCTAATCAGAACAAGACGTTTATCTAGGCGTTTGTGTGAGTGTACCTAGAACCTCTAGAGGCGTGTGTTGCATCACGCGGCTAGAAAGATCGGTCCCCACCAATGATGTGGCAAAGGACGCGAAGTGAAATAGAGATCGTCCTCGAAGCGAGAGCGGTGCACGCGTTGCACTAGTCATTGTGCGGTTGCAGTTCGCACGCACGTCGGCGGCCGGCTGAGTGACCTAATAGCGGCTGGAGGGAGGGACCGGGAAGCGCCGCGCGGGGAGCGGCCCGCGGTGCGCGAGTGCGGTAGGTCGGGCTCACTGCGCGCGCCCGCTTGCCGTCGCGCCGCCGACACTGGAAAACTTTCTTCGCGACTTTTCCTCGTGTAAACAAAACCGCGCTAAAATTTTGCGCCCGCGCGTCCGGACCGGCGAATGTGCGCCCTTGCTCAATGAAGTTTATTACTAACATACCTTTGCATCGCATTAAAATTTTCAGTTATCCATAATATTATTGGAAATCGGCCATTAGCTCCTCGTGGACAGTTATGTGATTAAATAAAAACCCTAACTTAATTCAGCGGGCCGTGTTTGAAATGTAAGGCAGGTCACGTGTGAGGGTAACGACTTCGCCTATGGATTTAGTAATAAAAAGTCGGTAAAGTTTAGTACTTAGTAAATAAATTACGATATATCGCTTTTTCAATAAATTGTTCTGGTTAAAGGTTCTGCATAACACGAATCCGAAGCTTTCACAGTTCATAGTTGTTACCTATAACTAAAGTTCTAAGTCCGACGCATAGACAACATCTAAGACGTAGTGCTGTGCATACTTCTGGTTGGTTCAATACTATCTCTGGTTATTATAGGTTATATTATTAT
Source organism: Euclidia mi (assembly GCA_944739405.2). NCBI lineage: Eukaryota > Metazoa > Arthropoda > Insecta > Lepidoptera > Erebidae > Euclidia > Euclidia mi. Next base: position 36,351,927 of record OX123187.2, read on the forward strand.
TGTGATAACTTTTAGACATTAGGAAATATATTCGGTAATCCCTCATGTGAAATAGTTACTGCATATAGGTATCTGAAATAACTATCTTTTCAAAAGTGCAATCTGAAAATATTTATATTTTAGAAATCAGCGGGTGTGTTGTATGATAGTGATATAACATAATAGTCGTTATTGTTGTGTGACGTGGAGCCCTTTGTGTTGTGTGTGTGTGCGTGTAGTGTGGTGTGGTGCGGTGTGCGCAGGCGCAACGCTTCCGTGCGCCGCGGCCGCATCTGCGCTCGCACCGCTTTCACTTTCTCTTCGCGCGCCGCGCTGCATCTCGCGCGACCGCCGCGCCTGCACCGTCACCAAAACACACGCTTCCTACATTTACCACATATATTCCGGATAGTTACATAAAATACTATATTCGATTAATTAGCTCCGTAGACCCCAACCGTCTTATATAGAAACAAATCATTTCTCAACGAGATCAGTTCATTACGACTAAACGTGGTCCAAAACTTGATCCATAAATATAATAGTTGAGTAGCGTATGTATGTGTGAGGCGGCGCGGTAGTGCGGCGGCGCTCACATCGTGACGCAACCGACTAGCTAATCTAGTCGGCGGCGTCGGGAAGTGCAGTGTCGCGTCCCCGCGTCGCGCCCCGCGCGCTCTAACTACGATCACGCCGCGCGGTCGTTGACATTTCACCTAGTTTCTACATTTGTCGCTTCTGAAAGTCCATGGTGTTCTTTTTGTATCGCGTCGAGACGAGAGGTCGCCCGTCGCTTTTGTTGACCGTGCCGCGTGTTCTCGCAGGCGAGTCGGCCGCCGATACCAGCACGTCGTCGCCGGACCCCGGGCCGCCGTCCCCGCGCATGGCCGATGCGGGGTGCAGCACGCCGCCGCACCCGCCGCCCGTGTTCGACGGCGGCGGCTCCCCGTCACCCTCGCCGGCCTGCCATCCCACCGTCATCCGCTCCGCGCCGCCCCACTCAGTTATCAAGTTTGAGGGCGCGGCCGCTCCCGTCAAGGCGGAGAGCTCGCCGGCTGGCGGCAAATCTGACTCCATACCACCGTCCCAGCTGTCCTCCGTGAAGCTCGAGGGCTCCCAGGAACCACCGCACCCCTACAGGCCTCGCACCCTGGCGCCTCCGCCCCCGAGCTCACACAGCTCACTGGCGCCCGGGCCCTGGCCACCTGCCGCCTGTATCAACGGCGTCAAGCCGGAACTTATAGGTGGACACTTCCCACCGCAACCACTCGAACCTAAACAGGGCGCGCGAGGCTCCACGCAATGGCGAGGCACTCCCGCGGTCATCATGGGCGAGTCGGGTGGAGTTCGGACGATGTTCTGGACGCTCCCGGCGCCCACGCCTAGCGGCGAGCCGGCAGCCAGCGCGTCGCACACGCCGACGCCGCCCACTCCCGACCCCGCCACGTGTAGTGAAGAATCAGCCGCGCGACTGCTACTTAATTTAGGTGAGCTAAGGCGGCCGAGAGGACCTCCTCTCAACATGGAGTTGTTATGGGCAGGAGATGTATCGCAGCTTCCCGCGCACCAACAACTCACCGCGTTAAACCTGAGCCAAGCAGGGGCCGTGGCCGGAGCCTCACAGGTAGCGGGTGCCAGCGCGCTGGCTCTGCCCAGGCCTGAACTTCGTGCTTACGCCCCGGAAGCTGAACGTGATGAAGACGAGCAACCCATGATTTGTATGATTTGTGAAGATAAAGCCACAGGACTGCATTATGGCATTATTACATGTGAAGGATGTAAAGGTTTCTTTAAGAGAACTGTACAGAATCGACGCGTTTATACGTGCGTCGCTGATGGAGGCTGTGAAATAACGAAAGCGCAGAGAAATAGATGCCAGTATTGCCGATTTAAGAAATGTATTGAACAAGGGATGGTTTTACAAGGTCAGTTTCTACGTTATTTCACTACTATTTTAAATTTTTTATTATTTAATATTTAGACAGACTTGTAATTTTATTTTTCATTGCAGCTGTACGAGAGGACCGAATGCCAGGTGGAAGAAATAGTGGCGCCGTCTATAATTTATACAAAGTAAAATATAAAAAAAAGAAAGCTAATAAGGCGGCGACAGCTACGAGTCGAGCGTCACCGCCGGAGAAGCCAAAGGACCCTTTACCGCCGATCCCTTCTCATCTGGTCAACGGCACCATTCTTAAGACTGCACTCACCAACCCCAGCGAGGTAAGCACCTACCTATACATGAAACGAACACACGCGTATACTGCACTTGTTTTTAAATTATATTAACTATGTTTTTTATTTGTAGGTTGTCCATTTAAGAGCTCGGCTAGAAAGTGCCGTGTCATCATCGCGAGATCGAGCTGTACCTCTGGAAAGAGCACTACACATGATCCGAGCGCTGATAGATTGCGACGCGATGGAAGATATCGCGACAGTGCGGCATCTACCTGACCTGCTCCATGACACCTCAGAGATAGGGGACAAATTGTGTAAAATCGGGGACTCTATCGTGCACAAAATGGTCGCTTGGACGAAAAAACTACCCTTTATTATGGAAATACCAATGGAAATACATTCCAAGCTGTTGATGGAGAAATGGCACGAGATCTCAGTGTTGACGACGGCGGCGTACCAGGCGATGCACGGCAAGCAGGCGCATGCGCCGCCTTCGTCCGACCACGAACAAGACTTCATGCAAGAGGTGAGAAAGAAATTAAATGTTATTGCTTAGTTGTAGACGTTACGAAATCACATAGCAGTAACGACATACAAGGTATTTTTTCCACTCAATTTAAGTAACGAGCCCTAGATGTGGCTCAAACACGCTCCAGGTCACAAGCTGCTAACACTTCCGCCACATGCGGCGGAGTGCAGTTACGTGATCTGCATCGCTTGCGCAACTCGCGGTAGAAAGTCGCCGGCTGGCAGACAACTAGCTGCACTCGGACGTTTGCACACTAGCCGCGCCGCATAACCTCCTCACAACACTGTTACCTGCGACTAATGCCATGCAATGCCTCCTACAATGTCTCTATTATCTCTTTGATAGCCGATTTGTAACTGCTTAACCGTTATTTATGTGACAGAGGACAATAACAACACATTTTATTACAGTTGCCATTTAGATTATTTCTGATACCCATTTAGGCAATACTGTTATATGATTATTGCTATTTGGTATTTAGCTGTATCAATTAGGTACCTACTCAAATAGAATAGAAATACTAGCAAAATATCTGCGTACAATATGCAGCGCTTAGGATCGCGACCCGCAAATTGCACTTATTACATAAACGGCATTTTATGCGGTAATAACGGTAGTTATACAGAAAGTATTTTTCATTGTCTAGAGCATTTCCTCCTTATTTATCCATTCGATATTACGTAAATATAACACATTATGTTCGATGCTATATAGTTTTTGCTATTCACTTTTTGCAACTTGAAATGATTACGCATGCAGATGGAGTGGTATCTAATTTTAAAGTCGTTTCTAGTCATTAAAGGAAATTGTATAATACTGACTATGCAAATTATATACATGAAAGCATACAGCTTTTGGCAAACATGTTCTTTTGTGAGAGCTGGTATTCACTAAAGTGGAGAGATATTTCCGGTGGCGCTTAACCACAATAGTGCTAGTACAATTTTCAGAATCTGTCATTTAAATATGGAATCATATTAATTTTAATCCTTTCGGAATATGCTGGCAACATCTCTTAAAAAAGCAAATGAATTCGAAATTTAAATGATTGTGTTTATTTTGACAGGTAAACGCCAATCTACGGACGCTACAGAACTGTCTGACGTCACTGATGGGTAGACCTATCACCTTAGAACAGTTGCGACTGGACGTCGGTCTGGTCGTGGAGAAGATGACGCAGATCACCTGCGTCTTTCGCCGCATACAGCTGCGGATGGAGGAGTATGTCTGCCTAAAAGTCTACATATTACTGAACCAAGGTAAGTTCATTCAAACATTCTACCATATTTCGAAAGACCTAGAATCATCCCAAGACTTGGAGACTCTATCTGTCCAACTGACAGATAGAGTTTCCAAGTCTTGGGATGATTTTCTCCTCCTGTGATTCCCGGCGTTCCAGAGAAGTTCATAAAATAAAATCAGTAATATAATATAGCTATTACCTTCTGTGACAAATACAGGGAAGAATTACACATAAAACAAGCATTGCAGTTATTTTTGTCGATTACTGATATGCGCCTTGTAGAGACCGTTGTTGTTATTTTCATTAAATGAGTACAAAATAATCTGCAATGTTATAGTTATATAGTTCATACGGATGCTTCCCTACATTATACAATTATGAAGCTAGTGTTTGTCCGATTAGAGTCAAGAGTGTGATTAGATTGCAATTACTTGGATAGCATAGAGTTGTTCGCTTTTAGAGAAATGTATGAAGCAAAACGGGAACAAATTATGAAATTTTAAACACATTGTTTAACGGTAGTAGAGCCTTGCTGATTTCAACATGAATGGGCCGGCTCGATTGGGGAAGTACTACCCTCTCACAGAAAATCGAGGTAAAGTAACAGTACTTAAACTGTTGCGTTTCGTTCGGTGAGGGAGAGTGCCTTAGCCCCTATCCCCTATTCCATCTCTCTCATCCCACTCCTTATCCGATCCCTTTTCCCATCCCCAAGGGGCGACAACGCACTTGTGACTCCTGTGGTGTTGCTTGTGTCCATGGGCGGCAGTAATTGCTTACCATCAGGCGATCCGTCTGCTCGTTTGCCGCCTATTACTGTATAAAAAAAAAACATTGAACACGATGGAATTTTATTACGGCCGTGCATTTAATATATTTTTTGTCCGTATATTTGTCAGTAGCTGCCGGATTAACTTGTAAATAAACCAGATTGACGTCAAGATCATAACAGAGAAGGATTCTTTCGTTTATAATTGTGTTAATTGGTGAAATAGATAACCTTTCACCGCATTGCAGGCCATTGAGGGCGGTCGTTATTTAGGCTATGTAGATAGATCTAATGTAAACACTTCCTTGTTTTCGAAATCAATTACAATTTTAAATTCGTTTCACGATTACAAGAAGATGGCCATATAAACATAAAACATTTAAAATTTTACAGCACGCGTATAGTAGGCGTACTAAGTTACATATTTTTCCTGTGTCCTTTCCTACTCGAAGCAAAGGCATCGTCCTGTACAGCCAGATGCACGAGTTCACATCGGTATGTCAACGCACTTAGTTGTAATCCAGTTACAGTAGGGGTGCATCGGCCCACGATTCATGTAGGTCAGTTCTGTTACGCAAGCTAGGCATCCTACGAGTGACGTCGGCCGCCTGACTCATTATGTTACTCGTTTTATAAATACTGGCCACAAACACGTGAGCCATTTAGTTTTTTACTGCCATATTTAAACATGGAATTCGATACCTATCTTTATCTACTTTTTTAAGAATGAACACGTTTTTACTTTCATTCAATGGACAATTTGTCAAAAGGAAAAGTAAAATCGAGCATATTACTTTCTAACTTCTTTGAAAGCTTTGAAATCTGACGGTTGATTTTATCATGATTAATGAACACAATAAGAAATGCGACAAGACAATAAAAATATCGCAACGCATTCGCCAAGCGATACGCCAGTGCAAAGTGTTCGTTAATATTATTATGACTTATGTTACATTTAACCTACTTGCGAGTCGACAACTCGCGACACCGATTAGGAACAGCTTCGGGCAGTTGATAACAATTTCACTCGGTGAACTGTACTGACTTATGAAAGTCTTGAGATATGAACGTTTATAAAAATATGTTTGATTCTAGTAACCTCGGCTGTATTTACTTCTGTTACCGTCAGATACGAAACATTATAATAGTAGTACAAAGTGTAGCCTTCAAAACAAAGTAGCTGAAAACATAATTTCATTAGTTATAGCGGACGTTAATTTTAAATAACCGAGATTGAGACGCAATAGAATCTGTGGTGCGCGAGACGTAAACTCAATCACATTTAACCTTCGGCGATAATAAACATGGTTAGTCGTGGCCGTTGATGGTCGGTGGTCGGCGTGGTCATTCGTGGTCGTTCGTCCTACCAACTTACGGCTCACGGCTCGCGAGTCGCGAGTACCAGCCGTGCTAGCCGCGAGTGCGCAGGGAAACAGTGACATCCTGTGTTATCGCGCCTAACTAGGTCGCAGTACGCTCTAGCGCCGTGTTTGAAAATTATTTTCACCGCGCATGCGCATATAACGCCAAGTACGAACGCTGTTTATCAAACTATGAAAGTACTCAGTGAGTGTTTGGTTGCGCCGCGAACACCGCATGTTGCAGGCACGTCCGTTATAAATACAACAAACTGGCGATACTATCTCAGTAGGTACTTCACAGCACCTACAGCTACTGTTCCTCAAATACTTGCTGCATCATTTTCACGTTTATACCATTTCCATATCCACTGATGCACTGGAATCTTCCGAAAGTTTGCTATTATGAAACATAAGTTGCATAATAGCTAATTTTACTAATCTTTACCAATATTCTATTTCTCTTTCTCTATCAGTACCCTAGTGAAACTTGCTCACAGTGGCGTTATCAATGACAAGTTAGCAGGTAAATAACACACATACACTTTACACATACAATGTAACACTCGCTTATTTACCAGTTCTCAATGAAGCGAGCTATCAAACAGAATTGGACTCGAATTGATATTGTTGATAACCTACTTAGAAACTGATTGAATTGCCCATACCTCGTTTTATTGACTCGGTGTTCCACTAAAAAAACAGTTCGATATTTAAAATGATTTTAAATTTCGAGTTCTAAAATTGATTTTATGTTCAGAAATTTAGCCGCTATTTAGAAGCATAACTCTCAAGTAAATTATTTTTTTCGAGATATTGAGAGATTTTATTTTCTTTGCATTCGTATTTATGTGTAGGTATACTAGCTAGGTACATACAATTATACCATAGCGAGTAGCAACTGCGCTCCACGGTGAAATGGAAAGCGTTTGCGCAACCGAGCCGCCTGTATCACTCTGTGCATGTGTGTGTGAGCGCTTGTTAGACACCAGTAACTACACTGTGTTGCGTACTAACACTATTGAGTAACATATTAGAACTCTACAATACATCGATATTTTTCGATCATTGAAAAATATGAAAAATATATATTTTGTAACGGTAATTAATGTAAATGACATATCATAATAGGTATGTTCAGACTGCGTTAGATACCGCAGACAATAAACGTGTAATTGAATCAAACAGAAGGTTGTTAACCCGTATAGAATTAAAAGTGTCGCGTTGCATTCAAAAGCGCATTGCGTATAATAATGTAGAGTTAGTTACGTCACCTAAAACGGGACAGCATTTCACTCTCGGAGCGGAAAGCGCGACGCGGAAGGCGAACTTTCTCTTTTACTGCGCAGAGCGCGCATTGAAAAAAGCGCAAGCGCAGATTATAGAATGAACGAGTAGTACCGCTGCGTCTCGCGCACACAACATTTACGTAACCAAACCACATACGCGCATTACGAAAATGCACTGATATCGCTCGATAAAAATCAGACATTGATACGAAGCTTCCTAAAAGTAGACAGTCTAATCGTAACAAAATTCCACAAATAATAATGTTCAATGTATCATATTATTCTCAAGTTTTATTAGATATTGTTCAGCAAAAATAAACAAACATCAATTAAATGTAGTCGCAATAACAGCACACACGAAATAGTCGCGCGTACAATAACGTGGAAAAATGCCCGCGCGCGAGCGAGACGGCAACAGCGAGTGAGGACGCGAGTGAGCTCGAGCGGAGGTCAACGGCTAGCCGCGGTCGTTGCCCTGCTATCGGAGTGACCTACTGAGCGCGTGACGTCAGCGCCGCACCGCGAGCGCGCTGGCATTGGTTCACCGCTACCGCGCAGCGCCATCTACCAGCGAGTAGGACAACCATACACACACACACACAGTCATCGCATCATTGTAGGAAATATAATTAATCAATACAATCCAATGCCATTCGCTGTGCGGTTACTGGGACTTGTTGAATAATTTTGTACTTTGGATGTAATTTGTATTATCGCAAGTTGAACATTATTTTATTTTGTTACAGAAGTTGAACTGGAGGGCATTCAAGACCGTTACGTGCAAGTACTTCGCAGTTATTTGGAACACGCCGCCCCTCATCATCCCGGCAGATTACAGGAGCTGTTTGCCAGGATACCTGAGGTGATGAATATTTTATTATAAGTCATACATAGCCGCTTATGTTTATTTACAACATTAATATCACTGCAACATTTATGTGAACACGAATCGGTTGCGAAGGGATAACATAGCAGATTTATCACCGGTCCCGGCGCAATGTAGAGCGTTACCAGTCACAATAGAAAGTACCTTGGAAAGCTTTTGATTTCACGATACTAAGTAACGGTTTCACTTTGCAGATCCAAGCGGCGGCAAACCTGTTGCTGGAGAGTAAAATGTTCTACGTACCGTTCGTGCTGAATTCGGCGGAGATCAGATAGTATATGGCCCAGCAGGGCGTCTAGTTCTCGATGTACGAGCGGCTGACCCCCCGCCCCCGCCCGCGCCCCTGCCGCCCCCGCGTCTTATGATCGCCGCGCCGCCAGCAGCTTGTGTTCAAGAGTCCTCACGGGGAGACCGCCCGCGCCCGCAGTCGCCACGGTCCAGCACAACAGTTCGTACAAATGTTCCTACGTCCGCGTCGGCAACATTCGGACTCGCTCGGACGCGAACTGTCGCTCGCACAGTCGCACCGGCGCTCGCCGCTCGGAGCTCAGCGCTTGCCGCTCGGTGCGTCCAGTGTTCGTCAGTGTTCGGCAGTGATCGGCAGTGTTCGGCAGTCAGACAGGACAGTGCGGTACTTTTACCTTTGTTGAGTTGATGAGTGTATTGGTTTATTGTTTAGTAGAGGAATGAAAACGTCCCAATTGACAGACTGATTTATTATTAAATAGTTATTACGTAAGGTACCAGGGACTTGAATGCGTGTTTTATACGTGGTAGTGTATACTAAATAGTGTTAAATAGAATAAAATATATATTATGTTACTATTTAAATTTGTCAGTCGGAGAATCGCATAATATATTATTTGTGTAAATATAGATATACTTTACAATATAGTTAAGACGTTGTTTTAGACACAATTGTTTCTTGTAACTGAAATATTGCTGTTTTAGTTTGCATTTTATATTGTCTAGGATTAACCGGTAGACTAATTACTGGGTGTGTAATATTGAGAATTTCAATTTAATTTTGTATGACTTGTTCGTATATAGTGTAAGTAGCACTAAGTACCTACTCTCAGTGTTTACCAAGACTGCTTGTATACAACTGTACTGTTTATACACTAACATTACCGGCGCGGTGGCTCGCGCCATCTTATAGTCACAACTTATGCATTTTTATTGCCAATATTTCGAATAACACTACTTGTGCATGTTTCGTTCTGAATGTTTCACTTCTTTGATTCTGGTCTAACTAGATGTAAGTGGCTGCGGCGCTCGCTCGTGTGACGTCACACGCACGAGCACGTCCTGTTAAGCTGTACGCGCGCACGCGGTGACGTCACACAAGCGTGCACCGCGCGCCGACAGCGCACTCTCGATACATTTCTAAGCTGACAACGTTATCTGTACGTGCGTAGGTGCTTCAGACATTTATTGATCTTATACTTTGCTTCCTTTGATGTGTTCAAATGTAATTGTGCTCAATGTAAGTACCGTGATTTTGTTCGGTTATTCAAAATAGTCGTCGTTTCTTTCATTTCATGCAGAGAAAAACATTGTCGCCCTAGAACTTTGTTCTTTTAGTAACCTGTAAATTCAATTATATTGTGTATGTATATTGCGTTCATTCTCGATTGCATAACGTATTTCGTTACACAATATGTTTTATTTGAGAAATCCCGATCATTTCATTTAAAAATCAGACAACATGCATGCATCATTCATCAAAAAGCCATTGAAACCCTTCAAGCCCTCTGAAGCCATCATTTTCGCTTGTCGTTCGTCACTCACCAACAGGGATCTCTCGGGATTCCTGTACATATAGGTATGTACAAACACTAAAACCATAGATATTCCATCTCATCTGTTAACACTACTAACAGGCATTAAACTTCATCAACATTTCATTCATCAAAAGTACATCACTAATACCTACTCGTATCTCCTCCTAACAACACATGAAAAGGCATCTAACAATAGTGATTAAACGTATTTAAAACTAAGTATAAGAGTGAAACGTTACACTGTCAGGAATCACTGCCTCTCATTTTCTTACAATTTATTCGCCGTTATCGTTAAATAACAATCGTATTAATCGTTAATGTTAAATTTTGTAATAAACGTTCCATCAACGGTGAACAGTTACCATTAGCTATAGGGAGGCGATGTAAGCCTTATAAAATTAAGTAATTACAACCAAAAAGTTCGTTCTAAGGACTTAGGTTCTAGTTGATTAGATTTTTTTACGCCTTAGCTTTCTCACGTTCGACGTCGGCGTAAGAAGCCAACAGTAGCCGCATTCTATCTCACATAGAATATACATAGACTAGTTCACAACCTGTGATCACTATCAGTAGTGCAGTGTGCGAGGCAAGGACCACTGCTAGCGTTCGCCGAGGTTGAGGACCCACTCACGCCGGAGAGTACTCGGATACCCTGGAGCGCGCGGCCAGCCTGGCCCCGGCTAGTGTCGGCTGGCCAGTCGACATTACAAACATTATGTATTAGATAATCCTGTTACCTGAATGAGCGATACACGTCCGTTCCTCATCGTGTTACCATTAGTTAAGTGTTAGCGGTTATTAAATGTGTTTTGTACATTATAATTTAGTTTGAATACAACCAGTTACAATACTGCCATCAAATGCCTAAATAGTTTTCAATTTATTTTGTTATATTACGTACGTTTAATTAAGTTAATGACGTTGGTGAAATTATTAGTTAATTGTGATAGTAAACAGTGATAATTATATCGGAGTGGCAGCGCTCGCCGCGAGCCGGTCGCTCGCGCACACTCGGCCGCTCGATCGCTCGCGAACACTCGGTCGCTCGATCGCTCGCGCACACTCGGTCGCTCGCGCGCGTGCTGGTGTGCGCGCAACTTTACTAATATTCGGTCTCACTACGTGAATCCTTCACGATCATTCGGTAACTATATTTATTTATTATTTTTTTTTATCTAACTTAATTATAATTAATTAGTTCATAAAACACCATCAGAACGACGGTGGTAAATCTAAAGTCTGAGGTAAAGATGCCTTTATAGATTTTTAAACATGTAATGACGGATATCGTAAATATAACTAGAATCGCAAATCATGCATCGTTCTACTAATATATATATATGTAAATGATAATGTATGTGAGTAATATTGACACTTATTTTGTTAGTTCATAGCGTATTGTTAAGGCGAAACTAACGGCAGTGTATCAAAAGGGAAATAGATTTGTAAGAATGTTATTGGCGTTGTACAAAGGATAGTATTGTTAGTGTAAACAATGAAATTAGCGCATTACTGGCGAGTACCTAATTAGAATAGTACACGACAGCCCGAGAGGCTAAACATTACACTAATATGTAAATACAAATTATGCTTCAACGTGTAAGGTGGTCGCTCGCTTTCGTTGCACTTCTAAATTATTAGCTGAACTGTGGAATACGGCTTTTTCGCCTCTTCGTCTTATTTACGTATAAAACTCGTAGTAGATAATGATACATTTTTGGATATCAAAATTGACTGACCGATTCATAATAAAGAATTTTAAAATAATTTGCTTGTGCTTGCTATTTTAATTTTAATGAGTTTGCATAAAGTTAGTGGCGTCAGTCTCGGTGGAAAATTTTCTGCCGAGGTCTCGGACGGTCACAACTGGCATACGACTTGCTTGTGTGTGATCAACATAACGAGTTTACCCTAAACCACCTCTTTATATTCATGACTGAAACGATTAGAACTGCAGTTGTTACAATAAGATGTCAATTAGCAGACTAACGTGGACATAACGCCTAACAGTCTGCGGACGAAGTAGTACCCATCCCTACACCACACAAGCTCGTCGGCCGGTTCGTAGATAATACTGCGAAAATATTTTGACTGATATAGTTATGTAATAAACATAATAATGTTAATATATTTATAAGGATGTAACAAAAACTTAATGCATTTCACAATTTCTTTACAGTCCATAAGAGAATAATTAATTACATCTAAGATATTGTGGCGAAATATTTTCACATTCGTAGAGTAAGGTTTGTTGTGTATAAAAATAGCGTTTCAAGTATTTCGGGTAAAAGAAGGGTTGAACATTTGTGTAAATTAGACATTGTATTAAAATAGTTATGAAATCGAGTGTAACGCCGTAAGAGAATACCTATATATTTGGAAACGTTGACGAGTGTTTGTTGTGTGTAATTACATGTCACAGATGGATATTTGAACTCATAAGTACATATAGATATATATTCTACGAGTTATACTTCATGTTTTAATCAAATAATAACAGTAATCAATTTTGTTACAGTTACATAAACAAACACGTTTCGCTTGTCTTACTAATTTGTACGTTTAGATACATATTATGTCCACGTTTACAAAATTATAATAGATGCTCGAAGTCACTGGATGTAACGTTCACACGCCACGCTGTGTCACTGCAACTAACAAGTGCGTTCGTACTGTATCTACACAAAGTAGCTGTGCATCGTACAAGCGCGTACTGGTGCGTCATATCGCGTACTGGCGCGTAATAGTGCGTACTGGCGCGTAATACCGCGTACTGGCGCGTTATAGAGCGTGCTAGTACGCACTGTGCGAACTGCGGTCGACACTTGGTAGTGTCTACAATTTATTTATAAGAGTTCAATGTGATTGAGTGTGCTGTATTTCACGTATTTAGTTGGGCTCGCTCAATATCAAGACTTATCGCTTTCAGACCTAGCATATACTTTAAGTATTATCGATACATTAGGGTTCTATGTTTATACGTAGCAAATCACATTAGCTGATTGCTGTACTGTTCTCGATGGTATAAAGGCTGTTGTTATAATTCGACCAAGTTAAGATATACAGTGACTGTTAGCAGTATGTACTGAAGAGTTTGTCTACTACTATTGTCTGAATTGTCTCGTTGTGTGGTGCGCCGGCATTAGTCAATGAATGTGTACTGGTTTGCCAAGAGAAGTTACCTACAGTTGTTTAGTTAGCGATGCATAACGTGTTTGTACTTTAATTTGTTTTTTAGTTGTACTCTTGGAAATCAATGGTTAATAATTTAAGAAAATAAATTGTATGTGAAATATATGCTAAATTCTTTTACTTGAAACCTTACGAAACCCTAAGATACATTATAGTTCACTTAATTGACGAGTAATCAATATTTGGTAAGTATTAGTAATCTAATTGACCCCAAAATGTTAATCCGAAATATTAATTGAACACTTCGTGTAAACTGACCAAAAAAATAGGGTCGCTCTATAAAAATGGTTGTTGGCGTTAGTCGCTGACAGCTAGACCCACAGACTATGTTGTACTAACGGCTAGACCTGAATCTCAGCCATATACCGTAATATGGGGTGAATAGGGACAAATCGCGACTTCATGAATAGTTTTAAGACAGTTTTTTGTTGTTTTTTTCTGTTCTGTTTTTGTGTTGTTTTCTGTACCGGCTTTGAAATGATTGAGTCTTCGTGGGATCTTTGTTGTCGAATATAAAACTTTGCAATTAACATTGCGATTTATGCAAAAAGCATTAAAATATATGCCATCCCTATTCACCCGGAATTTGGGGTTAATAGGGATGAGAATAGGGTTAATAGAGAAATTTACTAGGGCTGACACTAGTGTAATTAATCAATTTCTAAGTTTTGCCTACTTAACTCATGTGTAATGAAAAGGTAGCAAGAACCCTAACGGTTAGTCGCAATAAGCATCTAACCATTAAATATATTTTTTATGGACTCATTCACGCCTGTATCCTCGAAAGGGTAGGCAGGGGTGTATCATTAAGTAACATTACATCCACATTTCGCCATTAATTTTTAGGTCCCACTCCCACGTAATAGGGGGCGAGCCTATTGCAGTTACCGGGCACGTCACTCATACTCTGTGCTGCTACTGAGAATTTGGAAAAACCCAATACCTACAGTCCATTCACAGTTATTTTACCTCTGACAAATGTCGATGTTTGTTTGCTTTATGTTGGTATGGTACTCTGTGATGACAGGTATGTTACCAGTGCATAACATTTTACCCAATTTTAGTGGAAACTAGAATGTCCATCTGTAACCACCATGAGTATGTAATGTCAGTCTTATCTATACTTATAGACATTTTTTGAATGCAGAGAAAATCCTTATTTAAATACGTCTATCGCGTTTTTTGTATTAAATAGGTTTTTATGATATGGAAAGTAATTGTAGTCTATATGATTTTTGCAGACAGACTTAAAAATGCCAAAATTTGAGGCAAGAGTGACTGAACGAGGGATTCGGGTTGCAGATAGAATGTATTAGGCTATACAAAGTGTAAGAAAAGAAGTTTTCGCTCAGAGAAACAACTGACAGGAATCCGAGGTGCCGAGAATCTTTTTAGGATCAGATAAAAGCTATGACAGGTACCTATGTGAAATAGGACAAGAGGCAAACAACATTGTCAATTTAGCTGAAGAAGCTTTTCAATCTATCACTGCAGAAGACTGGCATGTGACAAAAACAATGCGAACATGTGCGCCACATTGAAGACAAGCTTCGTGAAACAAATGGGTCTATGGATGCTGCGATGGACGGGTTCATAATAGAATTAAACTATGAGTCTGATACAGAATCTGACAGCAGTTACGAATCAGCATTGGCAGTCCGAGAATCTGACAGCAGCTACGAATCGTCATTGGCAGTCCACATGGATCATTCTTATTCAAAATAAATGTGATAATTAAATTTGCAGTTTTCGTATTTGATAATTAAAACCTCACATTGACGTAAATAGACAAAATATTTATAATAACTATTTATCTTTATAGGAAATTAGTTATTTTGTAAGAAAATAAATGTACATGCGTATAGCCAAAGCCGATATCAAGAGGTTTTGTTACAAACATTAGGTACTTCCAAATATTTAATACGATCGCGTAGGCAATAAAAAAAGTACGTTTTTAGCAATACTGTATATTTAAAATGGGAGTATTAGATACTAAATATAGCAACACAACGCCCAGGTTGGCCAAACTAACAGCTAGAGGTAAAATAACTGTGAACGGACTATAACACTTTTGGCCGATCCGGGAATCGAACCCGTGGCCTCCGAACAGCAGTCGCATACGCTATGCACTGGAACCATGGTCACGCCGGGACTGATGTCATCTCACTAGATGTCATTCACCTGATTGTCCTTGTGAAGAGTGGGTTTCGGCAGCTACCATTACTAAGCTTGTTTTTTATTTTTATCCGATACTACCTAGATATAATCTAGGTATTATACTTGCTGATTTGTGAAATAAATATTTATAAACAAAAACATCATAAAATAAACATAATTATTGCCTATTAAATCGTTTTAACTGTTCGTGACAGCCCTACAAGGCTGTTTCTATTCATACATAAGTCGTTCCTATTCAACTCATTCTCATCCCTTTTCACCCCTCCTTCGTTGTTATTGGTACGAGGGTCAAACTGAAAGTTCTTAGAACTGGCCACTTATAAACAATATAATAAAAAAAATATTCTAAAATTTGAAAATAGAACTCCTTGCCAATATTACTGAGTATATATTTCATTCATTTGTCATTTGTTTTACGATTTGGCAGCAAATTGAAATTTGTCTGTGTCACGTCAACATGAATTTAACACGAGAAAATTTTCGTGCAATGATTTTTTATGACTTTCGATGTCATTTAAGTCAACAAGAAAGTTATGATAGACTACGATTGGCCTTCCACGATGAAGCCCCATCTCGTGCGACTGTTTACAACTGGTTTAATGAGTTTAAACGTGGTCGCACTAATCTCACTGATGATGTACGTGAGGGACGGCCTTCTACGGCGACGACTGAAAATAACATCTGTGTTGTGCGGCGTATGATAGAGACTGACAAAAGAGTGACTTATCAGCAGATTCGGACAAGCTTAGGCATCGGTATGAGTCAAGTGCACAAAATCCTCCACGAACATTTAGCGGTCAGGAAGCTTTGCGCCCGGTGGATACCTCATAATTTGACTAAGGCTCAAAAACTCCATCGTGTGGATTGGTGCCGTAAAATGATTGAAAGATTTAACGGAGGTGACTCAAATGCTGTGTTCGACATACTAACAGGTGACGAAAGCTGGATTTACTGTTATGATCCTGAAACCAAAAGACAATCTGCTCAGTGGGTGTTTCCTTTCGAGGAGTTGCCAACTAAAGTGAAGATAGATCGAAGTGCGGGAAAAAAAATGGTGGCCTCGTTCTTTGGAAGGATAGGTCATTTCGCAACAATTGTGTTAGAGGATCAAAAAACAGTTTCTGCAGAATGGTACACTACCAATTGTTTGCCACTTGTCTTGGAAAAAGTTCGAGAGAAACGACCTCGCAGTAGGATCCTCCTTCACCACGACAACGCCTCGTCGCACACCGCCAAGCGAACGATCGACTATTTGGCGACATCAAACGTTGAATTACTGGGTCACCCGCCGTATAGCCCCGACCTCGCGCCTTGTGATTTTTATTTATTTCCTAAAATTAAAGAAAAACTTAAAGGAAAGCGGTTCATGAATGCTGAAGAAGCGGTGGCTGCGTATCGCGATGCCATTGAAGAGACCCCTAAGGACGAGTGGGCAAAGTGCTTTTCCCAGTGGTTCCATCGCATGCAGCGGTGTATTGACGTCAATGGACAATATTTTGAAAAGATATAATAAAACTAATAACTGGCTAATGTAATCAGTTTTTTATTTTCTAAGAACTTTCAGTTTGGCCCTCGTACCTGATACGTCCCCATTGACCCCAAAAAGAACAGATTTTCCATCACTTTCTAATTTATTTAAAATAATTAAAATTAATCAAGACAGCTGACTTAATTTTTTTGTAGATGATGGCGAAAACTGTAAACAACTTATTTAAAACGTATTTGTCTGCTGAAACTTTGAAATACATTTTAGAGCGCAAAGTTTCTGACACCGTAAATAATTGGCATCGCGGTAAGTTATTTTCAAATGGCTCATTTGAAGGATTGCAGCTAATGTCAGGCTTCATCAGTGTTGCCATAATGGCTCCCAAAGATCTACTCTAAACTCACAAAAAAATATGTACATGTTATAATAGATTGGTACTAATATAGAGCGTCAAAAACATTTCCTGGTTTTATCCCTATTCACCCCTTGATCCCTATTCACCCCATTTTACGGTAGAATATATTGAGGCCAAGAAAGGGCTCAAAAGATTTACCTGACTATAGAAGCGCGGACACGTCGCGATTCTCTCGCTCGTGGAGACTAGTGTTGTAAAAATACCGTATAATACCAAAAGGCTATGTATTAAACCGGTATTTTATTATAACTTACGGTATTATTGGTATTTTATGTATTTTATATTCTGATTCAGTTTTGAAGACCCTGCGATATTGCGACAAGTTCTAGTTTAAACCATTAAATATATTTTAAGTTACGATCGTATTCTTTGTTTTAGAATCACTAATTTTAAAATTTTGGAATTTTAACTTTTGGAAGAATTCATTGCAAAGTCCGAAATCGCTTAGACACATCACGTGTTTCTAAATTGGAATCGATTTACGCGAATCTTCGTCTTCGTAACAGCACATTCGAAGTTAAAGAAAGTGGTGATGAAGATGATTCAACTGAAAGTACGTTGCTAGAATACATTAAGTACTGCTCCGTCATCTACCGAGAACATAGCAACACACGAGGATTTTTATTTGAGGATGAAGAGCCTCTAAGTCTCGGATTTTTGAACTAGGAAGACAAAAGGCGTGGGCCAACGTCTGTGCTTTTCTTATGGATCTTGTATTAAGGTTCGGGCTGTACGTGTCTGCACGCAGAGAGGATCATAATTTAATTTTTAGAGAGATGATGCAAATAAGTTTGAGGACGCCTTTGCTCTGACGTAACTAAAAATGTTACGTGTTTTTCTTTAAATAATATTTTGACTGTTTTTAGCGTATTTATAGGTAAAAGTTTCGAAATACGTCGCCGTTTTTCGGGGTTTTGAGTGATTGGAGGGGGAGGAGGGGAGGTCTCGGAAGCACCCCTCACCATTTTCACTTGCCGGAAATACTTGGTTTCCTCTGAAAAAAAAATATCTCCAAACATCGGTGTGTATGGCACTGCCAACTTCCACATTCTTCACACTAGTTTAATAAACTAAGGTTGGCCCAAAAAAACCAAAAGCAGGGCTCCTATTTTTGGGTTAAGGGTCAAAAGAGAACCTAACAGAACCTATTTAGTTACTTATTACAGCGCACCTAACCCTAGGCACTCGAAAGCAATGACGCACAAATTTGACCTTAGCTGTCAATATCATCATTCCAAGATGGCGGGTTTACGTTTCGTTACACGTTTTTCACATAAAACCTAAAAATGATATTTGTAAAACTGAACTAAAGTATAAAAACTACGTTCCGTTTTGCATAATTGCCGAAGTATTTAAGAATTTAAGCAAATTCATTAAATATATTTAGGTACGCAACTCCGGCAGCCAAAATTACTTTTAGGGGATTAAAACTAACTCCCTTAAGCCCCCTACACCACCAATACCCTCAAATTCGGGCGACTCGTTTCGAAACCCAACCCTATTTTTATGGTAATGTTGTTGTAGCTAATAGCAATTAATAATAATACAAACTTAAAATATAATTTCAGGTTTTATTCCTGTGCAATTCCACCGTATTCAGTTTTTTAATGATTACTATGATCATTTACTTCAAAAATATAGAACAATTGATTAATACATAAAATACCGTAGTAAATGGTATAATACCGTATTATACGGTATTTTTCGTTTAATACCTTTCAATACAAATGGTTATACCGCACTTACATCTCTAGTGGAGACATCGCCTTAGGCGGTCTTGCGTACGGGTTCCTCAAGCCGGTGCACGCCGAACGTCCGCCGAGCGCATGCCGCACATCCTCATCATGTTTGAGCACAGCGCATGCCCAATGTGAGGAAGACAAGACTCCTGCCCATAGATGATATTATACTATAACTAGAGACTCCGGCCAATATTACTACCTACTCTAACCTGCTATAATACATTTCAATGTGTGAAAAGCGCCATCTAGCGGCGAATAGTAAGACCTCATTACATTAGTATAGATATTACTACTAGATGGCGATACACGTATCCGTAGAAAATAAATACTATTTACATTCATATTTTATACACTAACATAATACTGCTTTATCTCAATACAGCCTACATACTTACACAAAATGTTTGTATTATTATATCTTATACGTACACTTATTTATGATATCTATCTGTAAACTTTAGTCAGTCTTTTTCTTTTTCGCTCTATGACAGTTAGAATTTTACTCTATGCTCTATCTATGCCTTTCTGTCAAAATTGTCTGCCGCTTGCCACATGTCAGACAATAAATAGTTGCACATTTCTCATTTTATAACGTAAAACACGCCTAAAAAATGGTAAGTAATGCTGCGTAATCGCATTTGAAACTTGTATGATGCAAAATATATGCCATCGCTGCGTTTATCAAGAAATATGTAAAACAAACATGTTGCATGGTGTCATGATCATGAATAATTCTGTTTTCAGAAACCTCTTATGCTCCAAGGGCACGAGCGTGCCATTACACAAATCAAGTACAACCGTGAAGGTGACTTGCTGTTCTCGGCTGCGAAAGATGCGAAACCAAACGTATGGTGGTCTTTGAACGGCGAGCGCCTGGGCACTTTCAATGGACATGGTGGCGTCGTCTGGTGCCTTGACGTTGATTGGCAAACCATAAACCTCATCACTGGAGGAGGTGACAGTTCCTGCAGGTTTGTTCTCTTTTTTAAATTACGGTAATACATTGTACCTGCTGAGGTTAAGTAGGTGTTGTATTTTTAATAATGAACCTTTAACAGTATACTCTGAATACCTAAATTTACACTGCTTTTTGTGAAAAGAGCAACAAAAAATGTGTAAATGTTGGTAAAGACAAATAACAAGCTGTTAGGATAAATAATAAACTAAAGATAAATAACAAACTATAAATGAACACACAGCCTTCTAAATCTTGAACACAACGATGTATTTTAGCTGTAAGTATTGCATGCATGAAATAAATAACCAATATAAGTGAAATATTTTGATATAAGTACCTACAATATTATTCATCATCATCAGCCCTTTATACTGTCCCACTGCTGGGCATGGGCCTCTTCTCACTATGAGAAGGGTAAGGCCGTAGTCCACCACGCTAGCCAAGTGCGGGTTGGCAGACTTCACATGTCTATCGAGAAACATCATTATGGAGAACTCTCAGACATGCAGGTTTCCTCACGATGTTTTCCTTCACCGTTTAGTAAGCGATAATTAACAATTTAATACGCATTTAACTCCGAAAAGTCATTGGTGCGTGCCGTGGATTCGAACCCGAGACCCTCTGCAATGCAGTCTGTTGGTCTCTCCACTCAGCTATCGCTGCTCACACAATATTATTGTTATGTCTCAAACCCTTAAAAGATTTTTTATATCATAATGTTATAATATAATTTTCCTGTTCAACACATTTTCAATAGAAATAACATTGTTACTGCCTGTTTTAATGACACATAACGATAAATTTACTAGGTATTAGGCAAACTTGAGTCAAGTTAAATAATAATAAATTTTTTTGCTTATCCAAATCAAAATATAATTTTACTATAGTAAAAAATTACGTATTGATAAAATAATAAACAAATTCTGTAACATATTGTTTGTGGTTTCAGATTATGGGACTTGGAGACTGGCAAGAACATAGCTACAATAAAGTCAAACTCTTCAGTGAGAACATGTAACTTCAGCTTCAGTGCTTACCAAGCTGCTTACACCACAGACAAAGCTATGGGTCATCCTTGTGAGGTAAATACCACTAACCATATACTACATAGTGGGAACCTGAGTAGCTTAACAGTGACCACACATTTCAATACCGGAAATATGAAATAAGTCAGGAGAGCCGAAATAAGAATACTTTTCTTAGACAAGGTTTGTACCTAACATTATTTCATATTCCCGGTATTGTAGGCATGAGACCGATATATCAAAACGAAACTGAAATCCGATTGCAGTCATAAATCGTATCGTATCGATATTCCAATATCAGAAAACCGATTTTAGAAAACGCAAAACAATACCACGATAACTCAAACAATCTAATCCAAACCAAATGGAAACTGTGCAAGCGCAACCAAACTACAAAGTAAATCTAAAGCTTACGTTTTCCATAGTTTTCATATTCATTTGTTCTCTTTTTTTTGAATTTCATATCCTTTTCTTTCTTACTTAGTGATCTGTTTAAAGAGCAAAAGAGATGAAGCGAATCGATTGTCATAACGCACGACTACGGCTTGCTTGGCGCAAGCCGTAGTCGTGCGTTATGGATTTTGGCGGTTTTATGAATCGCAGATTGAATATAATAAATAAAACTAAACATCGAGGCGATAAGATCTAATTCAGATTGCAACTATTTAATGTTTGTTTTGAAAATTGCAAATAATTTTAATAGTTATGAGGGATTAATGTTTGGAGAGTTTTGACTTGATCAATGTTTATTTGTTCACTTGACCTAGGTGACACGTGCAGTGCGGTGCGCGCGTAATAATAATTAAGTACCTATATTTGGTTTTCGTGAAAGTTATAATATTAGGATTTAAAAAGTTTTATTGTTACGTTGTTAGGATTGTAAAGAGTAAATAAATAGAAACAATTTGTGTTGTGTAATTTTAGTTTGTTTGGCAACTGAGTTTTTTAAGAATTAGCTTAAAGTAGTAAGTAAGTTAGGATTGTAAAGTGTAAACAAATATAAACAATTCGTGTTGTGTAATTTTAGTTTGTTTGGCGACTGAGTTTTTTAACACTTATTTTAGGTAGTTAGTAGGGTTTTTTTTTTTATATGTCACGCAAACCAAGCGAAATATGGACGCATGACATGACAATACAATAAGAATTCGATTGTTTGCGTTTGTCTACGCAACTAGTAACTACGCTCGTCGCTCAGACATCCGCTACAGAAATCGATTTCTAAAATCGGTTTTTGAAATCGATTTCAGTATCTGAAATCGAATTTGTATCGGTTTGCGGAAAAATCCGAAAACGCCCATGCCTATGGTATTGATTTATTAATAAGTATGCTGGCTGTAAAGATTTTGACATTTTATAAGTATTTTGTCTGAGCTGGCATTAAGATATTATTATAAGTCTATCTAGTCTCTGAATTTTGAATTATCTGTAAAAATTGGTTAACTAGATTCATACTACAGTGGTCTACACACATCCCTAAATCAGAGGCAATATCGGGCCGGTGGTGGGGACTGTCCTAGATCGTACCCGAAATCGCGTTGTTTGTAGGCAAATCGGCAACATAATTATTTTTGTTGACCCTAACTCTGAAATGGGTTCGGGCGAGCTCATGATTTAGGGGCAAAAATCGTGTAGGGGGCGTTGTCGTGTCGTGTGTAGCGTGATCGGGCCGATTTCGCCGCAGTATGCCTGGACGCCAGCGTGTGCGGCGGACTGCAGCAGCGACAGGTCGAGATTTTATTTCGAGCGTGCCTGTGTGTGCGGCGCGGCGAGATGACTACTATAGAAAATGTAGAAGGAGAAGTAGCGGGAGGCTTGGACGAAAACCTTCGAGCTCTATAAGGAGTTGCCCTATCTATGGGATAAGAAACATGAAGATTATTTTAATCAACATATGAGGCAGGAGGCTTTCAAAATGCTTTTGCAAGTTTTTAATGAAGAGATTGGCAAAGAAACTATGCTAGCCGATTTAAAGAAAACCTTTAGAATCCCAAATCCTTCTTTTTCTTTTTTTTTTTACTTGCACCGTAGGAAGAGCCAAAGCGATGCCTATTTTTTGTTGTTTGGAAAGCGTCGGCGGCATCTTATCGATGAGCGCTCTGCTACACAGTCGGTTACGTACTAGCTGACAGGGACGTGTGTAAAGTCGTAGCCGATTTTCGCTCTCCCGATATTGCCTCTGATTTTAGGCCGTGTGTAGACCAATTAATTATGTTATGATATGCTGGTTAATAGTAGTGTCAGGCTTCACGTATATTTTTTTTAACAGGAATTACAAATATTTTGCATTTATCATACTACTAGACTCCGTCTGCAGCCTCCCTCCTGGTGGATATCACAATAGCATATACAGTATAGCCTATTTGTTATTTTAATGTTTTAGCTATATTACTACAGTTTCATCTAAATAGTAAAAACATTCATCCATCCTCACAAACTTTCTCCTTATTATAGTCTTATATGTAATTTCCAGGTATTTGTTATTGATACAAGAACAATAGATGAGTCCATGTCTGGCCAAGCTCCCATCCTGAAGTGGGAGATCACAGAGTCCAAAGTCACCTCCATGGTGTGGGGCATCAATGACGAGACTATCATCACAGGACATGAAGCTGGAGACTTAATACAGTGGGATCTCAGGGTAAGTCACACTAAAACTTTATAATCTAAATAAGATATTCAAAATCTGTATAACAGACTGGAAAGTTCCTGATTGAAAGCTTGCAATATATGAGTTAAATTGTCACTATTGACTGACCCTAAAACTACTGGTCACAAAGGTAAGCTGAAATTTGGCAAATATATGTGCATAGGGGTGCACTAAGAGGTTCCCAAGGGATCAAGCAAATGGTTAAAATATCCTCTTGTCTGTAATAAAATTATAATATATTCACTATAGCCTGTGTCTTTGCCCGCGTGGAAGTCAGTTATCGATGTAAAAAGGATGGCTTATGTCACTCAGCATCCTCGTAACTTTCGCACACAAAAATCATACTATAACCACAGTATAAAGAGCATACAGTAGTTTGACGCCTTTGATCTCGAAGAAAAAGCCGACAACGTTTAGACAAGGGTAAGGAGGCTAGGGCTGCCACATGTAAACAATACCTACTTATTCAAATACCGTCTATTTATTATAGAAAAATAAAACAATTGCTACGTTACATGAATATTATACTGTAAATCGCTTATTTATTATATTACAATAATTAACGATAAATAATTATTATAAAACAGTTAGCATTTTTTCGTGAGGTGACATATTTCATCCCACAGTTGTCGTGGGAGGCGGTTAAGAATATGAAGCATTTTTCATTTGGTCTTTATCATACAAACCAAGTTAAAATAAAGCGATTGACATAGCGGTTGTTAAATGGATGGGTAACCGTGGGATCAGCTTGCAGAGCCTATATCGATATGAAGTATTTTGCAGATTTATTTTCGTGCAAACTACGTCAAGGTAAAGCAATAGATACCACGGTCATTTACTGGATGGGTCTCCGGGCTATGAGGTTACGGAGAACATGTGTGGGGTTTATAAAAGGGGGCCAAAAATATGGTTATTTTTGAGCTAAGCCGCGCCGTTACCAAGATACATAATAATATGTGATAGGTACTTACCTAATCCGTGTGGTGACGGATTAAGAATACGGAATGTCACCACCCCATATCATCCCATGGGTGTTGTAAGAGCCGACAGAGGGAGCATATTATGCAGAGAACAGCACTGTAAGAGAAGGAAAACTTGATACAAACCCTATACCAACCCGTTTGGCCAGCGTGGTATAGTAGGCCAATTCCTCCTTTCAAAGGAGAGGCCTAGTCCAGCAGTGGACTGTTAAAGGCTGATGATGATGACTTACCTAATACGAAAATACTAGGTACTTATTGCAAGAAATTAAAATCACACTTGAATTGAATATTTCTTTAAAACGCATATTTTCTTACGTCTGCCTTGTTGTTTACGCACAGTAATTACTACTTTATTCTGTGACTGGGCCAAACATGAGATATCGTAAAATGTCAGTAGATTAGTAGGTACGTGCATATTATTTTAAGTGGTTAGGTATAGGTAAATACATTTCAAAATAATTTAAATACTTAATTATAATTAATGAAATTTTATTTTTTGGTGTAAGTAAATTGATGAAATCGCAGATTTTTTTAATCCTTATTTCTTTAAATCTTTAAGCAGCATAAAGCATTGCAATGTCTCAGTACAAGTCGTATGCAGCATCTAAATTAATATTCATACGCAAATAAATAAGTAACGAACAAAAAACAAGCACGCGCCAGCCCCCAAAAATATGTACCTAGTTGGGAACTAAGGCGACATACGTAAGTAGGTACCGCTCTTCCCGCGTCTCACCTCTTGCCCCCCGCACGATTGACCCGTCTAGACGCGTTCGTCGAACGACTGTATGGATTATTTGACTGTGCTATAACATTGCTTAACTAGGACATGCAAGAAAGACAAACAATATGACTTTATAAAGTAGTATGATAGATATATCCAAAACGAAATGTTTTGGATATATCCATCATACTACTTGTAAAAATTAAGCTTATCAAATACTATATTCTTTACAGACGGGGAAGAAAATTCACTCTATAAAGGAACACACACACCAGATCAATGACATGCAACTGTCCCGCGATGGAACCATGTTCATCACAGCGTCCAAGGACCAGACCGCTAAGCTGTTTGACACAAGCTCCCTCGAGCTGCTCAAGGAATACAAGACTGAGCGACCGGTCAACTCCGCCGCTCTTAGCCCCATCCTCGACCATGTCGTATTAGGAGGTGGTCAAGATGCTATGGAAGTAACCACCACTTCTACCAGACAGGGTAAATTCGATGCCCGATTCTTCCACCTGGTATTTGAAGAAGAGTTTGGCAGAATCAAGGGTCATTTCGGTCCCATTAACAGTTTGGCCTTCCATCCCGATGGCAAGAGCTACGCGTCCGGTGGTGAGGACGGCTACGTCCGTGTGCAGAGTTTCGACCAATCTTACTTCGATTACACCTTTGATTACAACAGAGAGTAATTTACACTATAAGGAAGGTATTAGTAACGTTAATCAATATTGTAAATGTCAATAAAACTGTTTTTTATTAAATGGTCAATTGTAGTTTTCTTGATTTAAGTTTATGATACTTCACCACAGAATAGATAGTACTAACGTACAGAAGGATCACTTCGCAAACCAATTTATAGAAATGGCGACTCTTGGTACTAAGCAACAAAGTGCAATTCAGCTCGCAAAAGCACTCAGTGCTTAACGCGATAAGTATTCACCTAACCGTTCCCGCTCTTTTCTAACACATAACGCTGTCGCTCTCTGGCGCAGAGTGGCGCGCTAGCTAGGATTGTCGACTTGCCGCTGCTACTATAATAATTATTTATTCATCGTCTATCTACCTACTTGACAAAGTAATAATAAATAATTATCCTATATCCTATAAGTATCCTGTCCACTATTTGAGCTCGTAGAACAAAAACCACAAAAATTCTGGTCGTTTACATTTTCAATATACTAATTCTTAGTTATTCCCTAAACGCGTAGACCGATTTACATAACTCAAACAGATAAATTGGTTTTTGAACTAGATCTTTAATTTGACACCATAATCGTTGGGATATCTCAACAAACAAAAAATCCAATTTTCAAGTTGCTCTCGACACACATCCGTTAAATGAGCAATACTTTGCACCAGACTTGTGATGAGAAATTTTTGTTGTTCACTATTAAAATTCACGTTATTAGCAAGCTCTGCGCGCGAGCGGTGACAACCGACTAACGACGCGGCTTGGAAGCCGCGCGAAAGTGTAGGCACTTATCCCTGTAGGTACGGCCGAGTGAAGAAGGCCTGACTTCACTTCTACGTCATGTTGTCGGAATTGGACATTTTGCGACTAAACGCCTTCGATAATCTCAGTCATTGAACAAAACTCAAATCTCTTTGATCTTTTGCAGGCCTTGGATATAATGAACTACTTATCAAATAAACCGTTTATCACCGCGCTGTGTAGGTAATGGGTTCGATTCCCATGGGAGACAACACAGATCCAGAAACTATTATTTTAAACCGAGATGTTGTTTGTGTCATTCGGGACATAGGATTTATTCCTAGTGCGGAACAAGTCTTTAAAAAGTCGGATTAGAATTTGGTAAACGGCAGATCGCTCGAGCGCTGCACGCGCGCTCTCAACGCAACCGATTGCATACAAAAAAACTGAAAAAAAACGTTGGAGCGGCACGCTAACGCTGCTTTAGTCAGAATTTAGATCTGGACACACCCTCAGTCTACCGTGAAGATTTCTGACAGTCGGTATGGGTCAGTAGGTTCGAATATAAGAAAGTACTTACTAACTCTGAGCCATATAATATTGCCAGGGCCGGCTGTTCCGTCTATACGGTGAGCAGACGTTTCAGGATCTAGGGTGGACAGCGTTGCTAGAAAATTTATTTTTAACGACCGAAAGAAGGCTACGGAAAACTGATTTTGCAACAACCTAAGTCTGTTCAATGGACGGCATCAAAAAACGCTATCCCTACAAATTGTGGATGTCAGAGACCAGTCACTGTGGAGAATCTCATATTCAAGACTAAGTCCTGCTATGATTTTAGGGAGAGGGATATTGACCCTTAACCCAAAAATAGGAGCCCTGCTTCGCAGGGCTCCTATTTTTGGGTTAAGGGTCACGTTGACGGTTGTCACGTACTATACTGACAACCGTCAACACGCCAGTTGGAATCGGCACACGAAATCCTTAAGAAATGCGCTCTATTATGTCAATATGTATTCATTGCTAATAGCAATGAATACAGATTTAAGGTAAACGCACACTTATCCGTGCCGAACAAGTCGAACGACGAACGATTCGACGCGGGCAAGTGTGCGAGGTTTCATGAGATTTCATATACAGAATTCTAAAATTCGTTTCGTTCGACTCGTTCGGCTCGGATAAGTGTGCGTTCACCTTTATACATAGAACCGCAGTTCTTAAGGATTTCGTGTGCCGATTCCAAGTGAAGTTTGGCGGTTTGGCCCCAGTTTAGTTCCGTCTCTCTTGCTCTCGTAGTTAAGATACACCATCTCTCTTGCTGTTACACTGGGAGAACAACTGCCACGTCGCCAAGCGGCAATTTGGATCGCAGAAAGTTAGTCTTCACAGCGCCCGTAGGAAATGCGCCTCTATGTAAATATCTGAGCTCTTTGCTAATAGCTAATAGCATGGCAGCAAACGTATGATATTGAAAACAAAGTATTGTATGCAACAATTTATTATATAAAACATTATTTCATTACACTTGCGGAATACTTTAACTTATATAAGACCTTAGAGGAAGTAAGGTGTGGTGTGTTGTGGGGGCACTTCTCTTTCGCTGTCGGGTACCGCTTGGAATAATTTCGCGGTTCTGTCGTTCACTGTGTTGAATTCTAGTATCGAGGCCACGTTGCCGCAGCGGTAGCAATAGTTGGGGGCGGACCATACCGTCACCAAGCGCTTGTCAAACATGTATTTGTAACCTGAAAGAATAATGAATTATTATGACCATAAATGTCCTCCTGGCCGATTTCGGCCACGGCGGCTTGTCTATATATGAGATTTACCATCTGCGCGGGACATATTATAGTGCACAAGTGTGTGCGCGTAAGTGCACTCTCTATTCTCTCACTATCATAGTCCGATGGGACGCCACATGCGACACGACCGGAGAGAGATTGGGCGCAGGACCAACGCCTTAACGTGCTTTAAGAGGCATGGGGGTGTGACACCGCCAACTCCCTGACTCCGAACTTCTATTGGATAATTCCTAACAGAAAAACCCAATATCACTTTTTGTTCGACCCGGGAATCGAACCCGAGACCTCATGATCCGCAGTCGCTTACACTACCGCAGGACCACAGAGGCAGTGACCATAAAGCAAGATAAGGGCAAGCGATAAACTAATAGACAACTACCCAGAAGGTCTAGAGTTAAAACCCATGTTGCGCTTCATTGACTTCTCGAAGTTAAACGCATCATCATAATATATCAGCCGAAAGACATCCACTGCTGGACATAGGCCTCCTCCAAGGCTCTCCACATAGACCGATCCTGTGCCACCTGCATCCATACGCTGTCCACGAGCCCAACAAGATCGTCAATTGTTAAACTCATATTAGATTATTTTTCATCAGTTGCCCCATACCTCTAGGAGCACCTTAAGCACTCAGGCCCGGCGCATAGGTATGAAGATCTCTGACAGTAGTTATTTGGACTGAATATACTATCAGTGGTCTAAATGGGTCTACACCATAAAATATCGCTATCACTTTGGATTATGGAGATCAGACGACAGCAGCTCTGAGGAAAAGTTCATATGTCGTAAATTCTGATTGGATTAGAAAGCAGACCTCCGTTTCGAAGGCGAAAAACTTGGACGCAACAGGCACAGGGTAATGAGGATGACTTATTTCGCTAAAATATTAAAGCATAATGTTAATTACCGTCATTTACTAACTGATGAGCTCGACAAATTAAATTTAGGTCATTATAATTCATAAAAAGCTCTGTGACATAGCTGCCGAACAGCCAACCCGCGCCTCGTGGACTCACAGACCTGAAAATATAGTTTATTGTGTTATGTAATGTATTATGTTCAATGAATTATTCAAAATGTAGTCATGGAAATGAATTTATGATAAATGGTTATTACATAGTCATATGTTAGTTCTTATTCAGAATTTACTAAAGGTCTGTTGAAACTGTATACAGTGTATTGTGTGTAAGTCTTCGAAAGACATTTTAGAATCGTATTCAGTATTTGATTCCCGTTAAATAAACATATAGCCTCAATTTTTGAACTACCACTTATACGAAAGACATGAACATGGAGCGCGTGCAAGAAACACTAGCAATAGCACGAACTTTCAAAGTTTTCAAACTTATTCTTTAAAAGCACGAGTTAGTATGAGTTTTTCACTCGATCGTTACGGTGACGATAGAAGTCACCGTAACCATCGAGTATTGACGAGACGTCGACGGGAACAATTTTTATACAATTTCTAAAAGCGCCCCTAGCGGATAGTACCAATCAGTAGAGGAGCTCGGGGGCGCATTTAGAAAATGTATGGAATTTTTTCCCGTCGACAAGTCACTACACTCGCGGACACGCAAATCGACTCAACCCCTACTTGCACACATAAACTTATTTTTTGATAAAAGTATACAAGATAATAATAAAAATTATGTAATTTTAAAGGGTATTCCAAGCTTTAAAATGACATATAATTTTTATTAATATCTTGTATACTTTTATCAAAAAATAAGTTTATGTGTGCAAGTAAGGGTTGAGTAGATTTGCGTGTCCGCGAGTGTATATTATAGTCACGGTGACAATCGAGTGCAAACTCGGACTAAACCCACTGTATGTACCAAACTTGTCGAAAACAAAAGCGCTCTCAAATCTCACCCTTTGCTTGTGTAGTGAGAGAAGACTAATGTACATATGTTACCAAATTTTTCATGCAACATTCAGTACCCCGTTTATTTTCAGCATATTTATGAGTATTTATAAAAATTTTATCAGTTTTATTAAAGGGACTGAGGTGGGTCAAAATAAGTTTGATGACCAATAATGTATCCAGTATAGTCTGTATGTGGAAACAAAATATGGTCCAGGATTACAGTTAGGGTGACTTAATTAATCTGATTTATGATTTAGAGCTAGAGGAAAATGAAGGAGAGACTCTCCTTCATTCCATCATGGCAAAATGATAAAGGTGATGGAGATGATGTTAAATGAATACTTACCACATTTTAATATCAGCTGGATCAGACCAAAGTAAATCACAAAACGCGCCTTTGTGTGGTATTTGTTGATTTCTATCAATACATCGAATTTGATCTAACATTGATATTTCTGGCGAAAGTCCTCCATGCACACATAGGACAGTTTCATCTATTATCTGTAATAAACACATTATTTTAGTGTAACATGAATATGGCTTCAACACTACTTACAACTACTTACTTTAGCCTGACTAGGCTGGCCGTTCATAATAGGCCAAAAGTAAAGCTGGGAAACCTTAAGATTTTGAGGTGATCCCTTGTCACCAATAATGTTTCAAGCTGCTCTTGTTAAAAATACCTAGCACATATAGATATGGAATAGCTTTGGCCTAAACATAAATAGTAAGCAACTAAACCATTAAAAATAAAACTAACATCTTTAAGAACTTGCAATCCAATGGCAGCAAGTAGAGCACAGCCGTTTCTGACTGGTACCCTATAGACAACAAAGACCCAGAGATTTAAGACTGAAGGATAATGTATGACAGAATGCAATAGAAACTGAAAAAGGCAGAAGAGGAGCTATACTGACCAATGTTAGAAAAGTCGTAGATACATTTCCACGTAGCAATCAATCCGTACAAACGGTACACTAAGGCATACATAGATAACTCCATATTGTATTTTAATTTCGGTTGACAAGATGTGTCAGTTTCACTATGAGGTCAGCTTGCGACGTCACACACACATATGTCAGACTTGCCAACTGGGTTATGTTTAGTGTCCTGCTTTTGGTATGCCTATAACGTATCTACTTCTTTTTACTTGTAACATCATTGATACTGACTATAAAAAAATCTTACTGCAACTGCAAATAATATTGCTGGAAAGGATTTTATGCAATAACTTCTTTGTTAAAGGACTAAGAATCTTTGATTCACTGTCAACTTTACATGTTTTGCTGTGTTTACATAGCACATTAGCAAAAGCTTGTTGTAGGCCTCATTTTGATAGTGTAATATTTTATCTGTACCTAAATTAGTTGTAAAGGATAATGTGTAGCACTGTATGGAGCCTGTACCCAAAAACAAATCAACTGTTGCATTATTGAACATACCTGGTTTAAGTAACAAAATTTTGTTGTATATCTTTTTTTTCCTCATGTCTGAATTCACTTATTCATACATGCTGTCATATAATTCATTAAACTACTCTATGAGTTTTCCTCAGGGTACACTTTTACCCATTTTCCTTTTCTGTAAATGTATAAAGTAAACAAATAATACTTACTGCTGCAACAGTGAGTAAATCAAATACTCGACAACAATCCTTCCAGGCGTTTGCATTTCCATATTTGTTAAGGCATTCATCATAGAAGCCATACACTTTAGTTATTTGACATGTTTCATGGTTACCTCGCAGTAAAATAATTCTGAAAGAAAAATTGTTTACATTTACACATTGTGACAATTTTGATATGTTTCTATAAAACTATGAGGTTGCCACCTGCAACATTCTTGCAATCTTACTATCATCTAACTGATCAGATATTGGGAAGCATATTGATGTAAGGAGCTCAAGATTGTTTTATTTTATATGTACATATATAGTCACCTAGTAAGTTTAATTTGCTCAAGGTTATTGTATGTGGAGAGCCCTAGGAGAGGCCTATCCAGCAGTGGAAATCCTTTGATCAAGATGAAGATGATGACTCTATGTAAAATAAAATTACGAACTACAGTAAACTGTAATTTTTACCAACTCATCCAGAGTTGGTAAAAATAGTAGGACATTGCAATTGTAACCCAGTTAGAGTTGGTTTGTAAAGTTTCTTGCCATTATAAGATCTTCCTGTTGTGATTTGCCTCATCAACACTAGTGAACTAACTAACCTAACATTCATAATTTTAATTACAAAATTTAACAATAAATAATGATACATTTTATGTTTTACTGTTAAACCATAGTATTAATTAATGTACTTTATGGATTTACACTGTTCCATCATCACAATTTTAATATTGTAAAGATGAATGGAACCAACAAAGTATTTTGTAATACAGTATACCCATCAAATTTAATGGACATAAATGTAACCTAATAAGGAAGATTCTTTGGAAAAAAAATCATAATAACTTACATTGAAGATTAGTTGGGCTTTATAAATGTTTATAAAATAATAACATACCTGTCTGGATACCTCGCTTTCAATGCCATAAGCAAAGTTAAAGTTTCTAAGCTGTAGTATCCACGGTCAACATAATCTCCCATGAATATATACTTTGTATGTGGTACTTGACCACCTATGTGGAATAATTCCTCCAGATCATAGAACTGCAATACAAGTACAAGTAATAATACATGGTAGTTTAATATTGCATTATCATAATGACTCAGTCTATGAGATAAGCATAAAAATAATATAATTAAAATAAAAACAACAAAATATATATTGATAATTACAATATTTTGTACACAATAATGATGAACTCTTAAAAATATTTTAACTTTTTAGGTTTTAAAAGTATTCAATGGAATACAATAATTCAATAGGTGATACCTACATGTCTTGGACTTAGTTTGGTCAGCTAATTGAAATATGATGAAAATATTGATTATATACTATAAAATCGGGCGTTTATAACTACTTACCTGGCCGTGTATATCACCGCAGACAGTCACAGGTGTCTGGACCGGTTGAACGTTGGGCTCCTCCAACAATAAATCACACACAATATTGCATAGCTCCCGTAAATCATCTTCAGGCAAATATTTACACCTCTTTGCAATTTCTATCCACTTATCCACGTCAGTCATTCTCGTGCAAAATTCCGCAAAAAGGGGACGTTTATTTTCTTACTTGATCTATCTATCAAGTATCAACGATTTTTAAGAATATGTTAGTGAAGTGGGAGATGCATTCTAATAAGATCATACATAGTAATCGATTTATACAAATGTCATTATTTCAATTTGTATTTAAAATAGTGATTCAGTTGTTATTTAAATAAAGCCAGTATTATTTAAACTGTGAAGAATGAAACGTATAGGAACAGCCTTATTTATATTTATTACTGAAATTTAAGATATACATAACTATTATGATGACATGAAATTGATTAAAGACGATTATCTAATTAATCGATTCCATTGCTCACATCACTAGGATCCTGCTTTTGCTGTCATCCTATGTTGACAGTTGTGATCTCTTGGACTCGACGAGTAAAAAGTTTATAAGGAGAGGGCAAGTAGCACATATAGTTCTTTTTTATATACACGTAACGTAAAAAGGTGCACTTAATACTTTAGGCATTTTCTTTACCTTAGAGTGGTGCAGAGATGAATGGTAGGTGTATTCTAAATAACAGCACTTTTGTCTGACATGAAATTATATTTTTTTTCTTTTATATAGTCTCACGCCTTTTGTAGGGGTAGGCAGAGGTGTAATATTACACCAACATTTCGCCATGAATTTATGGTCCCACGTAACAGGGGGCTAGCCTATTGCCGTTATCGGGCACATCACGAGACTCCGTGCTGCTACTGAGAATTCGGAAAAACCCAGTAACACTATTGCACACGTGTAATGTTATTGTAAATATTTTGATCACAGATTTAACAAACAAGAACCAGATGTAGCGCATTCGTCCAACTAAGTGAGGCACGTTGACAGCTATGTGTGCGTGACATTTGGCGACTGGCACTGTACGGACACGCGCGTCTATGTGTGTGTAAAGTTGCCAGATTATGAATAATCTCCCACAATTTACATATAGTTTTTGCAAACGAATATAAAAATATTACATACGTAATATTTTATATTCGTTTGCGGTTTTGAAGAATTTACCATGGATTTAATTAATACTTTTAATATGTAATGCTGTTGTGAAAATTATTCAAATAAAAGATACCATTAAAGTATGCTTTTATAAATACATTTCTTAAATGAAGGTACCGAGTTAAGTTTTAACTAATTTTATTCGTAAATTGAGAAATAAATAGATTATGTTTTGTGATTCATAGCCTTGATCCAGAAGAAATACTTATATAATACCAACTACATATATTTACGAATACCAATCATGAGGTTCAGATCTTAGTTCGGCGAATATGTTGTTTATTTTTTGTTTAGAAATTCTCAGTATAGTATCTGGAAATGTTTGGTTAATTGCAATAGGCTTGCGTCCTAAATATTAATTAGCTAAAAACATTTTGTCATGCACACAACAAATTATGAATATTATGATTCATAAATCATAACCAACAAAAAATGCAACTAAAAATAAATAATGGCTGCAATCAATAATTTCTGCTTCTGTACATAATGTACACACGGCGCCAAGTCAAGCTAACAGTTGCAGTACGATTTTGATACTTATTCCCTACGCCATAAGAACGGTACAAAGATTTATTCTGTGACAAAGGTCAAAGTGTATAGTATATGGGGATCGAACTCAAAACAATGTATATTCTAATGGAAATTCTATTACTATATTTATAAGAAAAAAGATAATCTACAATATACTTTTACAATACGTTAATGTATTTTTCATTAACATGACAATAATTATTACCTACATAATCAATTGACAAGTGCATTTTCCCTAATTCAAGGAAAACGGTGTCGACGTAAACTGGCAACACTTACATATTTTCTGCAGAAATACGAATTTTATCGAAATAATATTATAAAACAGTCAAATAATCCATAGTTATCTGTAAAAATATATTCCATCTTCCCGTTTTTGCTTTTGGAAACAACTTTTACAATGTTTAAAAACGCAAGACGGCATTTTATGAATTTTAAAGCTGGATTGATCGTGGTGTGTGAACTGTGCGATACTTCGCAGCGCACTGTGCCGAGTTTGTATTTGCTTTTCAATTTTGTATTTGCTTTAGTGGCCTCACGCAAGTGTTCCGCGCGCTCTGTCTGCCTTTTGTTCTGTAGTCTTAGATTTTGATTATAGCTTTATATTGCACTGCACATTTTAACTCAACACTTAGGTATGATTTTACGATCTCTAGCAAAGCCTTAAGTACTGATTAATCTGGTTTTGAGACATTTAAACACAAAAACAAAAAATGTATGTTGGACACACAACGATTTGGTAGCAGATATATCACAAAACTCGGCTAAGAATATAGCGACACGGGCACAATTGACATTTCTATTAAAATATTGCCATGATGGGTGAATTTAGTAAACTATGGCTATCTCTGTTTTCTGACGGAGATATCATTATGACCAAATGAGACACGACTATGTTTCATGGATTTATGTCGATTTCGTATAATTTATATTTTTATAAATAAATAAATGCCACATTATATTTTTTATAATATATGTACAATAGGGCCACTCCTTAGTTTATTAACTCATTGCACAAAACAAACATAGAATGAAAACAAATCGTGAATGACGTCTGGTGTCACCTTGGGCTTAATTTGACGTTTTTCGTTAGTACTTGGTTAGTACCATGGAAGAATAACTAAAGCATGGAATGAACGATATTTTTATGAACAAATTGAATATAGCTACACTCTTCACTCATATGACAAATTAGAGTTGCCAGAAGAAGATGGCACTATGTTTGTCAGTTATGGCTAAAGAAAATTTGAACACAAATTTCGTAACTTTTTAATTTTTTAGTGATTGAGCAAATCCGCTATCGATATCGATCAAAGTTTCAATAATATAGGTTCAAAATCAAACAGACTTGTAAAAGTAAGTATGTACATGTTATACATTCCGTAAGTTTGTGTCCACAGCAGTCAGAACGCTAGTTACATACATACATACATAACGTCACGCCTTTTATCCCCGAAGGGGTAGGCAGAGGTGTATTTCTACACCCACTTTTCGCCAGATTTACTTTAGTCCCACGTAATAAGGGGCGAGCCTATTGCCGTACCGGGCACATTTCCAGACTCCGTGCTGCTACTGAGATTTTCGTGACAGAAAAACCCAATAACACTGCCCGACCCAGGAATCGAACCCGGGACCTCCCGATCCCACATCCCAATAAAAGTAAAAGCAAGTAATTATTTAAACACTCACACTGATACGTTTAGAATGGAGGAGTAATGTTGGCACAGAATTTTCTTTTAGTCTGCGCCATCTGTCATTACTATAAAAACATTCCGCAGTAAAATGCTTGGAACAAATTCTATGGTGCTTTCTAGGCACCCAATTTTCTCCACGACATACTGCAGCAATCCACTTATTTTATAAATCTTTATCACGTGCATAAGGAATCTAAAAAATAACGAGATAAAAATATACGGTGGATAGACATATCGATAAGATTTCTTACAACACTTGAAAAGTCGATATAAATATTATACGGCTAAATTCAAAATCATGATAGAACTGTCATAAAAGATGAATCACTAAAGTTATATAATTTGATGGCATTAAATTGTCTAAATTGTATCTTACACGTCAGTTGACTGTGTTCAATTTTTCAGTACTAGGGCTACCTCTATGTATTATATATCCAATCTCTTTGGTTAGTACTAATAATTATTCTGTGGTTTTGGTTGTAATCAGGGCCGTGAAAGTTCCATACATGGATAAAGAAGAATGGCCATTTTTGGCCTAAACATGTATAGAGATAAAACTTATTTTAAAATTAAGGTTATGTCTTATTGTAATGATTTCACTAACAATTATATTTTATAGAAGTCTAGGTAAAGAGTAAAGTTTTGGGTTGTAAAGATGTTCTAGAACTCGTGAACGCATCCTTATCAAAATATTTTTTATTCGCTGCATTGTTATATTAACTGTGCCCGAAGATACTGCCTTGTTTAGCTACGATCCATTTCACTTATACCACATCTTTAGCATTAGGTTTTGTCAAAACCTCGAGCAAACTTAATTTTATATATAAATAGAATCAAGTTGTTAAAAGCTGATCATAAATGAATGTATTTTTTATGTTAAAATATATAAAAAGATAAATATAAATGTAATATTTCTGCCGTTGAAAACATTGGATAAGGATGCAATGGACATTGGACATGGGAGAATCTGTCAAATTAATACGAACTAATTTCGGTGATTATGTAATTCCTAGACCTTTTTAAGAAAACTGTCTTTACAGTATAATTTCTTGACCATAGATCTACTTGTTTTTGTACATTTTATCTATATACACAATAATTCATTATCAGGTCATTCAATGTATGAGAAGTGGCCATTGTTCTTTCATATAATCAGCGCCATCTACCGATGAGGGCAAGAACTAAAGAAAAAGCGACAACTGAACGGTCATTTCACCTATATTGATAAGACTTGCGTGGCGCAGTGGGAGCATGCTCGGCTCACAAATTAGATGACAGTGGATCGAATACACGCTCACCAAAAATTACATTTTGTGATTTTTATTTTCTTTTTACTTTTAAATTGCATATTTTACATAATAGTTGTCATTTACTTATTTATTAACACCGAAATTCAACATATATTTTATTTTGAAACATGAATCCACTACTAACGCCATCTATACGATCGGAATAAAAATAAAATTGTTTGTACGCCATCTAGCGTAAAGGATGCCTATTGAACTTTTTCCTTAGAGGGAGTTGCGCATCTATACCAGTGGTTTGGCTTACACCGAAACCGTGGGGTTCTAAGCGACTTGGGAAGGATTAATGGATGGACTGTATTAGGGCGAGTTCTGGGTCGCCTAGAAAGGAATAAGGGGAAGAGGAGATGGATACGGGAGGAGGTGATTGAGTGGGTATAGGATATTTCCAGGATGGAAGGCACTTACTTTATACAGCCTTCTTCGTTTCTTTTCCTCCTGGTGTTTTCGTGATGCAGCTGCTTGTTTTCACTTCACTCACGAGCGGGTTTTCCTTGGTGGAAGCGGTAAATCACATACAGCGGTGCGGCGCGGAGCGGTATCGAGACGGCGTTCTCAGCGGGAGGAATGTTCTAGACTGTCACTCGCGTTCACGATCGCGTCGACGAATCAGGCGGAAGGCAGTGCCCTTCCAGGGAGTGGGATAGAGCGGGACGGAAATATGGTATCGCTCGCACTAGACGTGGAACGATTGATCTTGATGCGATTAGTTATATATAGGAAGGTAGATGGCGCTACCATATCCCACCGGCCCTAAAGGGTTGCCTTTAAAAAAAATAGAATTGAACTTAGCTATGTTGGGTGTACTACCGCATAACCCATCAATAGGCTAAGACAGCGATATGACGATAAAATTAATCTAAACTAACTTTAGCGAAAACTACAAACGCAATAATAGCGAAAACTACTAACTAAATACTTAAACTAAGAGGTAAGTCCAACTTCAGGCTAGATCGCACTGAGTTGGAAGCGGACAGAGACGTACAACAGGGCGCACGTAACTCCCCTTGGCGGTTTTCACGGTAACAACGCGAGTTGTACCGACCTTGGAAGTATGCAATTTCTCTACGATGGCTAACGGCCATGAAAGCGGCGGAGCATTATCATGTATTATGACGACCAACGTACCCTCCCGTATAGGGGATGCAGGACTATTCCACTTGGATCTAGCCTGAAGCTGGTGTAGATATTCCGCACGCCAGCGCCGCCAGAACGACTGCACGAGTTTATCCAGCAGAGTATGTCTCTGGAGCAAGCTTGAAGAGTCTGCTTCAGGAGCGGGAAATGACGATAATGGCACTGTGCTCAGAAAATGTGCAGGGCTTAACGCGGATGGTTCTGCAGGGTCACTACTCAATGCCGTGAGCGGACGCGAGTTGATCAGTGCATCGACTTGTGCAAGGACAGTTAAAAGCTCTTCGTAAGAGAGGATCTGTTGACCTATAACCTTGAAGAGATGCGTTTTAATTACTTTGACCATGCTTTCCCAACATCCACCGAAATGCGGTGATGCTGGTGGAATAAACTTCCAGTCGATATGATTTATGGAAAGTTCCTCCTGAAGACGAGTACGATATTCTTCCCTGAGAAACTTATAAAGGTCGCGTAAATAAGAGCTTGCGCCCACAAAACAAGTGCCGTTATTCGTGTACAAACACTGTATAGGGCCGCGCCGTGAGAGAAATCGTTTAAGGGCTGCCAGGAATGACACCGTGCTTAAATCTGTCGCAACTTCAATATGCGTAGCGCGCGTCGTTAAGCATGTAAAAATACATAGCCAGGCTTTACGGCTTTTAACACCTGGACCACGCACTGGCGTATACTGCAGTGGTCCTGCGTAATCACAACCGGTGTGTGTAAACGCTTTAGCAACCTGGTTGACGCGCTGGCTAGGGAGATCGGCCATGGGAGGGAAAGTCAGACGAGGACGAAATTTGAAACAGACGTTACATTTATGTATTCTGTGACGAATTATTCGTCGAGCGGCTAAAATCCAATACTTATGCCTAAGTAAGGACATAAGCAACTCCGGACCGGCATGGAGGTGCTTCTTGTGATAAAAATCAACAAGAAGTTCGACAACATGATCATGTCGCGGCAGAATACAAGGATGTTTGTAGTTATAAGGTTCATCCGAATTTGACAGACGACCCCCAACGCGTATAACGCCATGTTCATCGAGAAACGGCTTGAGTCTAAGGATAGCGGGAGAACAAGGTACATTGTCCTTTAAATTTTGAATGTCGTTACTAAAATGAACAGCTTGTACAGCTCGTAGTAACTTACATTCTGCGAATTTCAGATCAGTACTTGATACAAAAGTCTCATTAGGTAGGTGCCTAAGAAACCTATAGACATAAACGATGGCGCGGAGTAACTTAGACCACGATGACATGCGTAGTGCGAGTGCATAGATGGGAGACTCCGCAACCTCAGCAATCACGGGATAAGAAACAGACTTCCGCTCGGGTACATCTTCGTCTTCTGCACTGTGGTCAAAGGGTTGCATGGGCCATTCTGACGGATCATGGGAGATCCAAGAAGGTCCACGACGCCACAATGGATGATGCAGAAGATTAAGTGGAGTGACACCACGAGACAAGCAATCTGCGGGGTTCTCAATAGCCGCGACGTGATTGAAACAAGTAGCAGGAACCAGTTCAATCAATTTGCTAACGCGGTTGGCGACAAAAGTCTGCCAGCGATGAGGAGAAGAATGAATCCAAGCGAGCACTACTTTGGAGTCGGAAAATGCGTATAATTTATTAATGGGGTAGTGGGGCAAAACTGTGTCCTGAACCTTGCGGAGCAACTGAGACAGCAGAAGGGCCGCGCACAACTCCAGTCTCGCAACTGAAACGGTTTTAACAGGCGAGACCTTAGACTTGGCACAAACTAACTGCACCGAGTAGTTAGAACCAATGCGGACTTGCAGATATACGACTCCGCCGTAAGCACGCTCGCTGGCGTCAGCGAAACCTATCAAGTTGATGGTACATCCATCTACCAACCCAAGATGACGCGGAATAGTAACTTGATTGAGCGCGGTAAGCTCAATACAAAACTGGCCCCAAGCGGCGACAATATGGTCAGGGGGTGTTTCATCCCACTCACACTTTGATAGCCAAAGCTCTTTGATCAAGAGCTTGGCGTACAAAATTGTGGGAGCCACAAAACCCATTATGTCCCATAGTCGAGCCACTGTGGACAGCATAGTGCGTTTGGTGCACTTATCATCTGGTGGTGAGACGTCAAACCGAAAACTATCGCAGGATTTGTCCCAGCGTAAACCGAGAACCTTATGCGGTACAGACTTCTCAAACTCAATGTCTGGAGAAGCCTTATGAGAATCTGGTATGCGTGCGAGAACCTCCTTAGAGTTGCTTGTCCATTTGACAAGATCAAACTGGCCTCGCTTGAAAAGCTGAATAAGCTCTTCACAAAGCGAAATTGCTAGCGGAGCGGATATGACACTACAGGCAATGTCATCCATGTACAAAGCGGAAGTGGCAACAGCCGCTGCGGCGGGAAAGTGATCGCCTTCATCAGCGATCAACTGGCGAACAACTCGTAACGCGTGATATGGGCTAGACTTGAGTCCAAAGCAAACACGATTGAACTGATACACAGATAAAGGTTCTTTCTTGTCAAAACGATAAAAGACCCGTTGAAATCTACGGTCAGATTCGCGAACGCCGATATTGAGGAACATTTGGCGGCAATCAGCTGACAGAGCGATTTGGAAAAGACGAAACTTTATTATGATGTTAAATAAATCACCCTGTAGATTGGGGCCGGCATGCAAAATGTCATTAATCGACTGACCCGATGTAGTCTTACAACTAGCGTCTAAAACCACACGAAGTTTAGTAGAGGTTTTATCTTCGCGAACTACGCCGTGATGCGGGATATAATATGAGGGCAGAGAGTTGCCCTCGTTGTTTACAACTACACTCAAAAAACCTTTATCTATGTAGTCACGAATGACGTCATTATAGGCGCTGCGTAACTTAGGTGATGCATCAAGTTTACGTTCCAAACAATGGAAACGTCTGAGCGCAGCAGCGTACGAGTCGCCTAACGAATAAGGGTCACCACAGAATGGCAACGCCACAACGTATCTGCCACTGTCGTCACGAACAGTGGTAGCGCGGAAATGTTCTTCACACTCGAGATCTTTATGGCTCATCGAGGGCGGTGCGGTAACCTCTTCAAGCTCCCAAAATCGCTTGAGAAGAGAGTCAATATTGTTTTCTTGAAGAACAGAACAACAGCAAGACGTAACGTATTGAGAAGTATGTAATGTAGGTACGGCGTACCCATAATCACATACCCGAATACCGTCTCAATAGCGGGCGGTAAGTTATTTTGCTCACTACGTACCACTTTAGTAAGTAGCAAGTGCGGGAATATTGCGGCTCCGATCAAAACATCAATGTCTGCCGGATTCGCAAACTCCGAATCCGCTAGTGGTAGTGACTCGAGATGTGTGAGGAGCGACACGTCCACATTAGCGTTTGGCAACGTGTCTGTAATACGCTCCACGATAAGCGAAGAAATGTTAAAATTAATATTCCTATCAAAACGCGAATGTATTTTAATATCTACGGAACCCCTGCAATGCTTTACTGATCCGCCTATCCCTTTGACGGTTGAGTTAGTATTTTTAAAGTTATTCCATAATCCGAGGCGTTTGAAGCATTCCGATGTTATTAGATTGGTCTGAGATGCGCTATCTAGCAGACAACGTACCATGTGCGGCGACCCATTGACATCATATATGATAACTTGCGCTGTCGCTAACAGAACAGTCTTAGACGCCATACATGGCGGCCTAGCACTGCTCTGATCACTACAAGCGCGCGAAGGCCGTCCGCGCGTGCGTGCCGCCCGCGCAATGGATGTCGTACACAACGATATCTCATTATTGCGAGGCGTGGTAGGCGCATCTACCGTGTTCTGCACTTGCGTGAGTGTGTCAAGGTTATCGGCTTGACTTGACAACCGGTTATTTTTATCAAAATGTAACAGTGTATGATGTTTTTGTTTACACGTGCGACATCTCGTTCTACTGGAACAATTACTCGTTTTATGTTTTATGCTTAAGCAATTAATGCAAGCTTTGTTATCTTTTACGCTTTTAAAACGAGCAATTGGATTTAAATCATTAAAGGTGGGACACTTATAGTAATGGTCGTGCACTATATTACTGCACAGACACTTCTGTGAATTATTACTATTAGATTCCGAACATGTTACGTAAGATTGTGGATTAGGGACTGAGTTATTATTACTATTTCGCGATTTATTCAACCTTTGTTTGTTGTTGTTAGTGTTAGACGGGCCAGGTGAACCAGACTGCGTATTATGAAATATTCGACACTGATCTTTGATGAACGAAATAAAACTATCTAGTGTAGGTATTTTATTATTGCGTTCCGTCATCTCGAATGCGCGAATTGTATCAGTGTCAAACTTTTTTAAAGCGAGTTGAAGCAACATAAAGTCGGAAAGATCTTCTAATTTTAAATTCCTAAGAGAATTAACCGCGGTTACGAAGTTATCAATAAACAGCTGGAAATTCGAGACAGACGCGTTGCTGGACAGTTTGAGATTTAAAGCTTGGTCAAAGTACGTAGACGCTAGAACGCGCGTGTCTTGATATCTGTCAAGTAGTGACTGAAATATGACCTGATAATTCTCAGCACTGGGTGTGACACCTGCAAATACGGACTGGGCCTTCGGTGACAGTTTACCTATTAAATAGTACAACCTGTCAGCATCTGTCAGAGAACCATTATCGTGCACTGTAGACTTAAAACTCGCATAGAATAACGGCCAATTTCGTATATCTCCGTCAAACGACATAATCTCGATTGGCGGTAATCTCGGTTTGCGGGCAACGGGCTCTGCCGAACATTTACCCTCCAATTGCGATTGTATACGCTTAATAATACAATAAAGATCTTCGAATGAGGTAAACGCCTGATAGTTCGGTTTTTCATCAGGATTGATAGAAAGTAATCTTGCGTTATAATCGTCTAACAACTTATGAAAATCTGTTCGAATACTATCTACTGTTATACAATAACTGAGAAATGCTTCGCTATTACCGTCAGACATAGATGCGGTTTTTGAGCATTCATATATGTTTTGGATGCGCTCAAATAAAATATTGCGTTTTGCTTCTAAGATTGTCATCTCTTTGTCTTCCGACACGCGTGACTTCTTTTGTTGTGACATGCTTACGTAAGTATAAGCTAATGAGAACGAAACAAAATAAGAATATCTAATGTATCTATTATTTTACCTAAGTAGGCAACACTTTAGAGCTGAGGAAATAAAAGTTGATTGAAATATGAGATTTATAAGACAACTATGATAGTTGCAGAAATAATAATTTAATAAGTAGGTAGCTACATAAAAGTTTACCTACTAATGCGGGCGGAAATAACCATGTGACGGTTATGTGAATATATTAGGAGTATAGCCAGGTGCTATAACTGCCTAGGTATAGCGGTATAACGTATAAAACGTAAATGAATCCGGCTCGAAGGACCATAAAAAATGGTTCGGCTTACACCGAAACCGTGGGGTTCTAAGCGACTTGGGAAGGATTAATGGATGGACTGTATTAGGGTGAGTTCTGGGTCGCCTAGAAAGGAATAAGGGGAAGAGGAGATGGATACGGGAGGAGGTGATTGAGTGGGTATAGGATATTTCCAGGATGGAAGGCACTTACCTTATACAGCCTTCTTCGTTTCTTTTCCTCCTGGTGTTTTCGTGATGCAGCTGCTTGTTTTCACTTCACTCAC
Organism: Euclidia mi; assembly: GCA_944739405.2. Taxonomy (NCBI): domain Eukaryota; kingdom Metazoa; phylum Arthropoda; class Insecta; order Lepidoptera; family Erebidae; genus Euclidia; species Euclidia mi. The sequence goes on from OX123187.2 coordinate 36,396,903, forward strand.
GAGCGGGTTTTCCTTGGTGGAAGCGGTAAATCACATACAGCGGTGCGGCGCGGAGCGGTATCGAGACGGCGTTCTCAGCGGGAGGAATGTTCTAGACTGTCACTCGCGTTCACGATCGCGTCGACGAATAAGGCGGAAGGCAGTGCCCTTCCAGGGAGTGGGATAGAGCGGGACGGAAATATGGTATCGCTTGCACTAGACGTGGAACGATTGATCTTGATGCGATTAGTTATATATAGGAAGGTAGATGGCGCTACCAACCAGTATATCTGTATAATCTATGGTTGTAATTTTATTGTAACTACTGCCAAACGTCAACAACAATGGCGGACGCACTTTTTGACGCAATGGTTTCTGATTGATGTTCACTGTCACAGGATTAAATATATTTATTTTTAGTTTTAAAACCTGAAATATAACATTAATCTTTACTTTTATGATAAATAATTAACTTTATTTACATCTACAAATAATAATGAATCTTTAGATACTACAATCAAACCGATTTATTCTTAATGGATACAAGCCTATTACCACCTTAGCCTCGAAGCAAAACTGTCAAAAGTGTCGTACTTTGACAACTTCTATATTTCGCCGCTAGGGGCGCGCGGACAATCTTTGTATCACCAATATTCTCATAACTACGCATCATATGATCATAACAAAATATTATTTTATGTAAAGCGAAATGTGCAGTAATCGAAACGTCCGTGTTTAGTAAAAAATAACTCCTAATCTGTCAATTATAACGACTGTAAAACTAAAATAATATAGTGTTTTGAATAAAAGGACTGAAAGTCAACTACCTATTGGTTTTATAAAATCCGTAAACTGTATAAAATCTATAAAACTGTCTTAAATATATCTGACGATAGCACTTTCAAATAGAACACATTGAAAGTAAACTCTATCTCTATCTATCTATATCGTCACGCCTGTCTCCCATTGGGGTAGGCAGAAACTATGGAACGCCACATGCTTCGGTTCAAACATACCATAATATGGGGTGAATAGGGATCAAGGGGTGAATAGGGATAAAACCAGGAAATATTTTTGACGCTCTATAATCTCTATATGTATTAGTTACCAATCTATTATAACATGTACATCTTTTTTTGTGAGTTTATAGTAGATCTTTGGGAGCTATTATGGCAGCACTGATGAAGCCTGACAACATAATTTAAATAGTCTAACGCTACGGCCACACTACCGTGATATGCCAATAATTATTGCCATAATTTCAACAACGCCTAGGTGTAACCACGATTTATGGCCATACCTAATTTTACAATGCCAATCAATAGGTATGGCATATGGCGGTAGGCAATAGCTCCGGCGGCGGTCTTTTTTCGCACATCAAAGAAGATTACCGCAGTAATTAATGCGTTTGTGGCCACACTACCATTTGTTCAGTGTGCAGCACGAGTTCGACGACGACGCACGTATCTACCGATATGGAGTGGTCAAATGAAAAAGCGCTCGAATTTTTGGAATTATTCCAATCCGAACCGTCTCTTTGAGATACCCGACAGAGAGCTAAAAATTTAAAAGATTCATTTTAAAATAATTGGCACTCATAAAATACCAAACAGCTGCAGCTTCAACCGCCATCTTGAAAAATGATATTTTTACCGCCTAGTTTATTGCTTAATTATCTCGGTAAACTCTAGTGTAACCACACGACTTCACGCAGTAATTTAAACGGTAATTTATTGCCATAATTATGGCGGCATAATTATTGTCCGTGTGGTGACGGATTAAGAATACGGAATGTCACCACCCCATATCATCCCATGGGTGTCGTAAGAGCCGACAGAGGGAGCATATTATGCAGAGAACAGCACTGTAAGAGAAGGAAAACTTGATACAAACACTATAGCAACCCGTTTGGCCAGCGTGGTATAGTAGGCCAATTCCTCCTTTGAAAGGAGAGGCCTAGTCCAGCAGTGGACTGCTAAAGGCTGATGATGATGAATTATGGCGGTAACAGCCCGGTAGACGGTAAGGTAGTGTGGCCGTAGCATAAAGGGCCTGTGCAAACCACGTTTTTTAAACGCGCCGTCGACGGCGCGTATTTATCCTACAGAGCAGTTTGGTGTCGTTTGTATGGATACAAACGCGCGGCACCGGCGCGTCTGTATCGATACACACGCGCGTTTGCATCGTGTCTGTAATCTGTATCACTACACAAGCGCGTCTATATCGCTACAAACGCGCCGTCGACGCGCGTTTCTAAAACACGCGCGCATTTATACAGGTGTGCAAAGGTCTACAGGCTGCGTCTGACTTGCGTGCGTATTGCGCGTTTGTAGTTTATCACTACAAACGCGCGTCGACGGCGCTTTTAAAAAACGTGGTTTGCACAAGCCTGACATTAGCTGCAATCCTTAAAATGAGCCCTTTGAAAATAACTTCCCGCGATGCCAATTACGAGTATTTATGGTGTCAGAAACTTTGCGCTCTAAAATTTATTTCAAAGTTTCAGCAGACGAATACGTTTTAAATAAGTTGTTTAGTGTTTTCACCATCATCTACAAAAAAAAAAAATTAGTCAGCTGTGTTGATAAATAATACTTTTTGATAAATTAGAAAGTGATGAAAAATCTGTTCTTTTTGGGATCAATGGGGACGTGTCAGGTATCAATAATAACGAAGGAGTGGTTAAAAGGGATGAGAATGAGTTGAATAGGAACGACTTATGTATGAATAGAAACAGCCTTGTAGGGCTGTCACGAACAGTTAAAACGATTTAACAGGCAATAATTATGTTTATTTTATGATGTTTTTGTTTAGAAAATTTTATTTCACAAATCAGCAAGTATAATACTTAGATTATAATATCTAGGTAGTATAGAATAAAAATAAAAAACAAGCTTAGTAATGGTAGCTGCTGAAACCCGCGCTTCACAAGGACGACGCTGAGATGACATCAGTGCCGCCGCGACCATGGCTCCAGTGCATAGCGTATGCGACTGCTGTTCGGAGGTCACGGGTTCGATTCCCGGATCGGGCAAAAGTGTTATTGAGTATTTCCAAATTCTCAGTAGCAGCACGGAGTCTGGGCGATGTGCCCGGTACTGCAAAAAAATGGCGAAATGTGGATGTAATGTTACTAAATATTACACCTCTGCCTACCCTTTCGAGGATACAGGCGTGAGTGAGTCCATAAAAAAAAAATTTGATTCACTACCATACATCAGTGTTGGCGCTTAAACTCCCTGCAGTACCTAGGTGCTCGCCTTGCTATAGCTATAGCAAGGCGAGCTTGGACTGGACTGGAGCAAGGACTGTAAGGCGCCATTCACACTATTTCCTGCTTTCACTTTCCTTTCAATATCTCCCTCACATTTTCCATCTCTCGTAAACAAAGACCCTAAATACACAAACTCGTTCACTTGCTCCACTTTTTCATCTCCTATCATTACGTCACATTCAGTTACACTATCGTCCCTCTCTATGACCATGACTTTGGTTTTGTTAACATTCACTTTCATACCTTTCTTCTTATACGCCTCATTCATCGTGGTGACCATCTGCTGCAAATCCGACGCTGACGATGCAAATAGACCCTGATCGTCAGCGTATAGCAGGGTCACAGATAATATAATACTATACAGGCAGGGTTTTAAACACTGACTCACTCATTCTTAATCCACATTCAGAATCTTTCAAATCGGCCAAACAACTGTCCATGAACAGATTGAACAGCCAAGGAGACGCTACACATCCCTGTCTAACACCACGATCACTGTTAAACCAGTCCGCGTAGGCCCCGTTTATTCTGACACAGGCACTTGAATCCCTATATAAGGATTCAAGTGCCCGTATCAGACTGCTGCTCACTCCATACACAGAAAGTGTTGACCAAAGTTCATCCCTCACCACTCGATCGTAAGCCTTTTCCAGGTCAATAAAGGCGCAGAAAACCTTCTGGTGTTTGCTTAAGACTTTTTCTGCAATGCACCATAAGGAAAAAACTTGATCTGTACATCCTATTCCCTGGCTGAATCCCGCTTGCATATCCCAAATTTTACTGTTCGTTTCAGAGATCACTCTTTCAATCAGTATCTTTGCATACAATTTGCCAACAACACTCAGGAGGCTGATACCGCGATAATTTTTGCATTCCTACGTTGACCCTTTGCCCTTGTACAGTGGCAGTGATGATGATGATGAAGTAGCATTTTGGCTTTTACCAGCGGATAAGTGCGCAGTTCCATGAACTAAAATGCCCTCCATACCCGAGGGCGTGTTTACAAAAGCTACTATACCTACCATTAGAGTGATAGTGCAAACTGAACTGGCTTAGCTTTAGTTTGACAAAAACTTGACGAAACCCTAGTCTATTCTAGTACAGAAATTAACTGAAATCGCGTAAAGATAAATTCATTCTAACATTGCAGCAACAAATGCTATTCAATTTGGGATTGGGACTAGGTTTAGGACCACAATGTACCTAGTGCCTAGTTTTGGTTGGTTAGGTGCGACTGTATGTAATTCAAGTAACTAAAGAGGTTATATTATAGGTTCTCTTTTGACCCTTAACCCAAAAATAACTTCAACTTAGTTTATATTATACTAGAGGACGCCAGCGGCTATGCCTGCATTTTTTTAAAATTTACCCGTTTTGGCCGATCCCGTGGGAATTTCGCGAAACCCCTTCTTAGTGCACCCCTACTGTCCCCAAGGAACATACATACCAAATTTCAGCTTCCTGCGCCTAATAGTTTCGGCTGTAGCGTGTCTGTCAGTCAGTCAGTAACGCAAGGATTTTATATATTAAGATTATATCACAAATATAAAATGTAGGTAAGTAGACATTATGTCCAATTAAATAGTTTTTAATAAACTAAGTTGACGGAGTCCTGCTTCGCAGGGCTCCTATTTTTTGGTTAAGGGTCAAAAGAGAACCTAACATAACCTATTTAGTTACTTGAATTACATACGTACAGTCGCACCTAACAAACCAAAACCATGTTTGAAAATATCTCGACAAAGACTTATCTATTTGAGTGTGAATATGAATCATGCTGTACTAGGTTTTGAACGTGTATTTTCTTTGCAAATAACAAGGCAAAAAGCTAGTCCATTTGAATCAATTTTTTTACTGAGATAGATTAGGTATTGTCGTGTAATATGCATAAACAAAAGCTCTTCTATTAGAGTCTGACTCGTGACTCAAATAGTATATATAGCCTTTGTAAATACGCTACCCGGGGACGGAGGGCGTGTAATATTACATCACCATAATACAAAACATGGACTAAATACAAATCGAGGTTTGCATAACATTGAATATACCTATACTATAGACACATTATTGTAAAAGCTAGAAGAAATAACCAACCCTCGTCCAAAATATAAACAAAAAACTCGCCGTCAAGGACAAAGATCTAGTACCTACCTATTATATTTAGACCTTGTTCTTAGGTCCGTAACATTTAGTTCTACATAAACACAACTGAATTAATTGAACTACACGATGACCATATAGCAGCCTGATGAATTTGCTACCTACCTCATCATCATGTGCACCTAGCAATGGTTGGCCTGCCATTCCGGGCGAACTACGCGAAGGCCACACCAGGTGAAGAAAACCGAAAAATTTGTGGATCACACAAAGTGTTGTCTCGTGTGGGAATCGAACCCATGACACGCGGCGCAGTGCACTACGCCATCCGTGCAGTCATTTACCTCTATTACTAGCTTTTTTTTAAGACAACTCCCGCACTAGGACTAAATCCTGTGTCGCGGGGGACTTTACAAACATACAACTAACGGACAAAAACCCAGACTCGAAACAATAATCTTTAAATCACACATTGTCTCGTGTGGGGCTCGAACCCACAACACTCAGCGCTGTGTCAAGCGTCGAGGCGGGCGCCGCTTAAACCAATACATACGCCAAACGTGCAGTCAAAGTACCTACTTATAATAAGTTTAATTTTATTAAAGACTAGCTTTCGCCCGCGGCTTCGCCAGCATGAAATTTTAATAAAGAGTAGGCTATGTACTTCCCCGGGTTTCAGACTATCCATGTCAAATTTCATCAAAAACCGCTCTGCAGATTAGCCATGTAGCATATAAATAGGGACAGTTGGGGTACAGTGGAACGAAAAAATCCTTTTTATTAAAAAAAAATCTGTGTGTAATATTTAAACAATTTTTGTTTTTAAAAATCAACAATGGTCCTTTACCTAGGGTAAATACGCTTAATGTCGGCCACCTTACGGTTTTTCTGTTTTGGGATGGGTCTGGCACCATCAATTTGCAACAAAATTTACAGCTTCCGATGCGGTTTTGGATATGTTACGCCATCTATCGGTGAATACTAGAAGAGATTGAATGTATCGGTGGTTTAAAGGTAATTCAGCTACTCTGTACTAGATGGCGTTACTGTATCGAGTAATAGACTGTTCGAGATTATTTCGACAGTTTTGTAGAAACATCTAGAATGCGCTAGTGATGTTATCCGGCCAGTATAAGTAGAGCGCGACCGAACGGAACGGACACAGTTCAATTGAATACGGAAAGCGATCAAGAAGCGAAGAGAAATAAGTCGGAAGTGTTTAGTGTTGTTCTAGTGGTGTGAAAATAAGTGTGTGTATCTAGTGTTATTGTGTTAGTGAATAAAGTGCAGTTTTTCTGGCATAGTGTATATAATTTATCACGAACCCCAGCTCGTAACAAATTGGTGTCAGAAGAAAGGGATAAATTATGCCGGTTATGCCGAAGGAAGAAACTGAAGGTGTGCGTACCAGGAACCAGCGCCAGCAAGACCTGGACCAGAGACGCTTCGGAGACGTTCCTTCTCCATCGTCTGGTGGACCAGGCGAATCCGCGGATGCAGTGGAGCCTACAAGCGCACACTCCGTGGCGGTGCCCGACATCGCGGCTCTGATGACGTTCATGCAGGAGCATGCGCGCCGCCAGGAGGAACAGCTACACCGCGACAAGGAGGAGCAGGCCCGCCGCCTGGAGGAACAGCTACAGCGCGACAAGGAGGAGCAGGCTCGCCGTCAAGATGAGCACGCGCGCCGCCTGGAGGAACAACTACAGCGCGACAAGGAGGAGCAGGCCCGCCGTTTGGAGGAACAGCTGGTGGTGATGAAAGACCTCAGCGCCGCTGTAGGGAAGGACCTGAAGGTGGTAAAGGAGGCGCTCCAGCAGCACGAGGCTCGTATCAGCGACGTGGAGAAGCTCGTACACGACCAGCTTGAGACTCGCGTCGCCTCTATAGAGAAGCGTGTACACGACCATCACGAGACCTGTGTCGCTGAAGTGGAGAGGAGATTGCGTGCGCTCGGATCCAACGAAGTGACATCTGCGACTGTAGTGCCCTCACCTCGTGGGTTTAAGGTTCCACCATTTGATGGCTCGTCATCATGGTCTACATACAAGATCCAGTTTGAGGCTGTGATGCGATCGAATGGGTGGACCAAGGAACAGGCCTTAACTGCCCTAACCTTGGGCCTTCGCGACCGGGCCTTGACAGTGTTGGAGGCACTCGGACAAGACGTCACCTACGAGAAGCTTCTTGAGGCGCTGGAGGCGAGGTACGGAGACGCGCACCTCGAACATGTGTATCGTGCTCAGCTGAAGGACAGGACGCAACGCACCGGAGAAACTCTGCAGCAGTGGGCTCTAGAGGTGGAAAAGCTGGTCAGGAAGGCATACCAGTCGTCTCCTGCGCTTATTGATGGGAACCTCGTACAGGCGTTTACGGATGGGATCCGGGACCTGGAGGTAAGAGCAGCAGTGAGGCTTGGGCACTTCAAGGACCTCAAGGACGCCTTAGCCCACGCTCTGGAGGTGGAAGCAGTGCGACGCGACGACCGAGGTCACCGCATCAGGGAAGTTGTGTCGTCACCTCGGTGCTACAACTGCGGAGAAAGAGGCCATATCCGCTTGAGCTGCCCAAAGCATAGGCAGCCTGGTGACACCCTGTCTCCATCAAAGGGGTCGCCTGATGTGCCTGCCAGGCAGCGAGAGCAGGGAAACGAGTAGAAGCCAGGACTGCGGGGCGGGTGCTGGCTGGTAATGGAAGAGCCCCAAGTATCGCGATCTCGCAATCATGCGATGGGAACAGCCTGATCATCGAAGGCGAAATTAACAGAACACCATGCAAGCTGACATTGGACACGGGTGCTTCTCGGACAGTCGTCGGTTTCCATCTGGCAAGACGGGTTCTTCGGGGCTGCTTCAGGAACAATGAATGTGTGAATCTGAGAACAGCTACCGGTCAGCACATAACCGTCCGAGGTGAAATGGAGGTGGATCTGAAGCTAGGCAACAAAGTTTACCGTCACAAAGTCATCGTGGCCGATATAGTGGACGACTGCATCTTGGGCCTAGACTTCATGCGGAAGTATCGCTGCGAGATCGATGTTAACCAAGGAGTGTTGAAATGTGGCTCGGAAGAAGTCTTCATGGAAGGCGCAACTTCAGGAAAAGTGTACTGCCTGAAGAACGTCACGCTTCAACCGCGGTCGGAAACGGTTGTACCGGTTTGTTTACCCGGGAGTTCTGGTCGAGGGAACCGCTGCGTACTTATCGAAGGCCTAGAGGAAGATGCCTCATGGAAGATTGCACGAACCTTGGTAAGGGGTACCAAAGTTTCATCAGTACGCGCACTAAATGCAAGTGACAATGAAGTGTTGCTCAAAAAAGGGACGGAATTGGGCACCTATGAAGGAGCGGCTTGGATGCGTAGATGTCAAGAGCAACCTACCAGCGACAAGGTTCAGGGTGCACGATTCGACGTGTCTTCACTTTTGGAGGACTGCCAAAGTGCCCTGTCAGAAGAAGAGAAGACCAAGGCTAAGAAGATGTTAAACCGGTTCGCCGATATTTTCTCGACCAGTGATGTCGACATAGGGAAGACAGCACTAGTCCAGCACAAAATAAACACGGGAAGTGAAGCACCGATTCGCCAGCGACCAAGACGTGTGCCAGTGGCACGGGAACGTGAAGTGGAAGCTATGATCGACGGTATGGTGAAAGAAGGCGTAATCGAGCCTTCGTCCAGCCCGTGGTGCTCTCCGGTTGTCCTAGTAAAGAAGAATGATGGCAGCATGCGCTTCTGTGTAGACTACCGCCGATTGAATGACATCACGAAGAAGGACAGCTACCCGCTGCCCAGGATCGATGACACACTGGATACGCTGACGGGGATGAAATGGTTTTCTACCTTAGACCTAAAAAGTGGTTACTGGCAGGTGGAAATAGATCCTTGAGACAAGGAGAAGACGGCATTCTCTACAGGGAAAGGATTATGGCAATTTAACGTCATGCCCTTTGGATTGTGCAACGCTCCGGCTACTTTTAAGAGACTGATGGAGCGAGTGCTTATGGGACTGATTGGAGACGCCTGCCTGGTCTACTTGGATGACATCATCATTGTGGGGCGCACCTTCCAGGATCACCTTCGAAACTTGGAACAAGTGCTGTCAAAGATACGAGGAGCTAATTTGAAGTTCAGTCCGAAGAAATGCGCGTTATTCAGACGGCAAGTGAACTTTCTAGGACATGTGGTCTCGGAGAACGGTATTCAAACTGACCCGGAAATGATCATTGCGGTGAAGGAATGGCCAGTTTCAGAGAACAAAACGCAGGTCAGAGCATTCCTCGGATTATGCTCCTACTACCGACGGTTTGTGAAGAACTTTGCTGACATTGCTCGACCTCTTCATAAGCTCACCGAAGACAGAGTACAGTTCTGTTGGAATGAGAGCTGTGACGTTGCATTCCAGAAGCTCAAGGAACATCTGTGTACTGCACCTATTCTAGGCTACCCTGACAATGAGCATGAATTCGTAGTTGACACAGATGCCAGTAACACCGGAATTGGCGGCGTGCTGTCACAAAAGAAGGGTGATCAAGAAGTTGTTATAGCATACTTCAGCAAGACCTTATCCAAACCCGAAAGAAACTACTGCGTCACCAGGCGGGAACTCTTGGCTGTAGTAAAGACGTTGCAGCATTTCAACAAATACTTGTTGGGCCGTAAATTCCACCTGCGAACCGACCATGTAGCGCTGAAATGGCTTCTTCAATTTAAGGACCCAGAAGGACAAGTAGCTAGATGGATTGAACTACTGCAAGAGTTTGATTTTGTAATACAACATCGCAGCGGCAAGTCCCATGGTAACGCAGATGCCCTATCGCGTAGGCCGTGTCCCGACCAGTGCAAGCACTGTAGCCGACAGGAAGCAAAGCAGGCAGCGCTAGTGAGGATGTTAAAGACGGATCTAAGCGACGAATGGAGAGAAGCTTTGCAGAGTGCTCAGCAAGATGACAAGGATGTACAGCCGATTCTTGAATGAAAGAAATCAGGCGCTCCTAGGCCCAAATGGAGTGATATCGCAGCAATGAGCCCTATCACCAAGAGTTATTGGGCACAGTGGGAAAGCTTGGTCGTCCAGGATGGAGTTCTGTGCCGCAAATAGGAAAAGGCTCGCGGTAACCAGTGCCATTTGCAAATGGTAGTGCCCAAAACTAAGGTGCCGGAAGTCTTGCAGCTCTATCACAATGGTGCTTCGGGAGGTCACATGGGAGTTAAGAAGACCCTTACTAAGATCCGGGAGCGGTTTTATTGGCTCCACTGTCGGGATGACGTCGAGGATTGGTGCCGCAAATGCACAAGTTGTGCGGCTGTCAAGGGGCCACATACTCGAAGCAGAGGTGCATTAAAGGTGTACAATGTGGGAGCCCCATGGGAGCGCATAGCCTTGGATGTCGCTGGGCCGTTTCCCGAGAGCCAGGATGGAAACAAATACTTCTTGGTTGTGATGGATTACTTCACGAAGTGGCCTGAAGTGTTTGCAATCCCAAATCAAGAAGCTACCACAGTGGCCGACAAGCTGGTGCATGAAGTCTTTTGTCGATTCGGGGTACCCTTGGAAATCCACAGCGATCAAGGCCGGAACTTCGAATCCGAGGTGTTCAAGGAGACTTGTCGCGTGATGGGTGCACATAAAACCAGGACCACGGCTTATCACCCGCAATCAGATGGCATGGTTGAACGATTTAACCAATCACTGGAAAGGTACCTGGCGAAGGTCGTGGAGAGCAAACAAAGAGATTGGGACAAGCACATCCAACCATTCCTTCTGTCATATCGGTGTGCGGTATCGTGGAGTGCGGTCCACGAAACCACAGGAGTAACACCAGCTTTTGCCAATTTCGGCAGAGAATTACGTTTACCAGCAGACTTAATCACCGGTATTCCGCCAGAATCTCCACGCAATGTAACGGATTACGCGACTGAGCTACGCAACAAGGTGAACGACGTATACGAGCACATCAGGGAGTCAGGACAACAGATGTCTGAAAAGATGAAGACTCGCTACGACCGGAAGGCAAACAACAAAGGCTTCGACGAGGGATCATTGGTGTGGCTTCATAACCCAGTACGTAGCAAAGGCAAATCGCCTAAGTTACAAGCCAGATGGGACGGGCCATATCGCATAATTACCAGGATGAACGACGTCACCTATCGAATCCAGAAGGGGTCGCGAGGTGCACCGAAGATAGTTCATGTGGACCGGTTGGCTCGTTACCATGGGTCCAACGATGTTCGAGACGAACACGTTTAAGAGGGGGGCAGTGTTACGCCATCTATCGGTGAATGGGGGTACTAGAAGAGATTGAATGTATCGGTGGTTTAAAGGTAATTCAGCTACTCTGTACTAGATGGCGTTACTGTATCGAGTAATAGACTGTTCGAGATTATTTCGACAGTTTTGTAGAAGCATCTAGAATGCGCTAGTGATGTTATCTGGCCAGTATAAATAGAGCGCGACCGAACGGAACGGACACAGTTCAATTGAATACGGAAAGCGATCAAGAAGCGAAGAGAAATAAGTCGGAAGTGTTTAGTGTTGTTCTAGTGGTGTAAAAATAAGTGTGTGTATCTAGTGTTATTGTGTTAGTGAATAAAGTGCAGTTTTTCTGGCATAGTGTATATAATTTATCACGAACCCCAGCTCGTAACAGATAGTTTGATAAATCTATTTCATGTTTATGGGCATAAGATTGTCATTTCTACAAGGAAAAAGTTCTAAGGTTTAGTTGCGTCGAGAACGAAAAAACCCTAAAGTCGGCCGTTTACTGCTCATGGTCGGTCGCGTTTTTCCCAAATGTCGGCCGGGTATAGGATGTTTTAAATTAAGACTGACAAATATTATTAATATGATTTATTTTGGCAGGAGTCTCACTAAGTATATTAGTAGTTATTGGTTTAATAGCAGGGAAAGTATTTTTTTTATTTGCACTTAAATAATGTTAGGTATTACAATTTTTATCAAAGTAAACATCACAATAATTATAATTAGTTCTGGATGTTTTTTCAAAAATAATTCATACCATTTTTGGCCCGGAGTATCATCATTGAATAGATTTTGCCTGTTTTCGGCTTTCATATTTTTTTACACTATTAATTAAATCTGTTTTTTTTCTTGGGAAACCGCTCTTCGCGAGTTGTATTAGCCATTGAACTAATATTTCTTCTTTGGCTGGATTCAAAACCGAAGGACGTCCCGTTTTAAATGTATGTATGTCTATGCGACCAGCCAACCTGCGACTTCGTCGTTCGCGGGACGCCAAATAGTTTAGAGGCTGCACGAATGGGTATGGTAGCAGTTTGTATCGAAAGCACCTATTTATGTGTAGGTACCTAATAGGTTATGTTAGGTTTTCTTGTGACCCCGCACTCGAAAATAGGAGTCCTGCGAAGCAGGGCTCCGTCGACTTAGCTTATTGGGCGACTAGGTAACGATGAGAAGTGATGTAAGAAAAGGTGCTTTCGATGCAAATTGCTATCGGTAAAGGATTATTTAGTTCAAGCGTGGTGCGGCGAACCATGACATCGGCAAATCTTGGTATCGGCCAACCATTCATTCTTTGTAGCGTTATTCGGCGAAACGTGCTGTCGCTAAATAATGATGTCGACTAATAGTTTTTTCGTATTACCGTTCGTCGGTGAACCATGCTTTCTGTAGACAGTTATATCGTTTAAAGGTAATTCGATACACCGTACGGGACTCCCCTACTTGATGACACGGGCTGTTTCCGCAACTCCACGTCTTGGCGTGTATTTTGCGTCGGGACTCCCCTATTTCGGGTACATTATTTCTCAAGATTCAACTAATATCACACCGGCCGGTATTTGGCGATTAAACGTAAAATAGATTTATTTGCCTATATGCGTTGCAAATTCTCTTATTAGGCCATTGGAATAAGTACAATATGAATTTATAAAACAGACTGCATTTACTTTAAGTCGGCCACGGCCGAGAATCCGGTTTTAATTCAAAATTGGTATTCTATTGGCGGCCTCCTATTTTCCCTTTAAAACAATACGTAAAACATTGGAAAACTATCTCAAAATATAGTAAAAATCACTAATTACTGATAATAAAGCTTAAAACAAAGAAAAAGGAATGTCTGACCGTTCTAATATCAATCCCCGAAGTGTGGGTACTCACAGCAAGTAAGGTACTTTTAATATAAAATTGACGCTTCGACGGCGCAATCGCTACTGACGCAAAGTGTGCGAAGAGTGAGTGGCGTAATCGGAAAGTAACAGGTTGTACATATAGAGCATGAACTATGGTTGTAATTCGAGTGGCAAATTTGTCACTTCATTACGTTTTAAATGAACGTAAGCTAAAAATGTGCAGACGGCCGAAGTTTGGGGAGGGGGTATTTACCCTACATACTGATTATAAAATTGAGATCAAAAATCAAACTTAAGACTAAAAAACAAGCGTTTTTCCCATACTCCTCTCTTGTTCCCCAGGTCTGGGGTTCAATGAAACTGGGTCTGGGGTACAATGGAAAACGAACAATAAATCTTGATTAGAAGAAATATAACATTTATTATTTATGTTACTTATTATAAACCTAATGTACCTTTATTTGTTTCAAATCTTTTCCGGAAAAGAATAAATGTGACTTTGTCGTTCTGTCTTGCCTGACAAGTTGGGACTTGGTAGCACAATTTCAATGTCTGAATTTGACACCACAGCCATGTCTGGTTCCAATGGAAAATAAAAACTTTTGTCTATTTTAGCACTACGGCGCATGTAGTTAGACGGTTTCTACTGTTAAATAAAATAATAAATAACATAAAGCATGGGGATCAATGGAACAGAACAGGGTACAATGAAACACTGTTCCATTGAACCCCGTTCCATTGTGCCCTGTAGAGTGCCTATCTATTTAAAAAAATATCAAAAAATTTAGGTTATGTTTGCACCAACACACTTGACTGCATTTAATAGGGAAATCATTTAATATTTACACAAAAAAAATCAAATACCTGCAATTATAACTTTTGTCGCAAAAACGATACTTCTCCTCAACAAAATGACAACTTTAGACTGCCAAAAACAATTCTTTTTTATTAAAAACTCCTTGTATGTCTATTCGCCATATTGCACTACGTTATCACGTGACACATGAGTTGCTGCAATTGGCCAAAGCAAAAGCGCGCGATTATCGTTTAAATTTGAATTATTAGAGCCGTTGTTTTATTGTGCCCCGTGTTCCACTGTTCCCCACTTGTCCCTATATGTATTAAGAGATAATCTGAGATAATACTTAAATAGTTATTTGTGCAACAAGAGAGCAAAGTTGTTTTTTGTTTCGAGTGCTTATTTTGAGTCCCGAGCAAGCGAAGGATTCTATGATAAAGTTAGAATCCTGAGCGTGGTGAGGGACTCAACAGCACGAGATACAAAAAACTTTGCTCTCGTGTAGCACACATAGCTTTTCACCACAGCAGTGAGAACATATATTACTTAGGAGACATAGAAATGAACAGGAATAGATTGAATTCTGCATAATCACTTGTTGATTTAACTCTTCTGGTGTTAAAGTACAGTCATCATCGCTAGTTTCACTCATCTTTTTAGATTATTATATTATCTAATATATAAAATTCTCGTGTCACAGTTTTCGTTCCCATACTCCTCCGAAACGGCTTGACCGATTTTGATGAAATTTTTTGTGCTTATCCGGTATCTATGAGAATCGGCCAACATCTATTTTTCAAAAAAAAAAAAAAATATTTTGCAAAACAACGTTTGCCGGGTCAGCTAGTATATTAATATAATTTAACACGTTACGCTATAGGTACCTACTGTATCAGCATCAGCGAAATTTTTATTCCCGCTACTTTTTTAATTCGCGTTTTAATACCGCGTCCCTGATGTTTATTTTTCAAATGTATAATTGTTGTAATTCTAAATAAAAATGTATTGGTTAAATACTAATTTTATACTATTCATTAGACTTATTTTTATTAAAATCCAATAATAAATTAAACATGTAAACAATAACATATAAAAAAAAAACAAATATCTTTTTTTTTGCGTTGCCGTAGGTGTTTTCTTTGAGGTCGAATACCAAATTCGAATTTCGAATTCGAAGGAGTTTGTTTTTTCACTCACTTTTTATATGCATGTGAAAGAGACAGAGCACAGTAAAATTCGAATGTTTCAAATGGCTGAACAATGTAAATTCGTGGCACTGAAGATTGAAAAATTAAAAAGCTGCTTTGCCTCACGCTCGAATCAAAATCGCGTTTTGTTCACTCATCACTGTTGTCTCGCAGCAAAAGCGGCATGTTTGAGCTGCTGTGGTGAAAAATTACTTTTTCACCACAGCAGCTCAATTTACATTGTTCAGCCATTTGAAACATTCGAATTTTACTGTTCTCTGTCTCTTTCACATGCATATAAAAAAGCGAGTGAAAAAAAAAACAAACTCCTTCGAAATTCGATTTTGGAATTCGACCTCAAAGAAAACACGTTCGGAAACGCATTATACCCTAAAACTTAAAGATATACAAATATCATTATATATAAAGAAATTATGTTGTTTTTAAATGTTATTGTTTATATGTTTAATATATTATTGGAGTTTAATAAAAATAATTAAGTCTAATTAATAGTATAAAATTGGTATTTAACCAATACATTTTTATTTGGAATTTCAACAATAATACATTTGAAAAATAAACGTCAGGGACGCGGTATCAAAACGCGATTTAAAAAAATAGCGGGAATAAAGTAAACCACAGACTGTAAGGATACTACGTATAAGCATATATGTAAACATTTCGCTGATGCTGATAGCGTATAGCGTAACGTGTTAAATTATAACTGTCTTACTAATAACAATTACGACACAGTGTATACAAGTGCTATAAGCATTGCGTAACAAAAACGCAACTAATAAAAAATATTTTGACAGATTACGTAATCTGTCACATATAACGTATGTATACACGTGTATACATACGTTATATATAAGAGATCAAAATATCTATTTAGACTTACACAAGCCCTACACACGCTTGTACCCTTGTATATGGATTGCGTAAGAGCAAAATGGCGGCTATTTGGCCAGCTGAGACTCTGAAGTTGGCACTTTACCTATATTATGCGCGCGCAATCTATGACATAGAGGTTGGACTAGGAAGGTTATATTTCTTTGATCTATGAAATGAATGTTATTGTCGGTGGAGGCGTTCGGAAGCTTTGAGTACGAATCAAAACATATTTATCCTTCAGAAAATAACAACCATTAGTCTTTAGTTTTTGTACCTACATTATATTAATAGATAAGGGATATTTTTAAGAAGAAACCCCATTTAATATATAATTAAGCTAGTAAAATTCTATATAAACTATAAAATACAATTTAATTATTAAAACGAAGTTACGATTAGAAGTTTTTGAACGTACTTCGTAAAAGATTGTCAGCATATTTGACGTACACACAGCTACACATCAACCTATACAGAACCAATATTAGCTGAGCTCAAAGAGATTGGATATATAATACATAGAGGTAGCCCTAGTACTGAAAAATTGAACACAGTCAACTGACGTGTAAGATACAATTTAGACAATTTAATGCCATCAAATTATATAACTTTAGTGATTCATCTTTTATGACAGTTCTATCATGATTTTGAATTTAGCCGTATAATATTTATATCGACTTTTCAAGTGTTGTAAGAAATCTTATCGATATGTCTATCCACCGTATATTTTTATCTCGTTATTTTTTAGATTCCTTATGCACGTGATAAAGATTTATAAAATAAGTGGATTGCTGCAGTATGTCGTGGAGAAAATTGGGTGCCTAGAAAGCACCATAGAATTTGTTCCAAGCATTTTACTGCGGAATGTTTTTATAGTAATGACAGATGGCGCAGACTAAAAGAAAATTCTGTGCCAACATTACTCCTCCATTCTAAACGTATCAGTGTGAGTGTTTAAATAATTACTTGCTTTTACTTTTATTGGGATGTGGGATCGGGAGGTCCCGGGTTCGATTCCTGGGTCGGGCAGTGTTATTGGGTTTTTCTGTCACGAAAATCTCAGTAGCAGCACGGAGTCTGGAAATGTGCCCGGTACGGCAATAGGCTCGCCCCTTATTACGTGGGACTAAAGTAAATCTGGCGAAAAGTGGGTGTAGAAATACACCTCTGCCTACCCCTTCGGGGATAAAAGGCGTGACGTTATGTATGTATGTATGTAACTAGCGTTCTGACTGCTGTGGACACAAACTTACGGAATGTATAACATGTACATACTTACTTTTACAAGTCTGTTTGATTTTGAACCTATATTATTGAAACTTTGATCGATATCGATAGCGGATTTGCTCAATCACTAAAAAATTAAAAAGTTACGAAATTTGTGTTCAAATTTTCTTTAGCCATAACTGACAAACAAAGTGCCATCTTCTTCTGGCAACTCTAATTTGTCATATGAGTGAAGAGTGTAGCTATATTCAATTTGTTCATAAAAATATCGTTCATTCCATGCTTTAGTTATTCTTCCATGGCTGAGCTACTCAACAACAGGTTGGTCACACTAAGGGAGTTCGCCTAATATTATGCTTGTTTAGGTTAATGTGTAGATGTGTGTACACAGCGTGAGTAGTTACACAAGCTTGTCTTTGCGTTTATTAGTAGCAATATTGTATAAACCCTGTATAACTCCTATACAGACGTTATACGCTGTGTAAGTATTCATACGTTAAACGTGTGAGTATTATTTTTTTATTAGTAAGACAGTTATAATATAAAATACTTAATCTAAAAAGATGAGTGAAACTAGCGATGATGACTGTACTTTAACACCAGAAGACTTAAAACAACAAGTGATTAATGCAGAATTTTGTTTACAATTTATTCCTGTTAATTTTTATGTCTCCTAAGTAATATGTGTTCTCACTGCTGAGGTGAAAAGTTATGTGTGCTACACGAGAGCAAAGTTTTTGCATCTCGTGGTGTTGAGTCCCTCACTACGCTCAGGATTCTAACTTTGATTCACTTGCTACGCTCGTGAATCAATCACAGAATCCTTCGCTTGCTCGGGACTCAAAATCAGCACTCGAAACAAAAAACAACTTTGCTCTCTTGTTGCACAATTGTTATTTGTTGAGGTTACCCATATTGAGGTATTTGTGGCAAATATGTAATCCACAATTTTGCGGCGACAGCCATCTTGGATTTTTTATAATGAGCTCTATTCTACGAATCAAGCTCTTTTATTTAATACCCATATTGAGGTATTTGTAGAAAATAAGTAATCCGCTATTTTGTGGCAGCGGCCTTCTTAGATTTTTCATAGTGAGCTTTTTATGATAAACAATATCACCGTACATTATCTTCAAGTAACTTTAACGATTTAGGCAACGCACGCGCAGACAGCTTTCAGAGCTCAGGATTTTTGCCGACTTAGTTGATACTTTTCCTTATATTATGTCAACATTATACAAAATCTTTATAAATTGTAGCCTATGTGTTATTCTGACGTATACCTAAACTATATTACTGTAAAGTTTCATCCACATCCGTTCAGTAGTTTTTGCGTGAAAGAGTAACAAACATCCATCCATACATGCCACCCATCTATACATACATCTTCACAAACTTTCACATTTATAATATTAGTAGGGCTTACGCCTATTTCCCAAGTCCAATATTAGTATAATATTAGGTATACCTACACACATTTCCAACAAGCCTATTGCCGTTACCGGCCACATTGCTATCTATATCGTCACGCCTGTCTCCCATTGGGGTAGGCAGAGACTATGGAACGCCACATGCTTCGGTTCAAACATACCTCTTTCGCTTCCTCGACATTCATTAACCTCATCAATTCATTATGCATGCGCGTCGGTTATGGGTACTTTTAATTTGGCCCTTTTTCAGTACGTCACCTATTTGGTCGGCGTACGTCCGCCTAGGGCGTCCCCTACCGACATTTCCATTCATTCTCGCACGATACACTCCTTTCGTATTTCTTCTTTAATCCATCCGTTCCAAATGTCCAAACCATCGCAACATACCTTTCTCAATTTTTGTCACTAGGTACATCTTCTTTTAGACCACACTTCTCTCGTATCACACTGTTTTTCACTTTATCTATCAGCCTTATGCCGCACATATTCCTCAAAGCTCTCATCTCCACAGCATTGATTCAACTTTCATGCTTCTTCTGCCATACCCATGATTTACTACCATACATCAGTGTTGGTGCCAAAACTCCCTGCAGTATAGCAAGGCGAACTTGCCTTGGGATAATACCATTGCTGATGATGAACTGTATGTAAGGCGCCATTCACACTATTTCCTGCTTTCACTCTCCTATCAATATATCCCTCACATTTTCCATCTCTCGTAAACAAAGACCCTAAATACACAAACTCGTTCACTTGCTCCACTTTTTCATCTTCTATCATTACGTCACATTCAGTTAGAAGACTGACTGACAGAATCCACGAGCGAGAGAATCGCGACGAGTCCGCGCTACTATCGTCGAGGAATCTCCACGAACGAGCGATTATTCCGTCAGCGTATCGTCACGACTCGTGACGGAATCGCAACGTGTCCGCGACGACTCATAACGGAATCGCCGCGTTTCCTCGACAATGCGTTGTGTTTTCATTTTTTTTTAAATAGTTCAATCAGGTGCCAGACTGTATTTGACAGTGCGCCCGCCGCGCGCTCGCTGCGAGAGCGCCGCGTTCTGCGGCGAGCGCGCCAACAGTAGCGACGATATCGCGGCGATACGACGACGTTTCGCGCGCACATTGCCACTCGTCGCATCGCCGCGATAAAATCGCCGTGTGGAGACACGTTCATAGAGAGTATATAGAAATAGGTGGCACGACGATAATATCGTCGCGATTCTCTCGCTCGTGGAGTCAGCGCCTAACACTATCGTCCCTCTCTATGACCATGACTTTGGTTTTGTTTACATTCACTTTCATACCTTTCTTCTTATACGCCTCATTCATCGTGGTGACCATCTGCTGCAAATCCGACGCTGACGATGCAAGTAGAACCTGATCATCAGCGTATAGCAGGGTCTTAAACACTGACTCACTCATTCATTTCAAATCGGCCAAACAACTGTCCATGAACAGATTGAACAGCCAAGGAGACGCTACACATCCCTGTCTAATACCACGATCAATGTTGAACCAGTGCGTGTAGGCCCCGTTTATTCTGACACAGGCACTTGAATCTCTATATAAGGATTCAAGTGCCCGTATCAGACTGCGGCTCACTCCATACGCAGAAAGTGTTGACCAAAGTTCATCCCTCACCACTCGATCGTAAGCCTTTTCCAGGTCAATAAAGGCGCAGAAAACCTTTTGGTGTTTGCTTAAGACTTTCTCTGCAATGCACCTTAAGGAAAAGACTTGATCCGTACATACCATTCCCTTTCTGAATCCCGCTTGCACATCCCAAATTTTACTGTTCGTTTCAGAGATCACTCTTTCAATCAGTATCTTTGCATACAATTTGCCAACAACACTCAGGAGGCTGATACCGCGATAATTTTTGCATTCCTGCTGTGACCCTTTGCCCTTGTACAGTGGCACAATTACGGCTTTGTTCCAGTCACCTGGTACACGACCGGACCGCCAACATTTATTTAACAGTAGGTACAGCAGGCTTGCAGTGACGCCTTCGCCTACCTTGAGCATTTCAGCAGATAGCCTATTATATCCCGCAGCTTTACACGCCTTCATACTTTTCAATGCATATCGTATCTCTTCCATACTTATCCCACTTTCACAATTATCTTCCTCATTCGCTACTATATTCCTATTGTCGCTCTCTCCTCGTTCAAACAAATTCTCAAAATATACCTTCCACTGATTCAGAACTTCCCCATGCTCTCTAATAATACTTCCATTTAATTATATCCCTTATCGGACCAACTTTCGAATCTCCTGATTTGCCTCGGGCTGTTCCGTTACCGGCCACATTGCAATAGTGCTATGTGGCCGGTAACGGCATTATTATACGAGGGTCAAACTGAAAGTTCTTAGAAAATCAAAAACTGATTACATTAGCCAGTTATTAGTTTTATTATATCTTTTCAAAATATTGTCCATTGACGTCAATACACCGCTGCATGCGATGGAACCACTGGGAAAAGCACTTTGCCCACTCGTCCTTAGGGGTCTCTTCAATGGCATCGCGATACGCAGCCACCGCTTCTTCAGCATTCATAAACCGCTTTCCTTTAAGTTTTTCTTAAATTTTTGGAAATAAATAAAAATCACAAGGCGCGAGGTCGGGGCTATACGGCGGGTGACCCAGTAATTCAACGTTTGATGTCGCCAAATAGTCGATCGTTCGCTTGGCGGTGTGCGACGAGGCGTTGTCGTGGTGAAGGAGGATCCTACTGCGAGGTCGTTTCTCTCGAACTTTTTCCAAGACAAGTGGCAAACAATTGGTAGTGTACCATTCTGCAGAAACTGTTTTTTGATCCTCTAACACAATTGTTGCGAAATGACCTATCCTTCCAAAGAACGCGGCCACCATTTTTTTTCCCGCACTTCGATCTCTCTTCACTTTAGTTGGCAACTCCTCGAAAGGAAACACCCACTGAGCAGATTGTCTTTTGGTTTCAGGATCATAACAGTAAATCCAGCTTTCGTCACCTGTTAGTATGTCGAACACAGCATTTGAGTCACCTCCGTTAAATCTTTCAATCATTTTACGGCACCAATCCACACGATGGAGTTTTTGAGCCTTAGTCAAATTATGAGGTATCCACCGGGCGCAAAGCTTCCTGACCGCTAAATGTTCGTGGAGGATTTTGTGCACTTGACTCATACCGATGCCTAAGCTTGTCCGAATCTGCTGATAGGTCACTCTTTTGTCAGTCTCTATCATACGCCGCACAACACAGATGTTATTTTCAGTCGTCGCCGTAGAAGGCCGTCCCTCACGTACATCATCAGTGAGATTAGTGCGACCACGTTTAAACTCATTAAACCAGTTGTAAACAGTCGCACGAGATGGGGCTTCATCGTGAAAGGCCAATCGTAGTCTATCATAACTTTCTTGTTGACTTAAATGACATCGAAAGTCATAAAAAATCATTGCACGAAAATTTTCTCGTGTTAAATTCATGTTGACGTGACACAGACAATTTTCAATTTGCCGCCAAATCGTAAAACAAATGACAAATGAATGAAATATATACTCAGTAATATTGGCAAAGAGTTCTATTTTCAAATTTTAGAATATTTTTTTTATTATATTGTTTATAAGTGGCCAGTTCTAAGAACTTTCAGTTTGACCCTCGTATTGCTATAGTCCGTTCACAGTTATTTTACCTCTAGCTGTTAGATTGGCCAACCTGGGCGTTGTTTTGCTATATTTGGTATCTAATACTCCCATTTTAAATATTATACAGTATTGCTAAAAACGTACTTTTTTTATTGCCTCCGCGATCGTATTAAATATTTGGAAGTAAGTACCTAATGTTTGTAACAAAACCTCTTGATATCGGCTTCGGCTATACGCATGTACATTTATTTTCTTACGAAATAACGAATTTCCTATGAAGATAAATAGTTATAATAAATATTTTGTCTATTTACGTCAATGTGAGGTTTTAATCATCAAATACGAAAACTGCAAATTTAATTATCACATTTATTTTGAATAAGAATGATCCATGCGGACTGCCAATGACGATTCGTAGCTGCTGTCAGATTCTCGGACTGCCAATGCTGATTCGTAACTGCTGTCAGATTCTGTATCAGACTCATAGTTTAATTCTATTATGAACCTGTCCAGCGCAGCATCCATAGACCCATCTGTTTCACGAAGCTTGTCTTCAATGTGGCGCACATGTTCGCATTGTTTTTGCCACATGCCAGTCTTCTGCAGTGATAGATTGAAAAGCTTCTTCAGCTAAATTGACAATGTTGTTTGCCTCTTGTCCTCTATCACATAGGTACCTGTCATAGCTTTTATCTGATCCTAAAAAGATTCTAGGCACCTCATTCCTGTCAGTTGTTTCTCTGAGCGAAAACTTCTTTTCTTACACTTTGTATAGCCTAATACATTCTATCTGCATCCCGAATCCCTCGTTCAGTCACTCTTGCCTCAAATTTTGGCATTTTTAAGTCTGTCTGCAAAAATCATATAGACTACAATTACTTTCCTTATTATAAAAACCTATATAATACAAAAATCGCGATAGACGTATTTAAATAAGGATTTTCTCTCCATTAAAAAAATGTCTATAAGTATAGATAAGACTGACATTACAAACTCATAGTGGTTACAGATGGACATTCTAATTTCCACTAAAATTGGGTAAAATGTTATGCACTGGTAACATACCTGTCATCACAGAGTACCATACCAACATAAAGCAAACAAACACCGACATTTGTCAGAGGTAAAATAACTGTGAATGGACAATAGGTGTTACATTCAGTAACACTTTAGCACGACTCGGAAATCGAACGCGGATCCTCCCGATCAGCAGACGCATACGCTATACTCTGTACCACAGAGGTATGAATATAATTACTCAGACGTTTATAAGTCTGTAGATAATTCTTTTATGGAGTAGACCGTGGCCGTGCTAGATAGAGTCGGCGCCACCGAAGAAGTCTTTGGAGGTACCGCGATAAAATGAAGAACTATTTGACAGAAGTGACTGTGCTGTAGACACATACGTGTGTCCAAGAAGTATCGATTTTTTTATATGACGTCTTTTGGAGTACAAGGTAAAAAAAGAGAACCATTAATGCTCCTCTGCTACACCTGCGTCTTAACGCGTCAATTAGCGCGTTCATTTAGGCCCTACGTAGATGTGGCCAACGTTTTAACGCGTTAAAATACTAATTTCCAACGCGAATTTATTAATGCCTTATTGTCCATTTCCATTAACGTTAACACCAATGCTCCATGCCTACCTGCTACAACTGCGTCTTAACGCGTCAATTAGCGCGTTAATTTAGGCGCTACGTAGATGTTGCCAACGTTTTAACGCGTTAAAATACTAATTTCCAATGCGATTTTTTACGCGTAATTGGCCATTGCCATAAACGCTAACGCAGGTAGCAGTAGCATAACGCAGGTGTAGCAGTAGCATAATGCTACTGCTACACCTGCGTTAGCGTTAATGGCAATGATCAACTACCCGTTAATTAACGCGTTAAAAATTTGCGTTGGAAATTAGTAATTTAACGCCTTAAAACGTTGGCCACATCTATGTAGCGCCCAAATTGACACGCTAATTGACGCGTTAACACAGATGTAGCAGGAGCATTATAGATAAAAATTGTTACTGCAGGAATAAAGGCCGGCGCACATAGCGAGAAGCGGAGAGCAAGCGAACGTTTGATCACTTACGTGCGCACATGCACCAGTAGTCGCTTTTGGGCATTCTTTAAATGAGGACATTATCAATAACAGTTGACAGTGGAAAAATGCTCTCCGCTTCCGTTCAGGGGCAAAATGTCCAATTCTCAAAATGTCCAACAGTGTCGAAATGTCCAAAGCCCAAAATGTCCAATACCCAAAACGTCCAATTCCCAAAATGTCCAATTCTCATAACGCCATATTCCCATGTCCAATCTTTGAGAATGAGGTAAATTTTTGTTCAATAACTCATCAAAGCGCTTTTATAATACTTACGACAAACAATGAATACAAAATACTGAAATAATCAAAATATGTTTTATTTATAAGTAACAAATTAAGTTAAAACCAATAAAATAATCAACATCGTAACTTTCATAATTATAAATTGAAACAAATATTCGACATAGTTTTATATAACCAAGGTAAGACATAAAAAATATTTTGAACAAAAATTTACCACATTGTAAAAGATTGCACATTTTGGGAGCTGGACATTTTGAGAATTGGACATTTTGCCGCTGAACATCCGCTTCGCTATGCCGCCGACCCTAATGAATAGAGTCAGTAATAGAAAAAAAAATGGTATTGCAAGATTTGCAGGACTAATAAATAAACGAAACATCACTTACATATATACTTAAAAGAGTTTATTTAACTTGAAAACAAACATGCAAGTACATTTTTCGAATGTTATTACATTTTGTTATTCATAAGGTGTGGTGCTTTTTTGATATGCTGCTGTGAACGGGTTAAAATAATAATGATTACATGTACTAAACTTAATGCTAAAAGCACATCAGGTGTCGAAATACAACAGATGAATCGTATGGGACGGATTATTTTGGTATATTTTAATGTAAAAATGCACTAGCAAACTCTTAATTTCAATTGGCTTCAAAACTACAACGTTAATAAAAAAAGACGTCTCCATGATTTGGGATAACAACAGATTTATGATTTTGTTCTTCACTATTACCTATTATATTAAACCTAAAATCGGCTGTTTTCTTCAAATTTTGTATACTTCACTTTTAGGTTTCAAAGAAAACCAGCCCGATTAGCAATAATATCACCAAGTATGGAGTTGCCAAGGCATCAATAATCACAGAATGCTATTTCGGATAGGCGAGACATAAAACAAATGATCGCGTCTAAATCACAAAAAATAAGTACCATTGATGGTTAAAAAAAATACGATGATGATGTAGTAGGTTAACTGTGACTTAAGTCACAAGATAAAGCATTAAGTTAATAATTGTAGCGTTAACCGCCGTCAGACTAAAACAACTATTTGTCTATAATATAACTCAACAAAACATAATACATAGAACAATCAAGCACTAGCATTACGAGTCCCTTTGTCTTACTTTTGAAATTTCTCAACTTTTACAGATATAAAAATTACTTAATCCCGAGAGAGTACCAAGTGATCACAGATTTTGAAAATACCGTTCATCTATTAGTACAAAAGTAACCAACATTCTGAAACGGATTTACCTATTAACTACGTTATAATATGAAAGCCGATGCATGCCCAGATATCGATCTCACTTGCAGTGGATAAAGAGGACTGCTGCCATTAAATGCGCAGCCCGACAAACTCTCAAACTCTCACTAACGACTATTTCACTAAGTGCAATGTCTAACAAATCATGAGCATGTATCTGTTTTCACTATTTTCTATAAAATTACGAAGATATGCTATCATAATTATTATCTACCTGCTAATTACGTTTGCGAGCCAGTACTTGTCAGATAAAATTACAAATGCATAATTACTTTGGCAAATACAAAGTCGCATATAACGCACAACCTCACTAGTGACCGTAATGTACAGTCAAACAGAAAATAAATAAAATTTGAAACTCAACAACTAATACAAAGTACTGGCGTTCAAACATAGTGGAGGTGAAACTACTGACAGTCGGCGTGTGAAATACATTCTTTTATAGGTTTTACATAAAAGAAATATCCCCCTATTGTCACTATTTGACCCCCGTTACTAGTTATTGTATCGTTGAACACATAACTGTGAGTAGTGAGCGCCAGGTGCCGATTTTTGATTAACCAAAAAGACCCTGTTACATATGTATAGGCTACACATTTAAGCTTAACAATACTACCGTTACACACTCGTACTTATATAACAAGATGAATAAATATATTACCAACGTAAAAAGCTCAGCTGTAAATAGATGTACCGCTACCAAATCAGTTCATTTCAAATATTGAGTCGGATAAAATATTTTATTATGCAAATTCATGAACTGCCGTTTAGCAAGCTTGTAAGCATGAGGTTCACTTTCGATACAATAAGGATTGTAAAGGTAGCTTTAGCGTACATTATAATACGTCTTTGACGCGTCAAATCGTTGCTCACGTCAATATAAACTTAACAACTAAAAATACAAGCTGTAATGCTATAACCAAAAAAATATAAGTAATTAAAAACAATTCAGTAACTTTTTTCCTGGTACTGGGACATCAGCTCTGGAAGAGTTTAATTTCATAAATAACCTATGTACCGTGTCATGTAAATCACGCGATTTAGCTTAATAATAAAACGTGTGCCCCTACAAATTATCCATAAGCAGAGATCCAAAATCAGGGTTAATGGGAGCAGCTTAGATACAGCAAACCGTCCAATAACTACCTCGTAAGCGATTACAAACAAAGTTAACACTAAAAAACATGCAAAAATGGTAGTAAGATCTCTAGGTAATCAGAATTACATTCAGATTTCTGAGAAGTATCAGTTCCGTGTAACATTCGATTGGTTCGGAACACATTTTGGTAATAATTAATTTAATAAAACAATTTAATTGTAAATACTGAGGTAAGAGTGGGTCGTTTCGATGGAGTTGACCGCGCGGGTTGTCAGAGAAGTGCAGCGTGTTGTGTTCACTTGAACTGTCCGAGCACGAAGGCGTCCATGACCTTGGGCACGTGTTCGTCGATGCCGATGATGTCCAGCACGCCCTCGTGCGACCCGTCCGTGGTGCCCACGCGGTGAGACGCCAGGTTCATCACGATCAACCTGCATGTTATAAGAAATGGTTAGATTTGTAACGAGGTTAGTTATGTCGGCGACGTATGGCTGGGACATTGTTTTCTATGGAATACCTTCCGTAGCGAGCAACACGTGTTTCGGGCTCGGCTTGATATAGGCTGCTCGCTGTCGCTGTCCCAACGTGTCGCCAGACAGCACATTAGCCTACCGCATAATAGTATTGCTAAAAGTCGTTTTCAGAGATGTCAGACATCTGGTCTCATAAAATACTTCGAACTAATAGCAATACGACGCTGCCATTTGCTGCTCCCGTCTATGATTGAGTTCGATGTCATGATTATAGCGACGTGTCGCGACGACGTGCTACTGCAACATGACGCGGCATAACGTCATCTGCAGCTGCTGTCTGCAATCGGCTACGACTTTTTACTTTAAAGCTAAGAAACATTCGTAGCACAACTCACTTGGCGTCCGCTACGCCGACCTCGGTGCGGTACCGCTGCAGGGCCCGCACGGGGCAGTGGTCGGGCAGGTCCTTGCCGGGCGGGGGCGGCGGCCCGTAGCGTCCGCCGGGCCCGCGGCCCCCGCGCGCCGCCTGCTCCAGCTCCATGTAGCGCGTGGTGCGGTCCACCATGTTGATGAACACGTCGAACTTCTGCTTGTTCTTCGTCGCCCACTGGATCGGCGCGTCTAGCTGCACGCGCCCTAAGTTCGCTTTCTGTGGAGCAAAATTATTCGATTTGGTCGAACATACACAAAGTACCCACATGAATAGGGCTGCCATCCGTCCCGATTTCCCTGGATTTATCTATTTGAAGGGCGTCCAGGGTCCGTACGGGAAGGGTTTTTGAAAGTGTCCTGACTTTTGATGTCAGGGGAAATGCATTTTTTTATAGATAATGATGAATGGTACTTTTTCGGAGGTGCCCGGGGAAAACCATATTTCACCCAAATCATCATCATCATCATCTTAGCGCTGTCCCGGTTGCGTTCAAAAACTTACGCCTTGGAGCCCGGGGTCCGCTTTCCGGCTGAATATCCTCCACTTCGCACGGTCTTCAGCATCCCTGGTGGTTAGTCGATTGGCACGCATATCATCCCTTACGACGTCAAACCAGCATTTCTTTGGCCTTCCCCGTTTACCGGGGCCCGGCAGCGGTAGCATGGCAAGACATTTGTTACCCACGTAAGATGCCGGTTGTCGTAAGACGTGGCCACACCAGCTTAGCCGACACTCTTGCAGTTAGTCAGCAATGTCACGGACATGAAGGCTACCCCGGATGCGGGAGTTCCTAATGCGGTCCTTCCGCGTGACTCCACACATGCAGCGCAGCATGTTCATCTCCGTGAGGACGGAGGACGGAACCCTGGTGGACCCCGCCGGTGATGGGAAAGGTTTTTGTGTCGCCAACAGCAGTCCAAACTACGGAATCAGAATTTGAGTACATGTCTCGGATGATGTCAATATATGCTTCTGGTACACCTTTGGATCTTAGAGCCCACCAGATCATCTGTCGCGGCACACAGTCGAAGGCCTTCTGCATGTCTAGAAACAGAAGTTCCAGAGGCGTGTTCTTCGACCTGTACCATTCCATGACGATCCTCAGGGCCAAAATTGGGTCCATGGTTCCGTGACCAGGGGGAAACCCATATTGACATTCTGAGACTGTGGTCTCCTGTCGGATCCGGGAGCCGATGACTCGCTCAAAGAGCTTTAGGGTATGGGACATCACCTTAATACCGCGGTAGCTACTACACTCCTGTACCGATCCTTTGCCTTTGAAGACTGGAGTGATGTTATTCAGTCCCCATTGGTTCGGGATTTTTCCGGTAATGAGTATGCGGTTAAATAGATTAGTAAGGGTGCCCACACCCCGCAGGCCCATTGCCTTCCAGGCCTCAATGGGGACTCCATAGGTTCCAACAGCTTTCCGATTCTTCATGTGGCGAAAGTCCCTCTGGACTTCTTCAGGCGTTACCGGCGGCACTAGTCCTTGGTTTGGAGGGAGTTCCGGTGGCTGCACCTCTTTATGCTGCTTGTTAAGCAGCTCGTGGAAGTACGAGCGCCATCTCTCCTTCACCGCGCGGGACGCGCATAGTAGGTTGCCCTCAGGGTCTTTAACACAGCGACACTTGGTAATGTCCTGTGCCGCTTTGACCCTGAAGCGTGCCAACTTGTATAAGAGCTTTTTTTTTTATTTAAAAAAAAACCTGTCAAATTGACTTCACGCTGCCTGATGGTAAGCTGACAGTGAAGTCCTATTGGGAAGGCCACCATCCCCAATTGCTGGTTAAGCAATGTGACATGACGGCCCTCACTTTGACGGCCTTCTGCCCCTCAGACGATTCTAGCTTGGTATAAAGCAGTTCCAAGTAGTCTCGCCTGGCTCTGGCTACAGCCCTCTTAGTGGCACGTTTGGCAGCCCTGTATGCGTCCCGCGACGCAGGAGATTTGGACGCTTGCCACGCTTTAAAGAGGGCTTTCTTCACCATTGTCTCCTTCTGGATTGTGTCGTTCCACCACCAAGTCTCCTTGTCACACTTGCGTCCGCCCTCAGACATGCCCAGCACTTCCATCGCCGCTCCAGTGATGACCGCCTGGATTCTATATCCCACTGGCTCTGAGTTGGTTCGCCTTCAGTAACAGCGCACTTGTCGCCGATAGCTGAGGCGAAATCCAGGGATTTAGCATCCTTGAGCAGCCACCACCGAATATGACGTTGACAGTGGTCAGCGTGTTTGCCTTTGGGTTTCACGCGGAGGTCCATGACAAGGAGGCGGTGTTGTGCCGTGAGACTTTTACCGGCAATGATCTTGCAGTTGGCTACTTTGCTGATATGGTGTCTTCTTGTAAGTAGGAAATCAATCTGCCGCTCTTGTAGGTGACAAGGTGTTCGGCTTTCTTTTTGAAGTACGTGTTCACAATGGCAAGGTCGGCAGCAGGCAGCACAAGTTCGAAGGATATACTCCCCTTCCTCGTTATGGCAACCGTAGCCAACGCCACCGTGAACACGCTCAAATTCCTCACACCCCTCACCCACATGACCGTTCAGATCACCACCCAAAATGATTCCCTGTGAGAGCGGGATTTCACGAAGAACTTCGGCGAGTTGATCCCAGAACGCCATCCTGACGGCGTCGCTGCAACCTGCCTGTGGTGCATAGGCACTTATCAAATGGGTCACAACCCCTTCAATAAGCACCCCTACAGCCACCAAGATCCCATCCTGAAACTCCTCGACGAGCACAACCGCTACCCCGGTCTCCCCGCCAGTTCCATCCGTATAGATCAGCTTGTAGCCACTACCAATGGACCGGGATCTGCTGCCTTTCGACCGAGTCTCCTGCAGAAACGCCACGGCCACCCTCCGCCTGGAGAGTACATCGGGCAGCTCTCTCACGCGTCCGGTTAGCGTGCCAATGTTCCACGATGCGAAGCGGATCTTCCGGGTTGGGGCTAACTTCTTTGGTCGTGTCTACCCCCGACACGGTAGCCCTTGCCCACTTGCCACAAGAGTCGGGCGAGGCTCTTGCGCACCGTTTTGCGGCGGTGCCCTACCCGTTACTCTTATGTTTCTATTCATTTCCATCTTGATATGGCTGTTATGCCTTTACGGGAGCGACTGCCGTCCGACCTCCCAACCCATAGGGAAGGCTTGCGCCAGAGCCTCGTCCGTCATCCAGCATGTGCTCCGACTTGCAGGGGAGGTTGGCTTGGGCCCCGAAGACCTTGTTAGGACCCCATGCTCCCCCCATATTTCACCCAAATGTCCGGGATTTTTGCCGGCGTCGGCAATTTAGGTGATGGCAGCCCTACACATGAATATAAATAACACTTGCGGTTACTGATTTCTATTGGTTGCACTAACTACTAATCTTAATATATAAAATCCTTGCGTTACTTACTAACTGACAGACACGCTACAGCCGAAATTATTGGGTGCAGGAAGCTGAAATTTGGTATGTACGTTCCTTGGGGACCGTAGGGGTGCACTAAGAAGCGATTTCCCGAAATTCCCACGGGATCGGCCAAAACGGGTAAATTTAAAAAAATTGCTGGCGTCCTCTAGTTTGTATAATTTATCAGATTGGAGCGGTTTTAAACTAGTTCGCGAGCTCGTTTTTGGAAGCACATACAGGCTCGCCGTTTACCACAGTCATGACAACACAACTCAGCATCACCACAAAAAACGATATGTCATTGTGCATTCATTATTATTGCAGTGACGATACCATAACCATCCTAGCGCATTCCCGTTTGCGATCCAAGACCGAAGCCCCGAGTCCGCTGACATACATGTATTCACCTGAACATTTAATAAGATACAGTCTATTAAGAGACAGAAAATAGCGAGAGCTTGGTAAGAAGATTAATTTGACACTGTTTAAGGTGGAACCTTTGAATGAAAATAGTTCCAGAAAAGTAGGGTTCAATGTTACTTTAAAACCAAGTAAACTACATTAAAACGACATACCCGTAGAACAAATTCGGCCTCTTCGATGCTGCTGAAGTTGCGTTCAATAGTCACCAGTTGCACACCTCCCTCGGTGAACACCGCCAGTTTCACGTGGTTCTCTCTCTTCAAGATTTGTAGGGCGAGTATTATAGCTGAAAATAAATAACATGGTTTAAAATCTTCTGTGAAATATTGTAAGCTGAACTGTAGTACTAAGTTGAACAATTAGTTAGTTAGACGTTTCCCAAACACTATTTATGTGAGTATAAACGAACATAAGTCTAATCTTTCAAATTAATCATCCTATTTAGGATGTACCTACACACTTTGGTAAATGGTTATAGAAAACACAAAATAGCACTAATCTAAACCGTGGAATATCATAATATTGGTCTGCGAAGGTCAGACAATCACTCTTCAGAAAAGCTGATATTCTGTCATATCTGGTTGGACTAATAAGCGACTCCGGGCTCAAAACCGTAAATCTTGGATGCAACCATATTATGTTCACTTATTATTTTAATGTTATTTTTCTCTCATATATTGTAACCCGGGAAGAAGCGAGGTAGCCTTGACACAAGTATTTTTATGCCTTGACACAAGTATTTTTATAAGTTACTGGGGCAGCCTCAAACTAAAACTATGAGATTTAATAAAAACATTTTTATTTTATTTATTTATTTATTTATTTAACCGGGACAACGCTAGAACGATGATGATGATAAATGTACGAACCAGCATGTCCGGGTGTGACGTGCTTGTTGTAGAAGCATTCTGCCAGCAGATGTTTCTTACTCTTCTTCTCAGTGTCGGCGTCGCCGCCGCCGCTCGGAGTTGTCTTTGTCGCTGTCTTTTTACCCTTACGGGGCACTAAGAAATTCTTGCAAAAGTGACGACCTAACGGAAAAATGGTTATTAAATCTTACTTTTATTATAAATACGAAACTTTGTGGAATGGAAAGGATGGACGAATGTATGGATCTTAATAATTTTAAATCTTTATAACGAATAATAGGATTTTCATGAAATTTTGTAGTGACATAGCTTATTCATCAGAATTGCACAGGCGCTACCTTTTGCCTCTTTTGTGAACATTGAATTAATTGAATGAGAATATGAAATTGAACTTTATGGCTTTATGCACGTTGTCGTAGTGGTTGTAAAGGTCGCTTCGCCGCCCGGAACTGCGCCGTGTGTTGAGGGTTCGATCCCCACACAGTGATTTATAATTTATTGTTTCTAGCCTGGGTGTTCTTTGTGTCTATAGATTTAATGTTTGTAAAATCCCCCGCGAAACAAGATGTATGCTTAGTGAAGGCGACGAATGATATCTTAACCTTTTTAAAGATGATTCTTTAAAATGCTAAGACATCATTCTTTTCAGATTACATGAGCTAAGTTACCTTTGAACATGTGGTGTCTCATGTCCATAGTGATGAAATAGCGCGCGTTGGTGGGCGGCGTAAGCAGCCACGTGTGATCGATCAGGTTGCTCAGCGCTGACAACACCGTCGGGTTCGGCGGTAGGTCGATACCTATACAACAATTACATCGTTTAATATTGCTCAAGTTTAAGACTGTAAAGGAGGAAATTTGTCCGTTGCTAGTAATTGTTTATTAAACCGGTTTTCACCGGTATACAGTAGCAGAGATGTGCTGGCGTATCCAAGGTAAAATGCGGCGCTCTCTGACGTCGCCACAGAGAACAGTAACCGTTCTTTGTGGCAACAGCTTTTCATACGCCCGTATAAGTTCGATTTGCACGTACAGGCACGGCGTGATAACATGACAATCATAATAATGGCGAGTTCGGTTTTTTGTCGCGCGTAATGAAGTGCGCGTGTACCCGTTTGTTTGGCATCACCCTTAAGCGCACAATTTTACGTTCTATGCGCGTACGTCTCTGCTCAGCTAAGATGGAAACAGGGCCTTATGCTGCATTACATTTAAAATGGAATATTCCCAGAACTCAAAATTGTTTATCCGCAGCATACACTGCGCATTACTATAGTTCCATGAACTGAAATTTAAAAGTCCTTTAATGCGAATCTGTCCATAGAAATAATTTCAAGGAAAGAAACAGCCAATATTTATAGGATAGCACAACTAGTTTTGAATTCCACTGACCCTATTTGCCATGGAATTAACCAACCATAAGACTAACCAACGACATTTACATTATAAATACGATGACATCATTGAATACTGACCCCAATGTTTAATTTCCTTAGGGTGTCGCCGGAGCGTGGTCCACTCCCACAGACCGGTTTTCTGATCGTACATCTGACGTGTGCGACGACGGAGCTCCTTTTCGGCTGCTACTTTTGCCTTCTCGTGCTTCATTGGCCTGAGAATTAAAAATTGATAAAAAAAAAAACATGGCCTAGAACATGGCCTAGGCCATTCTCAAAGTGTGCTCCGCGGAGCCCCAGGGTTCCACGAAGCATCTCTAGGGGCTCCACGAAGGTGTATGTTAGTAAAATAAATGGTTTTAAGGTGCCATAGGACTCGGCTTTGTTTTATTTTAGGGTTCCGCCAAATATTTGGTTACTCAAAAGGTTTCCATCCCTAAAAAAGTTTGAGACCTACTGGTCTAGTCCATGTCAGGGGAGGTAAAACTTGTTAGCTGTAATATTTTTCTTTGCAACTTAAATATTTATGTCACTATTTATAATACTTTAGATCCACCCAGATAGGGACTATAGGTTTATTATTTACTACACCTCGCCCGCGGCTCCGCCCACATGAATTGTACACCTATACCTTACTCAGGCATCACACAGTTTATTGGTGAAAATAGATAGAGTTTTTTGTTCATATATATAGGCAGGAAGACGCTTTTGACATTGTGTATGGCAAAAATGTTACATAATTATAATTAACTAACTTGACAGGCAGCTAGGCGTTTTCGGATTTTTACGCAAACCGATAAAAATCCTATTTCAGATTTTGAAATAGATTTCAAAAACCGATTTCAGTAGCGGATGTTGGAGCATAGCGTACGACAAACGCAAACAATCGAAATCTTATTGTATTTTAGGCATGAGACCAATCAAATCAAATAAAACTCTCGCTTATCGCCTCGATATTTAGTTTTATTTTTTCTATTCAATCTGCAATTCATAAAACCGCCAAAATCTTAAACGATTCGCTTGTTTAATCGCGATAATTCGCTTCATCTCTTTCGCTCTTTCAACGTATGACTAAGTTAGTACGAAAAAGAAATGAAATTCGCTCTCTCTCGTTCTAACTAACTAGTCGTTTGGTAGTGTGAAAGAGAACAAATGAATATGAAAAATATCGAAAACGTAAGCTTTAGATTTACTTTGTAGTTTGGTTGCGCTTGCACCGTTTGGTTCGGATAAGATTGTTTGCGTTATCGTGGTATTGTTTTGCGTTTTCTAAAATCGGTTTTCTCACATTGGAATATCGCTACGATACGATTTCTGACTGCAATCGGATTTCAGATTCGTTTTGATATATCGGTCTCATGCCTACAGGCAGCATATTTGATTGCCATTAGGTTGTACCGACAAGTTTTAAGGGATAGATGTACTTCAATGCATTTTATATTAACGTCAGACACAGACTGACAATCTACAGAGAAAGTTATGTCTAGGTTCTAATATAAAGCGATTTCGTTTTATTTATTACTCAACATGAAGGCTAATATTATTTAGTAAAACAACTTACTTGCTTTTCTTCTTATAGTTGCACATAGTAATGTAGACTGCGAGCGGCGTCACCTTCGATTTCTTGATAATATCCTGGTTATTGATGAGAGATACCAATATCGCGGTAGTGTCGGAATCGTTGGTCAAGAATCCCATGTTGTGGATACGTTGGATGTGGTATAACAGCTCTTCCAAAGTGAACTGGGGTAGCACTGCATTCCATACCTACAATAAAAATAATAAGCAATTTTTTTTAAGTTCACGCCTGTTTCCCCGAAGGGGTAGACAGCGCTGTAATATTACACCCACATTTCGCCATGAATTTCTTTTTTGGTCCCTGGTAATAGGGGGCGAGCCTATTGCCGTTACCGGGCACATCACCAGACTCCGTGCTGCTATTGAGAATTTGGAAAAACCCAGAAACACTTTTGCCCGACCCGGGAATCGAATCCGGGCCCTCCTATCAGCAGTCGCATTCGCTATCCACCGGACCACGGAGGTAGTCAGAAAACTCGACATCAAGTCCTATGCCAAGCCATCGGGCCAGCGTGGCGTAGTAGACCAAATCCTGCTATTGACCCACAGTGCTATTGTAATTCAAAGTAACAGACTATGTCCATTGTCCCCCAGTGCATTGCACCAGACGGTACGATGGTAAAATTTACTTATTTTTGAGTATGGTGTAGCTGTATTATTGTTTGACGCTACATTTTAAAGAGTTGCTTCTCTAAAAAGTTGGCCATTATTGATGTAGATTAGATTATATGATTTTACTATACATGACGTTATGTAATTAGAGAAAAACAAATAAAGCGCTGAAATATAGTTTCAAATTCATCAATCAATGCCTGAGAAATAAATAATTTCAGTTTACATAATATTCTAGCGCGAAATGTCGGTATGACTCACTAGTTGACTAACTACACAACAATACAAGACTAGGCAGACAATTTTTTTTTATAAAACGCTGCTGAAAACTACATGCAACGCATTGAATAGTCTAGAGGATTAGGTCGACTGACACTTCTTAAACGTAATTATACTTGCAAGTACAAGTTTGAAGCCCTTTTAATATGTAGGCATCATAGATGTCTCTCAAAGAACATTTGATTCAGAACTACAATCAACAAGCGTAAGCTTGTAGTTTAGAGGGGTGCCGCGGCGCTCCCCAATAGCTGTGATTGGCTAGTTGAAGGCCAACAGGTTTAATGTCACTAAATCAAATATTTAGTGGTGGAGCGGGAGAATCAAATATAAGAGTCAATACTACATGGTGACAAAATTGGCAGATGTTTAAATGGGAATATTCTTCTCAAACAGGGTAAGAGAAGAGCATTGTATTTAGTCGATTCTAAACTTTCGCGATTTTCCACAAGACGGCGCTGAGCTCTCATCAGTCTCTCCGCGACCACGCTCGGTGCAAGACGAGCGAAACGTCAGAAACAAATAGGTATTTATCAATCATCATCAGCCTTTAACAGTCCTTATTGCTGGACT
The DNA here is from genome assembly GCA_944739405.2 of Euclidia mi. Classification (NCBI taxonomy): domain Eukaryota; kingdom Metazoa; phylum Arthropoda; class Insecta; order Lepidoptera; family Erebidae; genus Euclidia; species Euclidia mi. The sequence continues at coordinate 36,434,265 of OX123187.2, forward strand.
AGGCCTCTCCTTTGAAAGGAGGAATTCGCCTACTATACCACGCTGGCCTGTTCTGGACCAGAACAATGGCAAACCACGCACATCATTCTTATATACAAAAAAGGTTCAAAAGAAGACTTATCAAACTATCGGCCAATAAGCTTGATGTCTAATGTATATAAAGTCTTCTCCAAGATAGTACTGGACCGAATAAGCATTACATTGGATGAAAACCAACCAGTGGAACAGGCCGGCTTTAGGAAAAATTTCGCTACAATAGACCACATCCATACAGTCAAGCAGATTATAGAGAAGTACAGCGAATATAACAAACCGGTTTATATGGCCTTCATCGACTATGCAAAAGCCTTCGATAGCATCAAACATGAAGCGATTTGGGAAAGCCTAACAAAACAGGGAATATCCTCCGCGACCACAACCGTTGCAAGCCGGTAGAAACGTAGGAGAATAACAGAGGTATTTATGCCTTGAAATAAATAAATTATCGCGACTAAGACCCGCTTAATAATATTGTATGGAATATCCATGGCCTACATTAACATCATAAAACAAATATATGTATGTCGAATGTAAAGCGAGGATACAAATGGAAACTTTGGGAGGAGTCTTCAAGGTCGAAAGAGGTGTCCGACAGGGCGATCCACTATCCCCCAAGCTATTTTCAGCCGTGCTCGAAGATATATTCCGAAAACTAGAATGGGACGAATTTGGGTTGAATATAGATGGTAGGAGGCTACACCATCTCCGTTTCGCAGATGACATAGTTTTATTCGAAGAAGACCCTTACAAGCTAGAAGTCATGCTACAAGATCTAAATAAAGAAAGTGAGAGGGTTGGACTATCAATGAACCTGAGCAAAACAAAGCTGTTGTCTAACTCAATCCCCCACGAAATCATAATTAGCAACCAAACCACACGGAAAGGTATTTATACCTTAAATAAATTAATTGTACGCGATTAAGACCCGCTAATTTATTTTTGTATGAACTATTAAGCATTGTATTTGTCAAGGGAAATTATAAAGCAACATTCACACGGAGCGCGCGGGCGGGCGGATGCTTCAGTAACTTAGTTTCGTAGTTCGGAGTGAACTAATGTATCAAAATACGTAAAGCGATACTTTCCCACCGGCTCTCGGTACAATATGCGCTTAAAGCCAACCTCACATTGTATCGACGAACGTTCGGCGTGCGTCGGACGCCCGTTTGAGGGACGCGCATACCCAAAGTGAGGGAGGCCTAAATTTACTCAAAATAGGACTTACATTCTGTGACGTCAGCAAATGTCCGGGCACATGATCCAACGTATACTGATTAGCTGTAGCGAGAGCGGCGGCAGCTACGGGGTCCTCGCAATGCCTCATATCTTCCACTTTCGATATGTACTCGAATATCTCCTTGGTCTCCGGTTTGTCGCCCACCACCTGCTTCGCGCGTTTCAAACCAAAGATAGCGTATTTCACGACTGCATCGCGAGCTATTGTGAGAGAATATAATGATATTTATAATTTGCTTATGGACGATTCTTACTAACTTATATTTAGGGAAGGCTGGAAATGAAAATGTATCTGATATTATGTCCAATAAACATAAAAACTCTCATTAAATAGACCGCTAGAACTCTATAAAATACACCAAATCCATAATTGTGAAGTTTAACCTAACTCCGATCGGTTAACTTTGCACTACGGAGTGAACGCTGAGCGCACGCCCGGGTACATACCGGGCGCTCGCTCAAAGAACACGCACGCCCAATGTGAGGTCGGCTTTAGTCTCTTTACGCAATTCACAAAATGTGGCAATATGTCTTTAGACGTGGAATAAGCATGTGCGCCGGTCATTGAAAGTCTTCATAAAAGCTTGCGGCGCGCATAGGTACTTTTTGTACATGAATAGCGCCACATAAATTATTATTCAAGACAAATCGAGTTCTGTATCTGAAGGGTGCTCAATTTGAGGGTTTATGTAATTTTTTTAGTTTTAACGACAGTGTGTAGGGAAAATGCTAATCTAGTCTCAGTTTAATGCTTAAAAGATAATTAATATAACCTAGCAATTGATTAAAATAACACGAATATAAGTGAGTCTTCTGCAGCCATTCAAAAATAAATATTTGACTGAAGACAATTTTTCCATGAAGCAAGTGAATTATTTCAGAACCACTTATGAACATCCTTTTTAAAGAACTGAACAAGTGGCACAATCTGTGATAAAAAATAATGGGTTTATGTGACTTGGTTGCCGCATTACCATACAGTTGCGATGAGGTGATTATCATGAAGTATATTATGTTGAACCATGATATGAAACCCTTCGTAGTATTAAAAGAAAAGCTGATAATTACATTGGTGAACGTAAAAATATCAGACACAGCCTCATACTAATAATTGCACCATTCCCGAACATATCAAAATACAACCACATGAATGCTAGAGGTTTTAAGTGTGCATAAATATGCATGTAAAGTAGGCATTCATTGTAAACACTAACTACAGTGTAATCTAAAAAAAATACCCTCAATCCTGCACAAAGTTCTTTTAAAGGCATAAAATAACCTAAATAGAGTAGTTGCAATCACTACACACCTCTATACCTATCAAAAATACATATAAATCAAAAATGTCTTACCATAATCAGTTTCTGAGATTTTGACATGAGATTTTCGTAAAAGTGTCTTATGAGATCGGCCATGACGGGCACGCACTCTAGTCATCTCTTTCGCAAGCTCCATCGGCTCCTTACTGGTGTACCACTCCTTGACATTCTTACACCATCCTCGGCCATTACCTAGATAAAATTTAAAATTAATAATATCTGCTGAACATCGTCTTACCATTATCCCAGTTACCCTGGGGTCTACTTACTATTCTAACCAGATTTGACTGAATTCACTTTTCCAAGGGCTGACTGTCTATCAGACTCCCATAACCCAAAGGGATAGCGAGAGATATTCCCTGGTTTTGACTATGCATGCTCACTGAGGAACAGGGCAGACAATCATTAACAATTTAATACAAGCATGATTCCAATAAGTCAAGTGCATGCCATGGATTTGAACCTGATGCCTTGTACAGGGCAACCTGTTGGCATCTACACTAGGCTATCACTGGCAATGAATAATAACTGGTAGTAAGTAAAAAATCCAAACCTACTAATATTGTTAAGTTGAAGAATTTATTTGTATGCTTAACCTATTGAATGCGGCAATATCAGACAGAAGAAGAATCTATTAAGTCTCACACTGATTAGTGCATTGGCAACAACTGGCATACCAAGAAAAGTATTTTATATTTGTTTAAAACATAGATAAAGTTTGTTCAGTTGATTGAGTGATTCTAGCCTACAAGCAAAAAAAGTCAGAAAAATAAAATTTTATTCAAGTACAGCATTTTACATAAAATCACCAATAATAAATCACCCATAGTTTCTGTTCTTGTATGATAGAGAATAAATAACAAATAATATGTACCTGTTTTCAATAGCCTTGTGAACTTATTAAAGAGCATCATTTGTTCCGGAGTGATACAAATCTCAGCCGCTGCTTTGTAAGTAGCCTCTTTCACTGCACAGTTACCGACCAAGAGACATTTCGCCAATGCAAAAGCAATTGTCTCAAATCTGGTGTACCAGCCATCTTTACCAGCCTAAAAGTAATAAATTTAATTAGCAGCATTTTACAGTGACATAAAGAATGTATAATTAATAAGAACATATCTTGTTCATCAAATGACAAATGGGAAGTAATGTTCACTTTCTAAAAATGAATGAAGCAAATCTAACAGCTAAGTATGATCACAAAATTCTTAGTATTACTGAAATTTATCACACAATAGATTAAATAGATACAACTTTGTAACTGTGGGTAAATGATAAAAAGTAATTTCTTTCATGTAGGAGTTTACAGTACACTACAATTAGTGTTTATTTATTTATGTATTATTGGTATAGTTTACCTTTAAAATGATGTTGACCACTTCCAAGTTATTCACACCTGCTTCAAAGGCCTCATTAATAACAGTCAACTTATCTGCCTCAAAGTACTTGTGAGTATTCCAGCATCCAGGGTAGTACTTTGGAACTTCATTTCCAGTGTGCAGAAATCGCGTCAGTCTATTGCACAGTTTAGGATCAAGTTCGACCGGCTCCGTCATTTTCACCAATAGTAATCACCGCTTTAATCAATATGTAAAATGTTTTCAAAAGCACAATGTTGCATAAACAATGCAAGTTTTCAGCGTGTCTTATTAACATTCAGATTTCAACCAAATTTTCCGTCAAAGCTCAAACCTGAAAAGAATGCCGTAAGCAAAGGTAAATGCACTGAGCGTCGAAACTATTAATTTTTTGTCGGTATTCGAGCGAAACATGTGCCACAATGAATTGAGGAATTTGAGGATGTGGCTAGAAAAAATTGACAATCGAGGCTAAATCTATATTAGAAGTAGAACACAAAGAAACCAAGTAGAGAAAATAATGCTAACATTTAGGGCAAAGGCGCCAAACGAAAAAATGGCTGTGTAGAACGGCTATCTACTGCTATTACACATAATACAATTAGAATTATTGGACTTTTATTTCAGATACCTACCTCGTTCTTCGTTTTACTGTTGAAGTTGTCAAGCTGAAGTCAACTATACAATGTTGCCATCTACTAAAAGTAAAAAGGCTCGGTCTGATAGATATAATCTAAGACTACAGAACTAAAGGCAGACAGAGCGCGCGGAACACTTGCGTGAGGCCACTAAAGCAAATACAAAATTGAAAAGCGAATACAAACTCGGCTCAGTGCGCTGCGAAGCATCGCACAGTTCACACGCCACGATCAATCAAGCTTTTAAATTCATAAAATGCCGTCTTGCGTTTTTAAACATTGTAAAAGTTGTTTCCAAAAGCAAAAACGGGAAGATGGTAATATATTTTTACAGATAACTATGGATTATTTGACTGTTTTATAATATTATTTCGATAAAATTCGTATTTCTGCAGAAAATATGTAAGTGTTGCCAGTTTACGTCGACGCCGTTCTCCCTGAATTAGGGAAAATGCACTTGTCTATTGATTATGTAATAATGATGGTCATGTTAATGAAAAATACATTAACGTAATGTAAAATTATATTGTAGATTATCTTTCTTCTTATAAAATATAGTAATAGAATTTCCATTAGTATATACATTGTTTTGAGTTCGATCCCCAAACGATCCAAATATTCGTGTACACATGGCTCCTCGTCAAGCTTTATACACTTTGACCTTTGTACCGTTCTTATGGAGTAGGGAATAAGTATCAAAATCGTACTGCAACTGTTTAGCTTGACTTGGCGCCGTGTGTACATTAAGTACAGAAACAGAAATCATTGATTGCAGCCATTATTAATTTTTAATTGCAATGTTTTTTTGTTTTGATTTATGAATCATAATATTCATAATTTATTGTGTGCATGACAAAATGTTAATAGCTAGTTAATATTTAGGACGCAAGCCTATTGCAATTAACCAAACATTTCCAGATACTAAACTGAGAATATATATATCTAAACAAAAAATAAACAACATATGCGCCGATCTAAGATCTGAACCCCATGATTGGTATTCGTAAATATATGTAGTTGGTATTATATAAGTATTTCTTCTAGATCGAGGGTATTAATCACAAAACATAATCTATTTATTTCTCAATTTACGAATAAAATAAGTTAAAACTTTACTCAGTACCTACATTTAAGAAATGTATTTATAAAAGCATACATTAATGGTTTCTTTTATTTGAATCATTTTCATAACAGCATTACATATTAAAAGCATTAATTAAATCCATGGTAAATTCTTCAAAACCGCAAACGAATATAAAATATGTAATATTTTTATATCCGTTTGCAAAAACTATATACCTACAAGGTAGTGGGAGATTATTCATAATCTGGCAACTTTACACACACATAGGCGCGCGTGTCCGTACAGTGCCAGTCGCCAAATGTCACGCACACATAGCCGTCAACGTGCCTCACTTAGTCGGACGAATACGCTCCATCTGGTCTTAAATCTGTGGATATAATTATAAAAAAACCAGGGCAATCCCCACAATGGAGTTACCATGGTAAACCAGATTATCTAATATTGTAAATACTTATTATGTAAAACTAATCGCCATCAAAGAATAACATTAAAATAATAAACTATAATTTAAAAAAGTACAGGGTTAAAACAGTAACAAACGCTTGTTCAGTTTTATAGAGATCTTTGCAAATCATGCTAAAGCGAGTGATTATTCTTTTCACGCTGATCTAAAATGGTCAATCGAAACCGTATATACCAATGTACTCTGTGATCGAAACCCTTACTTGTCGCCGGACCATCGCGGATTCAAGTGGCCTGGAGCGCCGAATTTTTTTAAAATGTTTGGGCTTTTTTTTTTGTTTGTCCTACTCGTCAGCCTGTCATAGTCCACCGCTGAATATAGACGTCTCAAAAAATTAAAAGAAAAAAATTGAACGTCAAAGTGGCGTGACCTCTTGATGTACTTTCTGCACCTTTGGAGGTACAAATGTCTAGTTTAGGGTACAAATAGTACATTTGAAGTACAGACATACATACATAGACTCACATCTGTTTCCCGGAGAGGTAGGCAGAGACTACGGAACGCCATTTGCAACGATCTTAATTCTTACCTCTCTTGCTTCATTCACTCCCATCAAATTTTTCATGCATGCTTTTCGGCTAACCTGTCCTTTTTTAGGATGTCTCCAATCTGGTCAGAAAACGTCCGTGTACTGTGTAGGTCTTCCCCTTCCTACTGTCCCATTCAAACAGTCACACTTGACTTATATAATTTCTTGGTCAGTCTTTCGTCATCCATCCTCTCCATGTGTCCAAACCATCTTAGCATACCTTTCTCAGTGGTTGGCACTACATCTTCTTGTACCCCTCAACATTCTCTTATCACACAATTCGTTATTCTGTCGTTCAAAGACACTCCACTCCACACATATTTCTCAGTGCTCTCATTTCTACAGCATTTATTCTTACTTTCATGTCTATTCTGCCATAACCAACTTTCACTACCATACCTACATAAGTGTAGGTACTAACACTCCTCTATGCATAGCCAAACGTGCCTTTTTGGACACATTTTGACTGTTCATAAAAGCCTTCAAAGCTCGATTCACCCTATTACCTGCATTAGCTCTTCTTTCAGTATCTTCATTTTTACCATTCCTAGTAAACAGCGTACCTAAATATACAAAATCATTCACTTGCTCCACTCGTTGTCCATCGATCATAATATTACAAGCCGTAACACATTCAGCCTTTTCAAAAACTATAACTTTCGTCTTGCTCACATTCACTTTCATTCCTTTCCTCCCTAAAGCAACATGCATGATTGCTACCATCGCCTGCAACTCCTCCGCTGAAAATGCAAGTATTACCTGATCATCAGCATAAAGGAGGCATTTGACGAATAACCCATTCATCCTTAATCCACAGTCACTATGTTTTAAATCTTGCAAACAACTGTCCATGAAGGGGTTAAACAGCCACGGCGACGCTACACATTCCTGTCTAACACCTTTCTCGATGGTAAACCAGTCAGTGTATGCCCCGTTTATCCTCACACAAGCTCTAGAATCCTCATAAAGGGATTTCAGAGCTCGAATGAGGCTGCTGTCCACCCCATTCATTGACAGCACCGACCACATTTAATTCCTCACCACTTTATCGTAAGCCTTTTCCAAATCCACGAATGCGCAATAGACCTTTGAAAAGGAAACCGAAAGTTTTTGGCCAAAGGTCAAAATCTTTGTCTAAAACCTTTTCGGCTATGCTTCGCAAGGAAAAAACCTGATCCGTACATCCCATACTCTTTCGGAATCCCGCTAGTACATCCCATATTTTCTTGTCGGTTACTTTCATAACTCTTTCAATCAGTACCTTTGCATACAATTTGCCAACAATGCTGAGAAGGTTAATGCCTCTATAGTTTTTGCAGTCTCGTTGCGAGCCTTTTCCTTTATAAAGAGGCAAAACTACAGCGGTGGCCCAGTCATTACTTCATTAGGTACTCGGCCGGTGCTCCAGCACAAGTTATATAACCGCTGCAACTGACCAACTATGATGCCCTGTCCAGCCTTATTTCGACTGTAATCCTATCATATCCTGCAGCCTTACCTACTTTCATACTTCCCAGTGCCTTCACGATCTCATCCACGCCAATAACGCTTTCATCATTGCTATCGTTACCACTCATTTCATCGATCGGTGTCTCTATCGCTGTTCTTTCAAATAAACTTTCAAAATACTCTTTCCATCTTTTCAGCACGCACGATTCACCATTCACTATACATCCATTCTTGTCTCTGTCTGATCGATGTGTATTCTGAGGATTGCGTTCTTCCTCGAACTGCACGAACGGATTTCCAGAAAAACTTAATGTTTCTCCGGAAATCGTCAGATAATCTGCTATCAAACTCATCTTTCTTTTCATCTTTTTCTTTTTAACCATTTCTTTCACTATTCTTTTTGACCTAACAAACTCCTTTCATGCTTCATCTATGTCCTTGCTCGTTACTTTTCCCATTCTTTCATTTGCTCTGACAGCCCACCAATCTAACCAAGCTTTCTTCTTCTCTGACACTGCTGATTGTTCATCCTTGTCCCACCATGTATTCTTAACCTTTCGTATTTTCCTTCTTTTGATCACACCACATACTTCAGACGCTACACATACTACCCTTTTTTTTAAAGGACTGCCACAATTCATCCATATCATTTATGCCATCGAACCTCTCAAATCTTGCTATCAATCTTCGTTTATACTCATCTTTCACATCTTTCTCTTGTAGATTTTCTACTTTTACTCTTTCCAAGACTCTATTTTCATTATGTTATCGGTGTCGCCATCATTTAAAGAGCCCACTTATCCGGCTAAACACCAAGAAGTGGTCTGTGTGGATGCCGATCCCTCGATACACCCTTGTATCCAACACATTTTTTCTCAATCGTTCATCTACTAAAAAAATCAATCATACTTCTTCTAACATTTTTCGCCTCACGCGTATACATATGTATCCTTTTGCGATCAAACATGGTGTTTGTCACACAAAGGATCCACTCCAAACAAATCTCAAGCAGAGCTTTTCCATTTTCATTCAAACTCTCATCACCGAATGCACCTAACACCTTTTCAAATCCATCTTGTTTTACTCCCCACCCATCCATTGAAATCCCCTAACAAAATCAATCTTTCGTTATCCTTAAATTTGCTCAAAATATCTCTTAAACTCTCCCAAAACTCCTGCCTTTCGTCTTGCTCTTGCTGTGACATACCCGTAACTATATTGACCGGGGCGTAAACCCCTACAATAAAGACACGAGTACGTCCTACTTTCATCCTCATCCATAGTAGTCTAGCATTTTCACATTCAAACTCTTTTACACACTCATTCATTCGCGCAGATAGTATGACACCAACTCCCTTGCAGGCTCTGGTGGTACTATCTACCAATACGCCGTATATGCGCCATGCTGGGTGGTGTCGCACCCTTTCCTTTTTGTTTCATTCACACAAAGAACATCAATCTTTCTATCATCCATCATCTGACATACTTCATCCAATTTGCCGTCCATCCCTCCTCCAACGTTCAACGTTGCAAACCGGCTTTTCGTAGGCCGCTTTTCGCCCGCTTTCCGCCCAGTCACTTTCGGGGAACGAGACGTGACGGGTTGCGCATCGCGTCGCCGCCGTATGGAGAAGAAGTAGATTTTGTTCCCATAGCGTTCCCACGAGATGTAGGGATCTATACTGTTCACCCCCGCAGAGCCCTTTACGGGGGTAAGGCGGAATATCAGCTGTGCGCTGTGACCATCAACACACGCACCCTCCGTTTACGACCAGCTTGCCCTCTGGCCACGAATCCCTCGGCACGGGTCGGTTCACACCTTAGATCGGCGTTTTGTGTCAGGTATGCTCCCTAGAAGTTTGGTTTAATTTCGGAGTTTTCCTTCTCCTAGATAGGTTGCCGACCAAGGCTAACGAGGCCCGTCTCCCCGAACGTTTGGTTTAATTTCGGAGTTTTCCTTCTCCTAGACAGGTTGCCAACCAAGCCTAACGAGGCCCATCTCCCCGACGAATAAAGAAAAAGAATAAAGTACTAAAATATTATTCTAAGCGATTTATTGGCAAGTGGCAACATTCGAATTTGACGTATCCATATGACACTGACAGGTTAATGTCAATTGAAAATTGTTGTGACGTGACGTCATTTCAGCAGATGTTTTTGATAAACAAAAGTAAAAATTGAGGCAGAAATAAAGAAAATTCAATCTATTTCTGACAACGCCTTAATATTTCTAAAAACTACATACAGGGACAACCTACGTTACGAGCCTACATGAGCTTACATTTGGAAGAAGTTAATGAAACTCAGCAACTGATGCAGAATGAAGGGGAAGAAGACGAACAAAAAGTGTCGCAGGCGGCGACATCACCCGTTACGAGTAATAAATTATCGAGTGGCGGCGCCAGCCTTACATCGAAAAACCAGGGACAGACCGTTTCAGGTGCCGGTAATAACAGTATAAATGAGTCGACAAAAATATCCTATGTAAGCGAAAGGAGGCTGCATAGAGATTTGATGCGTTCCAATAATAAACCTAAGAATGTGCCCAAGGAGACACCTGATGTGAAAAATATGGAAAAAGCACTTCTGGAATTACTTGATGACTTCCACACAGGAAAACTTAGTGCTTTTGGTACAGGATGCAGCATGGAGCAAATGATTAACATAAGAGATCAACAGGAACATTTAGCGCGATTACATTTTCGACTTTGTGCTGATGTAGAGAAACCAGAAAAAACTGAGGATAACTTTGAAAATTCAGCTTCCAGAGACAAGATGGCGCAGCTTGTTCAAAGTTTAGCACAATTGTCAGCCTCTATAGAGCATTTGCATTCTGATGTTAACAGTGAGAATGCTAACAATAGCAAACCACAAGCAAGTAACAGCGAGAAGCAGTAACTTGAGCTTAATTAAATTCTTACTTCTTACTATGTTAAAGAATCATTTTCTTCTAGTAATGGATAGTTGTTCTAACAATAGGTACAATATTCATTCCTGGGACATGTAGGACTGTGTAAAATTATTATCAATGTAAAATCTGTATAAAAGATTGTGTATAATATTTAAGATATTATATAAATTAAACAAATTTGTCATGTTTTATTTACATTTATTTGTATGTAAGTATAATCATTAAGATAATTGTGTGATTTAAGACACATATGTATTATACAAGTGTGTCACACTATCCAAAAACGACAGCTTTTGCCTAGAAAGATAGACATTAGACAACAAAACAATTTTGTTAAGGAGTACCTACTTATTGTTACATACAGTATGTATGCCAGATGAAGATTTACAGTACATATTTAGAAGTTAACAACAACATGTACCTACCTAAACCGATATTAAAAAATAAATCAATCATATAGAATAACAAATTATATTACAAATGGCACATTTCAAACTGCATAAGATAAAACCCATAGTAAAATTATGATCACAAGGTTGTGGATAAAGGTGAGTTAGCCTTTCTACCAAGGCTAAAGATTATGCAACATTGATACATAATAATAGACATAGATGCTACTGAGTAGTAAATTCAAAAATAAACATATGTTTGAAACACTGTTTCTTCCAAACATTTTTGAGGTAAATGCAAGATTTACATTTATACATATTCATCACAGAACTATAACCAGATATTACATCTCTTCATGTAGAACAGATATAGTTATAAAATCAGATAAAACATCACAACATTCATATTAAGAATTACTTATAAAATTACTTATTCTTCAGCCTTCAGAACCATTTAGAAATATAGTTATTTTGATTCTCTAAATTAAATTTAAAACTAAATAGCTAATGTTTAAAATCAACCCAAAATATATATAAATAAATAATTATACATACACGTGCAATTCTGTGTCATATTTAAAAATTGGCAAAGCAATTTTTCCAACATGTTTAATCTTGTGAGAATACAAATGTTGCACCTTTGCTATAAATTATAAGTATGGTTTATTGAGGTAGACAAGCTCTATTATGTATAGTAAAATACATTTGAATAAAATAATCATTTTAAAGAGGCTGATTCACGAATATAGTTTTAGCTCTGATAATCATCCCCCATTGTAGAAAAAGGCTAGTAAAACCAACAGAATATGGAAACATTAGTTGCCAAATCCCATATTTTAAGTGCATGTGTATGTTGTAAATTATGTATACAAAATCTTTTCTTCACAAATTTAATAATATTGAAAATTCTACCAATAGAATGCCAATTATTAAATATCACTCAGCATATTAAAAATGGTACAAAGTAAAAATATCATTAATTTATAATGGTGACTAGCAATCATTACATTAATATTGTAAGCAGTTTTTTAATAGATTCAGTAAAAAATATGTATTTATTAAATACATATTCCCTTTGTATATACACAGAACATTGCTGATATTAAGTTATTGGTATAATCACATTTTTCATCTCTTTTTAGGTAAGTATACATTAAAACTAAAAGTACTACTACTACTAGTATGTACTCCTACTAAAGATATGGAATGCAAAAATAATGGTAGGTTATTTTTACCCAATATTATAGGTACTTTAAGTGTAAACTGCCATTTATAGACAGATGGATTTTCCTCATGAAATAGTCTTGTTAATTTCAGGCATAAAATTATTAATACTTATATTATTGTCTAAAATATGTATTTTTATACCCATTGAAAATAAAAATACATAAGGAGAATGTAGCTTTCAGGTTTTTCGGATAAACAGTTTTGTTTAATTTTACTTGCATTTTGACAAAATATAATATTTTCTGATATAGTATACCTATATACATATATGTACAATCATAAGTTAAAAATATGTCTATATTTCATGAGATAATTTTACCTTCATGTAACAAACAGGTACAAATAATGCACATATCTTTGGTGCTTACTGAAATGGAAACAATCTACAATAAGTATGGTTTACAAAAATATTTGATGGTACCCATTTTTCTTATTAAGTATTTTCCTGCAAGTTGGACATCTTTTATTGGCTGCAATCGCTTGTTGTAAACATCTCATGCAAAACACATGTCCGCAAATAGTTGAAGCAATCACCTTACCAGAAAGTGAGTCCATACAAATTGGACAGTCACCCAAGTTTCCTGCTGGTTTTTCTTGAGAAGGTGAAGGTGGAATCGGAGGTGCTAAGTTATCACTTGTTTTATGAGATTTTCGTTTCTTCTTTGGAGTTTGTACTGAATTGTGTGTTGGTTCTGGTGGTAATGATATTGTAGAATGCACTTCATTGCTGCTTGTCTGAGGCACATCATTTATTTGTTGCCACAGTGATGATGGTATGTTATTGTTATTTTGGACTGATATTCTATTGTGTTCATCCGCTCTATTACTTGAAGGTGGAAATGGTAGTGCATTGAAAATGGGTACATCTAAATTCAAAGGTGTACTGTGTCTATGGAAGTTGTCAGGTGGTCTATAACCACTGAAGAAATCTTGAACATAATTCATGATCAAATTGCTGTTATGTAGTGATACAGGGTTCAGATATTGACTGCTCGCTCCTTGATCTGTACACCTACCACCCATAGAATATGGGTGTTGTCTGTTTCTCTTTCTTCTGTTGGGTGCTCTATTTGGCCTATGCAGTTGATCTACATTTGATGAGCTGTCGGCTACTATAGCAGGGAGAGTAATGAGATCATTTTCTGTTTCATCCTGCATATTTTGAGTATTTCTAGGATTTGCAGGCTCTACATCAAGGTCATTGTTAATAGAAGTAATATGTGTATTGGTGCTTGTGTTTTCAGTTATGGTTGAGACATCAACATCTACAACTAAATTTGTGCTGTCTAAGTTTTTTGTTTCAGGTTTGTATTGACTAAGTATTGATTGGTTTTGAGCAATTAAAGCATCAACATCTATGACATCATCATCCATCTCATATGTTTTATTATTATCAATATCTATCACTGGTTCAATGAAGTCATATTCAAGATCAATAACTTCTGGATCTATTGATGCTTGCTTGGGAACAATTTGAGTTTCAACAAATATACAATCATCATCATCTGCGTCAACATCAATTGCATCAAGCTTGTGCTTGTCAGTGTTATTTGTTGTTATACTATCAAGTGGTTCATTTTTTATTTCATCTAATATTGAAATTGTTTCTGTTGGTATTTCAATAATTTGCAAATCTGTATCATCATTTTCTGGCAATGTATCATTTCTTTCACTAATTTCAGTCACTGTTTTATTGTCTGTGTCTTCATCATTGTTAATAAATACTTCACTCTTTAGATTCACTTCTTCTTTACTATCACTTGCTTCAGTTTTTATGTCATCATCAACTTTTAGTAGCATACATTCTTTAGTTATTTGTATGTTGTTATTTTCCATAAGCTTTCTATTGTTTATAGAGGATTCTCTCAAACTTTTACTAAATAGTTCATCATTTTTTATAAATGTATTATTATCTTTTGAAGTACTAGGTAATGGACAGAATTCATGTGATACTGATATTCTAGGCAGTGTAGATGGATTTAATTTATACTCAATTGTGTCATTACTGCTGTCGCTTACATTACCACTCTCTGTTAATAATTTTGTTTCAGTATTACTGCTGCCACTATTTATTTCACTTTGATAGGAGTTCATTTGGTTATCATTGAATTTTTCCGTAGCTTCAACCATCTTGGCAACAGAATTTGTATTAGAAGTTGTTGATGCCTCGTCCCATTCAATATCATGAGTATCAAATTTGAGCCGCTTCATTGGTGGCTCCTCCAAACTATCATGTAAATTAGAGTTATCAATGGTTAATAATACTTCTTTAACCTGCTCTGTTATCCTGGAACGAGTACTCGGGGAAATAAGTGTATCTAAATCTAAAACAGTCGGCTCTTTTTGTGGTGTAGAAGGTGGTATGGGATAGTTGTTTGGTGTAATTTTGGGTATGTTTTCGTCACTGTCGTCATCAGAATCTTCAAAGAATTTCTCAAGATCTGCTAATGATGGCATAATTTTGCCGTTACCGCACACTCTGTTGTTGTTACTTTTACTTAAACGCTTGGTTCGGGTTTTATTCTGTACACTCTTTTTCTTCATAAGCAATTGCTTAGACATAGCTATAGTTTCATCGGGATTGGGTTTGTTTGTTTTAATTTTTTTCGGTCGGTTTTCTTTTTGAGCTGATGAACTTTTGTCTAAACTCTTCCTCTTTTTCGGGCTGCGCTTATTTTTATTGGTTTTCGCCATAGTATATTGCCTTATATAGGTATTCTAAACAACACAATTTAACATGAAGTGTAAGCAAGTATAGAAATCTCTATCATTACAACAAAACCTCGCAGAATTGCTTTTTATTTATAAAAAATATCAATTACATTTCGTAGAATGACGTTTATCTGACATTTGACAATATAGAAGTATTGCCATTATAAGTTATGACAAACTAGGTTGGCACATACAATTTTATTATTTTATACAGTTAATGGAGGTGAATTTGGTCACTACGAATAGGTAAAAGTGTATTTTAAATCAAATCAATGGATCAAATGCTATGAACGACGCGTCTTTAATATAGTCCAAGATCCCAGGGCCCGAAAGAACTTACTTATTTTTTCAGAAACGAAATGAATAGAATAATATAGTGTTAGTATCTGCTATGAGTGTACGCATATATACGTCTGGCGGCGACGTCGTCCATCACTCCTGGCCGTACCGACAGCGAGAACCAATCTGCTCGCCAAATGTCCTCATAGCCGAGCAATTCATACACCAACATTATACACGATGAAATTGACATCATTACGTGTCAATGGTGTGAATTCACAAAGTTACTAATGCACAAGTTATGTTATGATTTATGAATAGTAAATAGTGCAAATAGTGTGGTGGGTTGTCTATGGGAGAGTAATATATCAGAGAGGTTGGACTTATAATATCATAGTATTTGTATACTCTTTGTTATAATATATGTATATAGTCTATCTTCTCGTGGGTGTCGTAAGAGGCGACTAAGGGATAACACGATGCAAATACCATCTTTGCGTAGAGACGGAAAACTCGACATCAAACCCTATACGACTGCCACGTTGATCTCGCGGCATAAATGTGCGCGTGGGATCGGGAGGTCCCGGGTTCGATTCCTGGGTCGGGCAGTGTTATTGGGTTTTTCTGTCACGAAATTCTCAGTAGCAGCACGGAGTCTGGAAATGTGCCCGGTACGGCAATAGGCTCGCCCCTTATTACGTGGGACTAAAATATATCTGGCGAAAAGTGGATGTAGAAATACACCTCTGCTTACCCCTTCGGGGATAAAAGGCGTGACGTTATGTATGTATGTATGTATATAGTCTAAGTAATATATAATATAGTATTTTCTTTTCTAGCTTGGTTGTGCTACTCACTTCACCGTATTGTTTCAATGTTATATAATATTTTTATTTTGTTGTTTTCATTTTGATCTTCTTTATTTTTATAAGATGTTTTAAATAATATTTTAAGTGTCTTGCTATTGCATTAGGTTCATTACCAGTAATTAATAATAGTTATAATAAGAGAGAGAGAGAAATAAATAAATAAATAAATACTCGCTAGCTTGGATCGTTGGCCAATTTTTAATTATGTGGTGTTAAAGGTCCACGGGATCCAGCAAAATATTAAAGTTTATCTAGGGTAATTTATATTTCTATTTCTTTTCAAAAAAAGGATACCTAATACCTGCACTGGGAATAAATCCCGTGTTGCGGGGTACTTTACAAATATGTAGTCAACGGGTCAACGGACACAATGTATTGTATACCCAGACCCAAAACAACAATTTATGGAACACGCAGAGTTTCGTGTGAGTATCTTCATGAGTTTGTATATTTAGGTACGCTGTTTACAAGAGATGGTAAGAATGTAGAAGATATTGAAAGAAGAGTTAATGCAGGTAATAGAGTGAATGGAGCTCTGAAGGCGTTTATTAATAGCCAAAACGTGTCCAAAAAGGCACGTTTGGCTGTGCATAGAGGGGTGTTAGTACCTACTCTTATGTATGGTAGTGATAGTTGGGTATGGGAGAAGAGTCATGAAAGTAGAATAAATGCTGTAGAAATTAGAGCACTGAGAAGTATGTGTGGTGTTTCTTTGACTGACAGAGTAAATAATTGTGTGATAACTGTGATGCCTCCTCTACACTACTCGCGAAGTTGAACGAAGTTAGACGAATACGATAGTGTAGACAGGCACTTCGGCTTACCTCGTCAAACTTTACCTCGCCTCGGCCAACTTCCATTTGTTGTCGGTTTTTGCGCCCGAGTCAAAGGGCCCGAAGTTGCACGAAGTGCGTTTACGAAGTGTCTCTCTACACTACTCGGCCGACTTCGTTAGAACAGTGCGTGTAACACGATTATGAGCAATATAAAGTGCTCACAGGAGCAAATTATGTTGTTCCTCGAAATTCTGCAAACAGAGACAGTTATTTGGGTCCCCAATGACAAATGTCATAAAGATATTCATAGAGATAATGTCATAAGAAATTAATTTATCATCCATCACAAACGTGCGCAGGCTATCGGCACCACAGAGCGAATGAGCTCCTCGCGAAGTTGAACGAGTGTGTAGTGATGCACTTCGGACTTCGGCCAAAGTTTCTCGAGTACTTCGCCGAGGAACTTCGCGAGTAGTGTAGAGGAAGCATTATAAGAGAGTGTTATGGGGTAAAAGAAGATGTAGCGAAAAGCATCGAGAAAGGTATGCTAAGATGGTTTGGGCACGTGGAGAGGATGGATGACGAAAGACTGACCAAGCAAATATATAAGGGAAGTGTGGAAGAGACAGGACGAAGGGGAAGACTTAGGCGGACGTTCTTTGACCAGATTGGAGACATCCTAAAAACAGGACAGGTTAGAAGTACCCTGAACAGAAAAGCATGCATGAGGAATCTGATGGGAGTGAATGAAGCAAGAGAAATATGTCAGGATCGTTGCAAATGGCATTCCGTAGTCTCTGCCTACCCCTCCGGGAAACAAGCGTGAGTCTATGTATGTATGTATTATGTATGTATGTATCTTCATGATAGTCGAGATCGGCGGTTCAAAGTGCTCTCCGAGGTCCAGGGCAAGCGATAGTTAACAATAGTAAACCCTAGTCCAGCATTTCCCAAACTATGGGTCGCCACCCACTAGTGGGTCAATAATAATAAATTCCATGGTTGTTACATTAGGCAGCGATAGCCTAGTAGAGCTATCCACAGACTGCTATGCAAAGGGTATCTGGTCTGAATCCACTGGGCGAACCACTAACAGTTACAAATACATAATTAAACACTCCATCCATCGATCCATTATCTAGTACACATAACACAAGCTGTACTTAACTTGGGACTAGATGGTGATGTGTGTATGTGGTAGAATATTATTATTATTATTTGTTTCTCTTTCACGGGTATTATTCTAATTTGTAAGAACAGTACCCGGCCCCTGTGGCAGGCGTACACGGAGACATAGGTCCAACGCGCAGAGGACTCATGAGAATTTTAATCTAAAATGTGCTGAAACACCTACTGAGTAGCCTCCACAACTGCACTATTAACTGTAGTCACCGATTAGCTGCAGCAGGTGAGGGACTATTGCTACTCGTATAGAAACTGATTACTCTGGTTTATTGGGATGGGTGTTAAATGGATTGGTTTGATGAAAACCATGGATGTAAAATCGGCGTCTGCCCTAAGTACTCTCATAGTACGTCGAAAAGGGGCAGACGGTGACTCGCCAACTCACTAGATGGGCCCTTTCTTAATATTCTTAATATATATAATATAATAATATTCTACCATATACACACATCACCATCTAGTCCCAAACTAAGCAGAGCTTGTACTATGGGTACAAGATAATGGATAAACATACATATATACTTTTTTTTCTGTAAATACATACATATTATAGCCACCAATGTAAACAAAGTCTGCCATAAAGACAGCCAGATGGCGACACCGCGCCTGTGCGAGCGGCTAGGGGTGTCGAGCGGTGCGGCACCGGTTTCGCCATCGCGGGCCTCGTAACTCCGGAGGCCCGGAGCGGGTTTCCCCGTAGTTACGCCCTTGAGAATGACACTTCCACCCCCGCACCCCGAGCATTAGCTCTTGCGGCTTCCCTGTAGCCGGCCGACTAAGACAAGCCAGATTCGAGAGTCCTGCGGGTGCTCTTGGACATTCACTACGACCAGCCAGCTAAGGCAAGCCGGAGACGAGGCTGTGACCGACTCTCTGAAGCATTCGGGACCGCAGTGGCCCCACACACATTCAGCTCGCCACAAAGCTGCCCTACGGTTTGTAATACATTTTTGGTGTGTATTGTATCACAAGATGAATGTGATGTTTGTAAGCTGTGACTCTGCTCTCCGAGATTGCTTTAGCCTTATGATAAGATATCGGCTGCCCCAGGGGGCTACTATTATTACTATTATTATGCTTCTCTCTCCTCACGGCTTTTCTTCTAACTTTTGGTGTCAGAAGAATAACCGGTCCTTTGAGAGGCTTACACGGGGACATGGGTCCAACGTGCAGAGGTCCGTAGAGAGTTTTAAACTAAAATGGAATGGGACACAAGCCGCGGAGCCTCCACATCTGCACTATTGAGTACAGCTATGGGCTAGCCGAAGCCCGTGTAGGACTATTTTGTCTTAATGTGGAATGTAATAGAATTAGGCTATGAGGGTGGGTGTTTGATAGACTAGTAATAAAAACTATGGATACAAACGGCAGCTGCCTGATACTCTAATAGCATACGTCTGCGAGGCAGGTGGTGACTCGCCAACTCGCTGGATGGGCCCTCTCGTAATAGCCGCCAAGGCAAGCAAAGTCTGCCATAAAGGCAGCCAGAT
The DNA here is from genome assembly GCA_944739405.2 of Euclidia mi. Classification (NCBI taxonomy): domain Eukaryota; kingdom Metazoa; phylum Arthropoda; class Insecta; order Lepidoptera; family Erebidae; genus Euclidia; species Euclidia mi. The sequence goes on from OX123187.2 coordinate 36,454,218, forward strand.
GGCAACACCGGTGCGAGTGGCCAAGGGTGTCGAGCGGTGTGGCACCAGTTTCACCATCACGGGTCTCGTGACAACGGAGACACGGGGCGGGTTTCCCCGTAGTTACACTCTTGAGGATGACATTTCCACCTCCAAGCTCTAGCGGCTTCCACTCCAACCAGCCAATAAAGGCAAGCCGGAGACGAGGCACTGAGTGACTCTCTGAAGCATTAGGGACCGCAGTGTCGCCATACACATTCAGCTCGCCACAAAGCTGCCGTGCGGTTTGTAAACTTTCTATCCATCCTGTAATACATTTTTTGTTTATATCACAAGATAAAGGTGATGTTTGAAAGCTTTTGGGTATAGCGATATTCCATGTTTTAGACTAGTGTCAGTTTATTGGTACTGACGCCCTGTAACAATTGTCAAAGATTTTCATGAATACCGGGACCGCCGGCTTAACGTGCTCTCCGAGGCACGGGTCAAGCGATAATTAACAATAAAATTAAATACGCACATAACTCCGAAAAGTCATTGGTGCGCGCCGTGAATTCGAACCCGATACCCTCTGCATGGCTTATCTACGAGAGAGATTGCAGGCGTGGAGTCAATAGATATATAAAAATATTTTTCTTTTCTCATACTCGGAAAGTGGTATTGTTTTAAAATCTGATTATTGGGTGGAAAATGCTGCTTCCCTCCATAGAGAGGGAAAAAACTCATACAAATTACTTCCCACCTAAGTGCTGGAATGAACTTTAAAAATAGAACTGCTGTCAGCTGTGAAGAGTTTTATACATGGAAGAATAACTAAAGCATGGAATGAACGATATTTTTATGAACAAATTGAATATAGCTACACTCTTCACTCATATGACAAATTAGAGTTGCCAGAAGAAGATGGCACTATGTTTGTCAGTTAGGGCTAAAGACAATTTGAACACAAATTTCGTAACTTTTTAATTTTTTAGTGATTGAGCAAATCCGCTATCGATATCGATCAAAGTTTCAATAATATAGGTTCAAAATCAAACAGACTTGTAAAAGTAAGTATGTACATGTTATACATTCCGTAAGTTTGTGTCCACAGCAGTCAGAACGCTAGTTACATACATACATACATAACGTCACGCCTTTTATCCCCGAAGGGGTAGGCAGAGGTGTATTTCTACACCCACTTTTCGCCAGATATACTTTAGTCCCACGTAATAAGGGGCGAGCCTATTGCCGTACCGGGCACATTTCCAGACTCCGTGCTGCTACTGAGATTTTCGTGACAGAAAAACCCAATAACACTGCCCGACCCAGGAATCGAACCCGGGACCTCCCGATCCCACGCGCACATTTATGCTGCGAGACCAACGAGGCAGTCGTATAGGGTTTGATGTCGAGTTTTCTGTCTATACGCAAAGATGGTATTTGCATCGTGTTATCCCTTAGTCGCCTCTTACGACACCCACGGGAAGATAGGGGGTGGTGACACTTGTATTCTATGCCGTCAACCACACGGCGAGTTACAGAACGCTAGTTAATGGATAGTATTTATATAATTATTACACAAACTTGCATTTTTAAACGGAATCTATATTTTTTTGTTTCAAATGGGTACTCAGTAGCACATAATAATGAAGCGTCACAGCATTTTTTTTAACTTCAAGCTAATCTCACGTGTTTTGTCACCAGCCGCGCGTGAAAGGTATTTTTTAATAACACTTATTTTTCACGTGATCTAAAATTATCAAATCCATCTTCACGATATTTTCGTTTTGCAAACTATCAAGTATATATGGGCGCAAATTAGTATTTAATGATTATATTGTTACGAAAATGTTAATAATATTTAAGATTGATATTTAAATAACTATTTGTGAACACAGAACTGAGAACTTCACTACTTTACAATATTAGACACTGTATTGACTGCTTCACTGTTTTATAAATATTGGGTATTAAATTTATCGCTTAATAATTAAGATAACTCCAGAAACTTTCAAAGTAAAATCAATTAGTATTAAATAACATTATTCTGATACTTTTATGTTAACGGTAATAAATAACCTGCGCTTATATTTACATCCTGTTGATAGCATCCCATCACCATCTGTTGCGAATGTTGTAAAGCAGCGTTTGATTATTACAATAGATTTGTTATTAGTATAAAATAAATCATATGGTGTTGTGCAATATTCATAACAATATTAATGTTGATTTTTGATAATGAATTGTACAGTAATTTCAATTATATGTTGAAAAGGAAGTGGCAGTTGTTAACATTAAGTGTAATGACGGTTAGTTTATAAAAAGGATTGTAGGTCACATTTTAATTCAATTCTGTGCTAGAAATCGTCTGAAAATAAACCAAGTAATATTACGTGAGTCTTTTTATTATAATGGAGTCTGGACTGGACACGATAACCCTGGCGTATCGCCGACATATACGTGAATTCATAGCAATGTTCTTTTTCATCAGACGTTTAGAACGTTGTCTTAAATAGGTAATTAATTTTTAACAAACGTCTTTTAACAAGCTGCTCAAGGTGAAAAACTTCTTTTTGTAGTTTTTCTATTGTACGTAAGTGTTTAGCGCACACGATTTTCATCGCTTCTGTACCTACTGGCGGAGAAATTGTAACTAACGTAGGCGCTTTAGTGCTGGTTGTCGGAGAAACAGAAGATGTCTCATTTATGGAAGGCGCACGCGTACACTAAAGAAAGAAAAAAACCACGTTTTAATGCAAAGCAGTATATTAAAATAAATAAGCATACACGTTATGTTTGCCACCCTATCAATCACTGATGATACCTGAAGCTTGATTTATAGGCCAAAGCCGATTGATAAAAAGTACCTTACACCTTTTTCTGTACTCCCATTACTCCCAGCAACGTGCATTGAACTTTTTATGATCGATTGAGTAGTCAAAATGTGAAAGCTTAACAAATAAATAAATTCACTTACATTTATAATAGGTATTAGTAAGGATATAGTAAAACTATGAAATGAGTGGATGTCGTCTAACAGCCTGGCCACGAACGGCCGCAACACGCTGAGCGACAAGCGATTTCAATGTTCATGCCGCTCTCTATTCTGCCGCCGGCGCTGTCACCTCAGTGCAGAACTAAACTGCACAAATAAACATCGAAATCGCTTGTCGCTTAGCGTGTCGTGGCTTTTCGTGGCAACAGTGTAACTGCAGGTAGCTGGCTGAATATTGTTTATAACATACATACATAGGCTCACGCCTGTTTCCCCGAAGGGGTAGACAGAGGCATATTAAACGCCCACTTTTTGCCAGACTTTTGATCCCACGTAATAGGTGGCGAGCCTAATGTTTTGTTTGCCAGAGCCTCATCCGTTGATAAGCAGGTACACCACTTGCAGGTGAGGTTGGCTTGGGACCCTACGTTCTTGGTGGGAACTCTATGCACTGATAATAAAATTGTAGAAAATATTAAAATTAAATTAATTCTTTGGTCGAGACATCGAATGGAGCCCAAGATCCGCCTCCTGTTTGGCGCTGCTACCCTAATAAAAGTAAAAGCAAGTAATTATTTAAACACTCACACTGATACGTTTAGAATGGAGGAGTAATGTTGGCACAGAATTTTCTTTTAGTGTGCGCCATCTGTCATTACTATAAAAACATTCCGCAGTAAAATGCTTGGAACAAATTCTATGGTGCTTTCTAGGCACCCAATTTTCTCCACGACATACTGCAGCAATCCACTTATTTTATAAATCTTTATCACGTGCACAAAGAATCTAAAAAATAACGAGATAAAAATATACGGTGGATAGACATATCGATAAGATTTCTTACAACACTTGAAAAGTCGATATAAATATTATACGGCTAAATTCAAAATCATGATAGAACTGTCGTAAAAGATGAATCACTAAAGGTTATATAATTTGATGGCATTAAATTGTCTAAATTGTATCTTACACGTCAGTTGACTGTGTTCAATTTTTCAGTACTAGGGCTACCTCTATGTATTATATATCCAATCTCTTTGGTTTTATATGTAAAAAAAAACTAATAAAAAAAAATTTGCTGCCATGTGAGTTCCTAAACAGCCAGTGTGAACTTAGCGCAAACTTCTTTGAGCGGAATAATAATAATAAAATCTTTTATTCAAGTAACATTTACTCAGTTCAGATAGTAACAATTTAAACTTATTATCTATGTTAGTAGTTTATACACATACACTTATAACAGACGTAGACAGTTTAGCACTACAATGAATTATATACTCACAGTCCAAGTCCTATGTATTCTCTGAGGCACCCCTAAGTATATATGTATGTTTATCCATTATCTTGTACCCATAGTACAAGCTCTGCTTAGTTTGGGACTAGATGGTGATGTGTATATGTGGTACAATATTATTATATTATATATATTATATTAAGAGAGGGCCCATCTAGTGAGTTGGCGAGACACCGTCTGCCCCTTTTCGACCTACTATGAGAGTACTTAGGGCAGACGCCGATTTTACATCCATAGTTTTCATTAAACCAATCCATTTAACACCCATCCCAATAAACCAGAGTAATCAGTTTCTATACGAGTAGCAATAGTCCCTCACCTGCTGCAGCTAATCGGTGACTGCAGTTAATAGTGCAGTTGTGGAGGCTCCTCAGTAGGTGTTTCAGCACATTTTAGATTAAAATTCTCATAAGTCCTCTGCGCGTTGGACCTATGTCTCCGTGTACGCCTGCCACAGGGGCCGGGTACTGTTCTCACAAATTAGAATAATACCCGTGAAAGAGAAACAAATAATAATAATAATATTCTACCACATACACACATCACCATCTAGTCCCAAGCTAAGTACAGCTTGTGTTATGGGTACTAGATAATGGATCGATGGATGGAGTGTATAATTATGTATTTGTAACTGTTAGTGGTTCGCCCAGTGGATTCAGACCAGATACCCTTTGCATAGCAGTCTGTGGATAGCTCTACTAGGCTATCGCTGCCTAATGTAACAACCATGGAATTTATTATTATTGACCCACTAGTGGGTGGCGACCCATAGTTTGGGAAATGCTGGACTAGGGTTTACTATTGTTAACTATCGCTTGCCCTGGACCTCGGAGAGCACTTTGAACCGCCGATCTCGACTATCATGAAGATACATACATACATAATACATACATACATAGACTCACGCTTGTTTCCCGGAGGGGTAGGCAGAGACTACGGAATGCCATTTGCAACGATCCTGACATATCTCTCTTGCTTCATTCACTCCCATCAGATTCGTCATGCATGCTTTTCTGTTCAGGATACTTCTAACCTGTCCTGTTTTTAGGATGTCTCCAATCTGGTCAGAGAACGTCCGCCTAGGTCTTCCCCTTCGTCCTGTCCCTTCCACACTTCCCTTATATATCTGCTTGGTCAGTCTTTCGTCATCCATCCTCTCCACGTGCCCAAACCATCTTAGCATACCATTCTCGATGCTTTTCGCTACATCTTCTTTTACCCCACAACACCCCTCTTATCACAGTTATCACACAATTCTTTACTCTGTCAGTCAATGAAACACCACACATACTTCTCAGTGCTCTAATTTCTACAGCATTTATTCTACTTTCATGACTCTTCTCCCATACCCAACTATCACTATCATACATCAGAGTAGGTACTAACACCCCTCTATGCACAGCCAAACGTGCCTTTTTGGACACGTTTTGACTATTCATAAACGCCTTCAGAGCTCCATTCACTCTATTACCTGCAGTAATTCTTCTTTCAATATCTTCTACATTCTTACCATCTCTTGTAAACAGCGTACCTAAATATACAAACTCATGAAGATACTCACACGAAACTCTGCGTGTTCCATAAATTGTTGTTTTGGGTCTGGGTGTACAATACATTGTGTCCGTTGACCCGTTGACTACATATTTGTAAAGTACCCCGCAACACGGGATTTATTCCCAGTGCAGGTATTAGGTATCCTTTTTTTGAAAAGAAATAGAAATATAAATTACCCTAGATAAACTTTAATATTTTGCTGGATCCCGTGGACCTTTAGCACCTCATAATTAAAAATTGGCCAACGATCCAAGCTAGCGAGTATTTATTTATTTATTTCTCTCTCTCTCTTATAACTATTATTAATTACTGGTAATAAACCTAATGCAATAGCAAGACACTTAAAATATTATTTAAAACATCTTATAAAAAATAAAGAAGATAAAAATGAAAACAACAAAATAAAAATATTATATAACATTGAAACAATACGGTGAAGTGAGTAGCACAACCAAGCTAGAAAAGAAAATACTATATTGTTTAATACTTAGACTATATATATTATAAGTCCAACCTCTCTGATATATTACTCTCCCATAGACAACCCACCACACTAGTAGTAACTGTAGTAGCTAAGTAATCTACCTAGTATGTATCCAGCACGTTCCCTGCAACGGGTTGCATGAAAAAATAACATAAGCGCAGCTCATGAGCTGCTCGCGAGCGGCGTATTCGTCAGAGTTGGACACATGTTTTTTAGGTTATCTTCAATGTGACCACTTCTACAGTTTTCTTATAATTATGTATAAACTACTCGAGTAGGCCCTAACAACCTTCCTAAAATTTTTTCACACTTATCTAACATAGTGATTTGTAATTTAGTTTTAGTAATAATTTGCTCACATAGCAAGTTGTACTTTCAAACTTTGGCGACGTGTACATAAACTATAAATTGTGTAGTGTACCTACCTACAAATTTTAACCTATGGGTCTCAACTCTATCACGCAGTTGTTTGAAAATTAGTGAAATTTAATTTTTCCTATGTTTCATTTTGGCATCAGATGTTGTCATGGAATCCCTCACGCGATTCTTGTGTCCAGTTTACTTAATTTCATTGTTTTTTTTTTTTAAGATACAATTTTTTTTTATAGTAATAGGCGGCAAACGAGCAGACGGATTGCCTGATGGTAAGCAATTACCGCCGCCCATGGACACAAGCAACACCACAGGAGTCACAAGTGCGTTGCCGCCCTTTGGGGTTGGAAAAAGGGATAGGATGAGGAGTGGGATCAGGGAAAATGGATAGGGGATAGGGCCTCCGGCACTCTCACTCACCGGACGAAACGCAACAGTTTAGGTACCTACTGTTACTTTACGTCGATTTTCTGTGACTATATTTTCAGCCAATAGTCTTCCACCGCTAGACAGGCATTTCACGAGGCTTCCTAAATTTATATCAAACTAGAGGAAGCCCGCAGCTACGCCTGCATTTTAGTTTAATTTAACGGTGTCTTACCGATCCATGGGAATTTCAGGAGATCCTTTCTTAGTATACCTCCACGGTCTCCCAGGAATATACACGCCAAACTTCAGCTTCTTGCACCTAATAGTTTCGTCTGCGTGCTGTCTGTCAGTCATCTAGTAACGCAACAATTTATATTTGCAGATTTCAGCCGCCCGCATTCTACCGCGTAGGGCTTATCAGTTGTTTATGTTGTATAGTAACCTATAGTACCCACTGTTATCTACACTAAGTAATTTTAGCTGTGCGCTAGTAGAACATTTTGTAAATTTCACTTTCAATTTCAGTTTTGGGCCGTGTAAAATTCCATGAACCCAGGGTAAATATGCGGCACTTGAAGGCGTAGTGACGGATTAAGAAAACAAAATGTCCCTACTCCATTTCAATTCGTGGGTGTAGTAAAAAGCAGTAAGGAAAAACCCGATATCAAACCCTGTACCAACCCATTTGCTAGCGAGGTGTAGTAGGCCAGGTCTTCTTATTAACTCATAGTGCTATATTGAAGCAAATTAGGACAGGCTCAAGCCCCACAGTAAACTGCGAAAAGTGTGAACAATAAAGAAGAGACATTGTGGCACTTTATCAGTCGCGAGATGCCCATCTAAACCACAGCACTATCCAAGTAAGTGGTTATTCTCTTCTCTCGCGGGCGACTTTACAAACATAAAATTATCGGACACAATACATACCCAGATTCGAAACAACAATTTATTCATTAGGTACACAAAGTTGTCTCGTGTAGGAGTCGAACCCACAACACTTTGTATGTAGAGGTCCTTGTCAGGACGGAGATGTGGCCGTGATATCTCAAGCGCCTGATATGTTAGGTTAAATCGAGCGCTCAACCTTACACCCCATGCTTTTTTTAGTTTATTAGCCAGCTCGCTCGATCCAGACTCAGATTAACCTAGATAAGTTTAGCACATTCAAAGTTGGGACTTGCTATTACTCTATCGAAATCAAGGTCACGTTTTAGTATAAAAAAAACAACTTCCTGAAAGAACATGAAGTTATTGATTTGAATATTTACACGTTTACTCTTTTATTGTAGTTTCGCGTCTCGAAACTTCGGAGTATTCAGGGTAGGGCTGGTAAACGTTGTTGGACAATATGCACAGAAGTACGAATCACTTATATAAGACATGTTGTTTCTGAATGCTGCGTTGTGATGAGCTGAACGTAGCGTAGTTTCAGCGGCCAGCGGGACTTCGTCGCTTCGCGTCGCGCGGCGGCCAGTCGCGCTCTGCGTCTCTCGTCGAACGCGCGTCCCGTGCGAAACGCAGAATAATCGCAACCCCTCGCTCACAACACGATATTTTACCATTATAACTAAAACATCAGTTTAAAATAACACAAAATTAGTGGTAACTATTATGTTCTTCTCATTAATGTTGCCGCAGTAATTCTGATTGATCATAAAAAATCATACATCATTCAAACTCTATTGGAAAAGTTTTGAATATTGCATGAAGCGCGAAAGACGGTCGTGGGAAATGTGCTATGTAAAGTTTGTGTTATTTTTTCTAGTCCTTGCTGACAAATGAGTGTATTTATTTACAATTTAGTTTATTGAAATTTACATACATTTCATTCAGCTTATGATATCTGATTAGTGATTACCATCACATGTCATTGGTGAAATCGACACAATCTTCAGAAATCCGCTGTGTTAAAAATTATTCAAAAAGTGTTTTTTTTTATTTTCTTTTATTTCTCTGCAAATTTTTAAGGCCAAGATCGACACAGACAAAAAAATCCAATACGCAGCTGCTGGTTCAGGTAGGGTTCTAGTAAAACCTTTATTGAAAGAGATATGGGTACCGAAATGCCGTATTCAAATTTTATGTGTGTTGGCATGCATACAATTTATTTCAGCCACATTTCGTCAAACGGTGACGGACACTTGGGCAGCCTTTGATATTTTCCCATCATTATGTAATGAAAAGGGTTGCGACTGACCGTGTTATTTAGAGCTTAATGTTTTTTTCGAAATGAAATCATATTTTAAGAAAGAATTTATATCTACAGCCTACATATTATATTATATTATTTATACTTTGCAAGGACAATATATTTGACGAATAGTGATAAACCACACACAACTTTCATTGATTAACTAGCTTCGATAGGTTGTAGTGCGTATCGTTTTGATAGTTGTGATAGTGAATCTACTGATAGCGACTGATAAACAAAATAATTATGACCAGCGAAGCGTGAGACAATTTTTACTGCCTTTATTACGCGGCGTAATGTTAGTAATGTATGGTTACTCACATATAAATTAATGATTCATTACTAAAATAGCAATGGGAAGTATGGTAACAAATAGAAACGTCAAAAAGCTCAAATGTATAAATTGTAATGCCATAAATATGAAAATTTATCATTTTATTATTATTTTTACAAATAAATGAGGTCCCTACCTTATTATTGATTGCGGTAGCTTTGAGCAATACTGCTAATTTATCCTCTGTCTAGGTAGCACTTAGCTTCGTGTTTATAATATATTTACTTCGTATATATAAACATATACTATATAAGTTTCATAGTTCTTACATTTCAAGTTTTCAGTCAACCGACTACTTGCTCACAGTGCACAGAAATAATTATACCAACTAACAAACAGGATTATTACTTTCTCTATTTCACACGCATTTCGTAACTTTTATTAACCTAAATACAATGATGACATCATTAATATGTAGTAGTATGTATGTAGATAGACCCGTGTGGTTTGATATATGTTTGAATTGTTTCTAAAGTAAATAGACAGAACGTCAGTAACAAGAACCAATACGTGTCATATCGAGCGGTACCGCCATAACTATCAAAAATAATAATTTGTTACTTGTTTCAAGGTTATATGAGACATAGACGTATTTTAAAGCTAGCTTCAAAATGAGAGGGTTTCAAATAAACTTTCTTCCGATATTGTATCTTCTTAAGAGTGGAATATGAGATAAATCCTTTCTTAGTGGATACCTACATCCTAAAAGTAAACTCATTGTCCAAATGTGAGTATGTATTTTTATTTTCAGTACTTTAGCCTCAGCGATGATAAATGCCAGCCCGGACAAGTTATTTTATATGTATAGTAATGATGATGTCATAACCATCATCATATCAGCCGAGAGACGTCCACTGCTGGACATGGCCTCCTCCAAGGCAATATATATAAATCAATAAATCGCAGTAATTGTGCCTTACTTAGGTTATTGACTTTGAATCATGAATTGATTGTGTCTATCACTTATTCAATTTCAAATTACACCTAGCCTCCTCGCGTCGAGGCACAATAGATCACACCAATAGTAACAAACTGATTCACTTTCACTCAATTGACCGAACATTATATTCATTCAAATTTAATGATATATGGTTATCATTTGTCATGTCTGTTTTGTACTTGTTTGTAGTGCCATTTCCTAAAATAGTGGTACTTTAAAAAAATAGAGAAATATTTTTTCGTTCGTTTAGATACACATTGATAAGGGTCCAGCTTTAGTTTTCATTAAAATAAAGTCAATTGCGTGTTGGGTCACGCAGAAAGCCGGAATCTGTAGTTACCCTTAAAAGAAACGCAAGAAAAACATAAACTTTATTGGCTGAAAAAATTAATAGACGTAGTAACTTGGATGTGATATTTTTTCTTTCAACTTCAATATAAATATGCCATAACATAGAATAGTTTCTATCCACCCAAATATTATGAATAAATTAGTGTAAGTGTGTAAGTGGTAATCTCATAGGTTGATGATAAATCATACAATATATTTCCTAACCTTATCTGTGAATAGAAATGAAAATAAAAAATACTTATTTATCTGAGTTTAAGGATTGCGCATAAATAAATACACTTTATAAATTTTATACATATATCATTATTTATCTTAATATATAAAATCCTTGCATTACTGACTGACTGACAGACACGCTACAGCCGAAACTATTGGGCGCAGGAAGCTGAAATTTCGCATGTATGTTCCTTGGGGACCGTAGGGGTGCACTAAGAAGGGATTGCCCGAAATTCCCACGGGATCGGCCAAAACGGGTAAATTTAAAAAAAATGCAGGCGTAGCTGCTGGCGTCCTCTAGTATGTGTATAAAATGGATATTTTAATTTAGTTCAGCACCATAGAATGATTTATAGTCATTAACTCGCCGCGTTCTTGTTTATACGCAAAATAGTCTTCGTAACTGTATATAAATAATACAAAACCTATGGCATGCCTTCATAAATCTGATTACCTATCAGGTTCAGTATAATAATATAATTTTAGTAAAATAATAATTAAGAAAACTTTCTTGCTGTTGCTATGTCTTCCGTAGCTTGCTACGTAGCTACAGCGCGTAGCACGTAGTCATAAAGTGCTACAACACACTTAGGGTGCTTCTACACGGTGCATGTAGCTGGAGCATGTAGCTGGAGCGGGTTACACGCGTGAGTAATATACGCAAGCTACTTGATCAAGTTACCCGCTTGTTCTTGTACGTGGTGCAAATAACTGGAGCAAGTAAAGACGCGGGCTACTTGCGCAAGCTGTGTGTACAAGTTATTTGCTCGTGGTCAAGAGCTAGGTATATGTGCATGCTATTCGCGCGGTAGCTTTATGACTTGAATTGCGTCAAAATATCTCGATGAACGAAAATTCTTTAAAATCATATGTTAAAAATGTAATTTTAACAAGTAACATGCGCGAGTGACCCGCGCGCGCCGCAGAGCACGCGAGTTACTCGCGCGGGTGGCTCGCATTGGTACATGCTCGAGTCGCTGGACCCGCACATGTTTTTAAACGATATGTTTACGGTGCATGTAACCCGCGCAAGTGTCTCAACATGCTCAAGCTACATGCGCCGTGTAGAAGCACCCTTAAGACATAAAAATAATTTGGACGTAGGTCGCTTTTAGTAGGCTTTCTATCTGTTTTTATGGGCTCCTTTGGACTGAAATGTGCCATACGTATCGCGAATAGTACGTGACTGGCTCTACCAAAGAGCCTTCGATAAGTTTCTAGAACAAATTATACCTGAAGTATATACTAACTTGACACAATTATATAGACGAGTCATCGTATAAAGAAAGAAAATCTTTCACAATCGAAATACTAACCATGTCCAAACAGAAACGACCTCCATTTATAAAATCAAAGGGAGCAAAATCAACATAATATATCAAAATGAGTTGCAATAGAAATGCAAATATGCCACGATAAATTTTATTTTATGTAAAAATGATGATACAAAATACTATCGCGTAGTAAATATTTCTGGACTGGTTATAAAAATGTTTATTTTATATAATGAAGTAGATCTTGTGTTATCTATCGACAAAGGCAGGTGCCTGCATTCGGCATTCATTATCAAAGACCAACTAACTGTTAGTAATTTGATGAACACACCGTTCATTTGAATATATAATATTGAATAGTTTTACGGTGAATATTGGCTTTTTGTGGTCGCAATTTGAATATGTATAAGTTATTATACTATTAATATATGTTTGAAGTAAGTTTTCAAATTTAAGTACTTTAAATAGCTTATATTTTGAGCATAATATTATAACTGATCAAACTAAAATGTTGAGTAAGTAAATAAAATAATAAGAACAGTACAATAAACTGTAGCTTAAATCATCTCGATCACGTCATTCGTTTAAGACCTACGATATCACAGGCACATCTACAGACCTATCAAACTTAAACCTCCTTTATTGAGTGTGAGAAAGATTAAAGAACATTTGGATCCAATGAATACAATTTTAATGACACAAACTTGTATTGCAACCATTTAAAAGGGTACGAAATATAACTTGATAGCCTAAAGCACTATCCTCATTGTTTTTGGTTACTTTGGCTAACATAGTTTACTATATTTATCCAATTAAACTAAAATAACTAGACATTTCGTTGTATTAACATCGAAATGTCTGAAAATTCAGATAATATCTTCTCATTATTTGGTCTTGTTCACTAGTACAATGTATAATACGGTTACTCAAATACTAGCTTAAGTTTATCTTTACTTATGTATAAACTAAGTGTATAACATCATTATTTATATAATATAAAAATATTGTGATTTGCAATCAGCAAATAGTATTGGTATTATGCGGTCTATAGGAGAGGTCAAAATAAATACATATTAGTAGTTCGATGGATTCTTAACACTTCAAGACGACATCATGATAATGACGTTGCAACACTTAATAAATCGAAACTCTAATCGAAAGTCAAAGTAATTTACTGTCTCTACTCAAATCACTGCACAAGAAGTACAGAAAATATCGAAATGGACGTTCGCAAAATAAATACAGCCATTAATTTTCTTTTTTCTATCACCTCAACCAAAAGGGAAATCGGATGTTGATTTACGTTTCCCCTTCGTTTCGTTTCCTCTTCCCTATTGAGATAGAACATCTTTTTGTTAGGTACATTTTAACGCGGTAGCTAAGGAAATAAAATTAAAAGCCCGCCTGCCGACACAAAATAACGAACTGACAGATACTGCTCCCTTTGTGTTTGTTTGTGACATCTTGGCCTTATTTTAAGCTTCGTGTACACTAGACAATATTTTCATTGTTATATTGGATCGAGTGGCCTATTTTTTATTGTTATTTTATTGGTAAAAATATAAACGTTTTGCCCACGCTTTCATACATGTTAAATTGTATGTAGACAATACATGTTTATTGAATAAATGTACTGAGTGGTTTCTCTATGGAATTTTACCAAATTTTTAACATGTATTTTGTTCATCATGTCGAGATAGAACATCTTTTTGTTAGGTACATTTTAACGCGGTAGCTAAGGAAATAAAATAAACAGGCGTTCTTAAATATTGGTACATGAATAGTATAGAACATACATGAATAGTATATACCAGACTGCCTTAAATGTAATATTCAAAACTAAGTTCGCTAGTTTCATAATAATGATTATATTATATTATATTTCACACGTTCGCGCATAAAGTTACCACTATTTTTAATATAATTTGTAAAGTTCCTGTTTGTAGTGTAGCATTGTTATGTAAAATGTAATGTGGAAGTGATATTGATTACTGAGATGGAGAGACGATCGGATGAAGGTCGACTTCGAGCAGCCGCGTCCCAAGACCAAGGTACGTATCAACACGTCACTTGACGTATATACTCATATATTATCTTTAAGTACGTCGACGGTTCTGTGCTTGTTTTGTAATCATGGACCACCAAATATTGTTTACTAGCAATTTTTTTCGAAATTCAGACATTGAAGAGTTTAACGTTGAAATCTATTCAAACATTAGTTGGATAATGGAATAAGTGTACGTTTAAATAATCCACTATCGACGTACTTGAATCTACTTCATGAATATTTGAGTCGATCGCAAAGGTACAATTTTATTTACGAATACTTATATTTTACAGTCCACAAAAGGTATGATAATGTGCAAATGTTGTTGCGAAATAAAAATGCATTTCTTTAAATGTAATAAAAGACTTATTTGGTCTGAGACTTGTTGTATATAATAATAATATTGCTAAGTAAGATAAGATTAGATCGACACGTAAAGAGCGGCTCTCTTAGAGCATAATTATGTATTATAACATAGAAGCTGGATTTTCGCAGTGTTGAATCTGAATGTTTTAAAATTACCTTACCATTGCATTTAAAGAATTTCGACAGATTAAGCCCCGAAACATTTGATTAATTTATAAAAGCGATTCGTGTTCAATATCCACTAGCACTAATAAAACGTCTAACACGAACACTCAGTTGCAGTTTTCATTTTAACTTTTCCGCCCGAACGTTCCGTTTATTTGTTCCACGAAATAGAAATAAAACGAGGAAGCAGTACTGAGGTAATGCTGTGCCATTTCTCTAAGCTGATTGCAATGCTAATTTTCGCCTAAGAAAGAAACGATTAGTTAATCGGTTTATGCACAATCGAGAAATATATTTGAGTTTTGTATAAAATTAAACAGTTTATTCCTTTTCCTGTATTATTCTATCGTCATCAAATATTACATCAATGCTACAAGAAACTTTCATTTCGCTGCTATTTCTACATTGCATGTCCGAGTTATCTAGGTACGTAAAATCTAGTTGCTTCAAGTTGCAAGTGAAAAGGTACATAAGTGTGTACCTTTGACATTGCACATATTTATATCTTGGCAGTGTTAACTTAGTATGTCAAAATTGATGAAAAATATATATCATATTCATCCATACATGTATCCATATAATCAGTCGTACTAGTTTCTAGATTTATGATATACTTATTTTATAAAACTTTAGATTTTTCGTAACATCTGTGAGTCGTTTTGAAACTCTCCAGACAAATTGTTAATACGTTTTCAGTAAAGGCACAGCATACAATGTAAAAAGTCCCCTATATAGCTTACTCTCGCCTTACAATAAGATATCCATCAGATGCATTCAGAGCCAGATAAAATTTGTCGATTCCTGTGCTGAGGTACTTGTAGAAGGTAGTGCTTAAATAGATAATATTTATCATACTACAAGCTCTGGGTATCTTGCAGTACAGGATATGGGTTTTTATTAGTATTTTAGATTAGAGATCGTGTGTGGGTTATCCCATGTTATTATTATAATCTCTTATTACGGTTATTTCCCTTATGTGGGCGAATAGCCCCTGGCATACTTGAGGACGTGGGACCAACGTGTAGTAGCCCTTCGATAACTTTTATCTACATTATGTCACCTGTTAAGCGGAATCGATATTTATTTCCTATCCACTGTTAAGTGTACGGAATTAAGGACTAGCTAGGCCAGGTATAAAACTGTTGCAATCTACATATAGAACTTATTTATCTGGTCAATAAGGATGATTGTGTAATAGTGATGTTTATGTGACCGGTCTATATAACGTAATTATTAAAAAATTAAGGTGAACTAACTATTTGTTTCTATGCTTCGGCAGGGGTTACACCAGCCGTGGCTACAAGATGGCTGTATAGTGACTACATAAACGCTATTGATGAGTAACACCACTTGCCAGTAGTGATTTAACAGTATCCGTTGAAGACTCGGAGCGGCTAACCAAATAGTTACGCAACCGCCACAGTGGCCTTTGTACAGCCGCCCTGGGCAAACAAAGTTTGTGACAAAGGCCACAGGAGGACAACACCAGCGTTAGTACGGTGCGGCAATGAAAACTTACCAGTATGACAATATAGTTTATGTGGCTCTTGGAAAAGAAAGCTAGCTGTCCAAAAAATAGGGGGCCAATTCAGCTATTTTTATATGACATTGATATCATATTTTGAATGGATTTAAAAGCGGTATTCTGATAACCTAATGTCATTATCCTATAATTTAAAATAAACAGTTCGTCGTTGACACATACGATCTCGTTTCAATTTCATTGAAATACTAATAATTTAGAAGAATATGCTTTTTGTGACGTAAGTATGACACTGACATGATATCGAGACTATATTTATTTAGCGGAATTGGGCCAGGTTCATGATTCTTTATTATATTTAAATCACATCAACTACAAACGTTGTATTGAGGTGACCAAATTGTGTATATCTACCGATTAAGATACCGGCCATATTTCAGGCTTTATCATATATTCTGTATCATAGGTATAAAATATGATGAAGCTTCTAAATTTTTACTATGTATCGTATTTGATAATGAGATTGTCGGAGAGGTGCGGCATGCAAGTAATTTTCAGCATACCCAATCAATTTACTCTGTTTTCACTTTTTACTTTATGCAATCACACCTATAAGATGTGTATTTGTTACGTTATGTTTATGGGTGAACGGGATGAATTTTGTTTACCGTGTAAATAACCTCGTGATTGATTGATCCTCAAACATGGACAGACCAAACATGCATGTTACATTGTCTTTTGATATAGTTTTGGAATATATACTACATATATATGTATTGGGCATCCGATATTTCGTCTCTGTTGCAAGCGCCATGTTCCGTAAGACAATGTAATAGTGTTAGGTTGTGTCCAGGTTATAGGTAGTGTCCCTACCACCTGGACACAACTGTGCCCCGTGTGGCAGTCCCTTAACAGACTGCGCACACATGTTGGCCGCTGCAAAGCAAACTTGTGTAGGTGGGGGTTGAGGGACCCCGACCTTGCCCAGTGAGAATGCGGTGAGCTGGAGTTAACTATGGGTAATTTGCTGATATGTCCTTCTTGCCCGACCACCTGCACGTGTCTGAGCTTTGGGAGGCCGATCCTGAAGAAGAAGAATTGTTAATAAAAAAGAATGTTTAAATTCTTGTATCCGACATACATATTTGTAACATAATATTTCTCTCATTTTAAATCTTAATATTTCTCTTTACCCAAAAATTAAAAATGTTTGCTTTACCAATAGAAGAAAACATCGATGTTTCACGTTTACATAGCTTGGGTTGTTTCATCAACTCGTGCTGTCAAGCGTGTATCGTTCAATACAGTTCACGTTTTTCCATTCATTTACTGACGGCATTCATTCCGTAAAAGTTTTCATTGATAAAAGAATGCTGCCTTATACATTGCAGCATTTGTATTGAATACGTTCCTTGCTTGTGTTTTCCGTCGCAAATAGTCAAATATAGAAAATTCCGTTTCTATATTCATTGTGATTTATGCGCTATATAGTGATGTTTTACAAAAGTCTACATCAGAAGGAATATCACGTGGCATTAGAGCCTAAAAAGATTTATAGATCATGCCTAATAAACCCACAAGTACTTACTATCGTTCCAACTCCGAGAAGAAAACATTTATTCACAAAAATTATGTTATGTCAAGAAATCGCGAAAGCTTAAAAAAATCTGCCCGTGTCATTTCAGGCGGTGGTCGAATTCGAAGCAGCAATAGCCTAGTGTAGAGACCCATAAGCATCTACTCAAAGAGTTTCAGGTGAAAACTCGGCGGACTAATTTTCAAAGATATGTGCGTGTTGAGGTCTGTGACAGAAGCACGTGGTCGAAAACTGACGCAGTCAGTTAGGCATGAGTCGTTGTCGACGCGTGCGACAGCGATCAGCTGCTATGTACGGAAATTAACATTTAATGCTACACTTTGGCAGCACACATTAGCGTGCTTTATGGAAGCTCTGTGTGCGCATTAACACTGTCGGTCACGGCTAATAGGAACATTTAACTGTATTGATATTGCATGTCAGTAGGTCAAACGATCTACGGTCGAGTATCTCCTTTGCATTAAAATGGTCTGCGTAGTTCAAGGGAAAGTGTTTAAAAATAGATAACTGACATAAACAGGTACATAAATCTCTAAGCAGAAATCCCTAAACCAACGACATCATTGCAGTATACTTAGGGTGTATTATGTCTTTTGATAATTTGAATATGTCTCGTTGGTTTCGCGGCATAAATGTGCGCGTGGGATTGGGAGGTCTCGGGTTCGATTCCCGGGTCGGGCAAAAGTATTAAGTATTGGGTTTTTACGAATACTCAGTAGCAGCCCGGAGTCTGGTGATGTGCCCGGTAACGGCAATAGGCTCGCCCCCTATTACGGGGGACCTAAAAATTCATGGCGAAATGTGGGTGTAATATTACACCTCTGCCTACCCCTTCATGGATACAGGCGTGAGTCTATAAAAAAAATGACGTAATGAGTAATGACATGGATTTATAAATTTGACATTATTCATTTAGTGTATGTATGAAATATATGCAACGCATTTTACCGCAAAAATGAAGTGGCATACAGGAACTGATGACCGCTGATCATTTTAAATTACACGTTTCTGCCCGATTCCGTGGGAATATAGGGGAATCCTTTCTTATACTACACAAAAAACATATAATGCCAAATTTCAGCTCCTAACGACCAGAAGTTTACGCTATGCATTATCTATCAGTAACGCAAGAATTTTATATATACAGATATTTTTATACCCTTTTAAGGTGTAATGCATGTTTCTATAGCTCAGATTTAGTGTAATCATAATATAACATTTTTACCCCTACGTAAAAAACAGTTGCTGGTGTAATATATCATGCGCTTGCAAGAAATCTTCACATTCATGTAACATATTACATGTTTTTCGTATATATGGAAACGATTTCTCCTCTCATGACATGTGTTTGTTACGCTATGAAATGCTTTTTTGTTCCCTCCGTGTAACACAGTTGATCATGTAGAAGGGTGAATTTTAACAGGTCCAATAAAATCTTCATTTCCGTGGATTTTTTATTCTTAAATTTAGAACAATAAAAACTAGTGTTTACTCAAGTTTTTGATAATATAATTATGTAATCTTGCTTAATATCTAGCACATAGCTTCAAAAACTAACGAGCTATACAAGATTAAAAATTTCGTACCACGGCGATGAAACATTCATGCACGGCAATGAAACATGCGTCCACGGCAATGAAATAACTGTGTCACGGGAATGATAGAATCAATCCACGGTAATGAAACCTCCAACAACACATGATATTTATTTTATACTTACCTGAAATAGATACATCCCTGGCTCTGAGAGAGAAATGCATACACAACACACACATTCGCTCTTATACCCTCTTCTCAATAACCTTCTCGCATCGGAGTAAAATTTAACAAAAAGTTAATAGAATCAAAGCAACACAATCATTTTAGAAATTAATTTAGCGGGTCTTAATCGCGTTAACTTATTTAAGGTATACCTATTTGTTACCGACGTTTCGCTCGTCTTGCACCGAGCGTGGTCGCGGAGAGACTGATGAGAGCTCAGCGACGTCTTGTGGAAGTGCGGGTTTCAGCACCTACCCTCACTTGGTCTTTATTTAAGTTCGCAATGTCGGTACTCCGACACACTACACTAATGACGTCTACACACTGATGAGATTTATCACTGCGGCGGTGTTTACACTTGCTGATGACTGGATTCCAAGTGGCCGATAATCTATATCCATCCTCCCGGTTGAAATTGTTATATTTCTTGATTTCTACCGCTTCACGTACTATCCTGGAGTAATAGTGACGATCGGTGGATAAGGTGTTTGGAGAGGAAAAAACACCTGGCGTCTACAAAGTCAATTGCAGCTGCGGTAGTTCATATATCGGGCAGACTAAGCGTACAATCGCTGAAACCGTTTAACTATTCACGTATCAAATAAAACCTATAAATAGGTTTTTATATAAATAACCAATAGATTTTTATCAATAACGTATAATACACATCAAGGTGATGTGTGGACAAATACGGCAATGAAAGATTTCAAGGTTTAATGTTTTTTTTTGGAGTATTTATTAATCCTATTTAATTAAATATTTAGTGCTACACATAGATTACTATTTCACCTAACCAGAAAAAAATGTTAGAACATTGTAACTATGTTTAATAGTACCGATTTCATTGATGCCACGTAATTTTTGGGCTCGGGAAATTCACCCAGAAACGTATTCAACATTTCTTTTTTAACTTTCACCTTGGGTGAGCAGGGTGGAGCTGTGTCATTATATTCGATGCAAACGTTTATCCTGTAGAAATTAACAAGGGATTTCTGACAAATTCTTTACTTAATTTTCACCTTTTGAAATTATTGAATCCTCTTTTGTTCTTATCTGTCTGTATGATCGCGATAAACTTAAAAACTACCGACTGTTTTTGTACGGTTGTTGTTGTTACACCAATAGATGGGATGATACCTGAGAAAGATGTAGATGTATAATTCACGCGAGTGGAACCGCGGGCCAAGTCTAGTTAACTAATAATTAATTAATTGTGTGTGTTCAATCTAAATGTTGCCCTGCCCTTCCAATTTGTATATAGGCTTCAGTGGGTATGATAGTTTATGTAGTATTTATAAGTTTCAAATATGGTAGTTACGCACATAAAACAAATAAGTTTAAAACACTGTTGTTAAGTGACATGAAAAATACAAATAGGCTCTAAGGACCTGAACAATGAAGACAGATTTTTTCCTCAATGTACGGTCGCTAAAGTAAAATGGCACTTGACCTCTCCCCAGTATATCACCAGTTTGGTTAATGAACGTTCGCTAAGATCTACACATTCTTACAGCCCATACCGGCTTGTCTTATATCGTACAATTGAGCGCCATATATCATGATTAGAGATATTAAGAGCGTTAGGCCTTTCGTACACATGGTTACTTCAATCTTTGATACCCAACGATTTTAATCCTTACTAGAGGAAGCCAGCAGCTACGCCTGCATTTTTTTTAATTTACCCGTTTTGGCCGATCCGTGGGAATTTCGGGAAATCCCTTCTTAGTGCACCCCTACGGTCCGCAAGGAACATACATGCCAAATTTCATCTTCTTGCGCCCAATAGTTTCGGCTGTGGCGTGTCTGTCAGTCAGTCAGTAACGCAAGGATTTTATATATTAAGACTAGAGGACGCCAGCAGCTACGCCTGCATTTTTTTTAATTTACCCGTTTTGGCCGATCCCGTGGGAATTTCGGGCAATCCCTTCTTAGTGCACCCCTACGGTCCCCAAGGAACATACATGCTAAATTTCAGCTTCCTGCGCCCAATTGTTTCGGCTGTAGCGTGTCTGTCAGTCAGTCAGTAACGCAAGGATTTTATATATTAAGATTACAGTAACGATGGCAATACAAATTCAAAGGCGAGTGATGTCTCCGACTTTCTGGTTATACGACGCCGATGCCTGTTGCACGCTACCTACTTGTTTGTCGTCACTACAAATGCTGTTACGATTTTGAGGCTGGTGAAGCAATTCCAGAACATGAGTACGCGTGAGTGGTGTAGCGTATAGCTACACCGCTCACGCGTACTCATGTTCTGTTAGATTAATGTTGCCAACCAAATTGACTTCAGGATGTCTGATCTTGAGCAGTCACGGAGTCCCGTAATGTAGGTCATCATCCCAATGTCATATATTAATAGTAGATATATTGCCATTTGTACCTCAAATCGTGCGCTACTAGAAACTCCCGATGTAACTTCACAACATTAGCATCGTAGTTTTATGTCGGTTTGTGTACGAAGAGCCTTAAACTACAACTCGATTACGTAGGTATCTAGACACGTTGTAGTACATATACTAGGATACCTGCCTATTATATGTGTGTTATATCTATTCTATAGATATGTATGTACCTAGTAGAAATGTGTAGCATACTTGATGTTGACAGGGCGGATTCTTCGGAAGGTTGGCTTTGTGTCAAGTGGATATATATTATATTATTACAAGCCGTTTATTATCTGACTCTTATATCTGATATTAGTGGTTGGAGAATGTCTGATTAATATTATGAAATATGTGTGGTGTCTATTTGTTTTTTATATCGGTGTCAGTCTGTCTTATTATATTTCTATCTGACTTAAAACAGGAGAAGGTGCCTAGTCTGGTTGAATTTTTACTAATTTGTTACTTCAAAAGTCTGTTTGTCTTCTAAATCGATATCCATTTTATTTTTGTATGGGATACTTCCCTTTTTGTCCATTTGAGTGTGAAGAATGAAATTTGGATTCGAAATTTTGTTAAAGTAATATTATTATTGTAATTAGGTAACTGATACGGTTGAAAGTGACGCAAACATTTTTGTAGGTTTGGTTTATCCATTCCATCGTATTATTATTATTCGTTCATGGCAACCTCACCCTATTTTTTATTGCTTTTTGTTTTGTTTTACCTTGTATACATGAGGCAAAAAGCTTGCAAAAATGTTGTTATTTACTCAATTTATTTACTCCTTTTGATAAAATTCTGACCTATTTGACAAACAGAAAAGCCGATATTTTATTAAAATGCATTAATGAAGTTGTGCTAAGCAGTGCGGTATTTTTAATGTTATTTCTGCACAGCAACTGAACTTGTATTTTAATTAATAACAAAATAAATAAGACACACAAGCTGAGGCAGTTTTAACTATATTATCTTTAGGCTAACAAAAGATTCCATTAGGGAATATCCATTTACACGTAACAGTGACTACGATGTAAAACTGTCTACTTTAATTTTATCCTTAGAAGTATAATTACATATTTATAAAACCATTGTGGGAGAGATTAAGTGCTTGCTTTTGGACTTACAAATGAGTTTTCGGAGCTTTTGTTGCTTGATATATACAGTAGAGTATGTACGTTAAATTGTAACAACGGTAGACGATAGTAAGTATGACCGTGAGGGTATTTTGAGTTATACATTTCGTGTATCTTAGTTTGTAGTTACACTTTTGCTTAGGTACATGTAAAGAAATTTACATGTAACTATAACTATTTTACAAACTATGTGGACACGGCTTAGGATACTTTGTCATTGTGAGCGTCAAGTGTTCTACTTTGAACTAGCGCTGTTCCCGTGTATGTTCAACATCGTCTGCTATTTGTTACTAAAATGGCGCCTATATCATCATCATCATCAGCCTTATTTATAGTCTGTCCAAATGCGGACATAGGCTTCTTCTGAGAAGGGTTAAGCCATAGTCTACATATTTATGTTGTTACTTCTGGCGTTAAAAGCCATTCAGTTAGCGTTTTCACAGTGAATTTATTCATTAGTAGTTGCTATCTGGGCACGCTGGCTGAACGTTTGGGAAACATGGATGCTCAGTACTTTTCACAGTGTTTACTATAGATACCACACAATAATAAGTAATGTATCATTTATATAACGCCCTGTGTTGAATACAATTAGCTGAAACAACTGAGAATAATATAGAATAAGTAACTCTGACCCAATTTCAAAGTTATTAAATAGGCGACACGAATGTTGATGAGGTGACGAGGATGTGTTAATGTGGTAACTCCCGTGTGCTGACTTGAAATAGTACATTGGAGATAGATATTTGACATATTTTGTACGGATCTCATGGCAAATATCTATGTCTAGTAGTCAAATCCACCGAAAGATAGAATATTGAAAACGAGCGTTGGTCACACAGAAACGATTTGCCAGCTTTGCATCATAGATTTTAGGTTTCGTCTAAAACTAATTTTTGCATATCTACATATATCGACGTCAATCGACAAACGTTATCGGAAATGGAAATAGTAACATCGTGCTGATTTTCTACCTGTTTCACCCTCGTCATATTTGTATCTTAAAATTGCAAGGAATTCTTTGTGTTTCCGGTTTACCACCTACTCCAATATACTCACAAGATTTAGTATGTAGCATGCGAATGCTTAGTGCGCAATAGTTCTTGCACACATAAGCAAACCCTTCACGATATCGAATGCCAAAATTGTGACTTTATTTCTTGTATGTGCTATTTCAAGTTGCGTCTGCATAATTCTATATTTTGCAAGGCAGTCTGTTAGATTTCTAGGCTGTCGTTGCCACTATGTTTCGATTGTATGATGATATGGCATAAGTGTAGCTTAAGATTGGTGCGTACAAAGTTTAGTTTATATGTATAGCATAATTTTATGAGCATTTTTGAACAATTTTCAAGAGCATTCTAACTTTTTTGCGCATAAAAAAGACCATGTTTGATCAATTTAGGTCTGGATATACATTAAATTTCGTAGAAATTATGTAATCTTACTAATATTTTAAAAGCTAAAGCTTAGATGTTTCATACTCAATCCTGCCTAAACCACAGAACAGATTTTAATTAAATTTGGCACACGGCAACACTGACAGATGGAAACTGTTCAGGAAAATCTATTAGTACAATATCTTTGCAAAATTATATTACTTACTCCACTTAATGTTTTAGTACTATCATTAGTATTTATACGAACTCGTTATTTAAATTAGATAGGCATTAAATTGGTGTTTAATCAGTCTTTAGTGTCCGACCGAAGCTTCGGCTTCGGCCACCTTCGGCCAAGAAAACCATTTTCGGCGAAACCTTAGGCTTCGGCCCAAAACCCGGCCGAAGCCGAAGGTTTCGCCGAAGGTCCGAGCAATCGTCGGAATTGAACGAACTATTACGAAAGACTGAGTGAGAGAGTGTTCCGTGTGGTGACGGATTAAGAATACGGAATTTCACCACCCCATATCATCCCATGGATGGGTGTCGTAAGAGCCGACAGAGGGAGCATATTATGCAGAGAACAGCACTGTAAGAGAAGGAAAACTTGATACAAACCCTATACCAACCCGTTTGGCCAGCGTAGCATAGTACGCCAATTACTCCTTTCAAAGGAGAGGCCTAGTCCAGCAGTGGACTGTTAAAGGCTGATGATGAGTGAGAGAGAGCGCGACGGACTGGTCGTGTTTACAGGGGCCACCGAGGGGAGTCACTGTCAACTATCACATTGTACCTACTTTTTTTAGTGTTTTGTTTTGTATTTGTGTTTATCAATTTAATTGCGATACATAGTGTAATGATTTACAAGTGAACTAGTGAAAAGGACAATAATAACGTATTTGTCTTAAGCAATGCTTTGTTTACGGTAGTTATTATTAGTTAATTGAAATAAATGATATAGGTATTTCGGTAAATGAATGAATTAGGATAATATTTCTCATTAATATTTTGTGAATTACTTTAAAAAGTTTTTTTATCATCTCTAAATCAACTTCTATATGAGACAGTCAATATTGAAGTTTTGAAATAATTTATGATATTAATTGTAGCTTGTAGACAATATTGTTAATATTGAACAAAATTACTAAGAGCTTATAAACCTTCGGCTTCGGCCGAAGGTTGTGACGATTGCCGATTAATCGGCTTCGGCTTCGCCTTCGGCCAAAAATCGACCTTCAGTCGGACACTATCAGTCGTTACAAGCGTATCGCTAACATTTTTTCGGGCATTAAGTGTAACTACAAAGTCTAGAACTGTTGTAATTAAAGGTATAACTTTTAGGAGTCACGTAGCTAAGCTAAAGCAAGATAGAATTATTTAGCTTAATTACTGCAGTACGTTTTCTTTCACGTTTTATCCTCCTGAGACTCAGACAGAAGTATGTGCTTTAAAGTGAAATGATTTATTTGGACCGTGGCTGTTGTTAATCCATCGAAACGCTGCACGCCCGGAGAAATATAAATACAAATAGTTCAATATATTGATGCACTAAAAATATCTGAGGTAATGCTTATCAACTTCTGAACTTTAGCGCAATGTCATGGTGGAATAATTCAATAATACACTTGTTATTATGTAGGTACGTGTAAAGAGAATATATCACGTAATGGACGGTATAGTAACTTCAATTACATAGTAATAGCACTTACTTAGTGACTCTTCATACAGGGTGCATGAAGAGTCACTGAGTAAGTACTCCCTTAGGCCGACCTCACATTGGGCGTCAGCGTTACTCGAGCGTACGCCCAGCGTGCGCTCGATGTTTACTCTGTAGTACAAAGTGAACGGGGGTATATAAAGGGGTTTTTTGACAGTGTATCAAAAATCTTAAGTACCACACTGAAGTGCGTTACGCTAAAAAACTTTATGATATCAATGAAATACTGAATTGCACACTAAATACTATTTGCACACCAAATATGTTTTTTTTATAAATGAGTGACCGAATTTAAAAGTCACACATGCTGTAGCTTAGAGAGCACGTGAAACATGCAGCTTTCATCCAACTGTGACAAACATTACGAGCAATTTGTATCTACCTTCAAGTAAGAACTTAGCTAAACCTTGGTATTGCTATCTCTATAGGCGGACCGCGGCCTCCAAGGTGAGTGTCTTGGCTTGTAATCGGGATAGCGCTAAGATGGTGATAATTGCTATGCTTATGGGCTGTGGTGCTTAGACGCTGTCTGCTACTTGGCAAAACTGGTTAGAGTACGAACAGGATCCACTCTCGTAGTGAAATTTTTAAATGCACTTTGCAAGAGCCGTGATTACGGACAGACTCAAGTGCCATCCATCTATGTCTTGATTTGTGTTGGTATAACATAAGTCAGTACCAGGTAACTTATAGAATGAATGCACTTTATGTTACGTGATATCGAAATTTAGAATGTAATGATTAAATAATATTTATTTTATGTACTTTATAGATTGCTGATAGTAGAAGCTGAAAAAAAGTTTTGCAACAAAATATGAGAACTGTTGTGGAGTGAATTTAAAATATCGTAGACCGAGCTTAGTACTTGCAAATTAAAAAGCTATAATGCAATAGTATATCTTGTATAAATGTATAGTATAGTATAATGGTATAATTTAATATTTATATTCTTTATCAATCTATTGAGAATATATACTACCTACCACCCTCGATAGCGATTCTATTCATATCTCTCGGGATTCAGAACAATACATTGTATATTTCTTCTTATAATAATGAACAATTGAAAAAAGATACGGTCTATAATTTTCAATTGTTCAGAAAGGTTTTTTTCTTTTGTATAATTTAGCTGTTTTATTTTGATGTGTATTATATTATTAAGGTTTCGATCCAAAAAAAATGGTTACGTTATTTTTTATTTTTTTCACAACACTTGTTAATTGATTTTAATGTGTTTTGTGAATTTTAATAAATGAAATATTCATTGATCACTGTCATAGTTGTTCGTGAAAATAGAAAACAGTGATTTGGTTTAAATTTTAGAAATATATTCGTCGGCTGCGTATTGCCTTGGGCCCTCGGTTACGTTCCGAATCTTGAATTAATTTTGTTTTCTTTCTTAAGTAAATAAACCTGATTAAAACCCCACTGAAGTTCCTGCTTTTACTGAGACTAGAATATCGTTATTTATGAGCAGGACATTTAACTGAGGTAGCTTCAAACGTGTCATCTCTATCGGACCACAAACTTGTTGTAAGTCATTGCGTGTGGTTCAAAACTGAAGGCAAAATCCCAATAAATAATATTTTACTGCGCTGATGATGTAGTGTTACGAGTATAAATGCCTTCTTAAACTACTATGCCAGCGAGCACTCGGCATAGTATTTGGAGGCGAAATTTTGACGAATGGTCGATTACCACTTGGGAACACTTTGTGTGATCGAAAAGCTAATGTTCGTTATTGGATATATGTTAATAAAGTTTGATGCACAAATACATTAGAAGAGTCTTTAATATAGAGTATAGTATATTAAAGATTCTTCTAATGTAATATATGTATAACGATTCTAAAATCGTTATTCCTCAGGAAGGATTCACTTAACTAAGTAAAACAGTGCAACTCATTTAAAATTACAAGTTGCTAACAAGCCTTCAGATAATAGTACTATTTATTGCTATACATTGTGACTATTACCAAAGTCAAAATAAAATAAAATATCAGTGATTAGAATGGTGGCCTTGACCAATAATCTTTTGTTAGTGTCATCTCCAGCAGAAATAAAAATCTGCCCTCTGAGTAAAGGCTGTTTTCTTAGGCTGGGGGCGAAAGCCATTTAAACTGATAATAATGCACAAGTAAACGTGGAAAATTTGATTTTTTATCATAATACCCATTAATTCTGGTTTTGATTGTATTTCATGTTGAAATGGGTAGCTTTTGTGACGATATTCTCAATGGCTTCAATTATTACGTCATTGTTCTAGGCACATAATATTTAATAAGATGGTTCCAATAGAATTAGGCGAGATATGTACGAACATAATTTACCTATTCTATTATAATTAAATAACGTAGATGTCTAGCGGAGGGATCAATTAATCTACCTCCAAGTAGTGACGTTCAAATGTGCAGTTTTATGTTCCGGTTTGAATAGTACTGTACCTAGTGAAATGAATGGGCGTTAGAAGATTTAATATCGTACGTGGCAATGTAGGCAGCGGCTTGGTTGTGTCTCCAACAGGTGTCCGTTAGTTCGTCTGCCACCTAACTGCCATTTTTTTCCCGTGACTATTATCAGTAATACCATAAAGATGCTGGCAGAAATATTATCAGCAATATAATATAAAACATTGAAATTAAACTACTGTTTACGGACTTTATCGCGTTATATTGGTTTCACTGAGTTATTACATTTAAACCGAATGATCTAGAAACTACAATGCGTAACATTCGCGTAAACCCAAGAAGATATTATAATATAAAACAATTTTAAACACAAAATGTTAACAACGGAAAACGTTAACTTGGTAACTATAACGACGGCTTTGCCCAGGGGTATGAAATATACCTTTTCTGTACCCCTGACAATGTGTAATCAAAATTTCATGATGATCGGTTGAACGGCTAAGGCGCAAAAGCAGAATAAGTAAATGCCCTTTCATATTTACAATATCTATTCATAAGGATTTATCTTACTTTCATAAACTTATTAAAGTTTCACAGAAGGTGAATCTTAATATACATATATTGAATATATTTTGTATGGCATAACCAAAGTAATGATGAAATATTGTGTTTGCAGTATATATCTTCTTTTAAAGACCAGCCAATCTATTGTTCTTAACAGAACAAAAAAAATCCCATAAAAACAATACTTGTCAAAAATACCAAGTCTCGCTACCGTAAAAAGTTGTGAGATCCATGTAATACCAAGTCGGTTAATTAATAGTTATTTGTGCAACAAGAGAGCAAAGATTTTTTTATTTCGAGTGCTGATTTTGAGTCCCTCACCACGCTCAGGATTCTATGATTGATTCACGAGCGTAGCGAGTGAATCAAAGTTAGTTAGTTTAGTAGAATCCTGAGCGTGGTGAGGAACTCAACAGCAAGAGATACAAAAAACTTTGCTCTCGTGTAGCACACATAACTTTTCACCACAGCAGTGAGAACACATACCTATTACTTAGGAGACATAGAAATGAACAGGAATAGATTGAAACTTGTTGATTTAACTCTTCTGGTGTTAAAGTACAGTCATCATCGCTAGTTTCACTCATCTTTTTAGATTATTTTATATATTATTATAAATTTAACACGTCACGCTATACCTACTGTATCAGCATCAGCGAAATTTTTATTCCCGCTACTTTTTTAAATCGCGTTCCTGATGTTTAGATATTTTCCAAATATATCATTGTTGTAATTCTAAATAAAAATGTATTGGTTAAATACTAATTTTATACTATTAATTAGACTTATGTTTATTAAAATCCAATAATAAATTAAACATGTAAACAAAACATATAAAAAAAGTAATTTCTTTATTACAAATATATTTTTTTTGCGTTGCCGTAGGTGTTTTCTTTGAGGTCGAATTCCAAAATCGAATTTCGAATTCGAAGGGGTTTGTTTTTTCACTCACTTTTTATGTGAAAGGGACAGAGCTCAGTAAAATTCAAATGTTTCAAATTTGTGGCACTGAAGATTGAAAAATTAAAAAGCTACTTTGCCTCACGCTCAAATCAAAATCGCGTTTTGTTCACTGTTGTCTCGCAGCAAAAGCGGCATGTTTGAGCTGCTGTGGTGAAAAAATCTTTAATGTTTTAAATAAATAGATTGACTCGGCCATCGCATGGAAAAACAATATATCTCATAAGCAATACATTTATTAAATTAAATTGCTTAATGCGATTGCCAAGTCAATCTATTTATATTCATATGGGATTACAAAGTTATTTATACAGTTGATGTATCTCGAAAACTGGACTGAAATTGAATTATATTGTAGTTTTTCCTTGGTTCATACATTAAACACTAATTGTTTCCTAAATTTGAAGCTGTTGTGTTTGCTAGAAGTGCCTTAGACTTTTGATGATCGGTCAGTGAGTGACAAAATTAAGAATTTTGACTGGTTATAAAACTACTTGTTCAAATTGAATGCAATTTGAAATACACCATCTTTATACAATGCCTGCATGGTTACTAAACAAATAGGCTTCTGGTTTTATCCACAACGA
This sequence comes from Euclidia mi, assembly GCA_944739405.2. Lineage (NCBI taxonomy): Eukaryota > Metazoa > Arthropoda > Insecta > Lepidoptera > Erebidae > Euclidia > Euclidia mi. The sequence continues at coordinate 36,485,106 of OX123187.2, forward strand.
AGTATTAGGGAGTCGAAAATAGCCTGAATTGCTTCGAGAAAAGGATGGTACTGCCGTGCCGCTTTTTTGCTCGACTTGGTGGGGGCACTACAATGCCCCCAGATTGTTCTCAATAATCGCGATATAACTTAAGTAAGTTAATACGATTAGTACGAGTATAGCATTAGAATATTTGTGGGCTACAACTTATGTTTATGTATATAAATGTCACTTTGTTATCAACTTTCGTCTATCGAAACATAACAAACATCTTCAACATATTATGTATAGTTAGAGGTATTTCAAATAAAGCACATATACCAAATATGTACATATTATATAATATCACTTTTATTTAACATACACTGAGTCCACAAACCGAATATAAATAAAGAGCAAGTACTATTTCATTGAAACCGCTTCAGCATATTCACGTCGCGGAGAGACTGAGTCTCTCCGCGACCACGCTCGGTGCAAGACGAGCGAAACGTCGGTAACAAATAGGTATTCCTACCTTATATAAGTCAAGTTAACGCGATTAAGACCCGCTAAATTAATTTCTATGATGTATACAAATCGCGAAAGTTTAAAATAGAATATTTATAAAAACACAACATTCTATTCTATTCTCATTTGGCTGTTTGTATTGAACGATTGTTCATTTTATTTTACAACAGTTTTATTATTCACTCGCTTTTATATTTTTTTATAAAGTACCGTAATTATCTAGTTCGCCTTACTCTCTAATATACATATGAATTATAATTACCAGCGCCAAAAAAGAAAAAAATGGAAAGGGAAACCGATATTGGATAACACACGTGAAGATGGGATTCGGTTACCGTTATTACACCGAAACCAATATAGGTTTGATCTTTACTAGATTACGGGTACATATACATGCATGCCCATGGCTTCAGACCGGTATCTCGATCTATATGTAAATATGATATTATCATGTAGAACATAGGCGCTGAGGTCACACGGTAATAATACAGGTCCAGTAGGCATTATCAACCGATACGCATTTGCATTTTTATGAAAGGAACATAACAAGTATTTAAGTATCGGAAATTTTTGAGATGAGTTTCATATTATATTAGGGATGCAATATTTCGGCAATGCGTCCTTCACCTTCGTTTCTGGTTATTAGGGTTTTGGGATTTTCGATATATTTTATGAGAATGAGAACGTTATTTTGCTCAAATGTATTGACAATTAATTCTGATTTGTCATTGTATTCGGTTCTATAAATTCGTATACGCGTCCAATCTTATTGCATTATATGTATTTATGTGTTTTACGAAAGCGTTAGTAACTAGATTGTCAAAACTTCAGCAATTTAGCTAACAATAATGATCAGTGTTCTTTGTAAGAACATGATTTGAGAATTTGTAATTTGCTTAGTAGCTTGTTTGTTTGTATAGGAACTAGAACATGCGAATATCTAGAGCGAATATACTTTAAATGCTATTCCTAAGGCAAATAAATCTAGGAAACTATCAGAAATAGTTTCAGTGAGTTTTCGTTTGCTGTTCTACATGACGTAAGAGAACATGACCAGTGTCCGGCTAATAAAACAGTCAGCTGTTTGGAAATATATTTTATGTCCACGAAACATATTTCGAATTTATTTCCATAACACATGCTACAAGATATTTAACTCTTCATTATTTAAGTTTAATGTTGGCAAAGCAATGACAGTTAACTACGGGTAATACGTTCTTAATCGTCAAAAGTAATGAACGCAGCAATTTTAAAATTGTCATTTTTCATCAACCCGATTATAACATTATCATTGCGTAATCACGTTTGTGATCTCGGGTCTTTGCTTTGTAGTCCAGGCCCATTTTCTTACTATAACGTCTTCACTTCGTTTTGACTAGATTAAATATTTTTAGGTATTCACTCATATTTCTCACACAAAACTTGCAACAGTAAGAACGAAATCATTTACGGGGTTTAATACCTGCTTTGTATCTATAGCTATACCACTGCATAGTTGCTATACCTATCACAAGACAGTTTACGTCGTAGCCTTTAGGTTTATGTCATCAATAAGTCGTCGAATAACAAAGCTAAGTTTATCGAGTTGTGCTAACGATGTCGAGGCATTACTATCTTTTACAACGATGCCATTTTTCTTGTTACTTACTTTCTTATTGTCTTGACTTTCTTAGAATGGCTAGAAAAAGAACTGGAGTTATCACTGCATAAGCCTGTAGTGACTTATTTTTCTAGTATTCCGAATGATATTTTATTAGTGTCTCGGCTTTGATTTTATGAGATCGTTTTTTGTCCTCGTTGATTCTGTAGGAGTTTGTAAATTTTAATCACTCCACGGCTGTTTATAGGCAATTCTAATATGCCTCATTTACTGAATACTAATGATTTATTTTGAAACTTATTAATATATAATGCCGTGTTTGTATTAACTTTACTGAAAGAAAATTGAATTTTACCGTTTCTTTAATAATATTTTACCAGTGCAATCGTTGGGTATCATTTGACATTTAATCTGCTTGCCGATATACTGCTGTACATACAGACGTGGAACATAATACTGGTAAAACTGGCTGAAAAGATAATTTACATATGCATAATTGAAGAATATAATTACGTACCTCCGAGCACGTGATTATAATCATTGTATTCACATCGAATGCAGAACAGTTGACGCCTAAATTAGACAGCGTAATTTCAGTTATCGAAATCCACTTCTACTTCGAGTTTCAGTACATTTCGCTTTATTTGCAAGGTCGTTATTTAGAATACAGCGTTGTATTCTACTATAAACAGTGCAGATTCTGATCACATTAGTGAATTGTAGGTAATCCTATTTGGTATTCGCGCTGAAATGTACAAGAGATAGACAAAATAGCTCTAACATTATATCGGGCATCAGTACGGTACTAAAGTAGAGATTGCCAATTTTAGTGTACTCTACACTTATTGCTCACTTTGTTCCTACTATCTGTTATTCATATACTAGCTATGTATATGTACGTTTCGAGGCCACCAAATTTTCCTACACTAACACAATAAACTTGACGTATGATTTTCAGTACGTCGCTCGAACATTTAGGTACGTTATTGTAACACGTTTATAACTTTCAAACTGCTATGTATGTAAATTATCATGGTTGATTTAGGTCGTTTGCGTATTGATTGCCTCAGGTCAAAGTTTGCCATACCAACCGTCTACTGATAGCTGACTAATAGTGTCTGCCTTATGAATATATTTTGAACTTAATGTGATGATTTTCAGCGATTCTTTTTATATATATTTATAAGTTATACGTATACTTTTATGATTATTAATTTAATTTAAATTTGTCTCACCTTTTTTTCAGGTAATTGCAAACATTCCGATTAGATAAGAGGATTCTGATGGGAGTGAATGAAGCAAGAGAGTTATGTCAGGATCGTTGCAAATGGCGTTCCGTAGTCTCTGCCTACCCCTCCGGGAAACAAGCGTGAGTCTATGTATGTACGTACGAGTAGTCAATGACCGTTGGTAGTTGATCAGTCATGCCCTAAGTGTCATCTGATAGTTTGGCATAGCATTGATAGAATCTTATCGTACCGTGTTTGTACTAGCCCTTGAAAGAAATATATGTATATATGACGTTAAAAGCAAGTGAAAAGAACCTTAGATTATATTATACTTATAAGAAATTCGTTTAACATATAATGTAGACTAAAATTTATAATAAAAATAATTATATCCCACTTTGTTGGGTGAATTTGTAGTGGAGGAGAACCTACTAATGAATGTAGTTATATAATTCATCCTTGTCATCGGTGCTGATAACCTGTGGCAGACTAATATCAATAATCGTCTCACACGACCTGCTTGAAGAATGTTTAGTATAAGTGTCAGATAAAAAAATAGAAAGCACATTTTGATATTCGACTTACAATAAGTTATCGCGTGTATTCAGTCTATTGTTTGTTTGTTTGTTTGTCATTTGTCCAAACAGGCAGTTTCTGTAATAAAGAGTGACCTTTTTAATCCTACATGAAAAGAAATCAAGATATAGGTATCTTACAAAAAAGTACAACATACAATTTTAACAAGTTTCCTGTGCGAAAAAAGAACACATTTAATATTTACTTAATTTCAGAAGGCTTTACTTTTTTTAGTAGCAGTGCCGAACCCGGGCATTAGCTATATATCAAATTTAGCATTGGGCTTGAAATATTATGTGACATAAATGATATGGACAAAAAAAGATGAGGGAAAGTTTACGACATGCTTTATAAGGGTCGTAAAATTCGAGCACAATATTAATAAAATGTTTTCCTTTATTAAGATTACTAGTACCTTGCACATACCTTCATTCACGAAGTTGACTGGCAAAGATACTATAAAGACGTCACATAGCGACAGCTTAGTGGAAAGACCTACGCAAAGGGTCTCGGGTTCAAGTCCACAACGCACACCACTGACATTGTCAAGTATAGCTTTACGGTGAATAAAACATTGTGAGGAAACCTGTATATCTGAGAAATTTCCATAATGGTCGCTAAACACATGTGAAGTTTGCTAAACGTCACTTCGACAGCGTATAGATTCTTCTTTTAACTGCCCTGTTCCCATACTAATTGGGGTGCGTGATGGATTATATAACTTTTTCTCACTGTAAGGATAGGTCCATGCCCAGCGGGGGGACAGTTTACAGATAGGGCTGATATTATACTTTCTTACATTATTATATACCTAAAGATAAAACTTACAGGCATACCTGGAATCAAAATCAGTTTGAAATAACATTGGCTTATGAAATCATGTAATTTCGTCGTTTTGGTTATGTAAAGTAATAGTGTATCTTTGATCAGACAGGAATATTGTCTGTCATAATAGAAATAGATATTTTCTTATGTACGGATGAATTATTTAATATACCTTGTATCAAATTTTATACATATCTAAATAAAGTAAGATTTTTTAAACGGCAATACGTTTTGAGTCACAATTCAACGTAATTTGGTTACGTGACATTATAAAAACTATTTTGCTTTTATAAAAATTCTTACCTTGACATAATTTCTACCGAAGCAACTTTTTTAAATACAATTCTTGTTTTACCGTCGTACAAATAAGCAAGCCTTACACCACCTTATTTACCCAGGCTTGCTTATTTGTACCACCTATCAATTTCTAATGATCTAAATCATAATAACAAACGATTGAAAGTAATATGTGTACGGTAATACATAAACATAATATTACAAGGACATTAAAATAATAAAACATTATTTTCTTTTCTCAAACGTACGACTGATATTATATCTGTTCATAGAATATTAGATTACGAATACCGTGGTTGTTTTGACTTCATATATTGGAATCGTCGTGTATTATTGCTCCTGTTATGTTTTGCTTACTGTCTATAAATCGTATCTATAATAATATCATGCGAAAGTATGTTTGTTTGTTTATTTGTTTGTTGTTCCTTCACGTTGCTACCGAGCGATGATATGGTAAGATTTTTGTGTGTCGAGATAGCTAGGAGTCTGCAAATTACACCGAGTAATTTTTCCCGTGATAGAATGACAGACTCCCTCGCAGGTGGAGCCGCGGACGAAGTAGTAGTAAATCATACAATAAAGAATGAAACACTTAAGTACTGCTTAGTTATGACCAAAGACGCATTTTCTATAGTACCATCCAGCATTTCGAAAACTGTATCAAATGTGTAGCTTATTTAGCATCGGTGGCTATAGAAGAGAATTGACAAAGCTTTGGAGGCAGTTAAATTTACTAAAAAAACAGGTTTGATCTAAATATAGGCAAAAAATAAATTAAGTTAAGGGCAGCTTGCAAATTAGGTTACAAAAACACAAGTAGGTCGCTTTACTAATATTAGCTCTTCAATTTAAATATAGGAGTACCTTCTTACTTATCCTGCCACGAAATGATCAACTTTTTCATAAAAAAATAAGAGAATCTTTCAGTTTTTCTAAAGTTGATTAAATTTAAAAGCTTGAGGAAATTAATTTCGTAGAAGTAAACGTCTTTTATAGCATTTTTGTTTTAAGACTATAGGAAAAAATGTATGCCAGAATATTGATTGACAGAGTAATAAATGTGACGAATGACAAGTTATGGGATGTGCAAGCGGGATTTCGGAAGGGAATGGGATGTACGGATCAAGTCTTTTCCTTGCGCTGCGTAACCGAAAAATTTCTGGCAAAAAACCAGAAGGTATATTGCGCGTTCGTACACTTGGAAAAGGCCTATGATAGAGTGGATAGAAAGGAATTATGGAAGGTGCTATCTATGTATGGGGTGAACAATTTTATAATAAGAGCTCTGAAATCTCTGTATAGGGGTTCTAGAGCCTGTGTAAGGATTAACGGTGCCTATACAGAATGGTTTGATATCTCCAAAGGTGTCAGACAGGGATGTGCAGCTTCGCCCTGGTTGTTCAATCTATTCATGGATAGCTGCATGAATGATATGAGAGAAATTGAGTGCGGGATCGATATGGCGATATGGTAGGATTGCGTGCTAAGTGCCTCTTGTACGCCGATGATCAAGTCATTCTTGCGTCATCAGCGAATGAGTTGCAACAAATGATGGACGGCATGAACGAGAGCTTTAAAGCGAAGGGTATGAAATTGAATGTAAGAAAGACGAAAGTGATGGTGTTTGAAAAGGAGGAAAGTGTGACTGAGTGTAGTATAGCGATTGAACATGAACATGTTGAACAAGTTGAAGAATTTGTATATTTGGGTAGCATGTTTACAAGAGATGGAAGATGTGAAGGAGATATCGAAAGGAGAGGGAATGCGGGAAACTGTGTGAATGGAGCGCTGCACGCTTTTATAAACGGCCAGACTGTGCCGAAAGAGGCGCGACTAGCGTTTCATAATGGTGTACTTGTGCCGACGCTGATGTATGGTAGTGAGTGTTGGGTATGGCAAAAAAAGCATGAAAGCAGAATTAACGCAGTGGAGATGCGATCACTGCGTAGTATGTGTGGGGTGAGACTGATTGATAGAATTCCGCATGCAGTAATACGAGAGCGATGTGGCCTGAAAGAAGATGTTGTGACGAGAATTGAAAAAGGAATGCTGAGATGGTTTGGACACGTGGAGCGAATGAGTGAAGACAGAATGACTCACCAAATATATAAGGCAAACGAGTATGGGCAAGCCGGTCGCGGCCGACCTCGTAGGACATTCGTCAACCAAATTGGTGACGTTCTGAAAAACGGTAAGGTCCGAAGCACCCGGAACCGGCGAGCATGTATGAAAAGAGTAATGAATGTAGAGGAAGCGCGTGAGGTTTGTAAGGATAGAAGCAAGTGGCGTTCCGTTGCCTCTGCCTACCCCGTCGGGAAAAAGGCGTGAGTATATGTATGTATGTACTATTTGCTCGAAATTATATTTACACTTTGTAAAGTTTCGGTGGTTTTTGAACTGTTATGACAAAGAGGTACTTTCTTTTCGTATGGAGTCATAATCCAGTAACAGTTAGTATATAAATAAACCCGTCTTATTTGTATGTACCATTCACGCTCAAGCAAGACACATACAGAATCGCAATATCTACACTGAGTTCGTAAGAATTAGAGAAACGTTTAATTTGTGTGAATAAAATGTCATGCCACCAAAGTTTTTATCACAAAGTTGTCACCAAAATTGCCCTAGGCCACTTATATAAAACAGCACAATTTACAAATACCTACATTTCAAGGACTGGCAAATTATAATTTCTACCAGAGTTCTACATAAAAGGGTAATGTTATTTTATAATATGTGTGGAAACGTGGAATCGCACAGCTAATATTCCTGTCCATAAAACATAAAAATAGAGAGAGCTCTAGAAAAATGGTTTTATAGATACTTTATCTTTGAAAGTGCTTAAGTTTTCTACGTCTTGTTTGCCTCCATTCGACGTTGTGCCGGTCACGAGTAGATTATTATTGTAGTATTTGCGATCGCAGAGCCACTTTTTTATTGTCAGTCCACCATGTAATCTATGATGTATGAAATTAGTTTGGTTTTTCTTTCGATTGACATCAATTATAGCTTTTATAGGTTACGGATATATTTGAAGTACGAGTTCTTTTGTTAATATGCTCTTTTTACGTGGAATCAGGCGTTTTATCAGCCTCAATACATTTTAGTTTACGTAGAATCGTAGACTGTTATTGTCTTTGTTTGACCACATCCAATTTCCAGGTCAAAACAGTTTTACAACTTTTTTCACCAAACAAGCTCGCTTTTTGTTGGTGCTGTGAGTGATAAGGAAAACATGTATTCAAGAAGAGTGTTTGTTTTCGAAGCTGAGTTTTACAAACTAGGTAAAACAATCTTTCCTAATGCTTCAGATTTTTTATCTATACCGATAATTGGGATAAGCAATCTAAGCGAGAATTTTGAGTCTTACTTTTAGGGCTTGCGTTATTGACAAGTTCTTTATCTATTCGCCGAATATCTGAATAACAGGCGACTATTACTTGCGACTAGATTTGTTACGCGGCTTTACTCTTGTGAATGTCGAATGTCGCGATATATGGCAGCCTATGTGTTACTGATATATAAGCTATATTACTGAAAGGTTTCACTAAAATTAAATTAGTAGATTTTGTGTGAAAGTGTAATAAACATCCATATATCTATCCCCCTCATAAACTTAAGGATTTAAAATAGAATTAAGATAGTAGAGACCATGTAGAAAATCTTGCTTCGGGGAGATTTAAAATAATAGTATTTTATTTTAAGATAAAACAATAAGAAGTTCACTGATTATTTTAAGTTCAGTACGTTATGTTAATCTACTTGAACCAAGCAAATGAGAAACCTTAATAAGTATGCGCACTTTAATTTAATACTCCGTCTGTGCACGCAAATACTTTTGGTAGATACCTAAGTTATAATTCTACTTGAAATTACTTCTTTCAACTTAATCTTGTGTACACACAGTTGCCTGCGTTTAAATTCAAAGTACTTAAGTGAATTATTTTATTAAAATATGTATCGTCTAGACGCATTAGAATAGCAGTAGGTAATAGTATCGTTTTAATTTGAGCATTTTTGCATAAATGAGGGCAACGTTCGCATAACAATACAATTTATTTTATGAGCCAAATCTGAATAGGTAATTTTATGAATATTCGAATATTCACAATTCTGCATTTTCAAATTAGTCTCTATAAACGAGTATATAAGTAAGTATAGTATTCAATTAATTCAATTATATTTATCTTAAATTATATTGTTTCACCGATGTTATTTATATTAATATAAGAATGAAAATAGAGAGTAAATAACTACATTTTCTCTCCTTTTTTCTAGTCGATTAGGTACTTAGTATTTCAACATTTGTTAAAGTTGAATCATAAACCAGAGCCCGGTATGTGGTCCGTATTTCCAGTATACCTAGAATGTACCGGTATATAGATATATAACAGTGGCGCTTGTAACAGTGTTGAAATATCGGCACACCAATAAGATATTTAAAAGAAAAGTAAACCTGAAACAATGTGTAAACGACATAAGCATGAAATTGACAAGTCGTTTATTTAAGTACCTATTACAATAATATTTATTTCACTCAGTTTAAGTAATAAAGATACTAGACCATACATCTAAGTTAAAATATATGTGCCGATAAAAATATTTAATCTACTTACTCGAACTAGTTACAGAATTTTTATTGCGCGAACTTTTGGATGTCGGAGACGTAATATTTCAAGCGAGGGTCACATATGATATGCCTGCTGGGACTATGCAATAGGCCTAACAAGTCAAGTTCTAAAAGCGTAGAGAGAACACCCTTTCCTTAAACCATTTTGGTACATTTTTGAATAACCTCTCTGGGTAAGGTCAGATTTTTGCATAATGCGTAGAATTCTATAGTTTTCATCCTTGTGTTTCTTTTTGCCTGCTTTTGATTATAGTTATGACTGCATATATAGCATAATAGCTAAATGATTGGCCTCGCTGCCCAACACTGCGTAAAATGTAGTGAGTTCGATCCCCCACAATAGCATCACTTTGTGTAATCCACAAGTTTCTTGTTTTGTGTCTGTTCATTAATTATATCTATTGGTTCATCATCATCCCAGCGCTATCCCGGTTGCATTTTATGGCCCTCGCCTTGGAGCCCGGAGTCGCGACGACGCCGGACGAGCGAAACGTCGGAAACATATAGGTATTTATACCTTAAATAATTTAAGTTTACGCGATTAAGATCCGCTAAATTATGTTGTATGATGTATACAAATCGTGAAACATAAGAAAATGTTGTTTTGAAAACTATGGGTATTCCATAGAGGGCTTAAATCAATTTGATTAAAGTATGTTAAAATTATTCTTAAGTCTAGTTTCATACTGTTACTTTATTTTGAAGGTGTATTAAAAGTATATTGGCATGAAATGTGAACGTTTGTAGCTGAAATTATCAAGGGAAAATTTCAATATTACATTGAAAAAGCTTTTTAGTTATTAAAATATCGGATATTATTTTTCCAATAATGTTCTATAAAGGTAATCTGCAAAAATAAATAAACGATGGATGGATCAACTTGATTTATTTATGAATAATAAATGTTTGTATATAGATATTAGCAGGCGCTCTAGAATATCAATTTGAAAATTGTATCTTTGACAACAGCAAATTGAGTCGGAGATGAAAAACTCGTTACTTATATTGTTATTTATCGCTCGCCCAGTGCCCCTTACGTCACGTTAAGTCGTAGAACCCGGCTGTCATGTACATTATTAGTAGTCGTTATGAGAAGTCAGTAGCTTTGAATATGCTGACACTGTTCTAAGTCCTAGACTATCGCTACCCCTTTGGATTGCAGGGATTACACGACAGTCCCTCTGTGGAAAGGCTAGTTTCTGATTAGACTAAAGAGTGGACTTCGGGTTCCAAGGCGGACGTTTCGCGTGAAAGTATTATTCGGATGTTTGTAGAAGCTAAAGTAAGCCAAAGGCCGAAAGTCATACGAACAGTTCAGACTGAAAAGTAGTGAAAAGTACTGAAGAGTTATCTCATAACCTGCGCCAGACATAGGAGAAGAAAAATACAGCTGCCTGTCATAATGTTTGGAAATTTAATGATGCTAGACGACGATTTACCAGGTCTACCTTGTTAGTTCAGTACCTCTGTGTAAATCATAAAACAAAAACCAAATTTTGACCCACTACCTATAGGTGTGAGGTGATCGACTTCGAAGTGATTGTGTGTAGGGCAAATGATACGCATAGGTATACATATACGTGGAAAACCACATGTTTCCCACAAGTATAAACAAAAAACAAATACAGCAAGCATATACACATAACAAATCAACAACTTCGCATAATTATTAGAATGGAAGGGCCGATGTAATGTGAGCTTGTGTACGTAAAACTCAACAACAAATGGACAGTGAAACCCTACTTGGATTCAACCGGGCAACCGTAACTGAACACTGAACACATTCAACTATTAAGACATTGCCGCAAACGTAAATTAATATGAGAATTTTTCTTCTTTGTAAATATATTCCTATCATTAAACACAGCTGTGTCTGCTGAAAAAATAATCTATGATTAACTAACAATAAAGTTAAAACGATACAGATAGCAGAAAACAAATACAAAGCTATCTACTATTTCGTTTGAATCTAGATCGGCTGCGATAGATCGACACATTTCTGAGAATGGTTAATCTAGTTATTGTCCTAAATATTTTTTTTTACTTCACAATATAAAATATATAATTTAGTTAATGTTGAACAAAATCCTTCGAAAATACAACAAAATAATTACGCTCTACTTAGGTATAACACAAACAATACATAAAGATGTGTAAAAATGAGTCGCTTGTACAGACGGTGCACGGTGTAGCAAAAAGAGGGCAATATACATATAAACACAGACACATGTATATTCGTATGTGTGTCAAACGATGTTGCTGAGATAAAGAGCCGGATGTGGAGCCGCGGAACCTCGGCGCACTTATCTGAGAAACTCTTAGGCAGAATCACTACGACCCTTGCCTCTGACAACGGAATTATAGTACTCTGCCAAGCTCATGTATACAACAGTAGAGTGTGTTTCTGAGTATTGTAATGAGCATGTTGGAAATGTGAACGTTGGCAGCTCTGAACTTAAGGGAATATCTACTAACCTGCGGTTTCGTATATGAGGCTTGAGGAAAATTTGGGAATGTAGGAAGGATTTAGAGAATTTAGATTTATTTAAATTTGCAACAATTTCCCAATAAGATTGACTATTTTTATACTGCTTAAAATATTTTTGCACATATTTAAAACATGCAATATCCTCGACGAAGAATGTAATTTCACATAGTAAATATACATAACTGAGTAAAAGCTGAAGGGGTATAATGTATCTACTTAAGCTTATTAGACCAAAGCGCCGAGACGAGTCAGATACAATCCAATTCAAAATTCACTTCAATTATTTCAATATTGAATGGCTCTTTCTAAAGAGAAAGAAATAATGCAAATTGTTGATAAAAAAATATTTAAATATAATATTGATTTCATGCAAAGGATCTGAGTGACATAATTGTTTGACTAAAATTGAAAATGACTTCTATTTGTCTTTATGTTTTGGCGACGAACAGTTGTGGACACGCAGCACTGTTACATAAATTTTAGCATCAGCAGCTGTACAAATCGCGAAACTTTAAAAGTATGCATCTAAAATAATCGTTTCACGCCAATGTCTATGCACTACGTTTTATAAAAAAATAGTCTCTTCGTAAAAAATATATTTATTTATTTACCTATGGATAGCGGTGCAGCAATTAAAATGTTATTATTTCCAAATAATTAAAACAGCGAACATCCAGACTACAACAATTAGTTAATCAGGCATTTGTGATTTGTGCTGAGCGGAAATCGATTTCTTGACACTCCACGCATTGACAGCGGTGAAATAAACACAACCCTTTATAAGGCCGAGGGAACTAGGGTAGTTACAAATTTGAACTAAACGGATTTTGTAAGCCAATATGTTATGAATGCCTTATGTATTTTTTTCTTCGTGAAAATCGACGAGAAAATTTTGGGAAATTTGGTGGCAATATAGCTGCCACTGCCTGTAAAAGACTATAAAAATAAAATAAGATTTATTCTTAATGCAACTTTTTATTTCTGTTTGTCCTCCGAAATGTCGGGGGTCGTCGGGTAAGCTAAATAACTCGTCCAGTGCATTTTCTTTGTCGTCATCAGACAATATTTTCGGCATTTTCACCTGCAGTAAACACTGTTATATTATTATCTACACGGGCAGTGGCAGATATATTGCCACCAGTTAATACAAAATTGTATCAAAATAATAAACGTAATTTTACAAAATACTGCTCGATCGTACAAGTTACAAACGTAATTATTGAAATAAATGCAAACTCTTACCAGTTTCTTACAAAATTTTATAGATTGAGCTAGATTTGTTACACGTTACACAAAATCACCGGTTTTTACCCTTCAAAGTTTGAAAAGTGTCAATTGAATTTGACGATTTCCACACAACAAAAAATATACGTTGACAGGACATCTCAAGCTTGCTAGTAAGTAAAAAATAAACACCAGAAAGATAAAAAGGTTCCCGAAAAAAAAATCTAATATTGGTGGCAATATAGTGGCCACTGCCATAAAAAGGGTTCACTACAGAATTGTATATAGTCATCTAAGTTTCTATGAGCTTAAAGTCGACCACACCAGTATAGTTCCTTAGCGATTACATACATATATCTAAAACTTATGTATTGAACTTTTGGTGTTTAAAATTATAACCTTTTTAAAACAAAAGCAACAAAGTCTCTGATATGCCTATAAAATATTAAACCAAATACAATATTTTCTCTCGTATATAAATAAATAAAGAAACACATTATTTGATCAGGATCTGTTAGTATATCCTATTATCATCAATTTTATGTACACCCTCCTTTTCCTTCTGCGCAATTCAAAAGGATAATCGACCATTTGTGACCTCCGAATACAAGCGATCTTGATTTTTTTGTTGAACCTCCATTTAAATATCCATTGTCATGGAGAATGAATTTGCCCTGCGGCTTAAAGTATAGCTCTCTTTGTAAATGGGTCATTCTTTTAAAGCTTAAAAATGTATTTGGGTCTCAAACTATATTTTTTATGACTTAGCTTCATCATCATCTTCATCAGCCTTTAACAGTCCACTGCTGGACTAGGCCTCTCCTTTGAAAAGAGGGATTGGCCTACTATACCACGCTGGCCAAACGGGTTGGTATAGGGTTTGTATCAAGTTTTCCTTCTCTTACAGTGCTGTTCTCTGCATAATATTCTCCCTCTGTCGGCTTTTACGACACCCATGGGATGATATGGGGTGGTGATAATCCGTATTCTTAATCCGTCACCACACGGACTTAGCTTATTTATGTTCTATTTTTATTTAAAGAAAATAACTCAATAACTACCGCTATACTGTCCGCGCAGATAGCGACGACAATATGTTTTTATTATATTTCTCTCAAGTATAGCTCATATCAGATGTGGCTCCAAACAGTTAAACTCTGATTAAATTATAATATCACTGATCAGAAATAGACAGGTTGTACCTAATTGATTCCTTTCGCGCCCAGCATTTAGATTTAATATGAAAGTAATTGTTATAGTGAAACATAATATCATTTCGAAAGCACGAAGTAGTGCAGAACACATATCTGAACGACCAATTTTATTATCCTACGGTATGCAATTACTGCCGGTGTCTGGGTAAACCACACATTGATTTCAGTGGATCCATCGGCGTCAACTGGTGTTGTTGATCGGGTTCGCGTGAGAACGGTGTTCTATCTAATACTTTCACGACTTTTGCAAAGATCCAAGGGGTAGTGTAATTCTGGATCACCAGATTGTCAAGTTTTGGTTCCCATACTTCAATATTTAGAACCTTAGAACTATCGCATATCCATAGGCCACTAGATAATAACTTTGAAAAACAAACAGAAATCCTCTTTAGTATCATTGGTAATACAAATTCAATCTATTTTGAAAATATTTTTATTGATTTCAAATTACCCTCCTCTTGATTTAGCAACTCCAAGGCCTCCAATTAAGCAAATTAGATTTTTGTGTATTGCAATTTAGTGACATTCGTAACTACTAACCAAAAATCTTATTGGAGAACTGATATTGTAAGGCTCGTCAAGACTGATTTTCTTTTTTCATGGCATTGTGAGCCTTCAGGAAGGTTTGGCTTAATATAACACGCTGACCAGACGGGTAGCTGTCTCTTTTTTAGGGTTCCGTACCTAAAAGGTAAAAATGGGACCCTAATACTAAGCCTCCGCTGTCTGTCTGTCCGTCTGTCTGCCACCAGGCTGTATATCATAAATCGTGGTAGCTAGAAAGCTGAAATTTTCACAATTTATGTCCGTTGCCGCTATAACAACAAATATTAAAAATATTTAAAAAAATATTAAGGAGGGTTCCCATACAATATGTGCTTTTTTCGATTTTTTTGCTCAATTTTACTAACGGTAACAGGTGGACGCTTAAAATTTTCACAGAATATTTAGTAAATATTCAAGGTCACATCATAGAGAAATTATTTATTTAAGATTTAAGTAATATGTGATAATTTATAGCACAGAGAAGTCATTTTTAAAATGAAGTAAATAGCTAGGGGAGATAACATGATTAACATGATATATGTTAACCATGTTCTATAACATTAAAATACATACAATGCCTTATACATTTAAGCGTGTATAGTTGTACTTTGACAATTTACATAAAAGAACAACTGTTTAGCCTTGTTTAGTCTTCAAGATGTTAATAACTTACTGATTGACTCCGGTGACTGAAGTATTGATTTCAGTGGCCTGACTTTGAAGCGGATCATTGATAAAGTTCTGTTACGAACATTTCTGAATTAAACTTGGGCTAGATAACTCCTGTTAAAAAATTGCGCAGAATCTCATTATATGTTCAGTTTGGAACAGAGCCTTTAATGAGATTCCAGAAAATCTATTGTAGATGGGATCTTACATATCTTTATTTCTTTGGTATTAAGTGAGAATTGATTACACAAGCGTTTTCAGATCGACAGAACCGAAAACCGTTATTAGAATTTCAGTTTGAGCTAAGGAATTCTAAAAACGCATCTGTCTGCTATTGAGCGCAATAAAAGAGAATAGGATAGGACCTTTTCAGACGATCCTTAAATACCGGGCCATAGGTGGTATATTTCACCTAAGTCTAAATGTTCTGCAACTAGACATCGAACGCGGCATCAACCGCGTGAGAGTCAGTTAAAGTGGTCGATTAGCCTTTATTACTCTCTAGCCTCATAACTATCACCTCGCGCAAAAACCATACATATAACATCGCTTCGTTGCACGAAAACTTTGACTAGACTTTGTTCTTTGAAAAAATAAGGACAAACAAACTAACACACTTTAGCATTTATAAAATTAGTATGGGTATGTCTATGACGTAGCCACTTGTACCAACACCTCTGTGCGTAATGACGCTTTCATAAAGCTACAAAAGACTGAAGCGCCGTAATGCGCTTTTATTAAATGTGCCTCGCAAAAGAGTGGAGTGCATTTATTTCCAATCATGCGCCGCAAACACATACAATGCACAATGGGCTCAAACGCCGTTCCCATCCATAAACAGAGCAAAGATAAATACGGTGAAATTAACCGCCACCGCTGTAAACGATCGGTGTGTGGATGATTTGCATTTAAAGTGGTGTAATTTGGGTCAGCGGATACAAAACGCTGAATGTTTGTCATTCCGAACTGGACCTACCGAACTTTTGCTTTGATACTCTTTTTAAAGACGTAAGATTGGATCACTGCGGAATCGTGAGACGACTGAGCGTGATTATTGTTTGTGATGCTATACAAAGGCGTCAATTCCATACCTTTGTAAGAGATTTTTTTGTTTATTTAAAAATAATTGAAGCGCCAAGATTAAATCATATTTAGCTTAAAAATTCCAAAGACGTTTCGAAAGACGTTAGACGACCGATGTAACACGGTCGAAACGTCGGTAAAACAGAGGTATTTATACCTTAAATTAATTAAATATCGCGAGTATGACCCGTTTCAATAAAAGGATATAAGCGCTATTCCTCTCGTTTACTTAATTTTCTAGCTCACTTTTATTTATAAGTTCAAAAAGCAGAGGCAGGCTCTACGGAAACTGCTACTGGCGCACCAGACAGGTCACAAATCATATTTTATCTCGAAATTGATGTATACTAAGCGAATGTGAAGGTTAAGGGTTATTTTGATAAAAAGCCATTGAAACAGTTTTCAGTCGATTAACCATCAGACAGCGCATAAAAAATCCCATTATGTTTGTGTATCACGGAACATAAAGTTTTGTTCTAAAACAATTGTTTTCATACATGTGAGAGCACCATGTCGTCGTAAAACAATTTAGGAGAGTTAATTGTCCTAACTCGTTCTAACGAGCGGTATGTTTGCTATCTGTGCTAAATTTATTCAATTGAAAAGAGAAAGAGCTTTAATTTTGTAAGCACACTGTACTCCAATACTGTAATTTTGTTACTATTTATGTTGGAATGATTTATATAATTGTTGCTATTCACAAATTTGATTGTGATTTATATTATATGTATACTAGAGGATGCCCGCAGCTATGCACGATTTATTTTTAATTTAATCATTTCTGCCTGAGCCCGTGGAAATTTCAGGCAATCCCTTCTTAGTGTAGGCCTACGGTCCCCAAGGAACATACAAGCTCAATGTCAACTTCTTACACCTAATAGTTTTGGCTGTGGCTTGTCTGTCAGTAAGAAAGTAACGCAAGAATTTTATGAGAATTGAAAGAGAACCTTATTGCAGTAAGCGACACGGCAATAACATATGACTAGGTATTTCGACGATTACGACGGTAAAAATAGAATTACTTTACTTAATTTTCGTTTAATATTAGTAGTATCCCATCAAAAATATCGATATTATTTTGTAACTTCTGAAATGTAATTTTAATGAAGAGATATTATATTCTCCGAGGCCACATCGTCAATCTTTAACAAAAATATTAGCAAAATCATATTATAACAGCATATTTCTTTACTTTGTTTTTCTTGTTGATTGTCTGGCTTAGCCCTTACAAACAAAGATCTCGTAACCAAATAAAATTGTCAAACCATTATTATTCCACAGAAAAAATTATAAGCTTTATTTGTTTTGTCAAAAAGTAGGTTACTGATTTACATGTAAATTGAAACAATGGTCAATATTAGCGCAGTCGATATAATGCCAGTGCTGTCCTATGAGTATTGCTGATTCTTCTGATAATATCAGACGCCCGAAATTGGATGATTGTGGAATTGATTTTGGTATAGGTACATTTTATTTATTTATTTATAGACTCACGCCTGTATCCCCGAAGGGGTAGGCAGAGACGTAATATTACACCCACATTTCGCCATGAATTTTTAGGTCCCACGTAATAGTGGGCGAGCCTATTGCCGTACCGGGCACATTACCAGACAGAGGTATATCAATGGTATCATGGCGTACTTGACGAGATTGATGTAGGTCGAGTCTTATGTAAACAAGTATATGTTTCAGTACGGAAATTGACATATTAAATTAGCTTTACCTAAACGTGACATCATACACTTTCTGTGTATTATGGTAATGGAAGTTATTATAATGCAGAGCGCGTTCATTTTCTAAATATACGAAATAGGGTAAGCATGTACAGTTGTATACTAGTTTAGTAAATTATATTAAGATTTTGACATTTAATATTGCTGCATTTATTCTCGCGTTATATAGGACATAATTAATTCAACACTACGCAATATGGTAATAAGCTTGGATAAAATCATGGCTAAGAAATATTTAAATTATATAAATTTTTCTTGTGCTTTTTCAATAAAAACGTGTTTTAATTACCATGCAGGTATCTCTCATTTCTCACAGAATCTTGCTATTGCATTGAATACATAATTTCACAGCCAGATACGCGAGCATAAAGTACATGTATATTTTCTACTGCTGTTATCCCTCGGATGTTGTGAGAATTCAGAGGAAATGGGATATTGTGGTATTTTCTAGCCACGCTACAAAACATATGGACGGGTATCGCGTAGCATTGTTATATGCAGAGCGTTACTAAGATATGATCATGACATATTTAGGGATTTTATTGTTAGTAGATCACACGTAGAAGTAGAATAACATAAAGCCTGAATATCAAGCATTTCAATAAATATATATTTAACAGTACCTTACGAGCCGTAAATATGTTCTTCGTATTTGTTAACTGCATGTAACAACTGAGCTTTTGCCTTGAGAATATAAAGTACACACACTCGCAAGACAAGTGTGTATACCGTCGCGCCGCTGCACTCGGTACCTATCGATAAAGTTATCTCGTAACGCGCCAAGGAGGAGCTAGCTGAGTAGGTAAATATTTTACCTCTTCTTAAGAAGTGCACATGAAAACGATCCGCTCACTCCCAGCTTGAATAAACATTAGCAATTGAATTCAAGGTCGCTTTCCACAGAGAGCTTACACAGCCTCTGTGAAGGGATACCTCAGTGTTTGCGTATTGCAAAGTAAACAAAGTCCTCATGCCCTCTAGTGTTCAAACAGTACCATATATTTCCGTGCAATTCCGTTATGCCATTTCGCTGTAAGGGTGCTTGTACACGGCGCATGTAGCTTGAGCATGTCGAGGCACTTGCGCGGGTCACATGCACCGTAAACATATCGTTTAAAACAATGTGCGCGTCCAGCGACTCGAGCATGTACCAAAGCGAGCCACCCGCGCAAGTAATTCGCGTGCTCTGCGACGCGCGCGGGTCACTCGCGCATGTTATCTGTTAAAATTACATTTTTAACATATGATTTTAAAATAATTTTCGTTCGTCAAGATATTTGACGCGATTCAAGTCATAAAGCTACCGCGCGAATAGCATGCACATGTAGCTCTTGACCACGAACAAGTAACATGTACATACAGCTAGCGCAAGTAGCCCGCGTCTTTACTTGCTCCAGTTATTTGCACCATGTACAAGTACAAGAGAGTAACTAGATCAAGTAGCTTGCGCATATTACCCACGCGTGTAACCCGCACCTTTACTTGCTCCAGCTACATGCACCGTGTAGAAGCACCCTAATATGTATTAAAATTTAGTGCAGTACGAAATCAATATCAGTGAACGGTTTATGAGCGGATAATATTGTTTCAATAACTTTGCTGACTGTAAGAAATGATTCAGGCGGTATTATGTCGATCTATGAGTTGAAGGATAACCTAAAGCTTTCAAAAGGCAACTTCTTCTAAATAATAAAAATGTTGTTCTTGAAATGAGTCGGGTTTCATGAAACATCAGTGAGTATGAAGCGGCAAATCGATAAGACTGTACACGTTATCCATCTGAGTTCGCAGTTCGTAGATACCTACTCCGTTGTAATGTCGGTGACGATAACTCCATTACACTCTTTTCCTTTTTATTTACCCGATATCCCATCACGTTGAAGGACTTACTCATTGCATATATATAGAGAAAAAAAACCCGTTAACTTTGTATTGGACGCTCAACTTGAAAACTTACAAGTGGATTTCTTTCACTTAATTGTGTGACCAACTTTCGTAGATTTTGGGAACAGCTTGTCGGTTCAGGAAGTTCAGTTTTCTACCACGAAATATTGGCGAAAATATTATTTTCTTATATTATTTCGGGAAAATATTTCAATAGGTTTCGGTCGGATTTCACGACCTATCCGGGTTCCACAAACCCGTTGGTGTATTGATAAATAAAACATAAAATATACATTGTCACATCTTTCTCTCGAGCCGGCAGCTCGGGACGGGTCGAGGTATAGTGCTACAAGCTTCCATTGTTTTCGATAGTAGGTATTTCTTGTTGGATTTTTTGCGGCTTTTCTTATGACCTGACTTCAAGACCGAGAAAATAAAAAATCTCCGCTCAGGGAGCGGAAATGAGAGCAGAGTAAAATGAAACTTTATTATTTTATCACAGAAGATTTGACAATTGTTCGTTTGCTGTTTACAATTGTGAATACAAGTACTAGTTCAGACTTAAAACAATAATTTAGAATTGTAGGTATAGATCGAGGACCCTTGTAAAAGACTGGAAAAAAATACTTTTGTCTGTTATATTTCAGACCACGTTTACGTCTCGGGCTGTTACATTGTGCAAATTCTAAGCACTTACAGGTTTTAATGTTCACTGGTGAAAGTAGTCTTATAAAACCCAGAGAGTGTACAGGTGTTACGATAAGGTATTACAAAAGATTAGCCTATAGCGTAATATAATGTATAAATCTTCACTCTTTAGATGCTTGTTCAGGTTAAAATGGCGGCGGCGAGTGTAGTTCTTGGCAAGTTGTTTACATTAACTAGCAGTCGTTTGTGCTAGTACACAAGTTAAACTGGGTATTCTTATATAATACTGCGAGAGAACACATGCGAAGGTACTAGTTTGAAGTAGCTCTCGCAAAATATCTTTGTACTTTGATATTATAGAGAACAAGGCTCTGTTACTAACTATCCTCTGACTATCTATTGTTTAACTTGCTGTGTTCTAATGATAATAGGGAATTAACATTTTCAAATACATTAAAAATATATACTGAGAACACTTGATGGTCCGGAATCATTCGTAGGAAACTCGGACTTGTACTTCACCGGAATTTGCAACTTCTTTTCGTGTGTTGCCAGCGCTAGTTCGGAGTTTATGGGTCACCAAGCCTTCCGACGTGATCTAACGATTCATGTCTGTGAAGAACCCACCTTTACGTGCATGCTGAAATATAGTAGCACTGTGACTTAAATTCTACAACACCAATATTGTTTTAAAATATACTGAGAATGTCTTGAAACACATATGTTTCATACAGCATACTGTATTGCATGATTTCGGTATTATTTTCGCGTACATAATCCAGAAACAAACGTGATTGTTACGCTGATTGCGGACATCGAAGATCGAGATTTTCTTGATTGCGCGCATCAAATCAAGGAGCTAGCATACCTCTCAATCATGCACTATGTAGGTTTTCAAATGTTATTCGAATGTTCTGAAAATTGAAAACAAAGAACCAATAGCACTGAATAATTGGGCACTATTTTTAAGACGATGATTTTATTAACAGTCGTGGAACTGGATTTTAATTAGGTAAGAGTTTGACTTGTAAAATTCTACTCATACCACATTCATGGACTCATCTTTCATTATAATAATTTATTTTATTAGCGGTAAGAATAATTTATTCGGTTCAAGTTCCTTAACATTAATTAAAATGTCGTAATTTACTTCCAGACCAATGAATATCACCTGTAAAATGTTACCGCAGTTTATTCTTTCTTTAAATGTGTTATTTACAGAGGAAAATAGAAAGGAAATTGAAAATTTCTAAAGTAGGTACAAAATTAGAGCGACTCTTTAAACGATCGGCAGTTTATCAAAAGAAATGCAAACGGTAAAATAGCTGTTGTAGAAAAGTTGTTGATCGACGGCAGTAAGCACATTGGACTCGTGATAAATGACTTTCTGATCTTGTGAAGATAAAGAATGATGGTGGAAGCAATTAAGAGAGACTCAATTTATTGTATTCATACTTTTTGAAGAGGTTTGTTGCTTTTAGGCAGTATATGGCAATTTTTTATGGAGTATGTATTGTCAAAAATATGGTTATTGATATTGCTCTTTGGTAAGGCTGAAATGCTATCGGTAGGGCTCATATCATCACTTGCTCTGCAGTTTCAAACAGATCGGTAATGATAAGCTATGTTCACAGAGGTCTCCACTTGAATGGGTAACTGTTTCAGCATAGAGTTTGAATACAAGTAGGTACGATATGTATTACTCGGTCTGCAGTTATGTTTTGGTGAAGATATTTGTGTTATAACAACAATGGTCGCGCTGTGCTTTTCGTATTACATTTTTGTCTTTAAAGCTTTGCTTTTACTAACAGGACAATCAAATTTTTTTAAGGAATAACATTCTTGGAAAAAGAATACCTTATTATTCAAGGAACTTTGGAAATAGGTATATTTCATTTGAACTTAGAAGATGAAGTCGGGCGACAAGCGCCTTTACTACGCCGCATGTCAATGCGGATGACGTTGATGGCCTCGGATGTTATGAACTATCGTGTAGCAGAAAAAAGGATATAAAATATTCACGATATGGCCACCGGTCATATAAAATATGACCATACAGTTTTGTCGTATCTGATGTACTAAATGTATTTGAAATGTATGATTAAATATATGACAACGGGTGAAAAATATGTAAATCTGTCGTCAGATGTTCCAAGCAGATGTTGGTGCTACTACTGAAACTTGCAGCTCTCAAAAGCAAGCTTCGCAACAGAAAACAGACTGAGACAACAAAAATTCAATAGTCGTACAAGACATACATCCTTAGTTTGCGTGACTACCGAATGCACGACATGTGCTGCATTGCAAGACGGCGAGGCACACTTGAAACAAATAACATAAATCACTTTGTAGGTTATATTTGAGGCTTCAATCAAAATGTTGTTTGAAAATTGCCCGACTTTAACGCTGTTTATCGAAATTCGGCAGTTTTTAATAATAATAAAATAAAACCCCTCTGGGGCAGCCGTTATCTCATCATGAGACTAACGCAATCTCAGAGGGCAGATTAACAGTTTTCAAACATCACCTTCATCATGTAATATAAACAAAAAAATTATTACAAGATGAAAAGAAAGCTTACAACCGCAGGGCAGCTTTGTGGCGAGCTGAATGTGTGTGGCGACACTGCGGTCCCGAATGCTTCAGAGGGTCGGTCAGGGCCTCGTCTCCAGCTTGCCTTTATTGGCTGGCCGGAGTGGATTTTCAAGAGTGCCCGCAGGACTCTCAACTCTGGCTTGCCTTGGTCGGCCGGCCAGAGGGAAGCCGCAAGAGCTATTAGCTCGGGGGTGGAAGTGTCATTCTCAAGGGCGTAACTACGGGGAAACCCGCTCCGGGCCTCCGTTGTCACGAGGCCCACGATGGCGAAACCGGTGCCGCACCGCTCGACACCCCTAGCCACTCGCACCGGTGTTACCCTCTGGCTGCCTTTATGGCAGAGTTTGTTTGCTTTGGGCGGCTGTTTAGAGAGGGCCTATCTAGTGAGTTGGCGAGTCACCACCTGCCACGCGGACGGATGCTATAGGAGTATCACTGGCAGGTGCCGTTTTTTATCCATAGTATCATTATTACCAGTCCATTTAACACCCATCCCCATAAACCAGTAAATTAGACTTCACATCATTGCAATAGCCCTACATTTGCTGCGGCTAGTCCACAGCTGTACACAGTAGTGCAGTTGTGGAGGCTCCGCGGCATGTGTCCCATCCCACTTTAGATTAAAGTTCTCTACGGGCCTCTGCACGTTGGATCCATATCCCCGTGTAAGCCTCCCAAAGGACCGGTTATTCTTCTAACACCATGTTAGAAGAATAGCCGTGAAAAAGAGACACATAATAATAATAATAATTTATTTGCTTAAAATGTAGGTTACATAAAGATGTTACATTGTTATCATATAGCGCCAGATACATTTTGTCGCACCGCGACGTGCACATCCAAAAGGTAGGTATTCAATATTACAATATTTTTGATTAAAGAAAATCATTAATTAGGTATAATTTCATTAAAAAAAAACACACACAAATAAAATTAATAACTTCAAATCAGCGTGCACATTATACACTTCATAAGATAATTAATTGGAATCAAATTGTAATTATGTAATTAAAATGAAATAATGTCAAAAATAAATTTATGTCAATTAAATAAATATTTTTTTTACTAAACCTTTAATCATCATCGTCATCCTAGATAACTCCCAGTTGCATTCAAGCCTTACCTTGGAGCCTAGAGTCGGCTTTTTAATTTATAACAGAGTATTAGCTTTTTATGATCAGGTTATACTTGCGTCTTCAGCCAAGGAGTTGCAGGAGATGGTAGCAATCATGCATGGTGCTTTAGGGAGGAAAGGAATGAAAGTGAATGTGAGCAAGACGAAACTTATGGTTTTTGAAAAGGAGGAATATGTTACGGCTTGTGATGTTATGATCGATGGACAACGAGTAGAGCAAGTGAATGATTTCTTATATTTAGGTACACTGTTTACTAGGAATGGTAAGAATGAAGAAGATATTGAAAGAAGAGTTTATGCAGGTAAAAGGGTGAATGGCGCTTTGAAGGCCTTTATGAACAGTCAAAACGTGTCCAAAAAGGCACGTTTGGCTGTGCATAGAGGGGTGTTAGTACCTACACTTACGTATGGTAGTGAAAGTTGGGTATGGCAGAATAGACATGAAAGTAGAATAAATAATGTAGAAATGAGAGCACTGAGAAGTATGTGTCGAGTGTCTTTGAACGACAGAGTAAGGAATTGTGTGATAAGAGAGTGTTGTGGGGTAAAAGAAGATGTAGTGACAAGCATCTAGAAAGGAATGCTAAGGTGGTTTGGGCACATCGAGATGATGGATGACGAAAGACTGACCAAGAAGTTATAAAAGTCAAGTGCGAATGGGATAGGAGGAAGGGGAAGACCTAGACGGACGTTCTCTGACCAGATTGGAGACATCCTAAAAAAAGGACAGGTTAGAAGTACACTTACCCGAGAAGAGCATGCATGAGAAATTTGATGGGAGTGAATGAAGCAAGAGAGATATGTCAGGATCGTTGCAAATGGCGTTCCGTGGTCTCTGCCTTACCCTCCGGGAAACAGGCGTGAGTCTATATATGTATGTATGTATTAGCTTTTCCACAGAGCGACTGTCATCTGACATCCGCAGCGCAAAGGGATAGCCATGTTCCATGTACATACAGCTTCAATATAACCCACAAATATAACAATTTTATCTCAGCTGTCTGTTTTACTGCATACGTTGTTTTGGGTGTCGTCACGTTTTATGGTTGTAAAAATAATCTGTCGACATTTAAAGGCGAAACTGCACTGGCACCGTGTCATATTTCTAAATCCTTACATTAAGCGAGTAAAAAATTTTTAAATACCGACTTTCTTCATTATTAAATTATAGGTGACTAGATAAGATCGTATCATGATAAATATGTTCCATACTAATAACTGTCTGATGAATTACTGCTAAATTAATTCGTCAGATCACTCATACAAATTTGACGCCACTTTTATATTTATCTAGCAAAGTGGTGAAACTGAGCCTCAGCTATGCAATATTTACATATACATACATTTTGACATATAAAATAATAATATGTGTGTACCTCTTAATTGACAGCTAAGGTTCCCCAATGATATATTATGCCCTGGAGCCATATTAGGTAGCCCTAATACCGACGAAAAAAGTAAAGATAATTAGAAACACGTGTAACATTTCGACGCTCATTCGCTACAAGACAGTCTGAGGATACCAACTCGGTAACAAGTCTAAGCACGTATCTAAACATATTTTATGTTTACAAACTTAATGCCCTCGTAAAGACAACAGCGGCCTACACTTTTAATCAACAATATTATTCTCAATAGAATAAAGGATACTGGTATCTATTTTATTCAGTTTCGTTATGTAATTTCTAAAGACAAATAAGAACCTGTTTAACCGCCTCTGGTTAAACTTGCTCACCCAGATAATTTCTAAACTGGAACGAGTTGTACCATATTATCCACAGTACACACAAAGTAATTTAATCCCGATTTATGAACCAAACGCGAAACTAGTACGGAATATGTGAAAAATTACGGACCGCAGAAATTATTATTTATGTTAATATTTGGTAGTAAGAGCATATCTATTTATTTAGCATGCATATTTATTTACCATGTTCACGCACACAAACGTTCGACTTGTGCGGGAATCGAACCCGTGACCTTCGGTGTGGCAGTCGCTTACACTCCCGCTGCGCCAACTGGTCATCTAATTTTATACATATGATGATGATACGTGTTATGACATACATAACCATCATCATATCAGCCGAGAGAACTCCATTGTTGGAAACAGGTCTACTATAGGCAATATGTATATATGTATTAATAAACCGCAGTGTGCCTTTCCTCGATTCTTGACTGAATCATAAATTAATTGTATCTATCACTTGTTCAATTTCAAATTACACGTAGCCTCCTCGCAACGAAACACAATAGATCACACCAATAGTATTAACAGATTGATTCACTTTCATTCAATTGACCGAACATTGTATTCATTTAAATTTTATGATATATACTTATCATTTGTCATGTCTGGTATTTACTTGTCTGTAGTGCCATTTCCAAAAATAGTGGTACTTTTAAGAAACAGAGAAACTTTTTCCTTCGTTTAGATACACATTGATAAGGGTCCAGCTTTAGTTTTCATTAAAAATAAAGTCAATTGCGTGTTGGGTCACGCAGAAAGCCGGATTCTGTAGTAACCCTTAAAAGAAACGCAAGAAAAACATATACATTATTAGCTGAAAAAAAAAATGGACGTAGTAACTTGGATGTGAATTTTTTTCTTTCAACTTCAATACAAATATGCCATAACATAGAATAGCTTCTATCCACCCAAATACTGTGAATAAGTTGGTAGGTAGTGGTAATCTCATAGGTTATGATTGATGATAAATCATAAATAATTCGTAACCCAATCTGTGAATAGGAATGAAAATAAAAAAAACTTATTTATCTGAGTGTAAGGATTGCACATAAACAAATGATACTTTCTAAATCATATACATATATCATTATTTATATGTGTATAAAATAAACAGTAAAACTATAAGGATTAGTTTTTAATTTAGTTCTACCATAAAATGATTTAAATAACGAATTAAGTCATTAACTCGTCATTATCTTGTTTATACGCAAAATAGTCTCCGAAACTTAATATAAATAATACGAAAACCTATGGCATGCCTTCATAAATCTGATTACGTATCAGGTTCAGCATATAATAATGTAATTTTAATAAAATAATACTTAGAAAACTTTCTTACTGTTGCTACGTCTTCCGTAGATTGCTACGTAGCTACAGCGCTTAGCACGTAGCAATAAAGTGCTACAACACACTTAAGACATAACAATAATTTGGACGTAGGTTGCTTTTAGTCGGCTTTCTATCTGTTTTTATGGGCTCCTTTGGACTAAAATGTGTCATACGTATCGCGAATAGTACGTGACTGGCTCTACCAAAGAGCCTTCGATAAGTTTGAAGAACAAATTATACCTGAAGTATATACTAACTTTACACAATTATATAGACGAGTCATCGTATAAAGAAAGAAAATGTTTCATAATCGAATTACTAACTGTGTCTAAATAGAAACGACCTCCATTTGTAAAATCAAAGGGAGCAAAATCAACACAGTATATCAAAATGAGTTGCAATAGAAATGCAAATATACCACGATAAGTATTATTTCATGTAAAAATTATGATGCAAAATCCTATCGCGTTGTAAATATTCGTGGACTGTTGGGCAAAATGTTTATTTTATTAAGTGAACTAGATATTGTGTTATCTAACGACAAACAACAAGCATTCATTATCAAAGACCAACCAACTGTTAGTAATTTGAAAAAAAAATATATTGAATAGTTTTAAGTTGAATATTGGATTTTCATGGTCGCAATTTGAATATACATAAGTTATTATACTCTTAATATATGTTTGAAGTAAGTATTCAAATTCAAGTATTTTAAAGAGCTTATATTGTGAGTATAATATTATAACTAATCAAATAAAAATGTTGAGTAAATAAAATAATAAATACGGTGAAATAAACTGCCGCTAAAATCTTCTCGATCACGTCATTCGTTTAGGAGCTACGATATCAGAGGCACACCTACAGACCTATCAAACCCCCTTTATTGAGTGTGAGAAAGATTAATGAACAATTGAACACAACATTTTTAGGCCTAATCATTGACAGCAAATTAACTTGGAAAGAGCATATAGAAACACTGAGTAAAAAGCTAAGTAAATTCGCGTTCGCATTATATTCACTTCGCAAAAAAGTTAACCGTGAAGCAGTGGTAACTGCTTACCATGGTTACGTCGGTGCCTTGTTACGTTACGGAGTGATATTCTGGGGCAACTCTATCGATAAGGAGATAATTTTTAAGGCACAGAAACGATGCATCAGAGCCATATGTCGACTTCAAATAACAGATAGTTGCAAACAACATTTCACCGACTTAAAAATATTAACAGTTCCATCCATATACATTTACGAGGTAGCTGTATTTGTCAGACAAAACATAAATTTATTCAATAAAGTATCTGAGTACCAATCGAGATCGACCAGACACATCTATAAACATAAATTATGCTTAAGAAAATCAAAAACATCCTTGATGCACAAAAGCGTCTTTTGCATGGGGCCAAAAATATATAATAAAATACCCGATTACCGATACCTAAATCAATTTAACCTCAATTTAACTATAACCTAAAAAAAAAATTCTAATAGACAAAAGTTATTACACAATAGACAGTTTCTTAAATGACAAATTATAACATACATTAAATTTTAATTCTCTTTTGCTCATATTGAATATCCATTTATTTTTGACATGTTATGATTTTGTTTATAACGCTTGACATTTTATTTGTATTATTAATCTTGACATTTTATGATTTGTATTATTAATCTTGACATTTTATTATTTGTATTATAATTCTTGACATTTTATTATTTGTATTATTAATCTTGATATTTTATTCTTTTATTATTAATCTTGTCATTTAATTATTCTGTTTATTAATTTTAAAATTTGAATATGTCACTAATTGTTTGACATTTTAATATTTGCATCTCGTTTTTATTCAGTTATTGATACATTAATTTATTCATTGTTAAAAGAAATGCCTGCATGTATTGTAATGAAATTGTGTAAGCCGCCAGGCAGATATTGGAGATCCGCTGTATTAATTTTAAGACCTATACTGTACCCAATTTCACACAAATAAAAATTTGAATTGAATTGTATCCAATGAATACGATTATAAAGACACAAACTTGTATGGCAACCATTTAAAAGGAAACGAAATATAACATGACAGCCTAAAGCACTATCCTCATTATTTTTGGTTACTTTGGCTAACATTCTTTACTATATTTAGCCAATTAAGCCAAAATAACTAGACATTTCGTTGTATTAACATCGAAATGTCTGAAAATTCAGATAATACCTTATCATTATTTGGTCTTGTTCACTAGTACAATGTATAAGACGGTTCCTAAAATACTAGCTTAAGCTTATCTTTACTTATGTATCAATTCAGTGTATAACATAATTATTTATATAATATAAAAATATTGTGAATTGCAATCAGCAAATAGTATTGGTAGTATGCGGTCTACATGAGAGGTCAAAATAAATACATTTTGGTCGTTTTATGGATTATTTGCACTTCACGACGAAATCATGATAATGACGTAGCAACCCTTAATAAATCGAAACTCTAGTCAAAAGTAAAAGTAATTTATTGTGTCTACTCAAATCACTGCACAAGAAGTACAGAAAATATCGAAATGGACGTTCGCAAAATAAATACAGCCATCAATTTTCTTTTTTCTATGACCTCAACCAAAAGGGAAATCGGATGTTGATTTACGTTTCCCCTTCGATTCGTTTCCTCTTCTCTATTGAGATAGATTATCTTTTTGTTAGGTACATTTTAACGCGGTAACTGAGGAAATAAAATTAAAAGCCCGCCTGCCGAGACAAAATAACGAACTGACAGATACTGTTCGCTTTGTGTTGGTTTGTAACATCTTGGCCTTATTTTAAGCTTCGTGTAAAATAGACAACATTTACTTTGTTATATTGGATAGAGCAGCCTATTTTTTATTGTTATTTTATTGGTAAATAGATATAAAGGTTTTCCCCACGCTTTCATACATGTTAAATTGTATGTCGACAATAGACATGTTTGTTGAATATAATTATGTACTGAGGGGTTTCTCTAAAGAATTTTACCAAATTTGTTAACATTTATTTTGTTCATCGTGTTAACTGTTATTACATATCTATCTAAGTAATATGTACATCAAAATTCTTGCGTCACCGACTGACTGACAGTCAACGCGGTGCTAATACTATTTGAAGCAAGAAGCTGATAATTGGCATGTATGTTCATTGGTGACCGTAGGGATGCACCCGAAATTCTCACGGGATCGGACAGAAACGGTTCAATGAAAATAAAATGTTCAGGCGCGCCTGCGGACGTCCTCTAGTTTTATATACAGGCGATATGAGATTATTTGACATATCCAGAATAGTTGAGACGGCTAGACGGCGCTATTTAAGCAGTTGACCTTTTTAATCAACAATCAATACCCGTTATTAAGTAAAATAGAATATTTGGTTATAATAACCAATACTGATGATAGGTACTGACTACAATTTAATAAATACAATTGCTTTCTTGTCCTCTACTATAAAATCAGAATAGATAGGAACATATAAGATCTCTTTTTAGCAAGAGCAAGAATCTAAAAATGTATATTTTGTAATATTAGGGCCAGTGCAGCAACACTACTCTAAACTCAATACAAACACGGTTTAATGCATACGTAAACACGACCCAGATTACTGCGATCTTGTAAGTACGTTTTTCTCGATTCAGTATATCAATAAAGCTTGAAATTTGACTGATATATTTAAATCAATCATATGCTTAAACTACAGTCGTTCTTAAATATTGGTACATAAATAGTATAGTACATGTACCAGACTGCCTTAAATGTAATATTCAAAAATAAGTTCGCTAGTTACATAATAATGGTTATATTATATTGCACCAGTTCGCGCATAAAGTTACCACTAATTTTTAGTATAATTTGTAAAGTTCCTGTTTGTAGTGTAGCATTGTAATGTAAAATGTAATGTGGAAGTGATATCGATTACTGAGATGGAGAGACGATCGGATGAAGGTCGACTTCGAGCAGCCGCGTCCCAAGACCAAGGTACGTATCAACACGTCACTTGACGTATATACTCGTATATTATCTTTAAGTATGTCGACGTATATACCCGTATATCTTTAAGTTCGTCGTCGGTTCTTTAGTCATAGTCGATATGTTCTGTTTGATACTGTGCTTGTTTTGTAATCATGGACCACCGAATATTGTTTTCTAGCAATTTTTTTCGAAATTCAGACATTGAAGACTTTAACGTTGAAATCTATTAAACCATTAGTTGGATAATGGAATAAGTGTACGTTTAAATAATCCACTATCGACGTACTTGAATCTACTTCATGAATATTTGAGTCGATCGCAAAGGTACAATTTTATTTACGAGATACTTATATTTTACAGTCCACGAAAGGAATGATAATGTGCAAATGTTGTTGCGAAATAAAAATGCATTTCTTTTAATGCAATAAAAGATTTATTTGGTCTAAGACCTGTTGTATATAATAATAATATTGCTAAGTAAGATAAGATTAGATCGACACGTAAAGAGCGGCTCTCTTAGAGCATAATTATGTATTATAACATAGAAGCTGGATTTTCGCAATGTTGAATCTGAATGTTTGTAAATTACCTTACCATCGCATTTAAAGAATTTCGACAGATTAAGCCCCGAAACATTTGATTATTTATAAAAGCGATTCTTGTTCAATATCCACTAGCACTAATAACATGAAACGTCTAACACGAACACTCAGTTGCAGTTTTCATGTTAACTTTCCCGCCCGTACGTTCCGTATATTTGTTCCACGAAATAGAAATAAACCGAGGATCCAGTACAGAGATAATGCTGTTGCATTTCTCTAAGCTGATTGCAATGCTAATCTTCGCCTGAGTAAGAAACGATTAGTTAATTGGTTTATGCACTATCGAGAAATATATTTGGGTAGTGTATAAAATTAAACAATTTATTCCTTTTCCTGTATTATTCTATCGCCATCAAATATTATTATTACATCAATGCTACAAGAAACTATCATTTCGCTGCTATTTCTACATAGCATGTCCGAGTTATCTAGGTAGGTAAAATCTAGTTGCTTCAAGTTGCAAGTGAAAAGGTACATAAGTGTGTACCTTCGACGTTACACATATTTATATCTTGGCAGTGTTAACTTAGTAAGTCAAAGTTGATGAAAAATATACCATATTCATCCATACATGTATCCATATAATCAAAAGGTAATAATGATATACTAATTTTATAAAACTATAGACTTTTCGTAACATCTGTGAGTCGTTTTGAAACTCTCCAGACAAATTGTTAATACGTTTTCAGTAAAGGCACAGCATACAATGTAAAAAGTCCTCTAGATAGCTTACTCTCGCCTTACAATAAGATATCAATCAGATGCATTTAGTGCCAGATAACATTTGTCGATTCATGTGCTGAGGCACTAGTAGAAGGTAGTACTTAAATAGATAATGTTTATCACACTACAAGCTCTGTGTATCTTGCAGTAAAGGCTTTGGGTATTTTTTGATTAGATGATCGTGTGTGGGTTGTCCCATGTTATTATTATAATTTCTTATTACGGTTATTTCCCTTATGTGGGCGAATAGCCCCTGGCATACTTGAGGACGTGGGTCCAACGTGTAGTAGCTCTTTGATAACTTTTATCTACATTGTGTCACCTGTTAAGTCAAATCGATATTTAATTACTATCCACTGTTAAGTGTACGGAAGTATGGACCAGCTAGGCTAGGTGTAAAACTGTTGCAATCTAGATATAAAACTTATTTATCTGGTCAATAAGGATGATTTTGTAATAGTAATGTTTATGTGACGGGCTATATAACGTAATTATTCAAAAATAAAGGTGAAATAACTATTTGTTTCTATGCTTCGGCATGGGTTACACCAGCTGTCGCTACAAGATGGCTGTATAATGATTTTATAAACGCTATTGATGAGTAACAGCACTTGCCAGTAGTGATTTAACAGTATCCGTTGAAGACTTGGACCGGGTAACCAAATAGTTACGCAACCGCCACAGTGGCCTTTGTACAGCCGCCCTGGGCAAACAAAGTTTGTGACAAAGGCCACAGGAGGACAACACCAGCGTTAGTGTCTCACGGTGCGACAATGAAAACTTATCTGTATGCGAATTTAGTTCTTGGAAAAGAAAGCTAGCTGTCCAAAGTATAGGTTCATGATTCTTTATTATATTTAAATCAGATCAACTACAAATGTTGTATTGAGGTGACCAAATTGTGTATATCTACCGATAAAGATACCGGCCATATTTCAGGCTTTATCATACATTCTGTATCATAGGTATAAAATACGATGAAGCTTCTAAATTTTTACTAAGTATCGTATTTGATAATGAGATTGTTGGAGAGGTGGGCCATGCAAGTAATTTTCAGCATACCCAAACAATTTACTCTGTTTTCACTTTTTACTTTATGCAATCACATCTATCTATAAGATGTATATTTGTTACGTTGTGTTTATGGGTGAACGAGATGAATTTTGTTTATGTCCATGTAAATAACCTCGTGATTGATTGATCCTCAAATATGGACAGACCAAACATACATGTTATAAAACATACATGTATCCGATATTTCGTCTCTGTTGCAAACGCCATGTTCCGCAAGACAATGTAATAGTGTTA
The DNA here is from genome assembly GCA_944739405.2 of Euclidia mi. Lineage (NCBI taxonomy): Eukaryota > Metazoa > Arthropoda > Insecta > Lepidoptera > Erebidae > Euclidia > Euclidia mi. Next base: position 36,519,661 of record OX123187.2, read on the forward strand.
GGTTGTGTCCAGGTTATAGGTAGTGTCCCTACCACCTGGACACAACCGTGCCCCGTGTGGCAGTCGTCCCTTAATAGACTGCGCATACAGGCTGGCCGCTGCAAAGCAAACTTGTGTAGGTGGCTGTTGAGGGACCCCGACCTTGCCCAGTGTAATTGCAGTGAGCTGGAGTTAACTATAGGTAATTTGCTGATATGTCTTTCTTGCCCGACCACCTGCACGTGTCTGAGCTTTGGGAGGCCGATCCTGAAGAAGAAGAATTGTTAATAAAAAAGAATGTTTAAATTCTTGTATCCGACATACATATTTGTAACATAATATTTCTCTCATTTTAAATCTTAATATTTCTCTTTACCCAAAAATTAAAACTGTTTGCTTTACCAATAGAAGAAAACATCGATGTTTCACGTTTACATAGCTTGGGTTGTTTCATCAACTCGTACAGTCAAGCGTGTATCGTTCAATACAGTTCACGTTTTTCCATTCATTTACTGACGGCATTCATTCAGTAAAAGTTTTCACTGATAAAAGTATACTGCTTTATACATTGCAGCATTTGTATTGAATACGTTCCTTGCTTGTGTTTTCCGTCGCAAATAGTCAAATATAGAAAATTCCGTTTCTATATTCATTGTGATTTATGCGCTATATAGTGATGTTTTACAAAAGTCTACATCAGAAGGAATATCACGTGGCATTAGAGCCTAAAAAGATTTATAGATCATGCCTACTAAACCCACAAGTACTTACTATCGTTCCAACTCCGAGAAGAAAACATTTATTCACAAAAATTATGTTATGTCAAGAAATCGCGAAAGCTTAAAAAAAATCTGCCCGTGTCATTTCAGGCGGTGGTCGAATTCGAAGCAGCAATAGCCTAGTGTAGAGACCCATAAGCATCTACTCAAAGAGTTTCAGGTGAAAACTCGGCGGACTAATTTTCAAAGATATGTGCGTGTTGAGGTCTGTGACAGAAGCACGTGGTCGAAAACTGACGCAGTCAGTTAGGCATGAGTCGTTGTCGACGCGTGCGACAGCGATCAGCTGCTATGTACGGAAATTAACATTTAATGCTACACTTTGGCAGCACACATTAGCGTGCTTTATGGAAGCTCTGTGTGCGCATTAACACTGTCGGTCACGGCTAATAGGAACATTTAACTGTATTGATATTGCATGTCAGTAGGTCAAACGATCTACGGTCGAGTATCTCCTTTGCATTAAAATGGTCTGCGTAGTTCAAGGGAAAGTGTTTAAAAATAGATAACTGACATAAACAGGTACATAAATCTCTAAGCAGAAATCCCTAAACCAACGACATCATTGCAGTATACTTAGGGTGTATTATGTCTTTTGATAATTTGAATATGTCTCGTTGGTTTCGCGGCATAAATGTGCGCGTGGGATTGGGAGGTCTCGGGTTCGATTCCCGGGTCGGGCAAAAGTATTAAGTATTGGGTTTTTACGAATACTCAGTAGCAGGGCTGCTACTGAGTATTCAGGAGTCTGGTGATGTGCCCGGTAACGGCAATAGGCTCGCCCCCTATTACGGGGGACCTAAAAATTCATGGCGAAATGTGGGTGTAATATTACACCTCTGCCTACCCCTTCATGGATACAGGCGTGAGTCTATAAAAAAAATGACGTAATGAGTAATGACATGGATTTATAAATTTGACATTATTCATTTAGTGTATGTATGAAATATATGCAACGCATTTTACCGCAAAAATGAAATGGCATACAGGAACTGATTTAAAATTACACGTTTCTGCCCGATTCCGTGGGAATATAGGGGAATCCTTTCTTATACTACACAAAAAACATATAATGCCAAATTTCAGCTCCTAACGACCAGAAGTTTACGCTATGCATTATCTATCAGTAACGCAAGAATTTTATATATACAGATATTTTTATACCCTTTTAAGGTGTAATGCATGTTTCTATAGCTCAGATTTAGTGTAATCATAATATAACATTTTTACCCCTACGTAAAAAACAGTTGCTGGTGTAATATATCATGCGCTTGCAAGAAATCTTCACATTCATGTAACATATTACATGTTTTTCGTATATATCGACTGCCGCAACGAACAGTATCGATTCTGATTTTTTTCATTTTTTCGTTTATTGTATTAATCGACAGAGCGTATTATATAGTATTTGAAACATTAAAAACATTTTTGAAAAATAATATTTAACAAAAATTTGAGTTGAATACAATCGACACTTCACACTTTGAGCAGCTAATATCATGGAATGTTACAAGTTCGATAGTGTTCGTGCGTGGCGGTACGCGCGCACACTCCGTAACTGCCCGAATCGTTAGTATTCGTCGTGATGTGGGCAAAGGAGCGCGTGTTGGTTTTGTATAATTTTAAGTAGGTTTTATTACATAGTTTCGTTATTAGTGGTTTGTTATTTCTTATATAAAGTTTAAATATGAATACACGAGGTAGACGTGTGGTTAATTTAGTGAAAACAGGAGAACAACATCAGAGTTGTAAAACCAGGTCGAATGAAAAACATGACGATCATCCCGGTGAGTGTTCATTTCTTGTTTAATTTACTTGAGTAATATTGAAAATAAGTTCTATTGTATGTCTAGTTGATAATCTCTTTTTCATTAATAATAATTATGTATTTTTTCCAATTTATATGAAGGTTAACAAGCAAAACTATCGAATCTGGTAGAATCGCTAGTGTTCCAAGTGCACGTATAGTTGATAAACATCGAAAGTACCACTTTCGATAGTATACATTGTACATTGTAAGTAAGACAATTATCGAACGTGGTACTTTCGATTGTATACTTAGTAACTTATTGGAAAACATTTATCAAATCTACCTGTTACTATACTTTTCTACGCTGGATATTTGATTTATTGGCGGATTCGATTTTTGACCATTTATTATTATCACTTTTTTTGATCTTATAATTAAAATTTATTGTCAAATTATGTTATTTATGTTGTTTTTTTTTATAGTATAGGGGGCAAACGAGCAGACGGATCGCCTGATGTTAAGCAATTACCGCCGCCCATGGACACCCGCAACAACAGAGGAGTCACAAGTGCGTTGCGACCTTTTAAAAAGGAATACGCTCTTTTCTTGAATGTTTGAAGCTCGTATTGGTTCGGAAAAACCGCAGGTGACAGATCATTCCACAGTTTAGAGGTGCGAGGCAGAAAGTTTCTAGAGAAACGCACCGTTGTGGATTGCCAACCATCTAAATGATGGGGATGGAAATGCTGTCGCGTAGAACGATGGCGATACATAACAACGACAATACTGAAGAAGAATGGCGGTTCTTGAATGATTTTTATGATAATGACGTATTTCCCACTTCACGAGCAGAAAAAGACAAGACTTATGAGAGTTTGGCAAATAACTTCCACAATGTTATACTAAGCAGTGATGAATGCATTCTTTGGTGTACACACGCCAACGCCATCACCTTTCCCCGGACGAGACATTAATTTCGCATCACCCATTACTGAAGACTTAGTAGATGTTCTGGATAAAGAAAGAGTGTTGATTCAGTTGCTTCCTGCAACAAGACCCTCTCGTTAAAACAATGCCAACTGTAATTGAATACCCTACTAACCTCGCAAGTATAAGTTCACTGTTTTGGACATCTGATAATGACTGGTGTGTTATTCCTACTTAATCTACTTCACGCAAGCGGAAACCAACCTACAAAACTATTCCTGGCCGTAAACGAAAACGACACGTCAAAGAGTGGGTTGATGTTCGTAGAAAAATATTGACTAATTCCGGACAACAATACGTTTCTACAAAAGATAAGACTATTCCAGATAAAACTATAAACCCACCATGCCCTCAAACCTACGAGCTGCAATGCACTAAATATTCTACAGAAGATATTCGAAAAAACCTATTTGATGAGTTTTGGCGGTAATCCTATCAGACTAAGCAATGGGAGTTTATAAATAAATTTACTAATGAATTCAATAAAAAAGGATGAGAACTGAATATCCTTCTAGACAAAAATATACAACGAAATACTACTCATCATTGCGGGTGAATGATTCCACCTACGAGACTCAGCAAGTTTGTTTAAAGATGTTCTATAGTACTTTTGCTATTACTCAACAAGAAGCAGACAGTGTACATGCTTTTATAGAAAGATCTGCAAAGGGAAAGATAATACAAATGCCTGATTAATGGTATGCTTTGGTTCATCATCATCATCCTCCTAGCGTTTTCTCAGTTTCAACCTTGGGTCCGCTTTCTAGTCTAACCGAACTTGGCTGAATATTAGCTTTTCCACGGAGCGACTGCCTCTCTGACTTCCACAGCCTGAAAGAATAGCGATATCCCATGGTTTAGACTAGCGTCACTTAATGTTAGTGGTACTGAGGCCCTATAACGACTGTCAAAGATCTTCATTAGAGCCGGGACCGATGTAAGCCATCGGTCCCGGCTACGTGCTCTCCGAGGCACGGGACAAGCGATAATTAACATTTCAACGCACATACCTAACTCCGAAAAGTCATTGGTGCGTACCGCAAAACTGAACCTGTAACCATCTGCATGGCAGTCCGTTGGTATCCCCATTAGGCTATCGCTGCCTTAGTGGTATCCTTTGATTCGTTGGCGGAAATGAATATCTCAAGATATGTTATATTATTTGTGAAAAACATAACCCTTCCTTTTGGCTTCGTCGTAGTCGGGTAAAAACACTTTAAATCAAGACGTCAAGTGGAATAATATTAAGGAAATCTGCGTGAAAAAATCTGAATCAGACATTATTTTATACAAGGAGATTTGAATACCTTGGTCCAAACACGTCGCTACAAGAGAACAATCTGTAACGACGTATAGAAGCCACTGTATTCGGATAGTTTGCCTGTTCTGGAAGCCAAGTATAAAGACTTAATGAGTCTTTGCGAAGCAAGACATATAGTTATATGTCCTGCTTCGCAATACCATATTCGCCTAGGCAATACCATGCCTTTTTTAAATCTTAAACGGATTCAAATAGAAAAAAATATAGGCAGTGATGAAGATGAAAGGAAATTAGAATTAAACCACATAATTCTGTTTTATTTGGCTGTTTTTTTGTTTTATTATTAATAAATATGAGCAATTTAAATAAGAAAACCAGTATTTCATTTTGGTACCAAATCCTCCTACAGCAGAAGGCAACTATATAAACAAATTACTTAAGAACTAACTCTTGAAATGCTTACGTTTTATTATTTCCTACATTAATTGTCAAAGAATAGTATCAAAACTGGTAGATTCAATACTTTCTAAAATGTTATAAACCTCGAATACTATTGAATCTGCCACCTTCGATGAAATTGCATTTTATTTCGACAAGGTACACTATCGAAAATGAAAAATATACAAAGTACAAATTAAATTCTATAATCAGGTATAAGCAAAAGAAAACACATAGAATTATCTATCTTATAAGTTTATAACTTTTATAATATCATTATTAGTTACCATAAGAGATCAAAATGCAACTTTAAACTGCCCTACTGTAAAGTAAGTGATTTGTAGTTTCGATACTGTTCGTTGCGGCAGTCGATATGGAAACGATTTCTCCTCTCATGACATGTGTTTGTTACGCTATGAAATGCTTTTTTGTTCCCTCCGTGTAACACAGTTTATCATGTAGAAGGGTGAATTTTAACAGGTCCAATAAAATCTTCATTTCCGTGGATTTTTTATTCTTAAATTTAGAACAATAAAAACTAGTGTTTACTCAAGTTTTTGATAATATAATTATGTAATCTTGCTTAATATCTAGCACATAGCTTCAAAAACTAACGAGCTATACAAGATTAAAAATTTCGTACCACGGCGATGAAACATTCATGCACGGCAATGAAACATGCGTCCACGGCAATGAAATAACTGTGTCACGGGAATGATAGAATCAATCCACGGTAATGAAAAATCCAACAACACATGATATTTATTTTATACTTACCTGAAATAGATACATCCCTGGCTCTGAGAGAGAAAGGCATACACAACACACACATTCGCTCTTATACCCTCTTCTCAATAACTTTCTCGCATCGGAGTAAAATTTAACAAAAAGTTAATAGAATCAAAGCAACACAATCATTTTAGAAATTAATTTAGCGGGTCTTAATCGCGTTAACTTATTTAAGGTATACCTATTTGTTACCGACGTTTCGCTCGTCTTGCACCGAGCGTGGTCGCGGAGAGACTGATGAGAGCTCAGCGACGTCTTGTGGAAGTGCGGGTTTCAGCACCTACCCTCACTTGGTCTTTATTTAAGTTCGCAATGTCGGTACTCCGACACACTACACTAATGACGTCTACACACTGATGAGATTTATCACTGCGGCGGTGTTTACACTTGCTGATGACTGAATTCCAAGTGGCCGATAATCTATATCCATCCTCCCGGTTGAAATTGTTATATTTCTTGATTTCTACCGCTTCACGTCCTATCCTGGAGTAATAGTGACGATCGGTGGATAAGGTGTTTGGAGAGGAAAAAACACCTGGCGTCTACAAAGTCAATTGCAGCTGCGGTAGTTCATATATCGGGCAGACTAAGCGTACAATCGCTGAAACCGTTTAACTATTCACGTATCAAATAAAACCTATAAATAGGGTTTATATAAATAACCAATAGATTTTTATCAATAACGTATAATACACATCAAGGTGATGTGTGGACAAATACGGCAATGAAAGACTTCGAGGTTTAATGTTTTTTTGGAGTATTTATTAATCCTATTTAATTAAATATTTAGTGCTACACATAGATTACTATTTCACCTAACCAGAAAAAAATGTTAGAACATTGTAACTATGTTTAATAGTACCGATGTCATTGATGCCACGTAATTTTTGGGCTCGGGAAATTCACCCAGAAACGTATTCAACATTTCTTTTTTAACTTTCACCTTGGGTGAGAAGGGTGGAGCTGTGTCATTATATTCGATGCAAACGTTTATCCTGTAGAAATTAACAAGGGATTTCTGACAAATTCTTTACTTAATTTTCACCTTTTGAAATTATTGAATCCTCTTTTGTTCTTATCTGTCTGTATGATCGCGATAAACTTAAAAACTACCGACTGTTTTTGTACGGTTGTTGTTGTTACACCAATAGATGGGATGATTCCTGAGAAAGATGTAGATGTATAATTCACGCAAGTGGAACCGCGGGCCAAGTCTAGTTAACTAATAATTAATTAATTGTGTGTGTTCAATCTAAATGTTGCCCTGCCCTTCCAATTTGTATATAGGCTTCAGTGGGTATGATAGTTTATGTAGTATTTATAAGTTTCAAATATGGTAGTTACGCACATAAAACAAATAAGTTTAAAACACTGTTGTTAAGTGACATGAAAAATACAAATAGGCTCTAAGGACCTGAACAATGAAGACAGATTTTTTCCTCAATGTACGGTCGCTAAAGTAAAATGGTACTTGACCTCTCTCCAGTATATCACCAGTTTAGTTAATGAACGTTCGCTGAGATATACACATTCTTACAGCCCATACCGGCTTGTCTTATATCGTACAATTGAGCGCCATATATCATGATTAGAGATATTAAGAGCGTTAGGCCTTTCGTACACATGGTTACTTCAATCTTTGATACCCAACGATTTTAATCCTTACTAGAGGACGCCAGCAGCTACGCCTGCATTTTTTTTAATTTACCCGTTTTGGCCGATCCGTGGGAATTTCGGGAAATCCCTTCTTAGTTCACCCCTACGGTCCCCAAGGAACATACATGCCAAATTTCATCTTCTTGCGCCTAATAGTTTCGGCTGTGGCGTGTCTGTCAGTCAGTCAGTAACGCAAGGATTTTATATATTAAGACTAGAGGACGCCAGCAGCTACGCCTGCATTTTTTTTAATTTACCCGTTTTGGCCGATCCCGTGGGAATTTCGGGCAATCCCTTCTTAGTGCACCCCTACGGTCCCCAAGGAACATACATGCTAAATTTCAGCTTCCTGCGCCCAATTGTTTCGGCTGTAGCGTGTCTGTCAGTCAGTCAGTAACGCAAGGATTTTATATATTAAGATTACAGTAACGATGGCAATACAAATTCAAAGGCGAGTGATGTCTCCGACTTTCTGGTTATACGACGCCGATGCCTGTTGCACGCTACCTACTTGTTTGTCGTCACTACAAATGCTGTTACGATTTTGAGGCTGGTGAAGCAATTCCAGAACATGAGTACGCGTGAGTGGTGTAGCGTATAGCTACACCGCTCACGCGTACTCATGTTCTGTTAGATTAATGTTGCCAACCAAATTGATTTCAGGATGTCTGATCTTGAGCAGTCACGGAGACCCGTAATGTAGGTCATCATCCCAATGTCATATATTAATAGTAGATATATTGCCATTTGTACCTCAAATCGTGCGCTACTAGAAACTCCCGATGTAACTTCACAACATTAGCATCGTAGTTTTATGTCGGTTTGTGTACGAAGAGCCTTAAACTACAACTCGATTACGTAGGTATCTAGACACGTTGTAGTACATATACTAGGATACCTGCCTATTATATGTGTGTTATATCTATTCTATAGATATGTATGTACCTAGTAGAAATGTGTAGCATACTTGATGTGGACAGGGCGGATTCTTCGGAAGGTTGGCTTTGTGTCAAGTGGATATATATTATATTATTACAAGCCGTTTATTATCTGACTCTCATATCTGATATTAGTGGTTGGAGAATGTTTGATTAATATTATGAAATATGTGTGGTGTCTATTTGTTTTTTTTTTATATCGGTGTCAGTCTGTCCTATTATATTTCTATCTGACTTAAAACAGGAGAAGGTGCCTAAGTCTGGTTGAATTTTTACTAATTTGTTACTTCAAAAGTCTGTTTGTCTTCTAAATCGATATCCATTTTATTTTTGTATGGGATACTTCCCTTTTTGTCCATTTAAGTGTGAAAAATGAAATTTGGATTCGATATTTTGTTAAGGTAATATTATTATTTTAATTAGATAACTGATACGGTTGAAAGTGACGCAAACATTTTTGTAGGTTTGGTTTATCCATTCCATCGTATTATTATTATTCGTTCATGGCAACCTCACCCTATTTTTTATTGCTGTTTGTTTTATGTTTTACCTTGTATACATGAGGCAAAAAACTTGCAAAAATGTTGTTATTTACTCAATTTATTTACTCCTTTTGATAAAATTCTGACCTATTTGACAAACAGAAAAGCCGATATTTTATTAAAATGCATTAATGAAGTTGTGCTAAGCAGTGCGGTATTTTTAATGTTATTTCTGCACAGCAACTGGACTTGTATTTTAGTTAATAACAAAATAAGTAAGACACACAAGCTGAGGCAGTTTTAACTATATTATCTTTAGGCTAACAAAAGATTCCATTAGGGAATATCCATTTACACGTAACAGTGACTACGATGTAAAACTGTCTACTTTAATTTTATCCTTAGAAGTATAATTATCTTAATATATAAAATCCTTGCGTTACTGACTGACTGACAGACACGCTACAGCCGAAACTACTGGTCGTAAGATGAAATTTAGCATGTATGTTCCTTGGGCACCGTAGTGGTGCACTAAGACGGGATTTTCCGAGATTCCCACGGGATCGGGCAAAACGGGAAATTTGAAAATATGTGCGTGCGTAGCCGCTGGCGTCGACTAGTATATTTATAAAACCATTGTGGGAGAGAATAATTGCTTGTTTTTGGACTTACAAATGAGTTTTAGGAGCTTTTGTTACTTTAAATATACAGTAGAGTAGGTACGTTAAATTGTAACGGTAGACGATAGTAAGTATGACCGTGAGGGTATTTTGAGTTATACATTTCGTGTATCTTAGTTTATAGTTACACTTGTACTTAAGTACATGTTAAGACATTTACATATAACTATAACTATTTTACAAACTATGTGGACACAGATTAGGATACTTTGTCATTATGAGCGTCTAGTGTTCTTCTTTGAACTAGCGCTGTTCCCGTGTATGTTCAACATCGTCTGCTATTTGTTACTAAAATGGCGCCTATATCATCATCATCAGCCTTATTCATAGTCTGTCCAAATGCGGACATAGGCTTCTTCTGAGAAGGGTTAAGCCATAGTCCACATGTTTATGTTGTTACTTCTGGCGTTAAAAACCATTCAGCTAGCGTTTTCACAGTGAATTTATTCATTTGTAGTTGCTATTTGGGCACGCTGGCTGAACGTTTGGGAAACATGGATGCTCAGTACTTTTCACAGTTTTTACTATAGATACCACATAATAATTAGTAATGTATCATTTATATCAAAATTCAAACATTTGAGTAAGCATAATATGCGCGAATGAGGGCATTACGTACAAGGGCTGAACTTTTTTAATGTAACTTAGCTTGTTTTAAATACGATCATACTCCTGCTCTAATTTGTTCCACAACGCCCTGTGGTGACTAAAATTAGCTGAAACAACTGAGAATAATATAGAATAAGTAACTCTGACCTAATTTCAAAGTTATTGAATAGGCGACACGAATGTTGATGAGGTGACGAGGATGTGTTAATGTGGTTAGTACCGTGTGCTGACTCAAAATACTACATTGGAGATAGATATTTGACAAATCTTGTACGGATTTCATGACAAATATCTATCCCTAGTAGCCAAATCCATCGATAGATAGAATATTGAGAACGAGCGTCGGTCACACAGAAACGATTTGCCAGCTTGCAGCCATCATGGATTTGGGGTGCCGTGTAAAGCTAATTTTGGCATATTATGAACATATATCGACGTCAATCGACAAAGGTTATCGGAAATGGAAATAGTAACATCGTGCTGATTTTCTACCTATTTCACCCTCGTCATATTTGTATCCTAAAATTGCATGAAATTCTTTGTGAATCCTTCCAACCACCCACTCCAATACACTCAAAAGATTTAGTATGTAACATGCGAATGCTCAGAGCGCAATAGTTCTTGCACACATAAGCAAACCCTTCACGATATCGAATGCCGAAATGATGACTTTATTTCTTGTATGTGCTATTTCAAGTTGCGTCTGCATAATTATACATTTTGCATGGTACTTAGTCTGTTACATTTCAAGGCTGTCGTTGCCACTATGTTTCGATTGTAGCTTAAGATTGGTGCGTACAAAGTTTAGTTTATTTAGCATAATTATAATAGCATTTTTGAAAAATTTTCAAGAGCATTCTAACTTTTTTGCGCATAAAAAAGACTACGTTCGACAAATTTAGGTCTGGATATACATTAAATTTCGTAGAAATTATGTAATCCTACTAATATTTCAAAAGCTAAAGCTTAGATGTTTCATACTCTATCCCGCCTACACCGCAGAACAGATTTTAATTAAATTTGGCACACGGCAACACTGACAGATGGAAACTGTTCAGGAAACTCTATTAGTACAATATCTTAGCAAAATGATATTACTTACTCCACTTAATGTTTTAGTACTATCATTAGTATTTATACGAACTCGTTATTTAACTTAGATAGGCATTAAATTGGTCTTAAATCGGTCTTTACAAGCGTATTGCTAACATTTTTTGGGCCATTAAGTGTAACTAGAAACTCTAGAACTATTGTAATTAAAGGTAGTGCTTGAAACCTTTTAGGAGTCACGTAGCTAGACTAAAGCAAGATATAATTATTTAGCTTAATTACTGCAGTACATTTTCTTTCACGTTTTATCCTCCGGAGACCCAGACAGAAGTATGTGCTTTAAAGTGAAATGCTCTATTTGGATTCTATTGTGGCCGTGGACCGTGGCTGTTGTTAATCCGTCGAAACGCTGCACGCCCGGAGAAATATAAATACAAATAGTTCAATATATTGACGCATTAAAAATATCTGCGATAATGCTTATATCATACTTCTGAACTGTAACGCAATGTCATGGTGGAATAATTCAGTAATACACTTGTAATTAGGTAGGTACGTTTAAAGAGAATATATCACGTAATGGACGGTATAGCAACTTCAATCATATATTGCATATAATTGAAGTTACTATAGCACTTACTCAGTGACTTCATACAGAGCATTCTGGCGGTACGGACGTCGCGTTTATGACTTAAAAATAGTGAAATTTACAAAGGAGCAAGACGTATTACTGATAGAGTCATAAATTGCTCCTTTGAAATACGAAACCATTCTTTAAACTTGACTTCGTTAGTATATAAATGTATTTTTTATCAACGTATTAAAACAATCCTCGACCTCTCTCTTCACGAAAAGGTCGTGACGCCTTTTTCTTCTCTCCTGTTTTAATAACATTTGTAAATCGAGATCATCATTCTCCTCCTCTTCGAAAAGAACTCTTAAAATGGTCTGTTCATCCATATTTAAATCACTCACGTCTATTCATCCATGCGAGAAACTAACTGTAGCTTAGAGAGCACGTGCAACCTGGAGCTTTCATCCCACTGTGACTAACATTACGAGAAATTAATATCTACCTTCAAGTAAGAACTTAGCTAAACCTTGGTATTGCTATCTCTATAGCCGGACAGCGGCCTCCAAGGTGAGTGTCTTGGCTTGTAATCGGTACAGCGCTAAGATGGTGATGATTGCTATGCTTATGGGTTGTGGTGCTTAAACGCCGTCTGCTACTTGGCAAAACTGGTAAGAGTAGGAACAGGATCCACTCTTCCAGGGAAAGTTTTAAATGTTCTTTACAAGAGCCGTGATTACGGGCAGACTCAAGTGCCATCCATCTATGTCTTGATTTGTGTTGGTATAACATAAGTCAGTACCAGGTAAGTTATAGAATGAATGCATTTGTGTTACGTGATATTAAAATTTAGAATGTAATGATTAAATAATATTTATTTTATGTACTTTATAGATAGCTGATAGCAGAAGCTGAAAAAAAGTTTTGCAACAAAATATGAAAACTGTTGTAGAGTGAATTTAAAATATCGTAGACCGAGCTTAGTCCTTGCATATTAAAAAGCTATAATACAATAGTATACCTTGTATAAATGTATAGTATAGTATAATAGTATAATTTAATATTTATATTATTTCTCAATCTATTGAGAATATATACTACCTACCACACTCGATAGCGATTCTATTTATATCTCTCGGGATTCAGAACAATACATTGTATATTTCTTCTTATAATAATGAACAATTAAAAATAGATACGGTCTATAATTTTCAATTGTTCAGAGAGGTTATTTTCACCACTGCAGCTCAAACATGCCGCTTTTACTACGAGACAACAGTGAACAAAACGCGATTTTGATTCGAGCGTGAGTAAAAGTAGCTTTTAATTTTTCAATCTTCAGTGTCACGAATTGATATTGTTCAGCCATAAATTTGAAACATTCGAATTTAACTGTGCTCTGTCTCTTTCACATGCATATAAAAAGTGAGTGAAAAAACAAACCCCTTCGAATTCGAAATTCGATTTTGGAATTCGACCTCAAAGAAAACACCTACGGCAACGCAAAATAAATGATATTTGTAATAAAGAAATTACTTTTTTTGTATGTTATTGTTTACATGTTTAATTTATTATTGGATTTTAATAAAAAAAGTCTTATTAATAGTATAAAATTAGTATTTAACCAATACATTTTTATTTAGAATTACAACAATGATACATTTGAAAAATAAACATCAGGGACGCGGTATTAAAACGTGATTTAAAAAAGTAGCGGGAATAAAAATTTCGCTGATTCTGATACAGTAGGTATAGCGTAACGTGTTAAATTATATTAATATACAAAATAATCTAAACAGATGAGTGAAACTAGCGATGATGACTGTACTTTAACACCAGAAGAGTTAAATCAACAAGTGATTATGCAGAATTCAATCTATTCCTGTTCATTTCTATGTCTCCTAAGTAATATGTGTTCTCACTGCTGTGGTGAAAAGTTATGTGTGCTACACGAGAGCAAAGTTTTTTGTATCTCGTGCTGTTGAGTCCCTCACCACGCTCAGAATTCTAACTTTGATTCACTCGCTACGCTCGTCAATCAATCATAGAATCCTTCGCTTGCTCGGGACTCAAAATCAGCACTCGAAACAAAAAACAACTTTGCTCTCTTGTTGCACAAATAACTATTTTCTTTTGTATAATTTAGCTGTTTTATTTTGATGTGTATTATATTATTAAGGTGTCGATAAAAAAAAATGGTTATGTTATTTTTTATTATTTTTCACCACACGTGTTAATTGATTTTTATGTGTTTTGTGAATTTAAATAAATAAAATATTCATTGATCACTGTCATAGCTGTTCGTGAAAATAAAAAACAGTGATTTGGTTTAAATTTAAAAATATATTCGTCGGCTGCGTATTGCCTTGGGTCCTCGGTTACGTTCCGAATCTTGAATTAATTTTGTTTTCTTTCTTAAGTACCTGATTAAAACCCCACTGAAGTTCCTGCTTTTACTGAGACTAGAATATCGTTATTTATGAGCAGGACATTTAACTGAGGTAGCTTCAAACGCGTCATCTCTATCGGACCAGAAACTTGTTGTAAGTAACAAACTTGTTGTAAGTCATTGCGTGTGGTTCAAAACTGAAGGCAAAATCCCAACAAATAATATTTTACTGCGCTGATGATGTAGTGTTACGAGTATAAATGCCTTCTTAAACTACTATGCCAGCGAGCACTCGGCATAGTAGCCATTAGGAGGCGATGGTCGATTACCACTTGGGAACACTTTGTGTGATCGAAAAGCTGATGTTCGTTATTGGATATAAGCAGGCGCGGTCGCAGCCTGAAATTTTGGAGGAGGTCACTCACTACACTAAATAAAAATAAGTATCTGGATCGCCATTTATAGCGTAAATACTGATAAAAATTTCGAAATACGTCGCCATTTTAAGAGATTGTGAGTGGTTGGGGGAGTAAGGGGGAGGGTTCGGGTTACTTGGTTCCTTTAGAAAAAAATAAAATTATATGCTCTTCAAACATCACTGTGTATGGTGGTGCCAACACTGCCAACTTCCACATTCTTCACGCTAGTTTAATAAACTGAGGTTGACGGAGCCCTGCTTCGCAGGGCTCCTAATTTTGGATTAAGGGTCAAAAGAGAACCTAACATAACCTATTTAGTTACTTCAATTTCAGTCGCACCTAACCTAACCCTTATTATAGACACTCGAAAGCAAAGGAATGATGCACTTTGACATTAGCTGTCAATATCATCCATCCAAGATGGCGAGTTGCGTTTCGTTTCACGTTTTTGTCATAAAACCTAAAATTATATTTTGAAAACTGTACCTACTAAAGCATAAAAATTACGTTCCGTTTTGCATAATTGCCAAAGTATTTAAGAATTTTTGGAAATTGTTTAAAAATATTTAGACGCAACTCCGGCAACCAAAATTACTTTGAGGGGACTAAAACTAACTCCCTTAAGCCCCCTACACCACCAATACCCTCAAATTCAGGCGACTCGTTTTAAAATCCAACCCAAAATACTTATTATATTTGTAGTCTTTTTAATCATTCTAAAAATCATTAATGTACATCAAATTTTACTTTATTAGCTCATTTCTGTATAAAAATATTAAAAAAACCGTCTTCTGTAAAATTTAGTTTTTGTCGGTTGCGCTAAAATGGCGGGAAAGGCTCGATATTAGGTACTTACAATGACTTACCACATAACGACGCATATTGATTTTGCTAGGATTACCAAAACTACGTAGGTAGTTCGGTTCCTTTCTAAACTAGATGTAATTTCCAAGTTATTTTGGCCAACGTACATAGTTCATAAAAACACCACTAGATAGAGTCAGCAAACTATAAATTTATCGCTGTTAGGCGATAGCTAGAAATTTCCTTTTATTATTTGGCAAATTTTTGAGATTTTCCAATTTGACCTTAGATTTGGGGGGGGGGGTCATGTCCCCTGTGACCCCCCCCCCCCCCCTTCGGACCGCGCTTGGATATAAGTTAATAAAGTTTGATGCACAAATACATTAGAAGAGTCTTTAATATAGAGTATAGTTAGAATCGTTATTCCTCAGGAAGGATTCACTTAACTAAGTAAAACAGTGCAACTCATTTAAAATTACAAGTTGCTAACAAGCCTTCAGATAATAGTACAATTTATTGCCATACATTGTGACTATTACCACAGTCAAAATAAAATGAAATATCAGTGATTAGAATGGTGGCCTTGACCAATAATCTTTTGTTCGTGTCATCTCCAGCGGAAATAAAAATCTGCCCTCTGAGTAAAGGGTATTACAATATAATGGCTGTTTTCTTAGGCTGGGGGCTTTCACTGATAATAATGCACAAGTAAACGTGGAAAACTGTTTTTTTTTATCACAATACCTATGAAATTTATTCTGGTTTTGATTGTATTTCACGTTGAAATGGGAAGCTTTTGTGACGATATTCTCAATGGCTTCAATTATTAGGTACGTCATTGTTCTAGGCACATTATATTTAGGTAATAGGATGGTTCCAGTAGAATTAGGCGCGATATCTGCGAACATAATTTACCTATTCTATTATAATTAAATAACGTAGATGTCTAGCGGACGGATCAATTAATCTACCTCCAAGTAATGACGTTCAAATGTGCAGTTTTATGTTCCGGTTTGAATAGTACTGTACCTAGTGAAATGAATGGGCGTTAGAAGATTTAATATCGTACGTGGCAATGTAGGCAGCGGCTTGATTGTGTCTCCAACAGTTGTCCGTAAGTTCGTCTGCTACCTAACTGCCATATTTTTTTTCCGTGACTATTATCAGTAATACCTTAAAGATGCTGGTAAAAAAAAGATAATATTTCATTGAATTAAACTACAGTTTACGGACTTTATCGCGTTATATTGGTTTCGCTGAGTTATTATATTTAAACCGTATGATCTAGAAACTACAATGTGTAACTTTCGCGTAAACCCAAGAAGATATTATAATATAAAACACTTTTAAACACAAAATCTTAACAACGAAAAACATTAACTTGGTAACTATGAAGACGGCTTTGCCCGGGGGTATGAAATATACCTTTTCTGTACCTCTGACAATGTGTAATCAAAATTTCATGCTGATCGGTTGAGTGGCTAAGGCGTGAAAGCAAAATAAGTAAATGCCCTTTCCTATTTACAATATTCATAAGGATTTATCTTACTTTCATAAACTTGTTAAAGTTTCACAGAAGGTGAATCTTAATATACATATATTGATATATTTTGTATGGCATAACCAAGGTAATGATGGAATATTGTGTTTGCAGTAGATATCTTCTTTTAAAGACCAGCCAATCTATTGTTCTTAACATAACAAAAAAAAATTGTTCTCAATAATCGAGATATAACTTAAGTAAGTAAATACTCCACTTAGCACGAGTATAGCATTGGAATATTTGTGGGCTACAACCTGTGTTTATGTAGGTATATAAATGTCACTGTGTTATCAACTTTCGTCTATTGAAACATAACAAACACATTTATCTTCGACATATGTATGGTTAGAGGTATATCAAATAAAGCACATTTACCAAATATACATATATTATATAATATCACTTTTATTTAACATACACTGAGTCCACAAACCGAATATAAATAAAGGGCAAGTGCTATTTCATTGAAACCGCTTCAGCTTAAAAGTATTGGATCAAGAGCAGACAAAACAATATACACACATCAACAAAGTCTAGGGATATCTTAATCCTAAATTATTTACGAGTTTATAGTTTAGAACCTTGTTAGTTTCCACAAAAAGTTTATATACAGATTAAAACCTCTTTTATTCTATTTTCAAAATTTGAACATGGAAAGAAAAAAAACAAAATAATAAACAAAATATGGCGGCAAATTTGCTAGTAATTCGATACATTAAAGAAAGTTAAAACTGTTTTATTATAATTATTAATGAAAAGGGTTTTTAATTGTTTTTCTTTTTTAATTTAACGTGACGTACGAACTTTAAAAGTCATGTCACGTCGTCATTTGAGTCGAGATGAAATGTTACGAGCCGTGGGCATGTTAGAAAATGGTGCAATTCAACGCGTCGTTGCTGAGGCCCTACATACCAGTCAAAATGTGATATCAAGGTTGTGGTCACGTTATCGCAGTACTGGAGATGTGGCCGAACAGCATACAGGTAGATATCGTGTTACTACGCAGAGACAGGATCGATTTCTCCAAATGACCGCCAGAAGACAACCCAATATCACAGCGCTGCAACTAGTGCAAAGGCTCCAGGAGGACCACCAGCTGCTGGTAAGCGAACAAACCGTGTGAAGAAGGTTACATGAAGTTGATCTTCATGCTCGAAGACCATTGCGTGTTCCAGCATTGCGACGTGGCAATCGCGGTCGGCGGCTTTCGTGGGCTCGGGAGCATTTACCATGGAGTGACGAACAATGGTCTTTGGTGCTGTTCACCGATGAGTCCCGGTTTGGGTTTCACCCGGATTCACGAAGAACACGCGTTTGGAGAGCTCCAGGGAGAGTTAGCCGTCTACGGCACCCTCAGGAGGTCCACCCATACCAAGGCGGGACAATCATGGTGTGGGCAGGAATTCGTCTTGGCGGACGAACCCAACTCGTTTGGATCCAAGGCAGCATGACTGCACAAAAATACCACGAGGAGGTAGTAGAGCCCGTTATTGTCCCACACAGAACTCAAATAGGCCATGAATTTCTACTCATGCACGATAATGCTCCTTGCCATACGTCGCGGCTGGTATCGTCCGCTCTCCGAGAGAACGATATTCAAGTTTTGGATTGGCCTGCACAGTCGCCCGACTTAAATCCTATCGAGCATGCCTGGGACATGTTACAACGAAAAGCTTTGAGAGATTTTCCACCAAATTTGACGACTGAACAACAACTTTACGAACACTTGCAAAGGACATGGGACCTCATACCGCAGCAAGACATTGACAATTTAATTTTAAGTATTAACAATCGATGTCGATGTGTAATCAATGTAAGAGGTGGCAACACTGATTATTAGTGATTAGATTTTACAAGATTTTTTCCATTTTTATTAAAATTAATAGTTTTTTAAGAAGAAATGTTTGTTGTTATCATACTAATTTTCCATGATGATTAAAAAAAATATTTTTTTTATTTAAAACAAAAAAAAACACGAAATGTTTTTTATTTTTATTAAAGACCTTAAAATAATCTATGATTCTTCTATTTACTGTATCAGAAAATTCTTCATAGATTTTTAGATATTTGATGAAATATAAAATATCCCTAGACTTTGTTGATGTGTGTACATACAAGTTGCCAGTTGTTTCCTTTTATCGGGAAGTATCAATACGACTCACAGCTGTACCCGAATTGTTCGGCATCTCAAGGAACGAGGAAAGCGCTAGGTCTTAGATGAATCTTGTTTCCTATTGAGCTATTTAATCTATACTATAATTACATGCCTTACTATTCATCAACGGAGCGCCTGAAATGCTGGAGCTATAAATGTAAGGTTTTAGCAGTTCATGTTTAAACGTTGTAAGCTATATGGCATTTACTAAGGAAGAGTTTGTGCAGATTAAGGCTTGTAACACTTAAAAATAAGGATTGAACTGTTACATTGAGTTTACTTTTAAAGTGAGAAGCTCGAAGCTTCATGTCCTTGCTCCTGGTTAAAAATAAGTATACCTTAGAGTTAAAATTGGGTTCTTAAATATTATTTTGTTTGTTATAAATTGGCATCTGCACTTTGAATAAATAGTGTGTTGTGGGCGACTTTACAGACAATTAATCAACAAAAATGAAACAAACTTAACATAACTTCACGCCTTTATCCCCGAAAGGGTAGGCAGAGGTGAAAATTATACACTCACACTTCGTCAGTTATGTTTCGGTCCCAATGTAATAGGGAGCGAGCCTATTGCCACCTACCAGGCACTTTATAAAGCGAGCGATAATTAAGATTTTTAGTACACAGGTAACTTTGAAAAGTCAGAGATGTGTGCTGAGTGTAACTGGACATCGAACCCGAAACCAACGTCTCGGCAGTCCGTTACGTACACCACTGGGCTACAGCCGCTTATTTGAGATGAAACAACACATTTAGAAATAAATGTTAGAGCTGATCAGCATATTAAAAAATCCTTTGGCAGTTAGTGGTGGCAAGGAAGGAGTTGAAAGTTTCTTTGAGAATGTTGAAGTAAGAAAGAAGCATGAAGTTTAATATTAAAGCTTGTATAAAGCCGCCTTTGTGCTCTATTCCCCTACTCTTTTGCTTTACAAAACCATATTACGTATCTATTAACACCTTTATTTAACTTTATTCATTTTCATAACAATCTAAGTACATAATATTATTTCAATACCACTATATACCTATTTAATTAAACATAAATGTTAAAATATTATCCTACGAAATATGTATATACAAAATAAATAAAACGAAAAAAGAAAATAATTTAGAGGGCGTCATAAAAGTCCTCCACATCGCCGTCGACTGGGAGCGTGCCCAGAACGCTGGCAGCATTGCCACGTTGTATGGCAATGCTAAATTTTTGGGCCAAGTACAATCCAGCCTTCTGGTCACACGAGGCGTCGACCAGTCTCTTTGCGAGATCTTTAAAAAGAGATCTTGCACTTGGACCCCATGGCCCCAACGTTTCGACCCCAAACGGCTCAAATACATAATCCCCTACTAGGTTTGCGTATTTGCGCCTTTTGAAGGTCTCCGCTGTAGCAGCAGCAGCGCCCGCACAACCAGCTGTGCCAGGAAGATGAGATGGCGCGAGGGTATCGACACACGTTGCGTCCCACACCAAAGGCCTACCCAACTTCCATGGCAGTAAAGTCTATTAACTATTTCTACTTATCAATAACATTTTGGTCCGATTATCTTGTGGGATTGAGGGAAGCTAATGTATGCGGGTGTCTCATGATTAGTCTGAGTAGAAAAGATCAAGAGAAAATGAGCATAAAAGAAAGATTGATTTGGTGCAGTCGGTTGGGAGTTATACGCGTACAAACATTTTGGTCATTAATTTTTAGTTATACGAAGATTAAATATAAAATTCTTCCGTTAGTGACTGACTGACAGATAATACAGAGCCAAAACTATTGCGCACACACACACACACACACACACACTGCATCCTACCTCATCCCCACTAGTAACAAATGAAAATAGTTAATGTGCATAATCATATTTACTAACATCAAAGAAATTATGTTCATGTCTATGAAGTAAAATTATTTCTGCAAGATGACGCAACCCTGAAACATATTGTTTCGATAAAATAAACAAAGAATACAGATGACAACAGTAGGAGCAAATATACAGGGGAATTTTTATTCATTCGGTCATCCACTTGAGTTCACAAGAATACAGTGGCATTACCTTTTGATAAAATAACTTCTAAGTAAGAGTCTTGATATTTTATCTCAGTTGCCATATTGAGGCTATATTTTAACAGAACATTTATAAAAACAAAACATTCTATTTGTCTGTTTGTATTGAACGGTTGTTCATTTTATTTTACAACAGTTTTATTATTCACTCGCTTTTATCTTAATATATAAAATCCTTGCGTTACTGACTGACTGACAGACACGCTACAGCCGAAACTATTGGGCGCAGGAAGCTGAAATTTGCCACGTAGGGGTCCACTAAGAAGGGATTTCTCGACATTCCCACGGGATCGGCCAAAACGGGTACCTAAATTAAAAAAAAATGCAGGCGTAGCTGCTGGCGTCCTCTAGTATTTTTATAAAGTACTGTAATTATCTAGTTCGCCTTCCTCTACAATATACTTACATACGAATTATAATTACCAGCGCCAACAAAGAAAAAAATATGGAAAGGGAAACCGATATCGGATAACACACGTGAAGATAGGATTCGGTTACCGTTATTACACCGAAACCAATATAGGTTTGATCTTTACTAGATTACGGGTACATATACATGCATGCCCATCGCTTCAGAACGGTATCTCGATCTATATGTTAATATAATATTATCATGTAGGACATAGGTGCTGAGGTCACACGGTAATAATACAAGTCCAGTAGGCATTATCAACCTATACGCATTTGCATTTTTATGAAAGTATTTTAAGTATCGGAAATTCTTGAGATGAGTTTCATATTATATTTGGGATATGCAATATTTCGGCAATGCGTCATTCACCTTCGTTTCTGTTTATTAGGGTTTTGGAATTTTCGATATATTTTATGAGAATGATAACGTTATTTTGCTCAAATGTATTGACAATTAATTCTGATTTGTCATTAAATTCGGTTCTATAAATTCGTATACGCGTCCAATCTTATTGCATTATATGTATTTATGTGTTTTACAAAAGCGTTAGTAACTAGATTGTCAAAACTTCAGCAATTTAGCTAACAATAATGGGTCAGAAGTACTTGATCAGTGTTCTTTGTAATAACATGATTTGGGAATTTGTTATTTGCTTAGTAGCTTGTTTGTTTGTAAAGGAACTAGAACATGCGAATATCTAGAGCGCAGATACTTTAGATGCTATTCCTAAGGCCAAGAAATCTAGGAAACTATCAGAAATAGTTTCAGTGGGTTTTCGTTTGCTTGACGTAAGAGAACATGATCATACCTATCACAAGACAGTTTACGTCGTCGCCTCCAGGTTTATGTCATCAATAAGTCGTCGAATAACAAAGCTATGTTTATCGAGTTGTGCTAACGATGTGGAGGCATTACTATCTTTTACAACGATGCCATTTTTCTTGTTACTTACTTTCTTATTGCCTTGACTTTCTTAGAATGGCTAGAAAAAGAACTGGAGTTATCACTGCATAAGCCTGTAGTAACTTATTTTTGTAGTATTTTGAATGATATTTTACTCGGCTTTGATTTTATGAGTTTGTTTTTTGTTCTCGTTGATTCTGTAGGAGTTTGTAAATTTTAATCACTCCACGGCTGTTTATAGGCTATTCTAATATGCCTCATTTACTGAATCCTAATGATTTATTTTGAAACTAATTAATATATATTACCGTGTTTGTATTAACTTTACTAGAAGAAAATTGAATTTTACAGTTTCTTTAATAATATTTTTCCTGTTCAATCATTGGGTATCATTTGACATTTAATCTGCTTACCGATATACTGTTGTACATACAAACGTGGAACATAATACTGGTAAAACTGTTCGAAAAGATAATTTACATATGCATGATTGAAGAATATAATTACGTACCTCTGAGCACGTGATTATAATAATTGTATTCACTATGAATGCAGTTGTCGCCTGAATTAGACACTTCTACGTCGAGTTTCAGTACATTTCGCTTTATTTGTAAGGTCGTTATTTAGAATACAACGTTGTATTCTGCCATAACCAGTCCAGATTCTGATCACGTTAGTAAATTGTAGGTAATCCTATTTGGTATTCGCGCTGAAATGTACAAGAGATAGACAAAATAGCTCTAACATTATATCGGGCATCAGTACGGTACTAAAGTACAGATTGCCAACTTTAGTGTACTCTACACTTTTTTTGCTCATTTCAATTGCTCACTTGTGGGGCTTTGTTCCTACTGTCTGTTATTCATATACTAGCTATGTATATGTACGTTTCGAGGCCACCAAACTTTCCTACACTAACACAATAAACTTGACGTATGATTTTCAGTACGTCGCTCGAACATTTAGGTACTTCATTGTAACACGTTTATAACTTTCAAACTGCTATGTATGTCAATTATTATGGTTGATTTAGGTCGTTTGTGTATTGATTGCTTCAGGTCAAAGTTTGCCATACCAACCGTCTACTAATAGCTGACTAATAGTGTCTGCCTTATGAATATATTTTGAACTTAATGTGATGATTTAGTCAGCGATTCTTTTTATATATATTTTTAAGTTATACGTATACTTTTATGATTATTAATTTAATTTAAATTTGTCTCACCTTTTTTTCAGGTAATTGCAAGCATTACGATTAGATAAGAGGAATCTGATGGGAGTGAATGAAGCAAGAGAGTTATGTCAGGATCGTTGCAAATGGCGTTCCGTAGTCTCTGCCTACCCCTCCGGGAAACAAGCGTGAGTCTATGTATGTACGTACGATTAGTCAATGACCGTTGGTAGTTGATCAGTCATGCCCCAAGTGTCATCTGATAGTTTTGCATAGCATTGATAGAATCTTATCGTACCGTGTTTGTACTAGCCCTTGAAAGAAATGTATGTATATATGACGTTAAAAGCAAGTGAAAAGAACCTTAGATTATATTATACTTATAAGAAATTCGTTTAACATATAATGTAGACTAAAATTTATAAGAAAAATAATAATATCCCCCCACCCTCTTTGTTGGGTGAATTTGTAGTGGCGGAGAACCTACATACTTATGAATGTAGTTATATAATTCATCCTTGTCATCGGTGCTGACAACCTGTGGCAGACTAGTATCAATAATCGTCTCACACGACCTGCTTGTAGAATGTTTAGTATAAGTGTCAGATAAAAAAATAGAAAGCACATTTTAATATTCGACTTACAATAAGTTATCGCGTGTATTCAGTCTATTGTTTGTATGGTTGTTTGTCATTTGTCCAAACAGGCAGTTTCTGTAATAAAAAGTGGCCTTTTTTCATCCTACATGAAAAGAAATCAAGATATAGGTATCATACAAAAAAAGTACAACATACAATTTTAACAAGTTTCCTGTGCGAAAAAAGAACACATTTAATATTTACTTAAATACAGAGAGCCTTACTTTTTTGCAGCAGCGCGGAACCCGGGCATGGCTATCATAAATTTAACATTGCGCTTGAAATATTATGTGACATAAATGATATGGACAAAAAAAGATGAGGGAAAGTTTACGACATGCTTTATAAGGGTCGTAAAATTCGAGCACAATATTAATAAAACATTATATCGGGCATCAGTACGGTACTAAAGTACAGATTGCCAACTTTAGTGTACTCTACACTTATTGCTCACTTGTGGGGCTTTGTTCCTACTGTCTGTTATTCATATACTAGCTATGTATATGTACGTTTCGAGGCCACCAAACTTTCCTACACTTACACAATAAACTTGACGTATGATTTTCAGTACGTCGCTCGAACATTTAGGTATATGTAATTGTAACACGTTTATAACTTTCAAACTGCTATGTAAGTCAATTATTATGGTTGATTTAGGCCGTTTATGTATTAATTGCCTCAGGTCAAAGTTTGCCATACCAACCGTCTACTAATATCTGACTAATAGTGTCTGCCTTATGAATATATTTTGAACTTAATGTGATGATTTAGTCAGCGATTCTTTTATTATATATTTTTAAGTTATACGTATACTTTTATGATTATTAATTTAATTTAAATTTGTCTCACCTTTTTTTCAGGTAATTGCAAACATTACGATTAGATAAGAGGAATCTGATGGGAGTGAATGAAGCAAGAGAGTTATGTCAGGATCGTTGCAAATGGCGTTCCGTAGTCTCTGCCTACCCCTCCGGGAAACAAGCGTGAGTCTATGTATGTACGTACGATTAGTCAATGACCGTTGATAGTTGATCAGTCATGCCCTAAGTGTCATCTGATAGTTTTGCATAGCATTGATAGAATCTTCTCGTACCGTGTTTGTACTAGCCCTTAAAAGAAATATCTGTACATATGACGTCAAAAGCAAGTGAAAAGAACCTTAGATTATATTATACTTATAAGAAATTCGTTTAACATATAATGTAGACTAAAATTTATTAGAAAAATAATAATATCCCTCTTTGTTGGGTGAATTTGTAGTGGCGGAGAACCTACTTATGAATGTAGTTATGTAATTCATCCTTGTCATCCGTGCTGACAACCTGTGGCAGACTAGTATCATCAATCGTCTCACACCACCTGCTTGAAAAATGTTAAGTATAAGTGTCAGATAAAAGAATAGAAAGCACATTTTAATATTCGACTTACAATAAGTTATCGCATGTATTCAGTCTATTGTTTGTTTGTTTGTTTGTTTGTCATTTGTCCAAACAGGCAGTTCCTGTAATAAAAAATGGCCTTTTTTAATCCTACATGAAAAGAAATCAAGATATAGGTATCATACAAAAAAGTACAACATACAATTTTAATAAGTTTCCTGTGCGAAAAAAGAATACATTTAATATTTACTTAATTTCAGAAAGCCTTACTTTTTTAGTAGCAGTGCCGAACCCGGGCATTAGCTATATCATAAATTTAGCATTGTGCTTGAAATATTATGTGACATAAATGATATGTATAAATAAAGATGAGGGTAAGTTTACGACATGCTTTATAATGGTCGTAAAATTCGAGCACAATATTAATAAAATCTTTACCTTTATTAAGATTACTAGTACCTTGCACATACCTTCATTCACAACGTTGATTAGCAAAGATACTTTAAAGACGTCGCATAGGGACAGCTTAGTGGAAAGAGCTATAGACTATATTGCTACGCAGAGGGTCTCGGGTTCAAATCCACAGCGCACACCACTGACATTGTCAAGTATAGCTTGCTTAACGCCGAAGAAAACATTGTGAGGAGACTTGTATATCTGAGAAATTTCTTGTTCGCAAAACACATGTAAAGTTTGCGAAACCCCACTTTGACAGCGTGATAGAGTATATAACTTAAACTTTCTCACTGTAAGGATTGGTCCATGCCCAGCGGTGGGATTGTTTATAGATAGGGCTATATTATACTTTCTTACATTATTATATACCTAAAGATAAAACTTACAGGCGAACCTGGAATCAAAAGGTTTGAAATAACATTGGCTTATGAAATCATATAATTACGTCGTTTTGGTTATGTAAAGTAATAGTGTAACTTTGATCAGACAGGAATATTGTCTGTCATAATATAAATAGATATTTTCTTTTGTACGGATGAATCAATTAATATCTTGTATTAAATTTTATACATATCTAAACAAAGTAAGATATTTTAAAGGGCAATACGTTTTGAGTCACAATTCAACGGTTACGTGACATTATAAACACTATTTTAACAACATATTGCTTTTATAAAAATCCTTATCTTGACATATTTTTCTACCGAAGCGACCTTTTTAAATACAATTGTTGTTTTACCATCGTACAAATAAGCAAGCCTTATATCACCTATCAATTTCTAATGATCTAAATCATAATAACAAACGATTGAAAGTAATATGTGTGTACGGTAATACATAAACATTATATTACAAAGATATGAAAAAAATAATAAACATGATTTTCTTTTCTCAAACGTACGACTGATATTATATCTGTTCATAGAATATTTGATTACGAATACCGTGGTGGTTTTGACTTCATATATTGGAATCGTCGTTTATTATTGCTCCTGTTATGTTTTGCTTACTGTCCATAAATTTTGTATCTATAATAATATCATGCGAAAGTATGATTGTTTGTTTATTTGTTTGTTGTTCCTTCACGTTGCTACCGAGCGATGTTATGGTAAGATTTTTGTGTGTGGAGATAGCTAGGAGTCTCGAAATTACATAGGGTAATTTTGCCCGTTATGCAATGACCGACTCCCACGCGGGCCACGCCGCGGACGAAGTTGTAGTAAATCATACAACAAAGGATGAAACACTTATTGGTTTTATGACTAAGGACGCATTTTCTATAGTACCATCCAGCATTTCGAAAACTGTAACAACTGCGTAACTTATGTAGCACCGGTGGCTATAGAAAAGAATTACAATTAAATTTACTAAAATACAGGTTTGATTAAAATATAGGCAAAATAATAAATTAGGTAGCTAGAAAGTTATTATAATAAATTAGTAGCTAGGGGTGCATAGGGTTCCAAACTAACCTCACCTGCAAGTGGTGCACCTGCCGATCAACGGACGAGGCTCTGGCAAACAAAATATCGCGATAAGCGGCAATAGGCTCGCCACCTATTAGGTACGTGGGATCAAAACACTGGCGAAAAGTGGGCGTTTAATATGCCTCTGCCTACCCCTTCAGGGAAACAGGCGTGAGTCTATGTATGTATGTATATAGGTAGCTAGAAAATTAGGGCACAAAAACTTAAGTAGGTCGCTTTACTAATATTAGCTCTAGAATTTAAATGTAAGTGTACCTTCTTACTTATCCTGCCACGAAATAGATCAACTTTTCATTAAAAAAATAAGAGAATCTTTCAGGTTTTCTAAAGTTGATTAAATTTAAAAGCTTGAGGAAATTAATTTCTTAGAAGTAAACTTTTATGGCCTTTTTGTTTTAAGACTATTTGCTCGAAATTATATTTACACTTTGTAAAGTTTCGGTTGTTGAACTGTTATGACAAAGAGGTACTTTCTTTTTGTATAGAGTTATAATCCAGTAACAGTTAGTATAAGTATAAAAATAAACCCGTCTTACACTCAATATTTGTATGTATCATTCACGCTCAAGCAAGACACATACTGAATCGCAATATCTACACTGAGTTCGTAAGAATTAGAAAAACGTTTAATTTGTGTGAATAAAATGTCATGCCACCAAAGTTTTTATCACAAAGTTGTCACCAAAATTGCCCTAGGCCACTTATATAAAACAGCACAAATTACAAATACCTACCTACAGTTTCAAGGACTGGAAAATAATGATTACCTGAGTTTTACATTAAAGGGTAATGTTATTTTATAATGTGTGTGGAAACGTGGATTAGCACAGGTAATATTCCTGTCCATAAAACATAAAAATGGAGAGATTTCTAGAAAAATGGTTTTATAGACACTTTATCTTTGAAAGTGCTTAAGTTTTCTACGTCTTGTTTGCCTCCATTCGACGTTGTGCCGGTCACGAGTAGATTATTATAGTTTTTGCGATCGCAGAACCACTTTTTTATTGTCAGTCTGCGATGTAATCCATGATGTATGGAATTAGTTTGGTTTGTCTTTCGATTGGCATCAATTATAGCTTATATAGGTTACGGATATATTTGATGTACGTTTTTTTTGTTAGCATGCTGTTTTTACGTGGAATCAGGTGTTTTATCAGCCTCAATACATTTTAGTTTACGTAGAATCGTAGACTTACTGTTATTGTTTTTGATTGACCACATCCAATTTCCTGGCCAAACTAGTTTTTCCAACTTTTTACACCAAACATGCTCGGCTTTTGTAGGTGCCTAGTGGAAAGAAAAACACGTGACCAAGCAGAATGTTCGTATATATGTTAAAAAATTGGTACGCGGCTTTACTCTTGTGAATGTCAAATATCGCGATATATGGCAGCCTATGTGTTGTTGATATATAAGCTGTATTACTGCAAGGTTACACTAAAACTAAATTAGTAGATTTTGTGTGAAAGTGTAATAAACATACATACTTTCTACTATCCTCCTCATAAACTTTAGGACTTAAAATATAATTAAGATAGTAGAGAGCATGTAGAAAAACTTGCTTCGGGGAGATTTAAAATAATAGTATTTTATTTAAAGATAAAACAATAAGAAGTTCACTGATTATTTTAAGTTCAGTACGTTATGTTAATCTACTTTAACAAAGCAAATGAGAAACCTTAATAAGTATGCGCACTTTAATTTAATACTCCGCCTGTGCACGCAAATATTTTTGGTCGGTACCTAAGTTATAATTCTACTTGAAATTACTCTTTTCAACTTAATCTTGTGTACACACAGTTAAGCCTGCGTTTAAATTCAAAGTAAATTAATTCTTTTATTAATATATCTATCTTCTAGAGACATTAGAATAGCAGTAATAGTATCGTTTTAATTTAAGATTTTTTGCATAAATGAGGGCAACGTGCGTATAACAATACAATTTATTTTATGAGAAATCTGAATAGGTAATTTTATGAATATTCGAATATTCACAATTCTGCATTTTCAAACTAGTCTCTATAAACGAGTATATAAGTAAGTATAGTATCGAATTAATTTAATTATATTTATATTTTATAAAAACCTATAAATATATACACTAAATTATATTGTTTCACCGATGTTATTTATATTAATATAATAATGAAAATAGAGAGTAAATAATTACATTTTCTCTCCTTTTTTCTAGTCGATTAGGTACATAGTATTTCAACATTTGTTAAAGTTGAATTTTAAACCAGAGCCCGGTATGTGGTCCGTATTTCCAGTATACCTAGAATGTACCGGTATATACCTAGATATATAACAGTGGCGCTTGCAACAGTGTTGAAATATCGGCACACCAATAAGATATTTAAAAGAAAAGTAAACCTGAAACCATGTGTAAACGACATAAGCATGAAATTAACAAGTCGTTTAATTAAGTACCTATTACAATAATACTTATTTCACTCAGTTTAAGTAATAAAGATACTAGACCATACATCTAAGTTAAATATATGTGCCGATAAAAACATTTTACCTACTTACTCGAACTAGTTACAGACTTTTTATCGCGCGAACTTTTGGTTGTCGGAGACGTAATATTTCAAGCGAGGGTTACATATGATATGCCTGCTGGGACTACGGAATAGGCCTAACAAGCCACGTTCTAAAAGCGTAGAGAGAACAACCTTTTCTTAAACCATTTTGGTAAATTTTTGAATAACCTCTCTGGGTAAGGTCAGATTTTTGCATAATGCGTAGAATTCTATAGTTTTCATCCTTGTGTTTCTTTTTGCCTGCTTTTGATTATAGTTATGGCTGCATCACTGCGTAAAATGTAGTGAGTTCGACTTCCACAATAGCATCACTTTGTGTAATCCACAAGTTTCTTGTTTCGTGTCTGGTCATTCCTTATGTCTATTGGTTCATCATCATCCCAGCGCTATACCGGTTGCATTCTAAGGCCCTCGCCTTGGAGCCCGGAGTCTTTGTGGCCCTTGGTTGTATGCGCAGACCGTAAAGGGGTGTAAGCTTGTGTATTCCGATAGGATTAAATTCTTGAGCGGGAATAGACTGTTTAGATAAGAAAATGTAGTTTTTAAAGCTATGGGTATTCTATAGAGTGCCAAAAATAATTAGATTAAATGATATTAAAATTTGAAAGTTGCACCGGTGCAAGAAAAGCTGAAAGGAAATCGTCTATCGTGGTATGGGCATGTGATGAGGAGGGATGAAAATCATGTGACTAGAAAGGTGATGAAGATAAGAGTTGAGGGATATGAGGCAAGAGGAAGACCAAAGAAAATATGGATGGATTGTGTGAAGGGTGACATGAATGAAAAGGGAGTGAATGATGAGATGACGTCTGATGGGAGAGAATGGAAGAGAAAGACATTCTGCGCCGACCCCAAGTAATATGGGAACAGGGCAGGCAGAAGAAGAAGAAGATATTAAAATTATTCATAACTCACTTTTATACTGTAACTTTATTTTGAAGCTGTAATAAAAGTATTTCGGCATGAAATCCAATAAAAATATCAAGGAAAATTTTCAGTATTACATTGAAAAAGCTTTTTAGTTATTAAAATATCGGATATTTTCCCAATAATGTTTTATAAAGGTAATCTGCAAAAATAAATAAATGATAGATTAATCAACTTGATTTATTTATGAATACTAAATTTCGGGATTATGAAATATCCAGATGAAGGGAAATGTTTGTATATAACTATTAGCAGGCACTCTAGAATATCAATTTGAAAATTGTATCTTTGACAATAGCAAATAGAGTCGGAGATGAAAAACTCGTAACTCACCCGGCTGTCATGTAGATTATTAATAGTCGTTATGAGGAGTCAGTACCTTTGAATATACTGACACTGTTCTAAGTCCTAGAGTATCGCTACCCCTTTGGATTGCAGGGATTAGACAACAGTCCCTCTGTGGAAAAGCTAGTTTCTGATTAGACTAAAGAGTGGACTTCGGGTACCAAGGCGAAGGTTTCGCGTGAAAGCATTATTCGGATGTTTGTAGAAGCTAAAGTAAGCCAAAGGCCGAAAGTCATACGAATAGTTCAGACTGAAGAGTACTGAAAAGTACTGCAGAGTTATCTCATAACCTGCGCCTGCCATAGGAGAAGAAAAATACAGCTGCCTGTCATAATGTTTGGTAATTTAATGATGTTAGACGACGATTTACCAGGTGTACCTTGTAAGTTCAGTAGGTACCTCTGTGTAAATCATAAAACAAAAACCGAATTTTGACCCAGTACCTATAGGTGTGACGTGATCGACTTCGAAGTGATTGTGTGTAGGGCAAATGATACGCATAGGTACATATACGTGGAAAACCACACGTTTCCCACAAGTATAAACAAAAAACAAATACAGCAAGCATATACACATAACAAATCAACAACTTCGCATAATTATTAGAATGGAAGGACCGATGTAATGTGAGCTTGTGTACGTAAAACTCAATAACAAATGGACAGTGAAACCCTACTTGGATTCACCCGGGCAACCGTAACTGAACACATTCAACTTTTAAGACATTGCCGCAAACGTAAATGAATATGAGAATTTTTCTTCTTTGTAAATATATTTCTATCATTAAACACAGCTGTGTCTGCTGAAAAAATAATCTATGATTAACTAACAATAAAGTTAAAACGATACAGATAGCAGAAAACAAATACAAAGCTATCTACTATTTCGTTTGAATCTAGATCGGCTGCGATAGATCGACACATTTCTGAGAATGGTTAATCTAGTTATTGTCCTAAATATTTTTTTTTACTTCACAATATAAAATATATAATTTAGTTAATGTTGAACAAAATCCTTCGAAAATACAACAAAATAATTACGCTCTACTTAGGTATAACACAAACAATACATAAAGATGTGTAAAAATGAGTCGCTTGTACAGACGGTGCACGGTGTAGCAAAAAGAGGGCAATATACATATAAACACAGAAACATGTATATTCGTATGTGTGTCAAACGATGTTGCTGAGATAAAGAGCCGGATGTGGAGCCGCGGAACCTCGGCGCACTTATCTGAAAAACTCTTAGGCAGAATCACTACGACCCTTGCCTCTGACAACGGAATTATAGTACTCTGCCAAGTTCATGTATACAACAGTAGAGTGTGTTTCTGAGTATTGTAATGAGCATGTTGGAAATGTGAACGTTGGCAGCTCTGAACTTAAGGGAATATCTACTAACCTGCGGTTTCGTACATGAGGCTTGAGGAAAATTTGGGAATCTAGGAAGGATTTAGAGAATTTAGATTTATTTAAATTTGCAACAATTTCCCAATAAAATTGACTATTTTTATACTGCTTAAAATATTTTTGCACATATTTACGAGTACATGCAATATCCTCGGAGTAGAATGTAATTTCACATAGTAAATATACATAACTGAGTAAAAGCTGAAGGGGTATAATGTATCTACTTAAGCTTATTAGACCAAAGCGCCGAGACGAGTCAGATACAATCCAATTCAAAATTCACTTCGATTATTTCAATATTGAATGGCTCTTTCTAAAGAGAAAGAAATAATACAAATAGTGGATAAAAAAAAAAAATATAATATTGATTTCATGCAAAGCATCTGAGTGACATAATTGTTTGACTAAAATTGAAAATGACTTCTATTGGTCTTTATGTTTTGGCGACGAACAGTTGTGGACACGCAGCACTGTTACATAAATTTTAGCATCAGCAGCTGTACAAATCGCGAAACTTTAAAAGTATGCATCTAAAATAATCGTTTCACGCCAATGTCTATGCACTACGTTTTGTAAAAAAATAGTCTCTTCGTAAAAAATATATTTATTTATTTACCTATGGATAGCGGTGCAGCAATTAAAAAGTTATTATTTCCAAATAATTAAAACAGCGAACATCCAGACTACAACAATTAGTGAATCAGGCATTTGTGATTTGTGCTGAGCGGAAATCGATTTCTTGACACTCCACGCATTGACAGCGGTGAAATAAACACAATCCTTTATAAGGCCGAGGGAACTAGGGTAGTTACAAATTTGAACTAAGCGGATTTTGTAAGCCAATATGTTATGAATGCCTTATGTATTTTTTTCTTCGTGAAAATCGACGAGAAAATTTTGGGAAATTTGGTGGCAATATAGCTGCCACTGCCTGTAAAAGACTATAAAAATAAAATAAGATTTATTCTTAATGCAACTTTTTATTTCTGTTTGTCCTCCGAAATGTCGGGGGTCGTCGGGTAAGCTAAATAACTCGTCCAGTGCATTTTCTTTGTCATCATCAAACAATATTTTCGGCATTTTCACCTGCGGTAAACACTGTTATATTATTATCTACACGGGCAGTGGCAGATATATTGCCACCAGTTAATACAAAATTGTATCAAAATAATAAACGTAATTTTACAAAATACTGCTCGATCGTACAAGTTACAAACGTAATTATTGAAATAAATGCAAACTCTTACCAGTTTCTCACAAAATTTTATAGATTGAGCTAGATTTGTTACACGTTACACAAAATCACCGGTTTTTACCCTTCAAAGTTTGAAAAGTGTCAATTGAATTTGACAATTTCCACACAACAAAAAATATACGTTGACAGGAAATCTCAAGCTTGCTAGTAAGTAAAAAATAAACACCAGAAAGATAAAAAGATTCCCGAAAAAAAAAATCTAATATTGGTGGCAATATAGTGGCCACTGCCATAAAAAGGGTTCACTACAGAATAGTATATAGTCATCTAAGTTTCTATGAGCTTAAAGTCGACCACACCAGTATAGTTCCTTAGCGATTGCATACATATATCTAAAACTTATGTGTTGAACTTTTGGTGTATAAAATTATAACCTTTTTAAAACAAAAGCAACAAAGTCTCTGATATGCCTATAAAATATTAAACCAAATACAATATTATCTCTCGTATATAAATAAATAAAGAAACACATTATTTGATCAGGATCTGTTAGTATATCCTATTATCATCAATTTTATGTACACCCTCCTTTTCCTTCTGCGCAATTCAAAAGGATAATCGACCATTTGTGACCTCCGAATACAAGCGATCTTGATTTTTTTGTTGAACCTCCATTTAAATATCCATTGTCATGGAGAATGAATTTGCCCTGCGGCTTAAAGTATAGCTCTCTTTGTAAATGGGTCATTCTTTTAAAGCTTAAAAATGTATCTGGGTCTCAAACTATATGTTTTATGACTTAGCTTCATCATCATCATCATCAGCCTTTAACAGTCCACTGCTGGACTAGGCCTCTCCTTTGAAAAGAGGAATTGGCCTACTATACCACGCTGGCCAAACGGGTTGGTATAGGGTTTGTATCAAGTTTTCCTTCTCTTACAGTGCTGTTCTCTGCATAATATTCTCCCTCTGTCGGCTTTTACGACACCCATGGGATGATATGGGGTGGTGATAATCCGTATTCTTAATCCGTCACCACACGGACTTAGCTTATTAATGTTCTATTTTTATTTAAAGAAAATAACTCGATAACTACCGCTATACTGTCCGCGCAGATAGCGACGACAATATGTTTTTATTATATTTCTCTCAAGTATAGCTCATATCAGATGTGGTTACAAACAGTTAAACTCTGATTAAATTATAATATCACTGATCAGAAATAGACAGGTTGTACCTAATTGATTCCTTTCGCGCCCAGCATTTAGATTTAATATGAAAGTAATTGTTATAGTGAAACATAATATCATTTCGAAAGCCCGAAGTAGTGCAGAATGCATATCTGAACGACCAATTTTATTATCCTACGGTATGCAATTACTGCCGGTGTCTGGGTAAACCACACATTGATTTCAGTGGATCCATCGGCGTCAACTGGTGTTGTTGATCGGGATCGCGTGAGAACGGTGTTCTATCTAATACTTTCACGACTTTTGCAAAGATCCAAGGGGTAGTGTAATTCTGGATCACCAGATTGTCAAGTTTTGGTTCCCATACTTCAATATTTAAAACCTTAGAACTATCGCATATCCATAGGCCACTAGATAATAACTTTGAAAAACAAACAGAAATCCTCTTTAGTATTGTTGGTAATACAAATTCAATCTACTTTGAAATTATTTTCATTGATTTCAAATTACCCTCCTCTTGATTTCGCAACTCCAAGGCCTCCAATTAAGCAAATTAGATTTTTGTGTATTGCAATTTAGTGACATTCGTAAGCCGCTAACTACTAACCAAAAATTTTATTGGAGGACTGATATTGTAAGGCTCATCAAGACTGATTTTCTTTTTTCATACGTGAAAGGTTCCTAATTAGCGTCACAATGGCATTGTGAGCCTTCAGGAAGGTTTGGCTTACTATAACCACGTCTGTCTGCCACCAGGCTGTATCTCATAAACCGTGGTAGCTAGAAAGCTGAAATTTTCACAATTTATGTCCGTTATAACAACAAATATTAAAAATATTTAAAAAAATATTAAGGAGGGTTCCCATACAATATGTACTTTTTTAATTTTTTGCTCAATATTACTGACGGTAACAGGTAGAGGCTTAAAATTTTCACAGAATATTTAGTAAATATTAAGGTCACATCATAGAGAAATTATTTATTTAAGATTTAAGTAAATTGTGATAATTTATAGCACAGAGGAGTCATTATTAAAATGAAGTAAATAGCTAGGGGAGATAACATGATATATGTTCTATAACATTAAAATACATACAATGCCTTATACATTTTAGAGTGTATAGTTGTACTTTGACAACTTAGATAAAAGAACAACTGTTTAGCCTTCAAGATGTTAATAACTTACTGATTGACTCCGGTGACTGAAGTATTGATTTCAGTGGCCTGACTTTGAAGCGGATCATTGATAAAGTTCTGTTACGAACATTTCTGAATTAAACTTGGGTTAGATAACTCCTGTTAAAAAATTGCGCAGAATCTCATTATAGGTTCAGTTTGGAACAGAGCCTGTAATGAAATTCCAGATAATCTATTTTAGATGTGATCTTACATATCTTTATTTCTTTGGTATTAAGTGAGAATTGATTACACAAGCGTTTTCAGATGGACAGAACCGAAAACCGTTATCAGAATTTCAGTTTGAGCTAAGGAATTCTAAAAACGCATCTGTCTGCTATTGAGCGCAATAAAAGAGAATAGGATAGGACCTTATCAGCCGATCCTAAAATACCGGGCCATAGGTGGTATATTACACCTACGTCTAAATGTTCTGCAACTAGTCATCGAATGCGGCATCAACGGCGTGAGAGTCGGTTAAAGCGGTCGATTAGCGTTTGTCACTCTCCAGCCTCATAACTATCTCCACGCGCAAAAATCATACATATGACATCGCTTCTTTGAACGAAAACATTAGCCTTTGTCCTTTGAAAAAAAAAGGACAAACAAACGTACATACTTTAGCATTTATAAAATTAGTATGGGTATGGATATGACGTAGCCACATATACCAACACCTCTGTGCGTAATGAAAGACGCTCTCATAAAGCTACAAAAGACTGCAGCGCCGTAATGCGCTTTTATTAATCTGTGCCTCGCAAAAGAGTGGAGTGCATTTATTTCCACCCATGCGCCGCAAACACATACAATGCACAATGGGCTCATACGCCGTTGCCATCCATAAGCAGAGCAAAGATAAATACGGTGAAATTAACCGCCACCGCTGTAAACGATCGGTGTGTGGATGATTTGCATTTAAAGTGGTGTAATTTGGGTCAGCGGATACAAAACGCTGAATGTTTGCCATTCCGTCCTGGGCCTACCGAACTTTTGCTTTGATACTCTTTTTAAAGACGTAAGATTGGACCACTGTGGAATCGTGAGACGACTGAGCGTGATTATTGTTTGTGTTGCTGTACAAAGGCGTCAATTCCATACTTTTAAGAGTTTTTTTTTTAAATAACTGGCGCGCCAGGATTAAATCATATTTAGCTTAAAAAATCCAAGGACGTTTCGAAAGACGTTAGACGACCAATGCAACACGGTCGAATCGTCGGGTATTTATACCTTAAATTAAATATCGCGAGTAAGATCCGTTTCAATAAAAGTGTATAACGGCTATTCTTCTAGTTTACTTAATTTTGTAGCGTACTTTTAGTTATAAGTTTAACAAGTAGAGGCAGGCTCTACGGAATCTGCTACTGGCGCAACAGCTGTTGGTCACAAATCATATTTTTATCTCAAAGTTGATGTATACTAAGCGAATGTGAAGGTTAAGAGTTATTTTGATAAAAACCATTGAAACAGTTTTCAGTCGATTAACCGTCAGACAGCGCATAAAAAATCCCATTATGTTTGTGTATCACGGAACATAAAGTTTTGTTCTAAAACAGTTGTTTTCATACACGTGAGAGCACGATGTGGTCGTAAAACAAATTAGGAGAGTTAATTGTCCTAACTTGTTCTAACGAGCGGTATGTTTGCTATCTGTGCTAAATTTATTCAATTGAAAAGAGAAAGACCTTTAATTTTCTTAGCACACTGTACTTCAATACTGTAATTTATGTTAGAATGATTTACATCATTGTTGTTGTTCACAAATTTGATTGTGATTTATATTATATACTAGAGGATGCCCGCAGCTACGCACGATTTATTTTTGATTTAATCATTTCTGCCCGAGCCCGTGGCAATTTCAGGCAATCCCTTCTTAGTGCAGTCCTACGGTCCCAAGGAACATACTTACAAGCTCAATGTCAACTTCTTACACCTAATAGTTTTGGCTGTGGCTTGTCTGTCAGTTAGTAAGTAACGCAAGAATCCTCCTCCTCCCATACATCAAGGGCGTGACCGACAAAATTGGCTACATCTTGAAGCGAGCTTCTATCAAAACTTACTACAAGCCGCCAACGAAGATCAGTCAATTATTACCATCTGTCAAGTGTCAGTTACCCTTGCAAGAGGCCGGTGTCTACAAAATTGACTGTGAATGTGGGCTCTCATACATTGGACAAACCAAGAGAAGCATAGGCATTCGACTCAAAGAACATATAGCTGACATAAAACATAAACGATCAACAAAGTCTGCTGTGTGTGAACATGTGGAACAAGGACCCAAACACTACCTGCGATTTGATGAACCACAGATACTCGCAAAAGAACACCGTTTTCTTCCAAGGATGATACGAGAGGCTATTGAAATTAAAAAACACCCTAATTTCAATAGGGAAGATGGTTGGAATGTTCCTCCAGTTTGGGACCCTGTCATAAGGCTAATGAAACCCAAGAAGGACAAAGTCACCAGAAGACCTAAGGACACTGTGAGCTCATTCTGCGTAAATAGTAACACCAGTAGATGAAAAATGTTCGGGTACTTTGAGATAACTTATACATGCAAGAAAAAGACAATTATCACCTCAGTCTGCCGTGAACATGAATTCTGTAAAGAATTCGAAACGTCGGCTAGTAATAAATTAAAAATATAGTTTCTAGATCATTAGTTTCAAATGTAATAACTTAGTGAAACCAATACATCGCGATAAAATCCGTAAACTGTAGTTTAATTTCAATAACGCAAGAATTTTATATTTTCACCTTAACACCGTTCCGAAGATAATTGAAAGAGAACCTTATTGCAGTAAGCGACACGGCAATAAGATATGACTAGGTATTTCGACGATTACGACGGTAAAAATAGAATTACTTTACTTATTTTTCGTATAATATTAGTAGTATCCCATCAAAAAAATCGATATAATTTTGTAACTTCTGAAATGTAATTTTAATCAACGAAATGTAACTTTAGGCTTTTTAATTAACTTGTTGTTTGTGAACAATTGAATTGAAATCCGCACTTTAGTATTACGTTTATTATTGATCAAAACGCAAAACTGACACGAGATATAATTTTCTCCGAGGCCGCATCTTCAATCTTTAACAAAAATATTCGCAAAATCTAGGCCAGCATATTTCTTTACTTTGACTTTCCTGTTGATTTTCTGGCGCAGCCCTTACAAACAAAAGATCTCGTGACCAAATTGTCAAACCATTATTATTCCATAGGAAAAATTATAAGCTTTATTTGTTTTGTCAAAAAGTACGTTACTGATTTACATGTAAATTGAAACAATGGTCAATATTAGCTCAGTTGATATAATGCCAGTGCTGTCCTATGAGTATTGCTGATTCTTCTGATAATATCAGACGCCCGAAATTGGATTATTGTGGAATTGATTTTGGTATACATATGGAGGTATATCAATGGTATCATAGCGTACTTGACGAGATCGATGTAGGTCAACTCCTATGTAAACAAGTATATGTTTCAGTACGATAATTGACATATTAAATTAGCTTTACCTAAACGTGACTTCATACACTTTCTGCGTATTATGGTAATGGAAGTTATTATAATGCAGAGCGCGTTCATTTTCTTAATATATGAAATAGGGTGAGCACGTACAGTTGTTTACTAGTTTAGTAAATTATATTAAGATTTTGACATTTAATATTGCTATGTATATTGAGATAATAATTTTTATATCGTGAATTCTCGCGTTATATAGGACATAATTTATTCAACACTACGCAATATGGTAATAAGCTTGGATAAAATCATGGCTAAGAAGTATTTAAATGATATTTTTTTGTGCTTTTTCAATTAAAACGTGTTTTAATTACCATGTCGGTATCTCTCATTTCTCACAGAATCTTGTTATTGCATTGAATACATAATTTCACAGCATCATTAAAAAGACGTAAGTGGATGCTCCTGTTTCACCATATTTACTTTGGGAGGCTTACCATATGAACATCATTTACTGCTTGAGTATGATATCAATAGCTACTAAAAAAATTACTAGTAGATGTCTACAATGTGAAACAGTTGCAGCTCCTTACAAAAATAAAATGTACCACCATTATATTTGTTTGAAAAGAGTGGCCATGAGTTTTATTGCCCGTTCTTTCTCGTGGTTCTACCTATTGCATTGCGAACGTGGCAGTAAATGTAAATGTAGAGTCATTAAGTAATTAACTTAAATTTTGACGTTCATAAGCGTCACTTTGTGGCCTAGATGAATAAATGATTTTGATTTTGATTCAGCCAGATACGCGAGTATAAAGTACATGTAGATATATTTTCTACTGCTGTCATAGGTACCTCGGATGTTGTGAGAATGCAGAGGGAATGAGATATTGTGGTATTTTCTAGCCACGCTACAAAACAAACGGACGGGTATAGCGTAGCATTGTTAAATGCAGAGCGTAACTAAGATAATTATGATCATGACATATTTATGGATTTTATTGTTAGTAGATCACACGTAGAAGTAGAGTTAGATAAAGCCTGAATATCAATCATTTCCATTTAATATCAATATATTTAATTTATTTAACATTAAGTATATTGCGAGCCGTAAATATGTTCTTCGTATTTGTTCACTGCATGTAACAACTGAGCTTTCGCCTTGCGAACATAAAGTACATACACTGTGGCAAGACAAGTGTGTACACCGCAGCTGCACTCGGTATCGATAAAGTTATCTCGTAACACGCTAAGGAAGAGCTAGCTGAGTAGGTAAATATTTTGCCTCTTCTTAACAAGTGCACAAGAAAACGATCCAATCACTCCCAGCTTGAATAAATATTACCAATTGAATTCAAGGTCGCTTTCCACAGAGAGCTTACACAGCCTCTGTGAAGGGAGACTTACCTCAGTGTTTGCGTATTGCAAAGTAAACATAGCCCTAATACCCTTTAGTGTTCAAACAGTACCAGATATTTTTGTACAAGTCCGTTGTGCCATTTCACTGGAATATGTATTAGAATTTAGTGCAGCACGAAATCAATAGCAGTATTTATTCCAGTGAACGGTTTATGAGCGGTTAATACTGTTTCAATAACTTTGCTGACTGTAATAAATGAATCAGGCGGTATTATTGCGATCTATGAGTTGAAACATAACCTAAAGCTTTCAAAAGGCAACTTCTTCTAAATAATAAAAATGTTGCTCTTGAAACGAATCGGGTTTCACGAAACATCAGTGAGTATGAAACTGAAAATCGATAAGACTGTACACGTTATCCATCTGAGTTCGCAGTTCGCAGATACCTACCCCGCTGTAATGCCGGTGACGATAACTCCATTACACTCTTTTTCTTTTTATTTACCCGATATCCCATCACGTTGAAGGACTTACTGATTGCATGTATATAGAGCAGAAATCCCGTTAACTTTGTATTGGAGGCTCGACTTGAAAACTTACAAGTAGATTTCTTTCACTGACTTGTGTGACCAACTTTCTTAGAGTTTAAGAACAGCTCGTTGGTTCAGGAAGTTCAGTTTTCTACCACGAAATATTTCGGCGAAAATATTATTGTCTTATGTTATTTTCGGGTAAATATTTCAACAGGTTTCGGTCGGATGTTACGACCTATCCGGGTTCCACAAACCCGTTGGTCTATTGATAAATAAAACATAAAATATACACTGTCACATCTTTCCCTCGAGCCGGCAGCTCGGAACGGGTCGAGGCATGGTGCTACAAACTTCCATTGTTTTCGACAGTAGGTATTTCTTGTTGGATTTTTTGCGGCTTTTCTCATGACCTGATTTCAAGACCGAGAAAATTTAAAATGTCCGCTCAGTGAGCGGAAATGAGAGTAGAGTAAAATTAAACTTTATTACTTTATCACAGAAGATTTAACTATTGTTCGTTTGCTGTTTACGATTGCGAATACAAGTAGTAGTTCAGACTTAAAATATTAATTTAGAATTGTAGGTATAGATCGAGGGCCCGAGTAAAAGACTGGCAAAAGTATACTTTTGTCTATTCTATTACAGACCAAGTTTACGTCTCGGGCTGTTACATTGTGCAGATTCTAAGCACTTACAGGTTCTAATGTTCACTGGCAAAAGTAGTCTTATAAAACCCAGAGAGTGTACAGGTGTTACGATAAAGTATTGCAAAATATTAGTGTATAGCGTAATATAATATATAAATTTTCACTCTTTAGATGCTTGTTCATGTTAAGATGGCGGCGGCGAGTGTAGTTCTTGGCAAGTTGTTCACATTAACTAGCAGTCGTTTGTGCTAGTACACAAGTTAAACTGGGTATTCTTATATAATACTGCGAGAGAACACATGCGAAGGTACTAGTTCGAAGTAGCTCTCGCAAAATATCTTTGTACTTTGATATTACAGAGAACAAGGCTCTGTTACTAACTATCATCTGACTATCTATTGTTTAACTTGCTGTGTTCCAATGATATTAGTGAGTTAACATTTTCAAATACATTGAAAATATATACTGAGAACACTTAATGGTCCGGATTTATTCGTAGGCAACTCGGACTTGTACTTCACCGGCATTTGCAACTTCTTCTTTTCGTGTGTTTCCAGCGCTAGTTCGGAGTTTATGGGTCACCAAGCCTTCCGACGTGACCTAACGATTCATGTCTGTGAAGAACCCACCTTTACGTGCATGCTGAAATATAGTAGCAGTGTGACTTAAATTCTACAACACCGATATTGTTCTATAATATACTTAGAATGTCTTGAAACACATATTTTTCATACAGCATACTGTATTGCATGATTTCGGTATTGTTTTCGCGTACATAATCCAGAAACAAACGTGATTGTTACGCTGATTGCGGACATCGAAGATCGAGATTTTCTAGATTGCGCGCATCAAATCAAGGAGCTAGCATACCTCTCAATCATGCACTATGTAGGTTTCCAAATGTTATTCGAATGTTCTGAAAATTGAGAACAAAGTACCAATAGCATTGAATAATTGGGCACTATTTTTAAGACGATGATTTTATTAACAATCTTGGAACTGGATTTTAATCAGGTAAGAGTTTGACATGTAAAATTCTATTCATACCACATTCATGGACACATCTATCATTATAATAATTATTTTATTAGTGATAAGAAAATTTTATTCGGTTCAAGTTCCTTTACTTTAATTAAAATGTCGTAATTTACTTCCAGACCAATGAATATCGCCGGTAAAATGTTATCTCAGTTTCTTTTTTCTGTAAATGTGTTATTTACAAAGAAAAATATAAAGGGAATTGAATAATTCTGACGTAAAAAAATAAGACGACTCTTTAAACGAT
This sequence comes from Euclidia mi, assembly GCA_944739405.2. Lineage (NCBI taxonomy): Eukaryota > Metazoa > Arthropoda > Insecta > Lepidoptera > Erebidae > Euclidia > Euclidia mi. The sequence goes on from OX123187.2 coordinate 36,563,515, forward strand.
CGGCAGTTTATCAATAGAAATGCAAACGGTAAAAAGCTGTTAGAAAAGTTGTTGATCGACGGCAGCAAGCACATTGGACTCGTGATAAATGACTTTCTGATCTTTTGAAGATAAAGAATGATGATGGAAGCAATTAAGAGAGACTCAATTTATTGTATTCAGACTTTTTGAAGAGGTTTGTTGATTTTAGGCAGTATATTAATTTATTTTTGATGGAGTATTGTCAAAAATATAATTTTTGATACTGCTCTTTAGCTGAAATGTTATCAGTAGGGCTCATATCACCACTTGCTTTGCAGTTTGTAACAGATCGGTAACGATAAGCTATGTTCACAGAAGTCTTCACTTGTATGGGTAACTGTTTAAGCAAAGAGTTTGAGTACAAGTAAGATATGTATGACTCGAGCAGCTGATAAGTTTTGGTGAAGATATTTGCGTTATTACTATAGTCAAGTTGTGCTTTTGATATTGCATTTTTGTCCTTAGAAGACCATCATATTTTTTAGGCAATAACACTCAAAAAAAGAATAGCTAATTATTAAAATTAATAAACTTTGAAAATATATTAAATTTGGACTTAGGAGATGAAGTCGGGCTACAAGCGCCTTTACTTCGCCACATGTCATTGGGGAGATGACGCTGATAGCCTCGGATGTTATGAACTATTTACAGCAGATTTTTTTACGCTCTTATCGCGTCTAATGTCGATCGAAAACGGTACTTGAAATTTATGATTTATCAGACCGCGACGATTGAAAAATATGTGGATAGAGATCTGACGTGAGACGCAACGTGCGTCGATCATTGCGACATCACATGTTCGTAACAGATGTTCGCGCTACTACTGAAACCTGCAGCTCTCAGAAGCAAGCTCCGCAACAGAAAACAGACTGAGACAACAAAAATTCAATACTCGTACAAGAAATACATCCATAGTTTGCGTGACTACCGAATGCACGACATGTGTTGCATTGCAAGATGGCGAGGATACGAAACAAACAAAATGTAACATACCTAGTTTGTATTTGAGGCTCCAATCAATATTGTTTGGAAACTGCCTACTTTTAAAATTTTTAACGTTTATCGAAAATCACCAGTTTTTATTATAGGCAGCTTTAATCATCATCGTCGTCCTAGAGTTATCCTGAATGCGTCCGATACTTTCACCTTTGAGCCTAGAGTCCAGATATGACTTTCCCACAGAACGACTTTCATCTTATCTCCACTACGCAAATATTCGAAATCGAACTCGACATTTCATGTACCTCTAGCCAGCTTTAACGACTCATAATATAACAATTTATTGTCTAAAAGAAAGGGCTTTTACATGTTTCTTGTTTATTTTACTGCATACGTTGTTTTGGTTGTCGTCACGTTTTAAGGCTGTAAAATTATCGAAATTGCACTGGATGGCGCCGTGTCATATTTCTAAATCCTTACATTTAACGAGTAAAAAATGGGAACATGTCATTTTTTGCTAAAATACAGAATTACGTCAATATTAAACAGGACTAGGTGCACGTTAAGCAAGATTGCATTATGATAAATTTGTTCCATATTAATGACTGTCTGATAAGTTACTGCTAAATTAATTTTTCAGATCACTCATACCAATTTGACGCCAGTTTTGGATTCATCTAGCAGAGCTCTGGAACTGAGCCTCAGCTATGTAATGTTTACATATACATTTGGTCACATAATAATAAGTTTGTACCTTTTATTTGACAGCATTGTTGCCCCAATGACATATAATGCCCTGGAGGCATATTAACCCTATTAGAAACGACAAGAAAAAGTAAAGTAAAGATAATTAGAAACACGTGTAACATGTCGACGCTCATTCGCTACAAGACAGTCTGAGGATACCTACTCGGTAACAAGTCTAAGCACATGTCTAAACATATTATTTGTTTACAAAATTAATACCCTCGTAAAGACAACAACTGGCCTACACTTTTAAAAAACAATATTATTCTCAGTAGAATAAAGGATAATGGTCTCTATTTTATTCAGTTTCGTTATGTAATTTCTAAATACAAATAAGAGCCCGTTTAATCACCTCTGGATAAACTTGCTCAGCCAGATAATTTTTAAACTGGAACGAGTTGTACCATATTATCCACAAAGTAATTTAATCGCGATTTATGAACCAGTCGCGAAACTAGTACTGAATGTGTCAAAAATGATGGACCGCAGAAATTATTATTTATGTTAATATTTGGTTGTAAGAGCATATTTATTTAATTACATGCATAGACTCACGCCTGTTTCCCCGAAGGGGTAGGCAGAGGCATATTAAACGCCCACTTTTCGCCAGTGTTTTGATCCCACGTAATAGGTGGCGAGCCTATTGCTGCTTATCAGGATATTTTGTTTGCCAGAGCCTCGTCCGTTGATCGGCAGGTGCACCACTTGCAGGTGAGGTTGGCTTGGGACCCTAAGTTCTTGGTGGGAATCCTATGCACCCACTTATTTAATTACCATGCATATTTATTTACCATGTTCACGCACACAAATGTTCGACTTGAGCGGGAATCGAATTCGCGACCTTCGGCCTGGCAGTCGCTTACACTCCCGCTGCGCCAACCGATCGTCTAATTTTATATGTATAACTAGCTGTGCCCGCGACTTCGTTCGCGGAAATGTTGGAATTTAATTAGCATGACATTTATGCCAAAAGTATAAATATATAATATTTATAACTTTTATATGTATATTATATACCTAATATATATCTTTAGAGAATTTCTTTATACACAACGTTAACTGTTTTACCACCTTCACATAGAACATGTAAATTATTTTTAACGCTCACTCGTGAACATACCACATATTATAACTGACCATGTGAAAAACAACATGTTCGGCGGTCGATTTTAGCTGTGTAAAGTATCTGTCATTGCGATTTATTCAGAAAATACAAACAGGACTACAAATATCCAGCCCTGCCGAAAGTAAGATAGCCCCGTTGAGTAACTCAAGAGGTAGGTATCTGAATTCAGGCCTCAGTCTCCCGCCCAAAGATTCTCACGTACGTGACGTGAGGAGTGAGAAATTGGAAATAATGAGACACCTGTACGTATATGAACAGAACACGAACGAAAGAAATCAAAGAAACACAATCACATGCAACTATCAAATATTCAAAAGAAACGACAAAGACACCAATCCAAGTAATCTCATCTCAACGCCATCTATGTTTACATATACAAACCGACTGAGATGGAAAATAACATGGACTAATCGACAATTTATTGAAAAAAGGATCTATAGTCATTATTTTTATCATTTAAAATAAAATTAAATGATTATTTAACTATTATATAAACATAATAATTTGAAATAAATGAGATTGAACGTTTAAATTAAGTGGATATTGTAATAAATTTTAACACAGAGACTTTTTGTTTATGAAAGTGCCGAATATTATACTCTATTATTTTTTTAATAACAGAAAGGTACCTGACACATACATAATTATTATCTTTTTTGCAAGATACATTTTATTTTGCTAGAAAATTATTTGAAAATAGTGACATCTATCGGTCGGCAGGATAACATTTTTTCATATAATTATGCTTGGTTCCAGTTATTTATTTATCGAAAATACATAAAAATATACTGACGAAATTAAGAATCGCCTCCTTTTTTAAGTCGGGTAAATAGCCATAAAAAACTTTAAAGGTACCTATTTAGACTAATTACTATACTTTTACTAACAAACTTATAATGATCATAGATGGCACCACATAGATAAGCAGTTTTGGATGATCCCTGTTTTGTTTGGGACTACGTACAAAGGAGAGGTCAAGCTGTACACCAAAAACCACTCAACCGATTGTGATGTAACATATACTATTTTATAGGTTTGAGTATCCTTTGTACATGAGTGTAAGTTTTATTGAAATCAATTTCGCCATTTTAGAGATCTTTAGCCACATAGGGAAAGACAGACAGACATAAATTCTAAAAAAATATCAAGTATTGCTTTTTAGCATTTTCCTAGATTTTTTAGCTAATTTTCGTTAAAATATCTATAATGTACAGACTTTTTCCCCTCTACAGTTTTATTATAGTATAGATGATGATTATGTCATAACCAACATCATATCGGTCGAGAGAACTCCATTGTTGGACACAAGTCTACACCATGGGTTGCCATATACATATTGATGTATAAATCAATAAATCGCTGTAATTGTACCTTTCCTCGGTTTTTGACTTTGAATCATAAATTCATTGTATCTTATCGATTTCAAACTTTCGCGATTTGTATACATCATACAAAATAAATTAGCGGGTCGTAATCGCGTACAATTAATTTATTTAAGGTATAAATACCTATTTGTTACCGATGTTTCGCTCGTCTTGCACCGAGCGTGGTCGCGGCGAGACTGATGAGAGCTCAGCGCCGTCTTGTGGAAGTGCGGGTTTCGGCACCTACCCTCACTTGGTCTTTATTTAAGTTCGCACTGTCGGTACTCCGACACGCTACACTAATGACGTCTACACACTGTTGAGATTTATCACTGCGGCGGTGTTTACATTTGTTGATGACTGGATTCCAATTAGCCGATAATCTATATCCATCCTCCCGGTTGAACTTGTTATATTTCTTGATTTCTACCGCTTCACGTACTATCCTGGAGTAATAGTGACGATCGGTGGATAAGACTTGTGGTTGATGCAGTTCTATCCAGTGGTTTGGTCCAGACTCCAATAAATGCTCAGCTATAGCCAAATTATTAATATGTCGGTTTTTCACAGCTGCGATATGTTTCTTTACTCTTTCCGCGATTGTACGCGAAATTAATTGTACGCGATTAAGACCCGCTAATTTATTTTGTATTCATTGTATCTATCACTTGTTCAATTTCAAATTACACCTAGCCTCCTCGCGTCGAAGCACAATAGATCACACCAATAGTATAAACAGACTGATTCACTTTCATTCAATTGACCGAACATTATATTCATTCAAATTTAATGATATATGCTTATCATTTGTCATGTCTGGTATTTACTTGTTTGTAGTGCCATTTCCAAAAATAGTGGTACTTTTAAGAAACAGAGAAATATTTTTCCTTCGTTCAAATACACATTGATAAGGGTCCAGCTTTAGTTTTCATTAAAAAATAAAGTCAATTGCGTGTTGGGTCACGCAGAAAGCCGGATTCTGTAGTTACCCTTAAAAGAAACGCAAGAAAAACATAAACTTTATGGGCTGAAAAAATTAATAGACGTAGTAACTTGGATGTGATTTTTTTTCTTTCTACTTCAATATAAATATGCCATATCATAGAGTAGCTTTTATTCACCCAAATACTATAATTAAGTTTGTAGGTAGTGGTAATCTCATAGGTTATGGTTGATGATAAATCATAAATAATTCGTAAACCAATCTGCGAATAGGAATGAAAATAAAAAATACTTATTTATCTGAGTGTAAGGATTGCACATAATTATTTATATGTGTATAAAATGGATAGACAAAACTGTAAGGATTAGTTTTAAATTTTAATTTAGTTCAGCACCATAAAATGATTAAATAACGAATTAAGTCATTAACTCGCCGTGATCTTGTTTATACGCAAAATAGTCTCCGAAACTTAATATAAATAATACGAAAACCTATGGTATGCCGTCATAAATCTGATTACGTATCAGGTTCAGCATATCTTAATATATAAAATCCTTGCTTTACTGACTGACTGACAGACACGCTACAGCCGAAACTATTGGGCGCAGGAAGCTGAAATTTGGCATGTATGTTTCTTGGGGACCGTAGGGGTGCACTAAGATGGGATTTCCCGAAATTCCCACGGGATCGGCCAAAAATAGTAGTAGTAATATAATTTTAATAAATAGAAAACTTTCTTACTGTTGCTATGTCTTCCGTAGCTTGCTACGTAGCTACAGCGCGTAGCACGTAGCAATAAAGTGCTACAACACACTTAAGACATAAAAGTAATTTGGACGTAGGTCGCTTTTAGTCGGCTTTCTATCTGTTTTTATGGGCTCCTTTGGACTGAAATCTGTCATACGTATCGCGAATAGTATGTGACTGGCTCTACCAAAGAGCCTTCGATAAGTTTCAAGAACAAATTATACCTGAAGTATATACTAACTTTACACAATAAAATTATATAGACGAGTCATCGTATAAAGAAAAAAAATGTTTCATAATCGAAATACTAACTGTGTCTAAATAGAAACGACCTCCATTTGTTAAATCAAAGGGAGCAAAATCAACATAGTATATCAAAATGAGTTGCAATAGAAATGCAAATATACCACGATAAGTATTATTTCATGTAAAAATGATGATGTAAAATCCTATCGCGTTGTAAATATTTGTGGACTGTTGCAAAACGTTTTTTTTTATAAAATGAGTTATTGTTTTATCTAACGACAAAGGCAGGTGCCCGCATTCAGCATTCATTATCAAAGACCAACCAACTGTTAGTAATTAGAAAAAAAAATATTGAAGAGTTTTTTTTTAATGTTAATAGGCGGCAAACGAGCAGACGGGTTGCCTTATGGTAAGGAATTACCGCCGCCCATGGACACAAGCAACACCACAGGAGTCCCAAGTGCGTTGCCGCCCCTTGGGGTTGGGAATGGGGATAGGATGAGGGAGAAGGAATAGGGGATAGGGCCTCCGGCACTCTCACTCACCGAACGAAACGCAACAGTTTAGGTACCGTTACTTTACGTCGATTTTCTGTGAGAGGGTAGTACTTCCCCGGTCGAGCCGGCCCATTCATGCTGAAATCAGCAAGGCTCTACTAACTATAGTTAGTTTTAAGTTGAATATTGGATTTTCGTGGTCGCAATTTGAATATACATAGGTTATTATACTCTTAACATATGTTTGAAGTAAGTATTCAAATTCAAGTATTTTAAAGAGCTTATATTTTGAGTATAATATTATAACTAATCAAATAAAAATGTTGAGTAAACAAAATACTAAAAACGGTGTAATAAACTGCCGCTAAAATCATCTCGATTACGTCATTCGTTTAGGAGCTACGATATCACAGGCACACCTACAGACCTATCAAACCCTTTATTGAGTGTGAGAAAGATTAATGAACAATTGTATCCAATGGCAATACGATTATAAAGATACAAACTTGTATGGCAACCATTTAAAAGGATACGAAATATGACATGACAGCCTAAAGCACTATCCTCATTATTTTTGCTTACTTTGGCTAACATTCTTTACTAACTATATTTAGCCAATGAAGCTAAAATAACTAGACATTTCGTTGTATTAACATCGAAATGTCTGAAAATTCAGATAATACCTTATCATTATTTGGTCTTTTTCACTAGTACAATGTATATTACGGTTCCTAAAATACTAGCTTAAGGGTGCTTGTACACAGTGCACGTAGCTGGAGCAAGTAAAGGTGCGGGTTATACGCATGAGCAATATGCGCAAGCTACTTGTTCAAGTTACTCGACTGTACTTGTACGTGGTGCAAATAACTGGAGCATGTAAAGACACGGGCTACTTGCGCAAGCTGTGTGTACAAGTTATTTGTTCGTGGTCAAGAGCTAGGTACATGTCCATGTTATTCGCGCGGTAGCTTTATGACTTGAATCGCGTCAAAATATCTCGACGAACGAAAATTCTTTTAAAATCATATGTTAAAAATGTAATTTTAACAAGTAACATGCGCGAGTGATCCGCGCGCGCCGCAGAGCCCGCGAATTACTTGCGCGGGTGGCTCGCATTGGTACATGCTCGAGTCGCTGGACCCGCACATTTTTTTAAACGATATGTTTACGGTGCATATAACCCGCGCAAGTGCCTCAACATGCGCCGTGTACAAGCACCCTAAGCTTATCTTTATTTATGTATCAATTAAGTGTATAACATAATAATTTATATAATTTAAAAATATTGTGACTTGCAATCAGCAAATAGTATTGGTAGTATGCGGTCTACATGAGAGGTCAAAATAAATACATTTTGGTCGTTTTATGGATTATTTGTACTTCACGACGAAATCATGATAATGACGTAGCAACCTTTAATAAATCGAAACTCTAGTCGAAAGTAAAAGTAATTTATTGTGTCTACTCAAATCACTGCACAAGAAGTACAGAAAATATCGAAATGGACGTTCGCAGAATAAATACAGCCATTAATTTTCTTTTTTCTATGACCTCAACCAACAGGGGGAGGGAAATCGGATGTTGATTTACGTTTCCCCTTCGATTCGTTTCCTCTTCCCTATTGAGATAGAGCATCTTTTTGTTAGGTACATTTTGACGCGGTAGCTAAGGAAATAAAATTAAAAGTCCGCCTGCCGAGACAAAATAACGAACTGACAGATACTGCTCGCTTTGTGTTGGTTTGTGACATCTTGGCCTTATTTTAAGCTTCGTGTACACTAGACAATATTTACTTTGTTATATTGGATCGAGCAGCCTATTTTTTTGTTATTTTATTGGTAAATACATATATTAAGGTTTTCCACACGCTTTCATACATGTTAAATTGTATGTAGACAAAAGACGATACATGTTTGTTGAATATATGTACTGAGTGGTTTCTCTATGGAATTTTTACCAAATTTTTTAACATGTATTTTGTTCATCATGTCGACTGCAATTACATATCTATATATGTACGTCAACATTCTTGCGTGACTGACTGACTGACTGACAGTCAACGCAGAGCCAAAACCATTTGACGCAAGAAGCTGATAATTGGCAAGTATGTTCATTGGTGACCGTAGGGGTGCACCTAAAATCCTCACGGGATCGGACAGAAACGGTTCAATGAAAATAAAGTGTACAGGCGCAGCTGCAGCCATCCTCTAGCCTTATATACAGTCAGTGTCTTATATACCTCTAGTATTTGACATAATCCAGAATAGTTGAGACGGCTAGACGGTGCTATTTAAGCAGTTGACCTTTTTAATCAACTATCAATGTCCGTTATTAAGTAAAATAGCTTATATTTAACTGTTTTCATTTAGGTTTAGGTTTTTGTTTTTAATTAATTTCATTTGAATTTATTAAATAAGGAAAGATATAATAACTAACAGGTACTGACTGCATTAACATGTACGTTAGTACATATATATCGATGACTGACTACAACTTAATAAATACTATTGCTTTCTTGTCCTCTACTATAAAATCAGAAATATACATATAAGATCTCTTTTTAGCAAGAGCAATGAACTACTTTAGGTTGACGAATATAAAAATGTATATATAATAATATTAGGGCAATGCAGAAACACTACTCTAAATTTTGTAAATAAAATGACGATTCAATCATTATTGCTATTTTGTAAGTACGTTTTCCTCGATTCAGTATATTAACATAGCTTGAAATTTGACTGATATATTTAAAACAATCATATGCTTAAACTACAGTCGTTCTTAAATATTGGTACATGAATAGTATAGTACATGTACCAAACTGCCTTAAATGTAATATTCAAAAATAAGTTCGCTAGTTACATAATAATGGTTATATTATATTGCACCAGTTCGCGCATAAAGTTACCACAATTTTTTTATATAATTTGTAAAGTTCCTGTTTGTAGTGTAGCATTGTAATGTAAAATGTAATGTGGAAGTGATATCGATTACTGAGATGGAGAGACGATCGGATGAAGGTCGACTTCGAGCAGCCGCGTCCCAAGACCAAGGTACGTATCAACACGTCACTTGACGTATATACTCGTATATTATCTTACGTCGACGTATTTACCCGTATATCTTGAAGTTCCTACGTCGTCGGTTCTTTAGTCACAGTCGATATGTTCTGTTTGATGCTGTGCTTGTTTTGTAATCATGGACCACCGAATATTGTTCTCAAGCATATTTTTTTGAAATTCAGATATTGAAAACATTAACGTTTAAATCTATTCAAACATTAGTTGGATAATGGAATAAGTGTACGTTTAAATAATCCACTATCTACGTACTAGAATCTACTTTATGAATATTTGAGTCGATCGCAAAGGTACAATTTTATTTACGAGATACTTATATTTTACAGTCCACAAAAGGTATGATAATGTGCAAATGTTGTTGCGAAATAAAAATGCATTTCTTTAAATGTAATAAAAGACTTATTTGGTCTGAGACTTGTTGTATATAATAATAATATTGCTAAGTAAGATAAGATTAGATCGACACATAAAGAGCGGCTCTCTTAGAGCATAATTATGTATTATAACATAGAAGCTGGATTTTCGCAATGTTGAATCTGAATGTTTGTAAATTACCTTACCACCGCATTTAAAGAATTTCGACAGATTAAGCCCCGAAACATTTGATTAATTTATAAAAGCGATTGGTGTTCAATATCCACTAGCACTAATTACATAAAACGTCTAACACGAACACTCAGTTGCAGTTTTCATTTTAACTTTTCCGCCCGTACGTTCCGTATATTTGTTCCACGAAATAGAAATAAAGCGAGGAAGCAGTACAGAGGTAATGCTGTTGCATTTCTCTAAGCTGATTGCAATGCTAATCTTCGCCTAAGAGAGAAACGATTACTTAATTGGTTTATGCACAATCGAGAAATATATTTGGGTTGTGTATAATATTAAACGATTTATTCCTTTTCCTGTATTATTCTATCGCCATCAAATATTACATCAATGCTACAAAAAACTTTCATTTCGATGCTATTTCTACATAGCATGTCCGAGTTATCTAGGTACATAAGTGTGTACCTTCGACGTTACACATATTTATATCTTGGCAGTGTTAGCTTAGTAAGTCAAAGTTGATGAAAAATATACCATATACATCCATACATGTATCCATATAATCAGTCGTAATATTTTCTAGATATATGATATACTTATTTTATAAAACTTTAGACTTTTCGTAACATCTGTGAGTGGTTTTGAAACACTCCAGACAAATTGTTAATACGTTTTCAGTAAAGGCACAGCATACAATGTAAAAAGTCCCCTAGTTAGCTTACACTCGTCTTACAATAAGATATCAATCAGATGCATTTAGTGCCAGATAAAATTGGTCGATTCCTGTGCTGACAAGCTCTGGGTATCTTGCAGTACAGGCTTTGCGTATTTTTTGATTAGATGACCGTGTGTGGGTTGTCCCATGTTATTATTATAATCTCTTATTACAGTTATTTCCCTTATGTGGGCGAATAGCCCCTGGCATACTTGAGGACGTGGGTCCAACGCAGTGGCGTAGCGTGGGGGGGGCCGGGGGGGCCATGGCCCCGGGCGGCACATTTAAAGGGGCGGCAAAAGACGCCAACAAAGAAATTAAATACTTGGCACGCGCACTGACACGATCCCAGTAGAACCGCGCGGCGCGGGCGCAGTAGAAAGAACAACAATCAAAAACTAAATCATCATTATTTTCATTACGTGATGACTTATTTTCCTTGTGTTCCATAGTCCTGGTTTATTAATTCTTAAATAGTTTGCAATATTCCGGTGTTCTGCAAGCCTGTTATGAGTGGTTAATTAATCCATATATCAAGGCCAAGGCGCCTCTATGTGCGATTTGTGCCGCCCTATTGCCAGGGCGCAACTAGCACACATCTTAGGCGTCAGGGCAATAGGGGCGCCGCGTGCCAGATAAAATGCCAGCTTTCATTATTGAAATTATTTTTGATTTCCTTCAAAATACTACAATCTTCATAGTTGAGTAGGGAAGAAAGCGGGAACAGGTCTCCTAAGACAATATAGTCACACCTGCGGTTTAACTATACGCTATTTGAACTTTCAATCCAATATTTATGATATTATATGCGTTAAAATCAAAGCCCATTATTTCACATACATACTACAAACGCCTTCGGCAAATTTTTGGACGCAACGCTGTTTGACGCGACGCGGGATTTGTCCAAAAACTTACAGATTTCGCCTCTCAACGCCTTATTTTTGCGATAATAAGGAGTTAGTAAATGCCATAAACCGGTGACGGGCAACAACGTCACCGGTGCGAGAAGCTATGCCCTGCAGACTTCATGACACACACGAACCCACAACGGCACAAGTTCTCGGTCGCCACGCTATTCGGAGGAGAATACCATTAGCCTAGATTCAGGCCATTTAATATACTTAGACGCCGAGACCAGCCATTTCGAAGCGTCATAATTTTATTCCGGCTTTATAAGATCTAAGTGGAGCATAAATTGATTTTAAAAATGCTTGATGTAAATATCAATTACATATCTTATTTTAAATAGTTTGGTTTTTATCTCTGCTATGGACTATACCTCCAAAATTAATTGCCATAAAATAAGGCCTCCATTTTCCGGTAGCTACATTGTTCTCGGTGAAGGACGCGGTGGTGGTAACGGCGATGCATGGAGTCTGTAACATCACCGAGCTACGGCAGGCTGCCAAAATCAATTATACCTGGCGACCTACAACGAACGCTGTCTAAGACAGGGGAAGAACATGGTAACTCTAGAATCAGGTGACTGGTTCTACGGTTCTACCTTCAGGAAGGCGACCTACTCTCTTGGGTGGTGTTGGTTTCCTTGTCAGGAGGAAACTTGTCAACAACGTTGTGAAAGTCGGTAGTGGGTCTACCTTGGTAGCATACCTACCTGGTACATAAATTCAACAATAGGCGTTGCCTAAAGGTGATACAGGTATATGCACAGACCTCATCTCACCGTGACGAAATAGCTGAAGCCACCATGTACGAGTGCGACCAAAGCTCAGGACAACTTTGTCATTAGGACTTCAATGCCTAAGTGGAAGAAGGGCGCAGTGAAACGAAAATCGGAGCATACGGTATGGGGCATAAACTGGGATCCAACGAAAATAAATTCACAAGAATCATAGGCGTCGAATGCTAGTTATTTTCCTCGAAGTAGGGGCTCTTTTTAATTAACTCCTTTTTCAAAAAGAAGGCCTCACAGGCAGAGGGTAGTTGGCTAAGCCCCGACAATGCGACAAAGAAAGAGATACACAATGGACCAAAAGCATATATACTTATTTATGGAGATCTCGGTGATCAATAGGTTAAACATCGGAAGTGTTCACCGACTAGTTCGAGGCTCTCTAAATATCAACATTATAAGTGAAAAAGCCCAATGAAGTCTACACTGCAGTTTCAGCTAGAACTGCAGAATCTTTTCAGTCTGTTAGAAACCACCGAAAGTTTTAATCAGAAGACAGACACAGTGGTACTAGGAGGCAGGTTAGTATCGGTCCTAAAATGTCCTCCCCGCACTGATAAAAAACAAGGAGTGTAAACTTTCAGCCGAGACTCTCGGAATGATGCAAATACGCGAGTTGCCATCCTATCAGCTGTCTTCGCCGGATGGAAGGGCCGTAAACCAACAAATACGAAAGCTAATGCGATGTGACCTTCAACACTCTAACACCCGCACGATGAATGATCGAGGAATACCTGAGATCATAAGTCTTCACTCTGTGGTAGAGGCGGCCCGATCTAACGAAACTAAGAACTGCGTATGGCCGCGAACCGTCAACTCAAAGTTCGAGATTCTCGAGGAGGTTGAAAGATTTATCCACAATTGTGTAGATACCTCATGCGTAGACATACTAATTGGACCTAGTCCTGACGACAACAGAGCCTCATTGACGCGCCATTACATCGAAGACATCCCGGATGTCTACCAGAGCAAGGTCCAGCGGGACCATTGGACTTAAATATTTGTGGTCATTACGATGGCTTTTACATTTACATCGGGATATATTATTTTACCACGTACCTTTGTTTTGAGTAACCGATATTTCGGCACTATTATAAAGCGTATGTACACGGATGTAGGTACTCTACAAAATCTACAAAAGTACGTGGTATATTATGTATACATATCCTGTAGAAGAATGTAAAGGTAACACAAAGCACTTGGTGATGACGGGTCAATTTTTTTAATTGATTAAAAGCCATCCAAATGTTATTTATGAAAATAATTCAAGCCGTCGAAAACTAAACTAAGCTCTAGGTATACATATATTGCAGCCGAGAAACGGCCGCTGCCCTGCGCGACATATAAATACCGCTGAGAGCTGCCAGGCTACCTTAAAAATATTATACCCTATGCTTTATGATATTACAATTGAGACGAATATCAAATGCAACTAATTTGTTTAAATCCATCAAACCGTTTGGGTGTAAAGCTAAGCTAATGAACATACAAACATACCTACATCCCAAAAACGTTGCACTTCTGGCAGATGTAGTGGGGTACCTAAAAGAAGAGGGGGCGGCAAATTTCCGATCGGCCCCGGGCGGCCAAAACCCACGCTACGCCACTGGTCCAACGTGTAGTAGCCCTTTGATAACTTTTATCTACATTGTGTCACCTGTTAAGTCAAATCGATATTTAATTACTATCCACTGTTAAGTGTACGGAAGTATGGACCAGCTAGGCCAGGTGTAAAACTGTTACAAACTACATATAAAAGTAATTAATCAGTCAATAAGGATGATTTTGTAATAGTAATATGTATGTGACGGGCTATATAACGTAATTATTTGAAAATAAAGGTTAAATAACTATTTGTTTCTATGCTTCAGCATGGGTTACACCAACTGTGGCTACAAGATGGCTGTATAATGACTACATAAACGCTATTGATGAGTAACAGCACTTACCAGTAGTGATTTAACAGTATACGTTGAAGACTCCGAGCGGCTAACCAAATAGTTACGCAACCGCCACAGTGGCCTTTGTACAGCCGCCCTGGGCAAACAAAGTTTGTGACAAAGGCCACAGGAGGACAACACCAGCGTTAGTCTCTCACGGTGAGGCGATGAAAATTTACCAGTATGGGTAATACCAATATAGTTTATGTGGCTCTTGGAAAAGAAAGCTAGCTGTCCAAAGAATAGGTTTATGATTCTTTATTATATTTAAATCATATCAACTACAAATGTTGTATTGAGGTGACCAAATTGTGTATATCTACTGATAAAGATACCGGCCATATTTCAGGCTTTATCATACATTCTGTACCATAGGTATAAAATACGATGATGCTTCAAATTTTTACTGAGTATCGTATTTGATAATGAGATTGTCGGAGAGGTGGGGCATGTAAGTAGTTTTCAGCATACCTAATCAATTTACTCTGTTTTTCACTCGTAACTTTATGCAATCACACCTATAAGTACTCTTTCAGACTGGAGGCGGGCGCGGGTGCTAGCGCAGGCGCGTGTAATTCAAATGTATGCAGACGCCAGTTGCATTCACAGTGCGCCCGCGAGCCGCGCGTCTTCATGAGGCGGGCGCGCGCGCGGGTGGCGCGGGAGTTTTTAATGTCTCAGCCCGCCCGTATCGTTCACAGTGATATAGCGTCTGTTAGGTGACTACGCGTGTGGTTCTAAACCATTTTGATTCACCCGCCAAAGCGCACCAGTAGAGAGGATATGGAAACATGCACTTACAATAATGTTAGGCAGTTTCTCTTCAGGTTTTACACTTTTTTCTAAAATTGGTGTCAATCTTGACTAAACATGGTGAGATCTTATTTAACATGTAGTCAAAAGTGTGTAATGACTACTAATGACATTCTCGTGTATTCAAAGAATTTATCGGGATATGTCCGTAAATCTGCGTATAATACATAAAATTCTCCAAACTTTTCTGTTCCTTTATTTAAATCGTGTGTGCCAAACTTCATACATAGCAATTACCATTTCAAGTATGAATTTGCCATTAATAAAAGCAAATCTTCATCCATGTCTTCTAAATACGTAGCAGCTCAAAGTTTGAGAACGACCAAACACATGTGCAATGACTCTCGAAGCTCGCTCGGCACTGTGAATACGCAGACGCCAAGACCCGAGCGCCCGCGCCTGCGCCCGCACCCGCTAGTGCAGTCTGATTGAGCACTAAGATGTGTATTTGTTACGTTGTGTTTATGGGTGAACGAGATGAATTTTGTTTACCATGTAAATAACCTCGTGATTGATTGATCCTCAAATATGGACAGACCAAACATACATGTTACATTGTCTTTTGATATAGTTTCGGGACATATACTACATACATATGTATTGGGCATCCGATATTTCGTCTCTGTTGCAAGCGCCATGTTCCGTAAGACAATGTATTAGTGTCCATGTCCAGGTAGTAGGTAGTGTCCCTACCACCTGGACACAACCGTGCCCCGTGTGGCAGTCCCTTTATGGACTGCGCACACAGGTTAGCCGCTGCAAAGCAAACTTGTGTAGGTGGGGGTTGAGGGACCCCGACCTTGCCCAGTGTGAATGCGGTGAGCTGGAGTAGACAATGGATAATTTGGTGATATGTCCTTCTTGCCCGAGCACCTGCACGTGTCTGAGCTTTGGGAGGCCGATCCTAAAGAAGAAGAATTGTTAATAAAAAATAATGTTTAAATTCTTGTATCCGACATACATATTTGTAACATAATATTTCTCTCATTTTAAATTTAAATATTTCTCTATACCCAAAAATTGAAAGTGTTTGCTTTACCAATAGAAGAAAACATCGATGTTTCACGTTTACATAGCTTGGGTTGTTTCATCAACTCGTACGGTCAAGATTTACATTTTACTGCAAAAATGAAATACAGGAACTGATGACCGCTGATCATTTTAAATTACCCGTTTCTGCCCGATTCCGTGGGAATATAGGGGAATCCTTTCTTAGTGCATTCTTACACTACACAAAAAACATATACCTATATAAATATCCCAAATTTGAGCTTCTTACGACCAGAAGTTTAGGCTATGCGTTGCTGTCAGTAAGTCAGTAACGCAAAAATGTTATATATACAGATGTTATTATACCCTTTTAAGGTGTAATGCATGTTTCTATAGCTCAGATTTTTTACAAATAATAGTGAATCATAATATTACATTTTTACCCGTACATAAGAAGCAGTTGCTGGTGTAATATATCATGCGCTTGTAAGAAATCTTCACATTCTTGTAACATATTATGTGTAACATGTTTTCCGTATATACGGAAACGATTTCTCCTCTCATGACATGTGTTTGTTACGCTATGAAATGCTTTTTTGTTCCCTCTGTGTAACACAGTTTATCATGTAGAAACGTATTCAACTTTTCTTTTTTAACTTTCACCTAGGGACTGCCTGTCAAAAACAGTAAAGAAGGGTGGAGCTGTGTCACTATATTCGATGCAAACGTTTGTCCTGTAGACATTTACAAGGGATTTCTGACAAATTCTTTACTTAATTTTCACCTTTTGAAATTATTGAATCCTCTTTTGTTCCTATCTGTCTGTATGATCGCGATAAACTTAAAAACTACCGACCTTTTTTGTACGGTTGTTGTTGTTACACCAATAGATGGGATGACTCTTGAGAAAGATGTTGATGAATAATTCATGCGAGTGGAACGGCGGGCCACATCTAGTTAACTAATAATTAATTAAATGAGTGTGTGAGAAATCTAAATTTTTCCCACATTCTTATACAGGCTTCAGTGTGTATGATGTAATTATAAGTTTCAAATGTGGTAGTAACGCACATAAAACAAATAAGTTCAAAAGGCGATTAAGTGACATAAAAAATACAAATAGTCTCTAAGGACGTGAACAAAGAACATAGATTTTTATTCCTCAATGTACGGTCGCTAAAGTAAAATGGCACTTGCCCTCTCTCCAGTATATCACCAGTTTAGTTAATGAACGTTCGCTAAGATCTACACATTCTTACAGCCCATACCAGCGTGTCTTATATCGTACAATTGAGCGCCATATTTCATGATTAGAGATATTAAGAGCGTTAGGCCTTTCGTACACATGGCTACTTAAATCTTTGATACCCAACGATGTTATTCCTTATTAAAGCGACTACTGCAATACAAATTCATTGTTTCGCACATCGAGTGGTGTCGCCGGCTTGTTGGTTATACGACGCCGATGCCTGTTGCACGCTGCCTACTTATCTGTCGTCACTGATAAAGCTGTTCCGATTTCCAGGCTGGTGAAGCAATTACAGAACATTAAGTTCGCGTGAGCCGTGTAGCTATATTAATAGATTTTTGTTGCCAACCAAATTGACTTCAGTATCTTGAGCAGTCATGGAGTCCCCTAATGTAGGCCATCATCCCAATATCATATATTAATAGTAGATACCATTGAACCTACAAATCGTGCGCTACTAGAAACTTCCGACATAACTTCACAACATTAGCATCGTAGTTTTATGTCGGTTTGTGTTCGGAGGGCCTTATACTACAACTCGATTACGTAGGTACCTAGTCATGTTGTGATACATATACTAGGATACCTACCTTTTCTATGTGTGTAATATCTATTCTATAGGTAGGTACCTAGTCGAAATGTGTAGCATACTTGATGTTGACAACGTGAATTCTTCGGGAGGTTGGCTTTGTTTCAAGTGGATATATATTATATTACTACAAGCCGTTTATTATCTGACTCTCATATCTGATATTATTGGTGTTAGCAGTAGGAGATTGGCTGATTAATATTATGAAATATGTGAGGTATATATTTGTTTTTGAGGTGTCAGTCTGTCTTATTATATTTCTAACAGACTTAATAAAGGAGAAGGTGCCCAGTCTGGTTGATTTTTTACTAATTTGTTACTTCAAAAGTCTGTCTGTCTTCTAAATCGATATCCACTTTATTTTTGGATGGGGTACTTTCGTTTTTGTCCATTTGTGTCTGAAGAATGAAATTTGGATTCGATATTTTGTTAAAGTAATATTATTATTGTAATTAAGGTAACTGATACGGTTGAAAGTGACGCAAACATTTTTGTAGGTTTGGTTTATCCATTCCATCGTATGACAGTTAATGGCAACCTCACCCTAATTTTTTTATTACTATTTGTTTGTTGTACTGGCTGGTTGGTCTCGCGGCAAAAATGTGCGCGTGGGATTGGGAGGTCTGGGGTTCGATTCCCGGGTCGGGCAAAGTGTTATTGGGTTTTCCGTTAGAAAATTCTCAGTAGCAGCACGGAGTCTGGTAATGTGCACGGTACGGCAATAGGCTCGCCCCCTATTACGTGGGACCTAAAAAATTCATGGCGAAATGTGGGTCTAATATTACACTTCTGCGTACCCCTTCGGGGATACAGGCGTGAATCTATAAAAAAAATAAAAAAAATGTTTTATGTTTTACCTTGTATTCATCAGGCAAAAAGCTTGCAAAAATATTGTTATTTATTCATTTTATTTACTCCTTTTGATAATATTCTGACCTATTTGACAAACAGAAAATCCAATCTTTTATTAAAATGCTTTAATGAAGTTGTGCTCAGCGGTGCCGTATTTTTAATGATATTTCTGCAGAGCAACTGGACTTGTATTTTAGTTAATAATAAATAAGTATGACACAAAAGCTGAGGCAGTTTTAAGTATATTATCTTTAGGCTAACAAAAGATTCCATTAGGGAATATCCATTTACACGTAACAGTGACTACGATGTAAAACTGTCTACTTTAATTTTATCCTTAGAAGTATAATTACATATTTATAAAACCATTGTGGGAGAGATTAAGTGGTTGCTTTTGGACTTACAAATTACTTTTAGGAGCTTTTGTTACTTTATATATACAGTGGAGTACGTTAAATTGTAACGGTAGACGGTAGTAAGTATGACCGTGAGGGTATTTTGTATTATACATTTCGTGTGTCTTAGTTTGTAGTTACACTTGTACTTAGGTACATGTACATAAATAAATTTACATATAACTATAACTATTTTACTAAAATGAAACTATGTGGACACGGCTTAGGATACTTTGTAATTGTGAGCGTCAAGTGTTCTTCTTTGAACTAGTGCTGTTCCCGTGTATGTTCAACATCGTCTGCTATTTGTTATTAAAATAGCGCCAATATCATCATCATCATCAGCCTTAAGTCTGTCCAATTGCGGATTTGCGGGTTAAGCCATAGTCCACATGTTTCTGTTGTTACTTCTGTCGTTAAAAGAGATTCAGTTAGCGTTTACGCAGTGAATTTATTAATTTGCTATTTGTGCACGCTGGCTGAACGTTTGGGCAATATGGATGCTCAGTACTTTTCACAGTGTTTACTATAGATCATCATCATCATCCTAGCGCTGTCCCGGCCCCGGTTGCGTTCCATAACATACGCCTTGGAGGCCGGGGTCCGTTTTCCGGCTATGTCTCCTCCACTTCACACGGCCTACAGTATGCCTGGTGGTTAGTTGATTGGCACGCAAATTATCCCTTACGACGTCAAGCTAGCGTTTCTTTGGCCTTCCCCATTTACCGGGGCCCGGCGGAGGTAGCATGGCAAGACATTTGTCACCCACGTAAGATGTCGGTTGATGTTAGACGTGGCCACACCAGCGTAGCCGACACTCTTGCAGTTTGTCAGCAATGTCACGGACATGAAGGCTACCCCGGATGCGGGAGTTCCTAATGCGGTCCTTCCGCGTGACTCCACACATCCAGCACAGCATGTTCATCTCCGTGACACGCAAACTCTGCTTGTGTCGCTCAAGCACAGACCACAGTGATTACTATAGATACCACACAATAATAAGTAACGTAGCATGCAAAATTCAGCATGTAACATTTGAGTAAGCATAATATGCGCCAATGAGGGCATTACGAAAAAGGGCTGAACTTTTCTAACGTAACTTGTATCAAATATGATCACAGTCCTGCTCTAATTTGTTTCACAACACCCTGTGTTGACTAAAGTTAGCTGAAACAACGGAGAATAATATAGAATAAGTAACTCTGACCCAATTTCTAGTTTTCGAAATTCATGTCGCCTATTCAAAGTTATTGAATAGGCGACACGAGTGTTGATGAGGTGACGAGGATGTGTTAATGTGGTAAGTACCGTGTGCTGACTCGAAATAGTACATTGGAGATAGATATTTGACATATTTTGTACGGATCTCATGACAAAAATATATCTCTAGTAGCCAAATCCATCGATAGATAGAATATTGAAAACGAGCGTTGGTCACACAGAAACGCTTTGCCAGCTTAGCATCATATGTAGACTTTAGGTTCCGTGTAAAGCTAATTTTGGCATATTATGTACATATATCGACGTCAATAGCAAAGGTTATCGAAAATGGAAATGGTAATATCGTGCTGATTTTCTACCTATTTCACCCTCTTCATAATTGTATCCTAAAACTGCATGAAATTCTTTGTGAATTCTTCCAGCCACCCACTCCAATACACTCAAAAGATTCAGTATGTAACATGTGAATGATTAGAGCGCCATAGGTCTTGCATACATAAGCAAACCCTTCACGATATCGAATGCCGAAATTATGACTTTACTTCTTGTATGTGCGATTTCATGTCGCGTCTACATAATTATATACATATATTTTGCATAGCAGTCTGTTAGATTTTAAGGCTGTCGTTGCCACTATGTTGCGATTGTATGATGATATGGTATAAGTGTAGCTTAAGATTGGTGCGTACAAAGTTTATTTTATATAGCATAATTGTATGAGCATTTTTAAACAATTTTCAAAAAAAAAAACAAGAGCATTGTTGTTGTTGTCTTGTTTGCGCATAAAAAAGACCAAGTTCGATATATTTAGGTCTGGATATACATTCAATTTCGTAGAAATGATTTAATCCTACTAATATTTTAAAAGCTGAAACTTAGATATTTCATACTACTACTCAATCCTGCCTAAACCGCAGAACAGATTTTAATTAAATTTGGCACACAGCAACACTGACAGATGGAAACTGTTCAGGAAAATCTATTAGTACAATATCTTAGCAAAATGACATTACTTACTCCACTTAATATTTTAGTATTTATACGAACTCGTTATTTAAATTAGATAGGCATTAAATTGGCGTTAAATCGGTCTATACAAGCGTATCGCTAACATTTTTTTGAGTATTAAGTGTAACTACAAAGTCTAGAACTATTGTAATTAAAGGTAGTGCTTGAAACCTTTTAGGAGTCACGTAGCTAGACTAAAGCAAGATATAATTATTTAGCTTAATTACTGCAGTACATTTTCTTTCACGTTTTATCCTCCTGAGACTCAGACAGAAGTATGTGCTTTAAAGTGAAATGCTTTATTTGGATTCTATTGTGGCCGTGGACCGTGACTGTTGTTAATTCATCGAAACGCTGCACGCCTGGAGAAATATAAATACAAATAGTTCAATATATTGACGCACTTGAAAAATATCTGAGGTAATGCTTATATCATAATGGTGAACTTAAACGCAATGTCATGGTGGAATAATTCAGTAATACACTTGTTATTATGTAGGTATGTGTAAAGAGAATATATCACGTAATGGACGGTATAGTAACTTCAATTACATTATGATAGCACTTACTTACTCAGTGACTCTTCATACAGGGTGCATGAACAGTCACTGAGTACGTACTCCGCATGAATCTTAAGATTTATAAAGGGGTATTTTTAACAGTGCATTAAAAATCTTAAGGACCACACTGAAGTGCGTCACGCTAAAAAAACTTTATGACTTCACTGAAATACTAAATTGCACACTAAAATACTACTTGCACACCAAATATGTTTTTTTTATAAATTAGTGACCGACTTTAAAAGCCACACACGCTGTAGCTTAGAGAGCACGTGAAACATGCAGCTTTCATCCAACTGTGACAAACATTACGAGAAATTAGTATGTACCTTCAAGTAAGAACTTAGCTAAACCTTGGTATTGCTATCTCTATAGGCGGACAACGGCCTCCAAGGTGAGTGTCTTGGCTTGTAATCGGGACAGCGCTAGGATGGTGATGATTGCTATGCTTATGGGTTGTGGTGCTTAGACGCCGTCTGCTACTTGGCAAAACTGGTTAGAGTAGGAACAGGATCCACTCTCCTAGGGAAAGTTTTAAATGCAATCGAGACAATGCTAGGGTGATGATAACGTATGCGTATACCTGTAGGTTGTTTTACAGGAACCGTGATTACGGGCAGACTCAAGTGCCATCCATCTATGTCTTAATTCGTGTTGGTATAACATAAGTCAGTACCAGGTACGTTATAGAATGAATGCATTTTGTGTTACGTGATATCGAAATTTAGAATGTAATGATTAAATAATATTTATTTTATGTACTTTATTACTTTATAAGGTGGATACAGACTTTGCGAGGCATGCGCTACGAACGGCGCACAACGAATGCCTCTGTTTGAGGCGTGCGTGTTGAAAAATTATAACAACATATGCTCGGGTCGAGCCATCGCGTTCGAAGCAAACGCCTCGTTTGTCTGTCTTCATGTTTGCTGCGAGGCGTGTGCAACGCACAGACGCGCGCGTGCGAGCCGCGCGTATGCGCCGGCTCATTGCGAGCAGTGCGTTGCGTTTAGACGGTTGTGTCCGCATCGCTGTGATGTTTGCACGCATTATGAACGAAAAATTTGAATTATACGAAAATAACCGATTATCCAAAACATCATTATTATTATAATAAAAACAAAAGAGAAGACATATGGCATTTAATTGCGAATGAAGTAATGTAACCGTCGCTGAGCTGAAAAAAAAAATTATCTTCTAGGATCTTATAGAAGGAAAAATCTCGAGAAAATAAAATATATTATAAAAGCAGCAGCGGATACGCGCACGCGATGCAAAGGTGCCATCTTGACTGCTGCTGTGTGGGTTGGATCGGCCCGAGCATGCGCTGCGCGCTGTTTGGCCCGAACAAACGCAGTTTCATTTTCGCAGTCGAGGCGTACGTGGATATTGTACGCGGCGCACAACTCGAACGTGCATGCGCGGCACCGTCCACAACTAATGTAATGCTCGCACTGAGGCACTTTGATCTTGTAGCATTTGCCGACATTCGTTGGCTCGCCCTCGCACGTGCGTAGCACATGCCTCGCCACGAATATAAAGGTACACACCTTGCGAGGCATGCGCTGTGCACCGTGCGCAGCGCATGCCTCGCAAAGCCTGTATACGGCTATAGATTGCTGATAGTAGAAGCTGAAAAAAAGTTTTGCAACCAAATATGAAAACTTTTGTGGAGTGAATTTAAAATATCGTAGACCGAGCTTAGTCCTTGCGTATTAAAAAGCTATAATACAATGGTATATGTCGGCGATATGCCAGGGTTATGGTGTCCAGACTCCATAATAAAAACACTCAGGTAATATTACTTGGTTTATTATCAGTTGATTTCTAGCACAGAATTGAATTAAAATGCGAACTACAGTCCTTTTTATAAACTTACCGTCATTACACTTAATGTAACGTTTAACAACTCATTTTCAACATTATAATTGAAATTACTGTACGATTAATTGTAAACTAATCAAAAATCGACATTAATATTGTAATGAATTTTGCACAACACCAAATTATTTATTTTACACGAATAACAAATTTATTTTATTAACCAAACGCTGCTTTACAACATTGTCAACAGATGGCGCTATCAACAGGATGCACATATAAACGCATGTTATTTATTACCGTAAAAATAAGTGTCAGTAATGTTATTTAATACTAATTGATTTTACTTTGAAAGTTTCTGGAGTTATCTTAATAACTAAGCGATAAATTAAATACTAAGTAGTGAAGTTCTCAGTTCTGTGTTCACAAATAGTTATTTAAATATCAATCTTAAATATTATTAACATTTTCGTAACAATATAATCATTATATATTAATTTGCGCCCATACGGCCATTCTGATCCAGCGCGCTCCTCGCGCTGATTATTTAACGGTTACAGAATAAACAGCAAACAAAAATAATGAATATAAATATAAAAATTAAATAAATAAGCGTTAATCATACAGAATGAACTAAAAGTTATTAACAAGGCTTCACCTAGTCATAGGATCTTAGCCTGAGGCATGCGTCACCCATCACGGGATCTAACAAACAATGCTTCACCCATGGCTAAGCCGATTACGGCATCACCGATTACGGGATCTAGCGCACACAGGCATCACCCACATAGGGATCTAGCCCACAAACGGCATCACCCACATAGGGATCTAGCCCACAAACGGCATCACCCACATAGGGTCGATTTAGCCCACGCGGCATCACCCATCACGGGATCTAGCCAATACACGGCATCACCCATCACGGGATCTAGCCAACACACGGCATCACCCATCACGGGATCTAGCCAACACACGGCATCACCCATCACGGGATCTAGCCAACAAGACTAGGATCAAGGATACGCATGGTGGCCAGCCAGCGTTTTGGGAAGGATGTTGGATAGGAAAAATAAAATTTTACTCAAACACAAATGCAAAATTTGCCTCATAAACACATCAATGCATATACATAAAATAATCATCATCGTTCGTCATGATCAGTTATATCAATACAATGCAATTACATAGTTCCGGCGACGACAGTGGAGGAGGTAGAGGACCCCCCCACGTAAATCGGTATCTGACGAATCCTCCGCCCATACGGTCAAGCCGCTCATACAGTCGCCGATGTTGATCAGCAACAAAGGTTAGCAAACAATGCTTGACTCCAGTTCAGTACAGCACTCATGCGGCATGTGTGCGCGCAGCCCACACACAAAACCACCGACGTCAAAAGGGCGGGGCACCGTCATCCATACATACCAATCAGTAAAGGACCGCTCGTCCATCCTCTCTTCACACTAAGGTCAGGTCATCTGCTAGGATGTCATCATCAACCTGCAACACTCAAAAGACAGGTGGTGGGCACCATTTCCCACCCAAATATTAGTTCCATGAACCTTCGTAACTGTAGATGAAATGAAATTCTACTCTTACAAAGTGGTCCGGTCTATTAAGCTATATCTATATATCAGGCATGTTCAACCTGTGCATTGGTCTATAGTTATCTTAGCTACAACAGTGTTGGAGCCCATATTTTACGCATAAGGTAAAATACAAAAGACACTGAATTTTCTCAGGTTCTGTCTGGCAGTACCATTTTAGATAATCAAATATAAAGTTATCAGGATACCCATATTTTGCAATTTCGATAAAACAGTTAAAACTTAATATATTCAAAATAAGTTTTATCCACATCAAACAGGAAAACAAAATGGCAAGAACAAAGAGAGGCCTATGTTCAGCCGTGAACAGTCGGACTGTTGGTGATAAATATGAAATGATTTCAAACCATGCAGATCCAAGAATTTCTAAAATACTAGTGCTATAATTATTACTCATGTAAGAACATGTTTAATCCAATACTGAAAATTTTTAGGCATAGTGCAAGCTGTGACATTGTTTAAATGTTTGTCAACTGAGCCATAAAAGAGAAATTTACAAGCTACCAATATTACAAAGCAAGAGTAGTGCAGTCTTATTTCTAAAAATTATTCCACTCTGTTAAGAAATTTACTACAATAAACCATAAAAGCCAATAAGGACACTCAGATATTGGTATTTTATAATTAATTCAAATAGACCTTTCTTTCTGAAATGAATGTTTCCATTTATCATTCGTCCCCTCCATTATGTAATTCAACTTGAATTTTATTTGACTTTATATTTAAGGGAATTTTCCAAATAATGTTAATATTTATCTTTAACTGTTAACATGTGGTGCCTATGTAATTCTTATCAATTCATACACAATTAATAATTGTTTATCCGCATAAATAAACTTAAACTGACCAATCACAACTGACTTAGAAATAAAGCATGAGCAGTCCACACAACTACTTTTATTTGCCAAGAATAAATACTGCTAAGTGGGAAAAGAGATAATATGGATTTTCACATCATGTTCCCCAAACCCACCTATCATTATCCTAACAACCATACTCTTAACTGTCTTGCATCCCAAAAGAGCTAAGTAATAAGGTTGGCACCAAATTTTATTGGTTTATCACTGTTTGTCATCCCGAATATAGATGCAACCAACTTTGCAAATGAACCCACAAACAAAACAAATTGCATTTACCAAGTATAACACTAAGGCCCGGCATTTATAAAAGATCAGCAGTAGTCACCTGCCTCAAGACTTTCAACCGAAAATGTTTAGAGGCGGACCACTATAGAACCCAAGTGAGTGCACACGTCCACAAAGAAATCCACCGTCCAGATCTCATGTCTCTAGCTTCAGTAGTTCGGGTTAAGCAAGGAATTATCAAGGAACAAATCATTCTATACAGGTATAAAATTAAGCGACAAATATTAAGATATGTCGGGTTCCCTTGTCTTATTATATAACCTTAACTTGAGCTGCAAGTTGTAATTTCAACATAATGTTAAAATGAAATCATGTAGGCACCTACAGAGTCCACAAATATATAGGTACTAAAACCTATTTTGTAACTTTACAAATATTAGCCTTAAAATGTGTATCACAAATTAATTTTTATACCTACCTTCTGAATATATATTTGTACTAATATAATAAAACTGAAGTTTGTTTTGTTGAATGCACGCATCTGTGAAACTACTGCTTTTATGCAAATAATTATTTTTGTGGTGGATAGTCATTTATCAAGAGATATAATCGCGCCGTGAGCACTAGCCATAAGTTATTAGCAGTTAGTTAGCCTTATGTAATGTGTAACCAAGGGCTATAAATAATGTTTTGATTTCATTAATGTTTTACTATTGGGATAACCTATTGACTACCAATTGAATTCATATTCAGCACATCGATTAGCTTATTTAAACTGAAAGCAAATCAGGCAATTTATACAATGGATCTATATCAGAGCTTCAACTTGAAAAGGGCAGTTATACCGTTCTTTACTAATAATTATATTAGTAGAACCACATAACAACAAAGCTTTTTTCTCTTTCTTGTGTAGATAAGTAAGTTTTACAGAGAGTTTCCGACAAGGCCTAACGATTAATAAATAGACAAGAGCCACAGCCGACGGCATAACATGACTATAAGCACAGTAGCACTGCTATGTATCAAACGTGGATAAACAACAGTTACCTATAAATTCTATTTGGGGTGTAACGTTTGTAATTTTGACTGTATAATGTTTATCTGGTAATCCTTACGGGGACAGTAGGTAATCGTGTAAGCACCATAATTTATAAAATTAGGATATTTCTCAAAAACTCTAATCAAATCAGCTCTGGATAAATACCTCTGGTCAGTGCATCAACAGCGTTCACGCCACAGTACACCCCGGTGCATGCACCCCGTCTTAGTCGCTCTGTCGCTCTCGCTCGCACGTGGCCTCACGTGAAGTGTAGACGTGCTCGCCATAACTCCGACACACCGTGTGGTCTCCGATCAGGGTTGACTAACGCCAAACACGGCTTCCAAGCGCTTGTCGCATCAGTCTTCAGGTCATCATTGGTAATGGCGGCCAAGCCAAGAGAGACCCATCA
Source organism: Euclidia mi (assembly GCA_944739405.2). Lineage (NCBI taxonomy): Eukaryota > Metazoa > Arthropoda > Insecta > Lepidoptera > Erebidae > Euclidia > Euclidia mi. The sequence goes on from OX123187.2 coordinate 36,591,757, forward strand.
CTCTCGCGCCAACCGTAGATTCCGAAGTCTCTTAGGGGGCGTTTATCCCGCCGCTGCTGTCGGCGATATGCCAGGGTTATGGTGTCCAGACTCCATAATAAAAACACTCAGGTAATATTACTTGGTTTATTATCAGTTGATTTCTAGCACAGAATTGAATTAAAATGCGAACTACAGTCCTTTTTATAAACTTACCGTCATTACACTTAATGTAACGTTTAACAACTCATTTTCAACATTATAATTGAAATTACTGTACGATTAATTGTAAACTAATCAAAAATCGACATTAATATTGTAATGAATTTTGCACAACACCAAATTATTTATTTTACACGAATAACAAATTTATTTTATTAACCAAACGCTGCTTTACAACATTGTCAACAGATGGCGCTATCAACAGGATGCACATATAAACGCATGTTATTTATTACCGTAAAAATAAGTGTCAGTAATGTTATTTAATACTAATTGATTTTACTTTGAAAGTTTCTGGAGTTATCTTAATAACTAAGCGATAAATTAAATACTAAGTAGTGAAGTTCTCAGTTCTGTGTTCACAAATAGTTATTTAAATATCAATCTTAAATATTATTAACATTTTCGTAACAATATAATCATTATATATTAATTTGCGCCCATATATACATTGTATAAATGTACAGTATAGTATAATGGTATAATTTAATATTTATATTCTTTATCAATCTATTGAGAATATAATATACTACCTACCACACTCGATAGCGATTCTATTCATATCTCTCGGGATTCAGAACAATACATTGTATATTTCTTCTTATAATAATGAACAATTGAAAAAAGATACGGTCTATAATTTTCAATTGTTCAGAAAGGTTTTTTTTCTTTTGTATAATTTAGCTGTTTTATTTTGATGTGTATTATAGGTTTCGATCCAAAAAAAAAATGGTTATGTTATTTTTTTTTTCACAATACGTGTTAATTGATTTTAATGTGTTTTGTGAATTTAAATAAATAAAATATTCATTGATCACTGTCATAGCTGTTCGTGAAAATAGAAAACAGTGATTTGGTTTAAATTTTAGAAATATATTCGTCGGCTGCGTATTGCCTTGGGTCCTCGGTTACGTTCCGAATCTTGAATGAATTTTGTTTTCTTTCTTAAGTATATAAACCTGATTAAAACCCCACTGAAGTTCCTGCTTTTACTGAGACTAGAATATCGTTATTTATGAGCAGGATATTTAACTGAGATAGAATCAATCGCGTCATCTCTATCGGACCACAAACTTACTTGTTTTAAGTAACAAACTTGTTGTAAGTCATTGCGTGTGGTTCAAAACTGAAGGCAAAATCCCAACAAATAATATTTTACTGCGCTGATGATGTAGTGTTACGAGTATAAATGCCTTCTTAAACCACTACGCCAGCGAGCACTCGGCATAGTATAAGGAGGCGAAATTTTGACGAATGGTCGATTACCACTTGGGAACACTTCGTGTGATCGAAAAGCTGATGTTCGTTATTGGATATATGTTAATAAAGTTTGTTGCACAAATACATTAGAAGATTCTTTAATATAGAGTATAGTTAGAATCGTTATTCCTCAGGAAGGATTCACTTAACTAAGTAAAACAGTGCAACTCATTTAAAATTACAAGTTGCTAACAAGCCTTCAGATAATAGTACTATTTATTGCTATACATTGTGACTATTACCAAAGTCAAAATAAAGTGAAATATCAGTGATTAGAATGGTGGACCTGACCAATAATCTTTTGTTCGTGTCATCTCCAGCGGAAATAAAAATCTGCCCTCTGAGTAAAGGGTACCGACCTTACAAAGTAATGGCTGTTTTCTTAGGCTGGGGGCTTTCACTGATAATTATGTACAAGTAAACGTGGAAAATTGGAATTTGTATCATAATACCCATGAAATTAATTCTGGTTTTGATTGTATTTCATGTTGAATTGGGAAGCGTTTGTGACGATATTCTCAATGGCTTCAATTATTACGTCATTGTTTAGGCACATTATATATATTAGGATGGTTCCAGTAGAATTAGGTGAGATATCTACGAACATAATTTATCATTCTATTATAATTAAATAACGTAGATGTCTAGCGGTGGGATCTTAGACTATTAGATATGATTATCGGTACCACCGCAGCATCAGTTAATCTACTTCCAAGTAGTGACGTTCAAATGTGCAGTTCTATGGTACGGTTTGAATAGTACTGTAGCTAGTGAAATGAATGGGCGTAAGAAGATTTAATATCGTACGTGGCAATATAATATATATAATATAATATAATATTCTACCAAATACACACATCACCATCTAGTCCAAAACTAAGCAGAGCTTGTACTGTGGGTACTGGGATAATGGATAAACATACATATATACATGTTAGGGTTCCGTACCTCGAAAGGAAAAAAAACGGAACCCTTATAGGATCACTTTGTTGTCCGTCCGTCTGTCAAGACTCTTTTTCTCAGGAATGCGTGGAGGTATCAAACTGAAATTTATACTAAATACTCGAATCTACGGTTCCATAGAGCTGTAAAACAATCAAACTTCTAACCCAACGCAATCAAAAGATACAGCCGTTTATGCTGCAAATTGTAGCATATTTTCAAACTCGCATTGGAATCAAAACCTACAGGGTACTTTTCGTGAACTCAGAATCTTGAAATTTGGTACGAAGTAACGTCTTATATCACATATAAAGGAAAAATTGTGAAAACCGTAAATTTTTTGTTACAGCATATAAAAAAATATTTTTAATAAATTTACAGTTACTACCCCTTTCTCTTGAATGCGTGGAGGTATTAAATTGAAATTTATATCAAATACTCAAGTATATAACACCGTTAGGCTGCAACAAAATCAAGCTTCTATGTCAACGCAATCAAAAGAAAGAGCAATATAAGCATATTTTCAAACTCGCGCCTACTCGCAAGTGAATCAAAACCTACAGGGTACTTCCCGTGAACTCAGAATCTTGAAATTTGGTACAAAGCAACGCATTATAGCACATATAAAGAAAAAATTGCGAGAATCGTACATTTTTAGTTACATCATATAAGAAAAATATTTTTTATAAATTTAAAGTTACCACCCCTTTATCTTGAACGCGTGGAGGTATTAAATTGAAACTCATATCAAATACTCAAGTATATAACACCGTTAGGCTGCAACAAAATCAAACTTCTATGTCAACGCAATCAAAAGAAAGAGCAATATAAGCATACATTCAAACTCGCGACTACTCGCAAGGGAATCAAAACCTACAGGGTACTTTCCGTGAACTCAAAATCTTGAAATTTGGTTCGAAGCAACGTCTTATATCACTTATAAAGGAAAAATTGCGAAAACTGTATTTTTTTAGTAACAGCATATAAAAAAATATTTTTAATAAATTTAAAGTTATTACCCCTTTCTCTTGAACGCGTGGAGGTATTAAATTGAAATTCATATCAAATACTCAGGTATATAACACCGTTAGGCTGTAACAAAATCAAACTTCTATGTCTACACAATCAAAAGAAAGAGCAATATAATCATATTTTCAAACTGGCGTCTACTCGCAAGGGAATCAAAACCTACAGGGTACTTCCCGTGAACTCAAAATCTTGAAATTTGGTACGAAGTAACGTCTTATAGCCCAGATAAAGGATGCGGAAGGCTGAGGACCGTGTACTGTGGTGCGTGTTTGGAGAGGCCTATGTCCAGCAGTGGACTGCGATAGGCTGATTGAGATTTTAAATAACCCAGACGCTGCAATAGGCAATTGTGAATGCTTGCATTTCGAAATGTTTAATGTCAGAGTGATAACTGTATATAGGTCACCACAATGTCCAATTAATGTTGCAATAGAATGCGTAAATTCAACAATATACGGCAGCAACCTCAATAGGTATAATTCATGTTCTCGTCTGATTATCGTGGGAGACTTCAATATTGATTTTGGAATGAATCCCCAAAATGGAATTTTCACATATTTTTCATCCATAAACATATTTTCGTTAATAAACACTAGCACAACACGAAGTAGTACATGTATAGATAACGTTTTTTCGAACTTCAATGTTCAATGTGGTACTTTCATACCCTTTTCAGTCTCCATTTACAGATCTGGTTCAAATTTGATACTTAATGCCATACTTTAAAATTTTCATTTCCTTTATATGTTTTTTTTTAATTTACATGACGTAACATAGCTTCACGCCTTTTTATCCCTGAAGGGGTAGGCAGAGGTGCATTACACACCCACACTTCGCCAGTTATGTTTCGGTCCCAATGTAATAGAGGGCGAGCCTATTGCCATCTACCGGGCACATTACTAAGCGAGCGATAATTAACATTTTAAATACACGGTTCACCCTTGTTTGATCGAACAACGTTTGATATAATATTACTAAATCGAATTTTAGTTGCAATAAAGTCATTTCGAAGAATTATTCATTTGACCGAATAATTCATTGGTAAATTTTTATTTAGCGTAATTATTTATTTGAACTAATTTCATTTGAACTAATTTCATTTCGCAGAATTTTCAAATGCACTAATTTTATTTAAACTAATGTTTCACTACACTAATAATGATTTAGTCGAAAGATCGTATCGAATATTTAGTTCGGTATTCTCTCGTTTTCCATAAATTCATTATAATTAGTTTTCGACTAAATCATTATTAGTGTGAACCGACATAATATTGTTAGGTCGAAATTAATTATCGTTAACACCCCGACTCAGTGCAACCCGACTCGGATAGGTTAGGTTAGGTTAGGGTTCTCTTTTGACCCTTAACCCAAAAATAGGAGCCCTGCGAAGCAGGGCTCCGTCAACTTTGTCCACATTCTTCACACTAGTTTAATAACCTGAAGTTGAATTAATTATCGTTAACACCCCGACTCAGTGCAATCCGACTCGGTTAGGTTAGGTTAGGGTTCTCTTTTGACCCTTAACCCAAAAATAGGAGCCCTGCGAAGCAGGGCTCCGTCAACTTTGTCCACATTCTTCACACTAGTTTAATAAACTGAAGTTGTTCAGTTTATTCTCTATTCGCACACAAAATAATGTGGAAGCGTGGCACCACAGGTTAAATAGTTTACAATGTTTTCTTTTCTACATTACATTACACCAATTGAATATTCGATAAAATACATGGTTATACCATCTGAACATTACATCAAATGAACATTATACCTTTTGATCATTAGCGCAAATGTTGTTATAGCAAATAAATATTCGATGAACTGAAAATTCTGTCAAACGATATTATACAAAGTGATGATTTTCTTAAACGTTGTTCGATTTAGTAATATTATATCAAACTTTGTTCTATCAAACAAGGGTGAACCTAAATACACACATATGTAACTCCGTAAAGTCAGTGATTTGTGCCTGGGGTACCTGGGGATCGCACCCGACATCATCGTCTCGGCACTCCGTTACCACTTGGCTATCGCCCCTTACTTATTTTTGTTATTTATTTAAGAATATGCCGTGTGGTTGACGGCATAGAATACAAGTGTCACCACCCCCTATCTTCCCGTGGGTGTCGTAAGAGGCGACTAAGGGATAACACGATGCAAATGTACCATCTTTGCGTAGAGACGCAAAACTCGACATCAAACCCTATACGACTGCCTCGTTGGTCTCGCGGCATAAATGTGCGCGTGGGATCGGGAGGTCCCGGGTTCGATCCCTGGGTCGGGCAGTGTTATTGGGCAGTGTTATAGAATTTCGTGACAGAAAATTATTGGGTTTTTCTGTCACGAAATTCTCAGTAGCAGCACGGAGTCTGGAAATGTGCCCGGTACGGCAATAGGCTCGCCCCTTATTACGTGGGACTAAAGTATATCTGGCGAAAAGTGGGTGTAGAAATACACCTCTGCCTACCCCTTCGGGGATAAAAGGCGTGACGATATGTATGTATGTTATTTAAGAATATTGATTATTTTTTTATTTTATGTGTAAATAGTCACCCTAGTTTAATTTTCATCGCAAATAAATACTATAATTATTAAAATACTTAATTAGTATTTTTGTAACAGATTTGTAATAGTCACTAAAACTTTGTAAATCAATAACTTTGATAAAAAATCTTACCATCATTCATCAGCAGACTTTTGCAAGGCTGCTGCAAGGCTGGTATAGGTATTTAAGTTATACATACATACATACATAGACTCACGCCTGTTTCCCGGAGGGGTAGGCAGAGACTACGGAGCGCCATTTGCAACGATCTTGACATATCTATAAGTTATATTATAAAATAATCGATAATCTGACTGACAGACAAGCTACAGCCGAAACTACTCGGCGCAAGAAGCTGAAATTTAGCATGTACCTATGTTGCTTGGGGACCGTAGGGGTGCACTAAGACGGGATTTCCCGAAATTCCCACGGGATCGGGCAAAACGGGTAAATTTAAAAAAAATGCAGGCGTAGCTGCTGGCGTCCTCTAGTGTTAATATAAAATAAAAGATGACTGATTATAAACGACAAAGACACCTTTTTCTTTAATTTATGCTCCTCCAGCTTTCCATACTGTAATGTTATGGATTTCATTTTGCAATAAAAATACCATAACTATGACTGGTGAACTTTTACTTATATACCTACAGGTTTGTACGGAACCCTCGGTGAGCGAGTCCGACTCGCACTTGACCGGTTTTTTTTTTAATATATACATATTATAAATAGAAACACCCAGACCAAGACAAACACCCATGTTCATGCACACAAATGTTTGACTTGAGCGGGATCGAACTCGCGACCATCGGCGTAGCAGTCGCTTACACTCCCGCTGCGCCAACCGGTCGTCAATGTAGGCGGCTGCTTGGTTGTGTCCTCCAACGTGGCCAAAGTCTATGGATGGTAGTTGCCACTTACCAAGAGGTGTCCGTTAGTTCGTCTGCCACCTAACTGCCATTTTTTTTTTCCGTGACTATTATCAGTAATACCATAAAGATGCTGGTAAAAAAATTATCAGCAAGATAATATTTCATTGACATTAAACTACAGTTTATGGACTTTATCGCGTTATATTGGTTTCACTGAGTTATTACATTTAGACCGAATGATCTCGAAACTACAATGTGTAACATTCGCGTAAACCCAAGAAGACTTTATAATATAAAACACTTTTAAACACAAAATCTTAACAACGGAAAACATTAACTTGGTAACTATGAAGACGGATTTGCCTGGTGGTATGAAATATACCTTTTCTGTACCTCAGACAATGTGTAATCAAAATTTCATGATGATCGGTTGCGCGGCTAAGGCGCGAAAGCAAAATAAGTAAATGCCCTTTCCTATTTACAATATTCATAAGGATTTATCTTACTTTCATAAACTTGTTAAAGTTTCATAGAAGGTGAATCTCAATATATTGAATATATTTTGTATGACAAAACCAAGGTTATGATGGAATATTGTGGTTGCAGTGTATCTTCTTTTAAAGGCCACCCAATATTGTTCCAAAATTATTTTGTTCTTAATAATCCCGATATAACTTATTTACTCCACTTAGTTTAGCATGAGCATTAGAATATCTGTGAGCTACAACCTGTGTTTATGTAGGTATATAAATGTCACTTTGTTATCAACTTTTGTCTATCGAAACATAACAAACAGACAAACACTTTTATCTTCGACATATAGGTATTTTAAATACAGCACATTTGCCAAATATGTACATATATATAATATCAATTTTATTTAACTTACACTAAGTCCGTGTGGTGACGGATTAAGTATACGAAATGTCACCACCCCATATCATTCCATGGGTGTCGTAAGAGCCGACAGAGGGAGCATATTATGCGGAGAACAACACTTTAAGAGAAGTAAAACTTGATACAAACCCTATACCAATCCGTTTGGTCAGCGTGGTATAGTAGGCCAATTCCTCCTTTCAAAGGAGAGGCCTAGTCCAGCAGTGGACTGTTAAAGGCTGATGATGATGATGATGATGACACTAAGTCCACAAACCGAATATAAATAAATGGCAAGTACTATTTCATTGAAACCGCTTCAGCGTAAATATATTGGATCAAGAGCAGACAAAACAATATACATACAAGTTGCTAGTTATTTCCTTTAGTCGGGAAGTATCAATACGACTCACAGCTGTTCCTCAAATGTTCGGCATCTCTAGGAACGAGGAAAGCGCTATGTCTTAGATGAAACTTGTTTCCTATTGAGCTATTTAATCTATGCTATAATTACATACCTTATTATTCATCAACGGAGCGCCTGAAATGCTGGAGCTATAAATGTAAGGTTTTAGCAGTTCATGTTTAAACGTTGTAAGCTATATGGCATTTACTAAGAAAGAGTTTGTGCAGATTTAGGCTTGTAACACTTAAAAAACCGGTCAAGTGCGAGTCGGACTCGCTCACCGAGGGTTCCGTACAAACCTGTAGGTATATAAGTAAAAGTTCACCAGTCATAGTTATGGTATTTTTATTGCAAAATGAAATCCATAACATTACAGTATGGAAAGCTGGAGGAGCATAAATTAAAGAAAAAGGTGTCTTTGTCGTTTATAATCAGTCATCTTTTATTTTATATTAACACTAGAGGACGCCAGCAGCTACGCCTGCATTTTTTTTAAATTTACCCGTTTTGCCCGATCCCGTGGGAATTTCGGGAAATCCCGTCTTAGTGCACCCCTACGGTCCCCAAGCAACATAGGTACATGCTAAATTTCAGCTTCATGCGCCGAGTAGTTTCGGCTGTAGCTTGTCTGTCAGTCAGATTATCGATTATTTTATAATATAACTTATAGATATGTCAAGATCGTTGCAAATGGCGCTCCGTAGTCTCTGCCTACCCCTCCGGGAAACAGGCGTGAGTCTATGTATGTATGTATGTATAACTTAAATACCTATACCAGCCTTGCAGCAGCCTTGCAAAAGTCTGCTGATGAATGATGGTAAGATTTTTTATCAAAGTTATTGATTTACAAAGTTTTAGTGACTATTACAAATCTGTTACAAAAATACTAATTAAGTATTTTAATAATTATAGTATTTATTTGCGATGAAAATTAAACTAGGGTGACTATTTACACATAAAATAAAAAAATAATCAATATTCTTAAATAACATACATACATATCGTCACGCCTTTTATCCCCGAAGGGGTAGGCAGAGGTGTATTTCTACACCCACTTTTCGCCAGATATACTTTAGTCCCACGTAATAAGGGGCGAGCCTATTGCCGTACCGGGCACATTTCCAGACTCCGTGCTGCTACTGAGAATTTCGTGACAGAAAAACCCAATAATTTTCTGTCACGAAATTCTATAACACTGCCCAATAACACTGCCCGACCCAGGGATCGAACCCGGGACCTCCCGATCCCACGCGCACATTTATGCCGCGAGACCAACGAGGCAGTCGTATAGGGTTTGATGTCGAGTTTTGCGTCTCTACGCAAAGATGGTACATTTGCATCGTGTTATCCCTTAGTCGCCTCTTACGACACCCACGGGAAGATAGGGGGTGGTGACACTTGTATTCTATGCCGTCAACCACACGGCATATTCTTAAATAAATAACAAAAATAAGTAAGGGGCGATAGCCAAGTGGTAACGGAGTGCCGAGACGATGATCTCGGGTGCGATCCCCAGGTACCCCAGGCACAAATCACTGACTTTTCGGAGTTACATATGTGTGTATTTAGGTTCACCCTTGTTTGATAGAACAAAGTTTGATATAATATTACTAAATCGAACAACGTTTAAGAAAATCATCACTTTGTATAATATCGTTTGACAGAATTTTCAGTTCATCGAATATTTATTTGCTATAACAACATTTGCGCTAATGATCAAAAGGTATAATGTTCATTTGATGTAATGTTCAGATGGTATAACCATGTATTTTATCGAATATTCAATTGGTGTAATGTAATGTAGAAAAGAAAACATTGTAAATTATTTAACCTGTGGTGCCACGCTTCCACATTATTTTGTGTGCGAATAGAGAATAAACTGAACAACTTCAGTTTATTAAATTAGTTAAAAATATAAAATATAAATTCAGTTTATTTTTGGGTTAAGGGTCAAAAGAGAACCCTAACCTAACCTAACCGAGTCGGATTACACTGAGTCGGGGTGTTAACGATAATTAATTCAACTTCAGGTTATTAAACTAGTGTGAAGAATGTGGACAAAGTTGACGGAGCCCTGCTTCGCAGGGCTCCTATTTTTGGGTTAAGGGTCAAAAGAGAACCCTAACCTAACCTAACCTATCCGAGTCGGGTTGCACTGAGTCGGGGTGTTAACGATAATTAATTTCGACCTAACAATATTATGTCGGTTCACACTAATAATGATTTAGTCGAAAACTAATTATAATGAATTTATGGAAAACGAGAGAATACCGAACTAAATATTCGATACGATCTTTCGACTAAATCATTATTAGTGTAGTGAAACATTAGTTTAAATAAAATTAGTGCATTTGAAAATTCTGCGAAATGAAATTAGTTCAAATGAAATTAGTTCAAATAAATAATTACGCTAAATAAAAATTTACCAATGAATTATTCGGTCAAATGAATAATTCTTCGAAATGACTTTATTGCAACTAAAACTCGATTTAGTAATATTATATCAAACGTTGTTCGATCAAACAAGGGTGAACCGTGTATTTAAAATGTTAATTATCGCTCGCTTAGTAATGTGCCCGGTAGATGGCAATAGGCTCGCCCTCTATTACATTGGGACCGAAACATAACTGGCGAAGTGTGGGTGTGTAATACACCTCTGCCTACCCCTTCAGGGATAAAAAGGCGTGAAGCTATGTTACGTCATGTAAATTAAAAAAAAAACATATAAAGGAAATGAAAATTTTAAAGTATGGCATTAAGTATCAAATTTGAACCAGATCTGTAAATGGAGACTGAAAAAGGTATGAAAGTACCACATTGAACATTGAAGTTCGAAAAAACGTTATCTATACATGTACTACTTCGTGTTGTGCTAGTGTTTATTAACGAAAATATGTTTATGGATGAAAAATATGTGAAAATTCCATTTTGGGGATTCATTCTAAAATCAATATTGAAGTCTCCCACGATAATCAGACGAGAACATGAATTATACCTATTGAGGTTGCTGCCGTATATTGTTGAATTTACGCATTCTATTGCAACATTAATTGGACATTGTGGTGACCTATATACAGTTATCACTCTGACATTAAACATTTCGAAATGCAAGCATTCACAATTGCCTATTGCAGCGTCTGGGTTATTTAAAATCTCAATCAGCCTATCGCAGTCCACTGCTGGACATAGGCCTCTCCAAACACGCACCACAGTACACGGTCCTCAGCCTTCCGCATCCTTTATCTGGGCTATAAGACGTTACTTCGTACCAAATTTCAAGATTTTGAGTTCACGGGAAGTACCCTGTAGGTTTTGATTCCCTTGCGAGTAGACGCCAGTTTGAAAATATGATTATATTGCTCTTTCTTTTGATTGTGTAGACATAGAAGTTTGATTTTGTTACAGCCTAACGGTGTTATATACCTGAGTATTTGATATGAATTTCAATTTAATACCTCCACGCGTTCAAGAGAAAGGGGTAATAACTTTAAATTTATTAAAAATATTTTTTTATATGCTGTTACTAAAAAAATACAGTTTTCGCAATTTTTCCTTTATAAGTGATATAAGACGTTGCTTCGAACCAAATTTCAAGATTTTGAGTTCACGGAAAGTACCCTGTAGGTTTTGATTCCCTTGCGAGTAGTCGCGAGTTTGAATGTATGCTTATATTGCTCTTTCTTTTGATTGCGTTGACATAGAAGCTTGATTTTGTTGCAGCCTAACGGTGTTATATACTTGAGTATTTGATATGAATTTCAATTTAATACCTCCACGCATTCAAGAGAAAGGGGTAGTAACTGTAAATTTATTAAAAATATTTTTTTTATATGCTGTAACAAAAAATTTACGGTTTTCACAATTTTTCCTTTATATGTGATATAAGACGTTACTTCGTACCAAATTTCAAGATTCTGAGTTCACGAAAAGTACCCTGTAGGTTTTGATTCCAATGCGAGTTTGAAAATATGCTACAATTTGCAGCATAAACGGCTGTATCTTTTGATTGCGTTGGGTTAGAAGTTTGATTGTTTTACAGCTCTATGGAACCGTAGATTCGAGTATTTAGTATAAATTTCAGTTTGATACCTCCACGCATTCCTGAGAAAAAGGGTCTTGACAGACGGACGGACAACAAAGTGATCCTATAAGGGTTCCGTTTTTTTTCCTTTCGAGGTACGGAACCCTAATAAGGATTGAACTATTACATTGAATTTACTTTTAAAGTAAGAAGCTCGAAGCTTCATGTCCTTGCTCCTGTTTAAAAATAAGTATACCTTAGAGTTAAAATTGGGTTCTTAAATATTATTTTGTTTGTTATAAATTGGCATCTGGCCTTTGAATAAATAGTGTGTTGTGGGCGACTTTACAGACAATTAATCAACAAAAATGAACCAACATAACATAACTTCACGCCTTTATCCCCGAAAGGGTAGGCAGAGGTGAAAATTAAACACCCACACTTCTTCAGTTATGTTTCGGTTCCAATGTAATACGGAGCTAGCCTATTGCCACCTACCTGGCACATTATAAAGCGAGCGATAATTAACATTTTTAGTACACAGATAACTTTGAAAAGTCAAAGGTGTGTGCCGAGTGTAACTGGAGATCGAACCCGAAACTAACGTCTCGACAGTCCGTTACGTACACCACTGGGCTATCGCCGTTTATTTGAGATGAAACAACACATTTAGAAATAAATGTTCAAGCTGATTAGCATATTAAACAATCCTTTGGCAGTTAGTGGTTGTAAGAAAGGAGTTGAACGTTTCTTTGAGAATGTTGAAGTAAGAAAGAAGCATTAAGTTTAATATTAAAGCTTGTACAAAGCCGCCTTTGTGCTCTATTCCCCTACTCTTTTGCTTCACAAAACCATGTTACCTATCTATTAACTATTTCTACTTATCAATAACCAGGGCCGTTCCGACCCAATCCAGCGGTCAATAACATTTTGGACCATAGATTTATATGTACTAACGCACTAGATTCGCCCTTCTGTACAACGAAAATGTTCCACTGACTTATGGCTCGGGAACTATAAAGCTCTTAGTTCGTTTGACAACTCTCTAGTGAGCGCATGAAACCGCGGTCTGTCAATCTGGCTTATGTAATTATTTATTTAATTGGAAAAAGACGTTTGCAGTGTTTTTTTCTGTGCAAATCTGTTTTATTGCTTAGTGAGTAATCTAGTTTTTGACATAAAACATCTTAGCAACGAAATTACTAGGCAATATTATCAAGTTTCGTGCACCGGACAAGTCCATTGTGGGCAAGTCCACTGTGGGCAAGTCCATGATTAATAAATGAGGGCGAGTCCATTGTACTATCTGTCACTATCACATATGCACGATATTAAGTTTGCAAAAAAAAGACACATACATACGCCGAGTTGTCGGCAGTTCTCGTCATAGAATAAAATTACAGACTGGACAAATTCCTTTGAGAATCTCGAGTACCGACTTCATATTTTTTTGCTCTTCAATATTTGTCAAAGGTTGGTATGTAATTATTATTATTGTTAGTATATTATAAATAATATAGTTTTAAATTCATAGATTGGTGTATTCTACGTTCATACTCAGCGATGCCGTCGTGTGTTCTACGTTTTTGTAAAAATACGTCCAAAAATACAAATAAAGCTTCAGGAGTTACTTTCCAGAAGTGAGCAATTTTACTGATGTTTATTATAAGTACATGCCAGAGAACAAAAAATAAATGTTCGTTTGTCTTCTTCTTCTTTACCGATTTTGACGACTTTTCTTGTATTTTTGAAGTTACCTACATAGATCTTATTACATAGCCAATTAGCCATATACGGTCCACAAGCGGTTGCTGTTGTCGCGAACGAAAAAATATTTCTATTGCAAGGAAAATTTCGTGATCTCAGGTAGAATATTAATAAAAACATCTACTAATATAATATCCTGAATCATCGTATGTAGTTGTACGAGAAAAATATAGCTTTTTGGACATTGTTCCCTCATATTTTTGCCATATTTTTATGAAATGGATGAACTGATAAGGCCCCTTGCTGCTCATACATGGAATGGCATTGAGTGGTATTCTCTAAAGTGTAAAAGAAAAAGAAAATTAACAGTTAATTATATGACAATAAGTTTGAAATTTGAACTCCGAAAGAAATCCCGCGGGATGCCGTGGCATTCCCGTTCGTTTGTTACTATTGATGTTTGTCATTAAAATTCAAGTTTTACTTATATTTAAGTTGCCTTTCTTTATCACAAAAAATATGCCATGGCGTACTGGATGGATAGTACGGCACGGCAAATTTTCAGACCGATTCAGACAGATTCAGACCAACAAGCTGAAGCAAATTGCGCAATACTCGCAAACAATTTAAATAATGAAATGCTGACTCAAGCGATTAAATTAATTGTCGGTTACATATCTGGTTATGTATCGCGACAGTTAAGTAAAAAATTAAAATGTGAAGAATGTATTAATAATGAAAAATATGCTATAATTCGGCTACACCGTGAAGCTAAGATAGACCCAGAAATAACTTCAACTACCAACCGTCAAAAATTTACAAAACTTATTTTGTTTGAAGGGAAGTAATTAATTTACTTATCCGATAAAATATACAGGCTGATTTAAGAGTCGTGTAGTTCCTTTGAACCGCGTGCTCTGCTGGTGACATAGAATGACCTTGGCCTTATAATTTATTTTTGGAAGTACACGACTTTTGAATCAACCTGTAGATCTTATATTATTGTTTCATATTATTTTTAAGTTTTGTTTAATTGTTTTTATCGTGTGGTTTGTCTAGAAAGTTTTACATGTGAATTCGTATGTATTGCAAATTAATATTCTATTAAGTTGTGACATTGTTACAAATAAGTGTTATTTTGGGATCCAATTTTTAAATGATAAGTACCTAAATTGAGAGCAAATTCTATACAACAGCTATTATAACCTAATTAATAAACACAAAAAGAGAATCACATGGCTCTGTATATTCTGATCAGGTCATACATTTTGTTGTTGTTCCCGAACATGGCTGTCTGTGTGAAAATCTTAAGGGAGGCCTATGCCCAGCAGTGGACGACTATTGGCTGAAATAACGTCGAAAGTAGTGGAAATCTCATACGATGTGATTGTTCACGTTACTGTGCAACGGCAATTATTACTGTTTCTCTCATAATTTGACACATCGCGGCCATTTCTTGATATTTTACGTAAGAAAAAGAATTATTGTATATTGTATAAGACGCCTTATCACCTGTTGTAAATATAAGTGTTAGATTTTATACAATTAATTTTATTTACTTAACCAAGTTAAACGTAGAACAATCGTGATGGTAATATAAAAGTCTGAAGTAAATCCTAAGTTTACCGGTAAAACGGAAAATCTACCAACTCATCTCGTCGTATGTTAAGGTATATGTTCGGTTGCTTGTGATCATAAATACAGAAATATCCGTGTAAATGCATTCCATATACACAGAAAAATGGCAAATTTATGTACACAAGTAAAACCAGGCAACCGCTAAAATAACAACCCCTTTATAATCAATATTGCTAGGTGTGGCTGTGTCGACGGAACTCTGTTCCGGGCGTCTAGATCAGGCTGAATTAAGTACTTTAACTACGCCGAGTTATAAAACTTAGAATTTACCATCCTTCAGGCCAGGCGTTTGCAACTTTGCAGTAACATACCTAGTAATTTATATAAATTTAATTATCTATTACAATATTAAATTTATCAGAATGTTATAATGTACCTCTGGTCCTCTGAAATTTTCTTATCTAAATATATTTACATTGTATTGTTAAATCCATTTAAGTATACATATATCTGAAAATATCTGATTGTATTTTTCTGTGTCCACGAAACATCAAGTAGGTAAAATAAACTGTTTGTCACATTTGCCTATATACATTCATAATCTTTGACGAAAAGACCTGCTCGCGCATGCGTAGTCAATCAGTCTGAGTGACATGAGTGACAGTAATTTTGTTCGAAATATCATCTCTATGTTATCTATCTCTATGTTTTGGACCGATTATCTTGTGGGATCGAGGGCAGCTAATGTATGCGGGCGTCTCAAGATTAGTCTGAATAGAGAGCATTTCTATGTTCAGCAGTGGACGTCGTTGGGCCGAGATGATAAATGATAATTTAATGCTATACTAGCTGACCCGGCGAACTTCGTTACGCCATCTTTTCTATTATTAATATATTTTTTTAATATTTTTATACAAAGCCTTCGCCTGAAAAAAAAGAGCATAAAAAGAAAGATTTATACGATTTGGTGCAGTCGGTTGGAAGTTATACGCGTACAAACATTTTGGTGATTCATTTTAATTTATGAGAAGATTACATATAAAATTCTACCGTTAGTGACAGACTGACAGATAATACAGAGCCAAAAGTATTGCGCGCAAGAAGCTAAAAGAACAATGGCAGAATTAGGTCTGGGTTTGTTGTGACGAGCTTAAACTTCATATGAACAAAACAAATTGTTTATTTTTTCTAATATTTTTTATATTTTCACTTTGTCTCGATGAAGCCGGATTATTTTATGATGATAAAAAGCATTCCAATTGTTTACGAACTAGGTGCTTACTTTATTATTTGATTGTTGCCATAGACAATGGTGTGACAGGAATAGACGTTTGACATTGATGCGTATAAATTTTTAAATAAGTAATCGATATGATCGACCTTTATAGGGTTGGTTTGGTTTAAAATATAATAATTAAAATGCAGTTAATTAATTGTTAATCAACATTATATCAATAAGCTAATTCTTTTGTAGCAAAACAACTTTTAAATCAAATAAAAACGTCACAGCATCGTTTTAACGTTATATCGATTTCACATAAAATCGATTTAAAATGTGCAGCTCTGCTGTTGTCTTTGGCTGTGACAGGTAGATGCTACAGAATAGTTCTGCGTTTAGATGTCAATCTGACATAATGCCTTTGATAATTCAAACGTACCCACATTGTTTATTCTTAACGAAACATTAAACACCGATATCTTCTTTTTCCGGCTTTCCCGAGTGAAAATAGAATAATTTATAGACTCTGTTACTTACGCCGAATTTTTTGATATATTTTTTATTACTGAGCGCTTCAATTTAGTTTCAGACATTTTGATGTATGGAGATCTGCCATTGTCCTTTGGCATGTATGTTCCTTGGGGGGCGTAAGGGTGCACTTAGAAAGGATTTCCCGAAATTCCTATGGGGTCGGACTGAAAATGCTAAAATAAAAAAAAAATGCAAAGAGGGAGCAAATATACAGGGGAATTTTTATTCATTCGGTCATCCACTTGAGTTCACAAGAATACAGTGGCATTACCTTTTGATAAAATAACTTCTAAGTAAAAGTCTTGATATTTTATCTCAGTTGCCATATTGAGGCTATATTTTAACAGAATATTTATAAAACACAACATTCTATTCCTTTTGGATGTTTGTATTGAAGGATTGTTCATTTTATTTTACAACAGTTTGTTTATTCACTCGCTTTTATATTTTTTATAAAGTACTGTAATTATCTAGTTCGCCTTCCTCTCCAATATACTTACATACGAATTATAATTACCAGCGCCAAAAAAGAAAAAAAAATGGAAAGGGAAACCGATATCGGATAACACACGTGAAGATGGGATTCGGTTACCGTTATTACGCCGAAACCAATATAGGTTTGATCTTTACTAGATTACGGGTACATATACATGCATGCCCATGGCTTCAGAACGGTATCTCGATCTATATGTTAATATGATATTATCATGTAGAACATAGGTGCTGAGGTCACACGGTAATAATACAGGTCCAGTAGGCATTATCAACCGATACGCATTTGCATTTTTATGAAAGGAACATAGCAAGATTTATTAGGTAAATTACTTAATTTGGAACATAATAATAAAACATAATTTTGTAACTGAAGCTTAATCTAATCTTATCTAATCTAACCTAATCTAATACAAAAAAACATAAAACAAATCTAAAAGTGAAAATATTTACAAGGTTTAGGCGTCGTAAAATACCTCCGCATCAATGTCATCGGGTAATGTGCCCAGAAGGCTGGCAGAGATTTATTAGACGAATGATAGGTAAAATTTACGTACTCAGAATAAATTAGTACCCATCTGAGAATTGCCGGAGCCTTATCTTTTACAATTTGGGCATATCTAATTAACAGAAGTCGTTGGTGAATAGACATTTTCGTTGTAATCTTACTTTACTAGCGCCAATTTAAAGGAAGGCTTACGTAACAACATGGTTGTAGGCAGCTAAGCTTCGCAGGTACGAATTTCTCATCCAGTTTTACAGGTAAGCTTGTTATCTTACAAATGATACCTACCTACAGCTGCGGAGAAATATTTTTTATGATTATTCCTACTAAGATAAGTGTAAAAGTCATAAGCCAAGTACGATACGGATGGCACAGGAGGCCCAAGACCTCTTCCCATTCTTGCCTCCTTTTCCCTTGTAAAGCGCGGGAGGGTATATGAGGAAGGGTGTTAGAAAGAAAAGAGGCTAGTTCCACTTTCTTATTACAGCTGGTTGGCAATGCGGGCATGCGGTCTAGGCTATAATTAGCCGCTTATCGTAAAGCGGGTCGTAGCGCAACGGACAGTCTTGTAGTTTAAAATTCTGATTTTCATATATAAACGGTTTGTACATACACTCACAAATCTATTTATAACTATTCTTATTATGATTAACTAGTGTAACCCACACTGAAATATTTAACTCGAAACGGCGTAAAAATTACGCGATATAGACCCGTAACACAGAACACTTTTAGAAGTAAAACACCATAATTTTATCATCGACGGTAATATTATCGTTGACATTGCCAAAAAAGAAGGTGAGTATGCCAGCCACCTTACATAATTATCTACTTTGTATAGTTTATAACACAGATCACAACACAGTGTACCGCTATTAGCTTAGATTTGACTGAAATTGTATATCTCTTTACTCTGCTTAACAGATAAGCTTTCAGCTTTTTTTAACTCATTATATTCTTAAATTTCTAAAGACTAGTCGCTAAAATCTTTGAATTTAGATCTACAAAAATATGTACTTGAACAATCACTGGCAATTAATATTTTTTGTTTAGCTTTTTTAATATTTCTGAATTTAAATATCATAGGTAAAATAAGAATAAGACCTTGACCCATCGTGGCCTCGTCTTGACAGCAACACTAAGATAGCGACCGGCAGTACGCGGTCGCAGCCTCTCTCGAGACTGTGACACACTACATCTTCAAACAATAAACTGTATGACGCTGAAAACTCTGAGATACATAGTTTAAACCTAGATATCTTACGTAAGTATTTTCTTGGTCATACATCAGTAGTGCTGGTGGCTCCTGGAGATCCCTCTACAAACAGTGGTCATTGCCTGATGAGTAAGTATAGAAAGTAAGGTTAGGGCCCGTAGTGTGACTTAACTTACCCTTCGTAGTAGATCGGTAAAGTTTACTACCGCTTACACCGATCACCACTTAGATGGATGACCGCTCGTTGTGGAATCTACATCGGGATCCTGTCATGAGTGGGCATGTAAGTCCGTCGGATCCGGGTGTTGCCTCAGGACAAAAATTGTTAGGCCATATCGTCGGACGTTCTGAAATATCCGACACACAAAGCCCACATTCTCAATACATACCTGCAGAGATCTTTTTTATAGCTATATTTCCTCTAGCACAGGTGCTAGTGCAGTCAGTCAAAAATGTTAATCCGTAGCCAATGCTCTTGGCCCGTATTTCTGTTCATGGTTTTTTTTTTATAGTAATAGGCGGCAAACGAGCAGATGGGTCGTCTGATGGTAAGCAATTACCGCCACCCATGGACACAAGCAACACCACAGGAGTCACAAGAGCGTTGCCGCCCCTTGTGGTTGGGAAAAGGGATAGGTTCAGGAGTGGGATAAGGGAGAAGGAATAGGGGATAGGGCCTCCGGCACTATCACTCACCGAACGAAACGCAACAGTTTAGGTACTGTTACTTTACGTCGATTTTCTGTGCGAGGGTAGTACTTCCCCGGTCGAGCCGGCCCATTCATGCTGAAATCAGCAAGACTCTACTACCGTGCAATATCATACCAAAAAACAGGACTATACCAAAAAAATAGTTAATCTACCTTTTTTTTATTGCTACAAACTGAGCAAGGTACATGGATCCTCATAGGGATGCCAAGTACCTTGGAGTAACTATTTCAGATCGTTTCACAATCCGTTGTCTTTGTTACTAGCCAGCAACGAATGACAGTTGATTTGAAATAAAAGCTAAGCTTATCTCTCTGCCTCTACTATTAAGAGATCTGGACACGTAGGTACTCAACGAACTACGCGGCCACATTACTCTGGCTCAAATTGCCCTGATATTATTAGGAATTCGGTAACTATAAGTCTATCTTTTATCCTAAGGAATGCAAAACCATTCAAGGTGGTTGACTCTTTGTTGATCATATACAACTCGTTAGTAAGGAGTATAATTGAGAGTACTGTTCATGCATTTGGTCACCTATATACAAAACTCATATTGATCGAATAGAAGCAGTGTAGAGACGATTTGTTAGAGCCTTATGCTCCAAGTTGGGTCTGAGACGAAAGATTCATGCTTACAGTGATCGTCTCCAGCGGTTCAAAATGATGAGCCTTGAAAGGAGGAGGAGGATGAGTGATTTGTGCACCTTGCACAAGATTATAAATGGCTCAATTGATAGCCAACTTATTGAAAAGCTTGACTTTGAAACGCCAACGCGATCTGTGCGCATCCCCAAACTGTTTTCTATACCTGCTACCAATAATAATGTTTCGCAGAATAATCCAATATCACGAATGTGCTATCAGTACAACTCTATTTGCTCAGAATTTGATATTTTCACGACAGCTTGTATGTGTTTAAATGCTCTTTATTAAAAGAAAATATATCTGTACTATAATTCTGAAAATTAAGATTGTAACTCAAGCATTATATAAATTCTCATCATATGTTTATTTTTCTCTTTTGTTTAACTTAACTTTAACTATTTTGCATGTATTCACGTTTATTCTCACAGATTCTTTATAATTAACTAGCTTTCGCCCGCGGCTTCGCCAGCATGATATTTTAATAAAGAGTGGCCTATGTACTTCCCCGGGTTTCAGACTATACATGTCAAATTTCATCACAAACGGCACTGTAGATTAGCCGTGTAGCATACATAATTACATATAAACAGATAATACTGAAAAATTACTTTTGTTTTCATAATCGTTGAACTTCAAGTAAAGATTAGTATATAAATATATTGCTGAAGTTATGAAGAGCTTGTATACCTATTGAATATAACAGCAGCAAAACATAAAATCTGAAAGCATAAAATAAAAGGTACCACAAAGTACATAACAGTCAATCAGACCGTCCCTCCGCCTCGCTGTGCTTCAGCGCACGAACTCATAGAAAGCGTTTTTAATGACGCTGCGCTTAGGTCAGATATATCGTGATAACTTTTAACTATTCGTCCAAACTACTTACTATAAAAGACAAAGTTAGTCTACATTAAATACTGAAGGCAAATATCTATCAATTTTGAAAACAATTTGATAACTATTCTAGAATGAGCATTGTAAAACACATATTATATATATTTTTTTGATATTATACTGTTTTATTACAATAAAAAATTATGTAGTTTGATTATGTACTAAAAGCTAAAAAGTAATTCGGTAAGTCGTAGCTACCAGATCGCACCAATCTTCTCATCAATCTGGGGTATTGATCAGGCAAATATAAAATCGTTGGGCAAGTGAAATTTCTATCATAATCATAATCTGGATACGCTACGCCCAAAATTAATTTATTTTTAGTTAGTTTTATTTTCAAGTTTTTAGTTTTGTTATTAGTTGATACTTCTCATTCTATTTTCATAGTGAGCCCTTTTCTACCAATCAAGCCCTGTCATTCGATACCCATATTGAGGTATTTGTGAAAAATAGGTAATCCGCCATTTTGTGGCGGCGGCCATAGTGGATTTTTCATAGTGAGCTCTATTCTACCAATCAAGACCTTTCAATTGATACCCCTATTGAGGTATTGTGGAAAATATGTAATCCGCCATTTTGTCGCGACAGCCATCTTGGATTTTTCATAGTGAGCGCTATTCTACTAATAAAGCCCTTTCATTCGATACCCATATTGAGGTATTTGTGGAAAATATGTAATCCGCCATTTTGTGGCGGCGGCCATCTTGGATTTTTCATAGTGAGCGCTATTCTACCAATCAAGCCTTTTCATTTGATACCCATATTGAGGTTGTTGTGAAGTAATATAATACGATTCGCCATTTTGTATCGGCGGCCATCTTGAAATTACAATCATTTAAATATTATCTTTTAATCTTGATAACAATATGAGTGTATACCAAATATTAGATCAATCTGTCATCAGGAAGGGGGTAAAATTCCAATTAATAGCTTTCAGAGCTCAGGATTTTTGCCGACTTAGTTGATACTTTTCCTTATATTATGGCAACATTCTAGAAAATCTTTATAAATTATAGCCTATGTGTTATTCTGATGTACCTATAAACTATATTATTGTAAAGTTTCATCCAAATCCGTTCAGTAGTTTTTGCGTGAAAGAGTAACAAACATCCATCCATCCATCCATCTATACATACATCTTCACAAACTTTCACATTTATAATATTAGTAGGATGAATGATGTGTATAGTTATAATTGGACATCAAGTCTAAAATTATTGTATAGATCTGTTTTTGTAATCAAGCTTGATTTGTTGTCTGTTACTAAATTTAATTTAATTACTAAAAAAAATAGGAAGCAAATTATTAAATCCTATTCTTCGCACGTTGTCAAGTGTATTGTTAGCTAGAGTTAGGTTTTTAGTTACTTTTATTGAACTTACTTTTGTAATATTTTGATTAGTATAATTGGATATTCATTCATAGACTCACGCCTGCTTCCCCGAAGGGGTAGGCAGAGGCATATTAAACGCCCACTTTTCGCCAGTGTTTTGATCCCACGTAATAGCTGGCAAGCCTATTGCCGCTTATCGGGATATTTTGTTTGCCAGAGCCTCGTCCGTTGATCGGCAGGAGCACCACTTGCAGGTGAGGTTGGCTTGGGACCCTAAGTTCTTGGTGGGAACCCTATGCACCCCACTGTATTCTTGTGAACTAAAGTAGACGACCGAATGAATAAAAATTCCTCTGTATCTTTGTTCCTACTGTTGTCATCTGTATTCTTTGTTTTGGGACCCTAAGTTCTTGGTGGGAACCCTATGCACCCCAATAATTGGATATTCTTAAAGCGTTTTAATCAAATAAATTAATAATGTTAAAAATATTTTCCAGGTCGCGTCAAATTTTTTACGCAGACTAGTGGAGGTACCGAAGGGGCAAACTGCCATATAGAAAATATAATGGATTCCAACACACAACGTGCACTACTGACTTTTCGGATGCATGCGTATGAAATTTTCGACAGTCCCATCTATTTGTATGTATTTGTACACCATCGCTGAGCTTAAACTAAACGCAGCTAGAAACATGAAATATGGATGGTAGACTCTTTTCATAAGGTCACTATTAAGTAAGTATTTTCTTGGGTTTACGCGAATGTCACACATTGAAATTAAACTACGCTTCGCTTCCTGTAAAGAAATCGAAACTTCGGATTGTATTAACAATTTCGTTTCTAGATCATTCGGTTTAAATGTAATCTCAGTAAAACCAATATATCGCGATAAAATCCGTAAACTGTAGTTCAATTTCACTCTATTTGGTTGTTTAATATGCTATCCCAAGGTATTAATACAGGGATAGAACGATTATTTGATTATTTTTTTATTTTGCAGCAAGCATTATAAAATGAGTGCAACAGCTAGTCATCATCGATATATGTATCTATATATGTAATTACGCCGTTACTGACTGACTGATGGATAAGGCACAATCGAAACTACTGGCTGCAAGACGCTGATATTTGTCCTTGGGGTATCGTAGGGGTGCCCTAAGAAGGGATTCCCAAAATTCACACAGCATCAGGCAGATACAGATATATTTTTTTAATATGTGCATGCGTTACTGCGACCATCTTCTAATAACATGTAATAAGAGATGTTTGTGGATCAGGAGGCCAATTCTCCTATTTTTATATGACATTGATATTATATTTTGAATGCACTCAGAAGTGGTATTCTGATAACCTAATGTCATTATCGTATAGTTTGAAATAAACGGTTCGTCGTTGACACATATTTTGACACTTGTTTCAATTTACGATCTCGTTACAACTTCGTTCAATTATCAGATAATTTAGAAGAATACGCTTTTTGTGACGTATGTATGACACTAGCATGATATCGAAACTATATGTATTCAGTAGAATTGGGCCCCAGGTAACTATCGTAAGTGCGTAAAGTTATGCATCATAATAACTTAAACAAATTAATGCATATCCCGTTCATAAGATATACAAAGTAATCCCTGGATGATCAGAATACGTGTGGCTCATTAAACGTGATTTATGCTTACATATTGTATGCTTTAATTATTCACATACTGCCGTAGTGGGTTCCTGTTAGATCTGCTATCCACTATAGCTTTGACGTCATCAACATGAGCTTAAATCATCCCACTTCACAATGACGAAACATAAAGGTACTTCTAATACACAAAGCATCTTCCAAATATAATTACTCCTCATCTCCGTGGCATTATTAGAAAACAGCTTTAAAGTAGTTAATTCACGACAATTTTAAGATGTTTTAAAATAAATTAAATTCAGGTAAGTATTATAAGATTGACTGGAATTTATGTACTGTGATTTTTCGGCTCGTCTTACTCTTGTCGAGAAATGAGATTGCAAGCGTATATTTGCAAGTCTGTTAAAACTGTCAGTTACATATTATCTGAATCCCTTGAGTCGCGATCTCTAATATTGCTACACGACTAACTTATTACCTAACCGATATTTGCGTTATATCCTCCTACTGTATGAAACCGCACAAGGGACGTAGTAGGTAAGGGCTACGTCTGTCCGTAACGTCCGAATCCGGGGTCAATCGCAATAATGATGACCTCGCATTATGTACAGTACCAGTAACAAGCGTGTTTTTCGTGATGAAGACCTTCTTCGCTTCGGCCTTACTAAATATGACTGATATTTTCTTATCTGATAATTTTTATACCTACCTAGAATATTTCTATATACTAAATAACTATCTATATAAATTATAGTCAATAAACACAGTGTAAATTATTCGTCATTCCGTACCATAATTCATGTCATCAATCAAATCACCGTTTATTTATGAACATAAGTTTGTCAAAACCATCACACAATTTACCAGAACACCCGTAAATAAAATTAAAATAGGCATGAGAACATTAATTTAATACCATCGCCAGACACCGCTACACGTGGAGTTTACAAACATATATAAAAACAAACAGCTCTTTAGGGACTGTTCTGTCTGCCGATAAAATACAAAAAGTTAACCACCCGGTATAAATGCGCGTTTAAACGGTTGAAAATTTCGTATAAAATATTTATTCGCGAAGTTTGTATGTAGGAACATGTTAACGATTTATTACGCTGGGCGGTACAAGATTTATTATTGTTTGTGAACCACATGCGAAACAGCGACAGCGGTGGAGTGGAGAGACCAACGGACTGCTACGCAGAGGGTCTCATGTTGAAATCCACGGCACGCGCCACTCACATTTCGGAGTCACTTGCGTATAAAATTGCTTGATAATATTAAGTTAAGAGTTCTCAATAATGTTCCCGAAAAACATGTCAAGTCTGCCAACGCGCTCCAGGAGAGCAGCGTTGTAGACTATGTATTTATAACCTAACCTTTCTCATGGTGAGAAGGCCATGTCCAGCAGTAGGAACGTTTATATACAGGGCTGATGAAGATGAAAAGCCACGAGCAAAAATAAGTACATATTAGTAATAATTCTGAACAATTTCTTAGGCTTTCTCAAATGTGCATTCCCCAAAACTTGCCACTGATAAATAGAAGCTTGAACTGTCAGATAAAACCAAACACCGGCGTCAAGCGGCGAGGCATTCTGAACTATTTCTTAGGCTTTCTCAAATGTGCATTCCCCAAAAGTTGCCACTGATAAATAGAAGCTTGAACGGTCAGATAAAACCAAACACCGGCGTCAAGCAGCTAGGCATTCTGAACTATTTCCTAGGTTTTCTCAAATGTGCATTCCCCAAAACTTGCCACTGATAAATAGAAGCTCGAACTGACAGATAAAACAAAACACCGGCGTCAAGCGGCGAGGCATTCTGTACTATTTCCTAGGCTTCCTCAAATGTGCATTCCCCAAAACTTGCCACTGATAAATAGAAGCTTGAACTGACAGATAACACCAAACACCGGCGTCAAGCGGCGAGGCAACCACTAATACCAGTACGCCGTCCGTACAGCGATAATAAAAAACATTGGATCAGTGCAAAGCTTTTGGAAACAAGGCAAATTCATATGCAAAACGAAACGTTTCAACAGGAAGGTGTACAAACCAATAAAGCCGGGACACGTATCAGTGTTTTCGTTCGGTTTCATATCCATGGCGGAATATTTGCATCGTAAGCACCGTTAACGAACAACCAATCGTGAAAAATATGCGTTTATTTCATACCATTATTGAAAGAAATACTTTTTATAGAAAATTGGATTTTCAAATATTTTTTGTATCTAAAGAGACATATCCTAATCACACCTTTAGTATACATACATATCATCTCAACGTGATTTTCTGTGTTTTTGTCGCTTAGTAAATCTTATCATACGGCCTATCGGAATCAACTGATCGACACAGGCCTCTCTTAATTTGCGGCACAATAGCATTGCGATTCAATAGGAGGATTCGGTCTTCTATACCATGCTGGCCCTTCGGTTTGGTATAAGATTTTATGTCGAATCCATCTCTTCCCAAATAGCTCCGTGCATTTTCCTTGGTCGCCTCTTACTCTCGACACCCACGGAATGAAATGGAATACAGTTCGCCATATGCGCGCAGAAATGTTGGAACTTCGTAAAGAACTACTATAAAAAAAACATTTAAACAGAGACATTTGTGTTTAAGACACTTACGAAAATTGTACAACTGTCAGAGAAAGTTTGCCTAGGACACTTTGTTATTATAATTTTCTTTACATCTGGTGCTTATACAGTGTGTCGTGTTCGATTCAACCCATGATAAGTCTTCATGTGATGATCACGCTAATTTGTTCGGTGTGTAATTTACCAATAATATTATGTATGCATTTAAGAATGTAAAAATATGGTTATCATTCAGTTATCTGGCTGCCATAGAACCAGCTCTGTTTAGTTTGGGATTAGATGGCCGTGGGTGTGATGTCCTAGGATAAAATTCTTATTACTTAAAGTAACTATATGACAGGAATAATTGGTTCGTTCCATACAAGTTTATTTTCATCACAAAACAACACTATAAAACTTGGCGCCTGCGCGTGTAGTGAAAGTTACCAAAGGAAAATTCTTCTGAATTATCATCGTTGCCTCGCCATCATTTAAAAATAACTATTTCAAAGACGTGCATGTTCTAGGACCGTCCGTTTAAATCATAAAATATTTATTTTAGTTGCAAAGCCGGCAATAGATTGTAACTTTGATTGCTTTGGCAAACTTCGGAGCAAGGCTAAAATTTTCGCTATCGATAACGAAAAATCTGGACCCGTTTCAAATGTTAGGCTCCGCGCAAACGGGACACCTACCATAACCACTGGTGGCCGACGACAATAATAAGTTTTTCATGATATCGCCGCACACGTGAAGCGGCCTCTCGGGAATCAGTGTCCGCAACACCACACCAGTAGCAGCCACTTCCTACTTAAAACATAATCTGAATATCCTAGTGGCCGCCGACCTGTAGTAGCGACAACCGACCGTCTTGATTTGCGCAGTAGCAAGTGCCGGATGACAGCCACCTGTGGATGACAGCTGTTGGTGGTCGTTGGTAGGTGGCCCATTTGCGCGGCGCTTTAGTAATTAATTTTCGTCAAGTTCGCTTGTATGAAAATATTTCACATTTTGTAAACATACGACCGGGTACGTAACACTTTGATAAATTGTTTTGATAAGCGTCTCGAACTTAATTAACACTAAATGTGTTTACCTAATCTCATTCGTTACAGTGTAAAGTATTATGGTTGAAAAATAAATTGAATCTGCTTATTTATATGACAACTATGATAAATTGAATTAAAATAAGTGAAATTTAACCTGAGGCAGTGCTAAACAGGATCGTTATGTAATGGATGGAATTAAGAACTATTTTGTTCTGAGATGTAGCTATTAAGTACAAAACCATTGTTTTGATCGAGGTTTTATTTTATGGGGAAGAAAAATCTCTTCTTACCCGACTTTGGCGAAGCCAAAAGGCAGGGTGGTTTTTGGCAGAATATATTATACATTATTATGTATGTATGTTTGTATGTTCCACCATAGCGCTTGCTTCAACTACCACTAAACGGATTTTAATGAATGGGCCATATTTTGTTCCTGGCAACCATGTAAGGAATACAATAAGTGCGACCACGACTCTAGCTTGACCATTTTTCTACCTATGGTTTTCCGGACTTCTATCTGAATGACCTATTTTCTTGTTTCATCCTTTTAAGACCCCCCTTTGCTACGTATTCGAGTTTGTTTTTAAACAATTATTTTTTATTAGGCTAGTTTTCGCTTTTGCTATGATTCTGTAAGTCTATAAAATCATTGTCACTATGACACATTGACACTAATACCTTTAAATTACTTGTCCTGACATATCAACATAATATTATCACAAAAAACCCACTGCATGATATACAAGATCAAATTTAAGCAGTAGGCTACTTTCTAACATAGGCAATACCTGAAGAACCATTTATTTATTTGTTTCTCATAATACACACATCTTTACAGGTTTACATCTAATGCAATGGTGTAGCGATCATAAATGAAAACATTCTTAACGTATTGTTATACTTATGACTATTTTTACATATAATTATAATTCTTCCATTTTTTTTAATACTCCTCAAAAGGGGACAAAATAGGGATCTATTTAAAAATTGTTTGGGAATTCACAAATTTTGAAGGCAACACTATTAATTTGTGGCAACAGCCACTTCTTCATTATATTGATCGAGTTATTTACCTACATAAGTATGCTCTTACAACCAAATATGAACATAAATAATAATTTCTGCGGTCCATCATTTTTCACATATTTAGTACTAGTTTCGCGACTGGTTCATAAATCGCGATTAAATTAGTTTGTGTGTACTGTGGATAATATGGTACAACTCGTTCCAGTTTAGAAATTATCTGGGTGCGCAAGTTTAACCAGAGGCGGTTAAACAGGTTCCTATTTGTCTTTAGAAATAACACAACGAAACTGAATAAAATAGATACCGGTATCCTTTATTCTATTGAGAATAATATTGTTGATTGAAAGTGTAGGCCTGTTGTCTTTACGAGGGTATTAAGTTTGTAAACAAACCTAATGTTTAGACACGTGCTTAGACTTGTTACCGAGTAGGTATCCTCAGACTGTCTTGTAGCGAATTAGCGTCTACATGTAACACGTGTTTCTAATTATCTTTACTTTTTTCGTCGGTATTAGGGTTACCTAATACGGCTCCAGGGCATAATATATCATTGGGGAACCTTAGCTATCAATTAAAAAGTACACACATATTATTATATTATATGTCAAAATGTATGTATATGTAAATATTGCATAGCTGAGGCTCAGTTTCACCGCTCTGCTAGGTAAATATAAAAGTGGCGTCAAATTTGTATGAGTGATCTGACAATTAAATTTAGCAGTCACTTATCAGACAGCTATTAATATGGCACAAGTTTATCTTAATGTAATCTTGCTGAACGTGCACCAAGTCTTATTTAATGTTGAAGTAATTCTGTATTTTAGCAAAAAAATACATGTTTCTATTTTTACTTGTTAAATGTAAGGATTTAGAAATATGACGCGGCGCCAGTGCAATTTTGCCTTTTAAAGTTGACATAAAGTTTTTACAGCCTTAAAACGTGACGACAAACGAAACAACGTATGCAGTAAAACAAACAGGAAACGTGTAAAAGCCCTTTCTTTTATACAATAAATTGTTATATTTGTGGGTGATATTCGAGCTGTATATACATGGAACATTGCTATTCCTTTGCGCTGCGGATGTCAGATGACAGTCGCTCTGTGGAAAAGTTAATATTCTGTTATAAATTAAATAGCCGACTCTAGGCTCCAAGGTAAGTCTTGAATGTAACTGGGAGTTATCTAGTATGACGATGATGATTAAAGGTGGCTTTAATAAAAACTGCCGATTTTCGATAAACAGCGTTAAAATCGGACAATTTTCAAACAACATTGAAACCTCAAATATAACCTACAAAGCATCTATCAAAATTAATACACAAGGAAAATCTTTTGGAGTCTGCCGTTGGCTGTCAACAAGGCGACCCTCTTGGACCACTCATTTTTAGTTTAGCCATTCATCCAGTTATTAGCCAGCTAAATTCTAAATTTAACATCTGGTACCTAAATGACGGAACCCTAGGAGGCGACGTAGCCACTGTCTATCAGGACCTGGCACTCCTGAAGACAAAATTTTCATCTGTCGGCCTAGACCTTAATCCAAGTAAGTGTGAAATTTTTATCAACGATACTTTAGACCATTCCGCAATTCTTTCCAAATTTCAAACCCTCGCACTCAGTATAACCCATATTCAAAAAAGTTCTCTTCGCCTTCTTGGGTCCCCAATACTAGACGAAGGTTTTGATTCTTTTATTCATGAAAATTCAAAATTTTAGTGAAATTTCGGACCGCCTGCTCAAAATTAATATACATTCGGCTTTCACTATTATTCGATACTGTCTTATTGTGCCTAAGTTCACACACGCTTTACGTTCTTCGCCTTTTTGGAAAAACCCAAGCCCACTAGTCAATATTGACAAAATTTTACAAAACACCCTAAGCAACATTTTAAATGTGGCTCTGAACGACCGAGCATGGCTACAGGCGACATTACCTGTTCGCCTGGGTGGGCTTGGCGTACGCAAAATTTCCGACGTGAGCTTACCATCATTTCTGTCATCGGTCCACAGCACTGCAGAATTAACCAGGAAAATCTTAGCACCCACACTGGTCGATTCTGAGGTGCCGTGTAAGATCGATGCCATTAATGCTTGGAAAATGGCTTGTCCAAGCATTGAGTTGCCCCGAAATTTATCCTCTCAGAGCCAGTGGGACGGGCCGCTTTGCAGCGCAATACGAGAAAATCTCCTCCGTACATCGTACAATGCTGCAGAGCGTGCTCGTTTGCTGGCTGTGGGAGAGTGGGAGTCGGGGCTCTGGCTTCAAGCACTGCCATCGTCCAACATAGGTACCATGTTGGACGACACGACCTTTCGCATCGCTTCTTGCCTCCGGTTAGGTGCGCCATGTGTCGCTCCACATCATTGTCACTGTGGGGAGGCTGTCGACAGCCTTGGTCACCATGGCCTATTATGCAGCAGGAGCGCAGGTCGCATTTCACGACACAGCAACCTGAATGACTTTCTCCGTCGGGCTCTTGTCACCGCTGGCGTTCCAGCCCAACTTGAACCTCAGGGTTTGGCACGTAACGATGGTAAAAGACCAGATGTAATGTCTCTACTGCCTTGGAAGTTGGGTAGGCCTTTGGTGTGGGACGCAACGTGTGTCGATACCCTTGCGCCATCTCATCTTCCTAGCACAGCGGGTTGTGCGGGCGCTGCTGCTGCCACAGCGGAGACTCTAAAACGGCGCAAATACGTAAATCTCGTAGGGGATTACGTATTTGAGCCGTTTGGAGTTGAAACGTTGGGTTCATGGGGCCCAAGTGCTAGATCTCTATATAGAGAACTTGCGAAGAGACTTGTCGACGCCTCGCGTGACCAGAAGGCTGGTATGTATCTAGCTCAAAAAATTAGCATTGCCATACAGCGTGGCAATGCTGCCAGTCTTCTGGGCACGTTCCCAATAGACGGCGATGTGGAGGACTTTCACGACGCCCTTTGTTATTAATTTTTTCTTTTTTTTTGTATTGTACCTATATTTTAATATTTTAGTTTAATTTTAGTAGTAAGTAGTAAATAATTAGTTATAATTGTTTTATGTTAAAATGAATTTAATTTTGTGGTCGTTAATAAATATAATCCTGGTTGGACCTACAAAGTGATTTATGTTATTTGTTTCAAGTGTGCCTCGCCGTTTTGCAATGCAACACATGTCGTGCATTCGGTAGTCACGCAAACTATGGATGTATGTCTAGTACGACTATTGAATTTTTGTTGTCTTAGCCTGTTTTCTGTTGCGAAGCTTGCTTTTGAGAGCTGCAGGTTTCAGTAGTAGCGCCAACATCTGCTTGGAACATCTGACGACAGATTTACATATATTTCATCCATTGTAATATATTTAATCATACATTTCAAATACATTAAGTACACCAGACGCGATACGACTGTAATTAGGTCATATATGACCGGTGATGGTCACCGGTAATCGTAAATTTTTTATATCCTTTTTTCTGCTGCTCGATATTTTATAACATCCGAGGCTATCAGCGTCATCCGCAATGACATGCGGCGTAGTAAAGGCGCTTGGCGCCCTGTCCCAATTTCCTAGGGAAATCCAACGGTACTGATTGGAACCACTGTAGTTCAACAATAAAACACCAGAGTATTAGATGAAGCACATTTATTGTATAAAAACACCCAATATTTATACAAGTCGCGGTAACCAAACCATACCTCGAATTTAAATCGATGAGTGCCATCTATCGGCACGAAATGTAACTACAAAAATCCCAAAAAGTATTTATAATGTCATTGTGAACGAAACCATATCTTGAATTTAAACCGATAAACTCCCTCTATCGGTCCCCTTTGTAATTAACAATTATATACATTAAAATAATAATACTGCAACAAAAACTAATATAAATGTTTAAAACCATTTTGCTATAAAACCCTGAACATACCCGCCCACTAAGGACAACAGTCCTTAACATTTTCCATATGCTATACATATACACAGTAACACGAAAAAATATACACATTAAACATCATTAAATCTTTGATACCGTGCGATTAAAGTGATAGCTCTAGTGACATTATCCACACCAGTGTGTTTTTTAACTATTCCCATTAACCATCTGGCGGGTGGTAAATCAGTTTCCCTAACCAAGACGACGTCACCTGTATCTGGTTACGATATCAATTTAAACCATTTGTGCCTGTGCATCAAACCAAAGTCTTAGCCAAATGTGATTTTACACCAAATGTGTTATAACCGTCCACCAACACGAATTATACCTGATTCAGAATATGATTCAATGAGGTAAGTTTACTTTCTTTTTACCCTTATCATTGCTAATATTATTTATTGCTTGCTTGAAATATTTACTTTGACTTCTTTATGCCATTATATGTAATTCCTTATGTATTTCCTCTTTCAGAAGGTAAGTATGCTTTGCTATTTTATATCTTTCTTTTTTCAGGAATCTTCTGCAATAGGCCACTACAGCGCCGTAGGTCAAATTATATGAATCGTAATATCCATGAAGTCTTACTAGCCAGAAATTAGATTTACATTGCATCCAGCTATTCAACTGAAAGTTAGTCATATCATTCAACGCTTCACGGTAAGTAACCCATTTATAAAGTAATTTTTGTGGCAGTTCTTCATCCCAACCTAGTCCAGACAACCATAACCTATGAATGCATATTATTGTGATTATAATACTCGATGCCAGCCATCTCAGTGGATCATCTAAACAAGATCTATGGTATAAATTCTTCCTTTCAGACGCAGGTACCGGCATGGCAGGCAGTATCTCAACATATTTAAAGCGGTCTTCAGCCCCATTCCAGGTAAGTCCAAGTATCTTATCCGTACCTTCCATATTTTCTTTAAGCTCTTTGCTCTCTTCTGTCTCCTTAATCTTTTCATCGTAGGTATTAATCTTATCCATTGCTGTTTTGCTGTTGCCGTTCCATTTTCGTAGTTTAAACCCGTCTTTATTTAACAAGCTAGTTAATTGATCACGTAATTTTATTGCTTTATTGTCATCATCACGCCCATTTCTATCTTCATCACTATCCATATAGAAATCTCCTTTGACCTTTTCTACTGGTTTCTCTTCTTTAAAAGGTACTACATCACAGCCACTTTCATCATGTCTAGTAGTAGAAGTGTGAATGTTTTCGCAGCTCTGTTCTTCTCCTTCAGACAAGACTTTTTCAATACTTTGTGGTTTGTTTTCCATTTCCCAAAAGGCTTTCATCATGTTGTCCTTCTGAACATGCATACTTACTAAATTTGATGAATACTGTTGTTCTTTGTTTGTTCCAGATAAGATCCACCCGAAAATTGTTTCTTGAGCTAGCAACGAGCCCGATGGACATTTATGGAACCCTTTTCGTAATATGTTGCCGTAAACATCAGATCCCAACAACATATCTATCTTGTTGGGTGAATTAAAATTTGGATCAGCTAATTTGATGTTTTCTATAACTGACCAAGGTTCCAGTAATATTTCCCTTGGTGGCAGTAACCCGGTCAATTTGTCTAATACATAAGCGGTAACATGAACAACGCAGTCTGGATTGTGCAATGAATGAAGACAAACTTGTGTCTTTGATTTAGAAACTACCTGCAATTCACTGCCCAATCCCGAAAAATTACTCATGACTGCGGTGCTGTTTAAACCCAACAAAGGAACCGCTGCTTGTGTTATAAAAGAAATGTGTGACCCCTGGTCTATTAACGCGCGTAGGGGTATCACACCTCTTCTTGTCTGAACATTAACAATTGCTGTTGGTAATAAAGAAACTTGTGCAAACCCTTTTGTAATGTGTGCGCTTCCCGTGGTAACTTCATCTGATCCCTGGTGTGATGCTACAGGCTCCAATGGTGATTTAGTCTCAGCACTACTGGAATGTAATAATGAGTGATGTCGTCTTTTACAAATTTGGCAAGAAGTTGTGTTACGACAGTACTTAACATTGTGGTTATTCCCTAAACAGTTGTAACATAAGCTATTGTCTTTAACAAATGTACGTCTTGTGTAGTTGTCTAGTTTCAAAAAGTCTTTACAAAAATATATTTTATGATCACCTTTGCAATAAGAGCAAGCTACTTGCG
Source organism: Euclidia mi (assembly GCA_944739405.2). Taxonomy (NCBI): domain Eukaryota; kingdom Metazoa; phylum Arthropoda; class Insecta; order Lepidoptera; family Erebidae; genus Euclidia; species Euclidia mi. Next base: position 36,627,085 of record OX123187.2, read on the forward strand.
AACAATTCTGTGTTTTCGAAGTATGAAAATTGTTACTGAAATGAGGTTTGATCATTTGCTTATGATGCGCATCCTTATAAGTAGCATCCAAGAATTCTAAAGAATGAAATCTGTTTTCCATAAATTTCTGAAACTGATCAAAATTTGGTAAAACATTATAATCAAATGTAATTTCACTTACTTTGGCTTCCCATTGTTTCCTCGTTTCAGTATCAAATTTCTGTGATACAATATAAATAATAATAGCATCCCACGAAGTTGTGTCTATACCCAAACCCTTTAATCCATGCAACATGTCTGTGGTGTTGTCCAACAATTGTTTAAGATTTGTTGCAGATTCTGTCGTTATACTCCGCTGTGAAAAGAATCTTGAAAATATATTATTTGCCAGAAATTGTTTATTATTGAACCTTTTCTCCAATAAGCTCCAACATTGTTGATAATTTTCTGTGGTTATAGGAATGTGTCGCAATAGCTGTTCCGCTTCTCCCGTCAAGTGTCCCTTTAGATAGTGCAGTTTCTGAACACTATCAATGCTTTCGTTGTTATGGATCAATGATACAAACAAATCCCTAAAAGTAATCCATTCTGTGTAACGACCCGAAAACGTTGGTATGGTTATCTTCGGTAATTTTATAGGGGTTGAATTCTTAAAGACCTTTGGTTCGTTACTACTAGAATGACCACTTTTTTCTGTACCACCACTTAGTTTTTCTAATAAATCTGTCAATTCCGAAATAAATTCCAAATAAAATTCTTCGACTTCATTAAATAAATCCTCTTTAAAATAATTAGACCTTTTTGCTTCTTGACATTTTAAAATCAAAGAGTGATTAAGAAAAAACTCCTTCCATTTACTTTTGACATTGTCAATTCTATTGCTGACATATGACTTAGTAATTCTATCCTTAGGGCATTTTTTGAAATTAATTTTAGCTTTTTGCAATTGTATCCGAATGTCTTCTTGGATTACTATAAGTTCCATTTTGGTGTGCCGTAAATTTTCTTTCAAATATTTACTAAGTCAATATGTTTATGATGTTGAATTTTTCTAAGTGTTTTTCTCCTTTGCCAATCTATGCGAAATCGGGCATAGGTTCCCCGTAGTAACACTTTTTCACGAATTATTCTAAGTCCTAAGCTAACAATTTGAAATTCTACAAGTCCTAATATTTTTCTAAGTCCCTATTCTAATAATAACTTTAAAGTACTCACAGTCTTTGGTCCACACAACACAACACTATTTACACCTGCCCGCTTTGTCCGTCCAGTGATACTCCTCACTCCTGCTGCAGCCAATCCCGTGTATTCGCCGAGATGTCGTTGTCTTGGGTACTGTCGCTCCCTGTACCCAAGTGCCTGAGATCCTCAACGACAATCCGTCGCCCTTAATCTCGGGTTGAGCCTTGCAGCTCTGGTCGGACAAAGTCAACTTCTAACCTGAATTAAATCCGGCTCGAAGGACCATGTCCCAATTTCCTAGGGAAATCCAACGGTACTGATTGGAACCACTGTAGTTCAACAATAAAACACCAGAGTATTAGATGAAGCACATTTATTGTATAAAAACACCCAATATTTATACAAGTCGCGGTAACCAAACCATACCTCGAATTTAAATCGATGAGTGCCATCTATCGGCACGAAATGTAACTACAAAAATCCCAAAAAGTATTTATAATGTCATTGTGAACGAAACCATATCTTGAATTTAAACCGATAAACTCCCTCTATCGGTCCCCTTTGTAATTAACAATTATATACATTAAAATAATAATACTGCAACAAAAACTAATATAAATGTTTAAAACCATTTTGCTATAAAACCCTGAACACGCCCGACTTCATTTTCTAAGTTCAAATGAAATATACCTAATTCCAAATTTATTTGAAAAATAAAGTTTTTTTTTTGAAAATGTTATTCCTTAAAAAATTTGATGGTCCTGTTAGTAAAAGCAAAGCTTTAAGGACAAAAATGTAATATGAAACGCACAGCGCGACCATAGTTGTTATAACACAAATATCTTCGCCAAAACTTATCAGCCGACCGAGTAATACATATCGTACCTACTTGTATTCAAACTTTATGCTAAAACAGTTACCTATTCAAGTGGAGACTTCTGTGAACATTGCTTATCATTACCGATCTCTTTCAAACTGCAGAGCAAGTGATGTTATGAGCCCTACCGATAACATTTCGGCTAAAGAGCAATATCAATAATTATATTTTTGACAATACATACATACTCCATCTAAAAATTGCCATATACTGCCTAAAAGCAAAACCTTTCAAAAAGTATGAATATAATAAATTGAGTCTCTCTTAATTGCTTCCACCATCATTCTTTATCTTTACAAGATCAGAAAGTCATTTATTACGAGTCCAATGTGCTTGCTGCCGTCGATCAACAACGTTTATAACAGCTTTTTACCGTTTGTATTTCTTTTGATAAACTGCCGATCGATTAGAGAGTGGCTCTAATTTTTTTACTTCAGAATTATTCAATTTCCTTTATATTTTCCTCTGTAAATAACATATTTACAGAAAGAAGAAACTGCGGTAACATTTTACAGGCGATATTCATTGGTCTGGAAGTAAATTACGACTTTTTAATTAAAGTTAAGGAACTTGCCCCAATATTTTTTTGTTATTGTTAACTCCCTGCCTAATATCATGAGAACACAACAAGTTAAACAATAGATATAGATTATATTGAAGATAAAAATGCTTGGGATTCATTTGCTCAGTCCCACAGGCAACTTATGTTTGATTATTGTTGAGTTTCATGTGAGTGTGTGTTATTGTGTCTATATTATGCTAGTTTAGTACTTTTATAATATTTTTAAAAACCTTATTAATTGACAACAACATTATAGACACACCAGCTCATATACCTATGAAAAATTCAATGTAGTTACTAAGTTTTTAAATTGTATAGAATCAAGACGATGAAAAGTGTGGCCCGGAGTTTGTTGCCTGATTCTTCTCACGAGGCTCTACTTTCTGAACAGGCTTTTTTTTTCAATGCTCAATTATGTAAATATGCATTTTAAGTTACTTTTTATTTTAATTTGTATGACTTTCTGACGTGTCCAAACAATTTTAACATTTTTATGGAAATAAATATCGGTCTGTGTGGAGAACCTTGTGGAGGCCTATATCCAGCAGTTGACTTCTCTAGGCTGGCGTGATTAAACATATTTGAGTTTGAGTTTTGAGTTCGATAGTCAGAGGATAGTTAGTAACAGAGCCTTGTTCTCTGTAATAACAAAGTACAAAGATATTTTGCGAGAGCTACTTCGAACTAGTACCTTCGCATGCGTTCTCGCAGAATTATAAAAGAATACCCATTTTAACTTGTGTACTAGTACAAACGACTGCTAGTTAATGTGAACAACTTGCCAAGAACTACACTCACCGCCGCCATCTTAACCTGAACAAGCATCTAAAGAGTGAATATTGATATAATTATATTACGCTATACGCTATTTTTTTGTAATACTTCATCGTAACACCTGTACACTCTTTAGGTTTTATAAGACTACTTTCACCAGTGAACATTAAAACCTGTAAGTGCTTAGAATCTGCACAATGTAATAAAAATAAACGCCCGAGGCGTAAACTTGGTCTGAAATATAATAGACAAAAGTATTCTTTTTCCAGTCTTTTACTCGGGCTCTCGATCTATACCTACAATTACAAATTATTGTTTTAAGTCTGAACTACTACTTGTATTCACAATTGTAAACAGCAAACGAACAATTGTCAAATCTTCTGTGATAAAATAATAAAGTTTCATCAGTTTCATTTTACTCTGCTCTCATTTCCGCTCACTGAGCGGACATTTTTATTTTCTCGGTCTTGAAGTCAGGTCATAAGAAAAGCCGCAAAAAATCCAACAAGAAATACCTACTATCGAAAACAATGGAAGTTTGTAGCACCATGCCTCGACCCGTCTCGAGCTGCCGGCTCGAGGGAAAGATGTGACAATGTATATTTTATGTTTTATTTATCAATAGACCAACGGGTTTGTGGAACCCGGATAGGTCGTAACATCCGACCGAAACCTGTTGAAATATTTACCCGAAAATAATATAAGAAAATAATATTTTCGCCAATATTTCGTGGTAGAAAACTGAACTTCCTGAACCGACAAGCTGTTCCCAAAACCTACGAAAGTTGGTCACACAAGTAAGTGAAAGAAATCCACTTGTAAGTTTTCAAGTCGAACCTCCAATACAAAGTTAACGGGTTTTTTTTCTCTATATACATGCAATCAGTAAGTCCTTCAACGTGATGGGACATCGGGTAAATAAAAAGGAAAAGAGTGTAATGGAGTTATCGTCACCGACATTACAGCGGAGTACGTATCTGCGAACTGCGAACTCAGATGGATAACGTGTACAGTCTTATCGATTTTCCGCTTCATACTCACTGATGTTTCGTGAAACCCGATTCGTTTCATGAACAACATTTTTATTATTTAGAAGAAGTTGCCTTTTGAAAGCTTTAGGTTATGTTTCAACTCATGGATCGACTTAATACCGCCTGATTCATTTATTACAGTCAGCAAAGTTATTGAAACAGTATTAACCGCTCATAAACCGTTCACTGGAATAAATACTGGTATTGATTTCGTGCTGCACTAAATTCTAATACATATTACAGCGAAATGGCACAACGGACTTGTACGAAAATATCTGGAACACTAGAGTGTATTAGGGCTTTGTTTAATTTGCAATACGCAAACACTGAGGTAAGTCTCCCTTCACAGAGGCTTTGTAAGCTCTCGTTGGAAAGCGGCCTTGAATTCAATTGGTAATGTTTATTTAAGCTGGGAGTGAGCGGATCGTTTTCATGTGCACTTCTTAAGAAGAGATAAAATATTTACCTACTCAGCTGCTATTCCTTAGCGTGTTACGAGATAACTTTATCGATACCGAGTGCAGCTGCGGTGTACACACTTGTCTTGCCGCAGTGTGTGTACTTTATATTCTCAAGGCGAAAGCTCAGTTGTTACATGCAGTGAAGAAATACGAAGAACATATTTACGGCTCGTAATATACTTACTGTTAAATAAATTAAATATTAAATGGAAATGATTGATATTCAGGCTTTATCTAACTCTACTACTACGTGTGATCTACTAACAATAAAATCACTAAATATGTCATGATCATATCTTAGTTACGCTCTGCATTTAACAATGCTACGCAAAACCCGTCAGTATGTTTTGTAGCGTGGCTAGAAAACACCACAATGTCTCATTTCCTCTGAATTCTCACATCATCCGAGAGATGACAGCAGTAGAAAATATACATGTACTTTATACTCGCGTCTCTGGCTGTGAAATTATGTATTAAATGTAATGGCAAGATTCTGTGAGAAATGAGCGATACCGACATGGCAATTAAAACACATTTTAATTGAAAAAGCACAAAAAAATATCATATAAATATTTCTTAGCCATGATTTTATCCAAGCTTATTACCATATTGCGTAGTGTTGAATAAATTATGTCCTATATAACGCGAGAATTCACGATTTAAAAATTATTATCTCAATATACATAGCAATATTAAATGTCAAAATCTTAATATAATTTACTAAACTAGTATACAACTGTACATGCTCACCCTATTTCGTATATTTAGAACATGAACGCGCTCTGCAATATAATAACTTCCATTACCATAATACACAGAAAGTGTATGATGTCACGTTTAGGTAAAGCTAATTTAATATGTCAATTTCCGTACTGAAACATATACTTGTTTACATAGGACTCGACCTACATCGATCTCGTCAAGTACGCCATGATACCATTGATATACCTGGAGGTATTCCATTCCTATACCAAAATCAATTCCACAATAATCCAATTTCGTGCGTCTGATATTATCAGAAGAATCAGCAATACTCATAGGACAGCACTGGCATTATATCGACTGCGCTAATATTGACCATTGTTTCAATTTACATGTAAATCAGTAACCTACTTCTCGATAAAACAAATTAAGCTTATAATTTGTCCTATGGAATAATAATGGTTTGACAATTTTATTTGGTTCCGAGATCTTTTGTTTGTAAGGGCTGCGCCAGAAAATCAACAAGAAAGACAAAGTAAAGAAATATGCTGGCCTAGATTTTGCGAATATTTTTGTTAAAGATTGGCGATGCGGCCTCGGCGAAAATTATAGCTCGTATCAGTTTTGCGTTTCGATCAATAATAAACGTAAAACTAAAGTGCGTATTTCAATTCAATTATTCACAAAGAACAAGAAAAAAGACTAAAATTACATTTCGTTCATTAAAATAACATTTCAGAAGTTACAAAATTATATCGATTTTTTTAACGGGATACTACTAATATTATACGAAAATTATGCAAATTGATTCTATTTTTACCGTCGTAATCGTCAAAATACCTAGTCATATCTTATTGGATATTCTCTCGTTTTCCATAAATTCATTTGCACTAATATTGTTTGCCATAATCATCCCTGATCATAGTATTTATTTGCACTATTATCATTTATACTAATAACGTTTGCCTTAACAACTCAACAGTGATAACTTTTATTTGCCATAAAATGACTTTCTGTAACAACATATATCATAATAATTAGTTTCCATAAGTAACACATCTCATAATCGACTCTTGACATAATCAAAATTTGATATAATTATGAAAATAATACATAATATTGTTAGGTCGAAATTAATTATCGTTAACTTAACACCACGACTCAGTGTAATCCGACTCGGATAGGTTAGGTTAGAAGATTCTTCGTGGTTTTTTTTTAAACCACCCGTAAGTAGGGGCCCCGCGAAGCGGGGCTCCGTCGAGCTTAGTTAGTAGACGCCATATGAGGTTTAGTTTTAGGTTTAATTGTAAATAAAAAATCTGGGGTTGGGTTTCGAAACGAGTCGCCCGAATTTGCGGGTATTGGTGGTGTAGGGGGCTTAAGGGAGTTAGTTTTAATCCCCTAAACGTAATTTTGGCTGCCGGAGTTTCGTCTAAATATTTTTAAACAATTTCCAAAAATTCTTCATTCAAAGATGCAAAACGGAACGTAATTTTAGGTTTTATGTGAAAGTAACTAAATAGGTTATGTTAAGTTCTCTCTTGACCCTTAACCCGAAAATAGGAGCCAACCTCAGTTTATGGTGAATAAATGTTATGGAAAATGGCATTATTGAAAATGAAAATTATAGCAAATACATTTATGGATTTAAATTATTATGACACTTGATCTATTATGCCCAATGGAATTAGTGAAAGTCATTTTATGTCATTTCACGATTATGGCAACTGAAGCGTTATTTCTAATGAAATTATGGCAAATACCAGTATGGCATATGAAATTATGGCATTTTAAATTATGGCAAACATTAGTAAACCATCTTATTGCCGTGTCGCTTACTGCAATAAGGTTCTCTTTCTATTCTCTTCGGAACCGTGTTAAGGTGTGAATATAAAATTCTTGCGTTACTTACTAACTGACAGAAAAGGCACAGCCAAAACTATTAGGTGTAAGAAGTTGACATTGAGCTTGTATGTTCCTTGGGGCCGTAGGACTGCATTAAGAAGGAATTGCCTGAAATTTCCACGGGCTCGGGCAGAAATGATTAAATTAAAAATAAATCGGGCGTAGCTGTGGGCATCCTCTAGTATATAATATAAATCACAATCAAATTTGTAAATAACAACAATGATATTATTATAAATCATTCCAACATAGATGATGACTAAATTACAGTATTGGAGTGCAGTGTGCTAACAAAATTAAAGCCCTTTTCTCTTTTCAATTTAATAAATTTAGCACTGATAGCAAACATACCGCTCGTTAGAACGAGTTAGGACAATTAACTCTTCTAAATTGTTTTACGACCATATCGTGCTCTCACGTGTATGAAAACAACTGTTTTAGAACAAAACTTTATGTTCCGTGATACACAAACATAATGGGATTTTTTATGCGCTGTCTGACGGTTAATCGACTGAAAACTGTTTCAATGGCTTTTTATCAAAATAACCCTTAACCTTCACATTCGCTTAGTATACATTAATTTCGAGATTAAAATATGATTTGTGACCTGTCTGTTGCGCCTGTAGCAGATTCCGTAGAGCCTGCCTCTGCTTGTTAAACTGATAAATAAAAGTGAGCTACAAAATTAAGTAAACTAGAGGAATAGCGCTTATACACTTTTATTGAAACGGATCTTACTCGCGATATTTAATTTAAGGTATAAATACCTCTGTTTTACCGACGTTTCGACCGTGTTACATCGGTCGTCTAACGTCTTTCGAAACGTCTTTGGATTTTTTTAAGCGAAATATGATTTAATCCTGGCGCGTCGTTTATTTTTAAATAAACTAAAACATCTGTTACAAAAGTATGGAATTGACGCTTTTGTACAGCAAGCACAAACAATAATCACGCTCAGTCGTCTCACGATTCCGCAGTGATCCAATCTTACGTCTTTAAAAAGATTATCAAAGCAAAAGTTCAATAGGTCCAGGACGGGAATGGCAAACATTCAGCGTTTTGTATCCGCTGACCCAAATTACACCACTTTAAATGCAAATCATCCACACACCGATCGTTTACAGCGGTGGCGGTTAATTTCACCGTATTTATCTTTGCTCTGCTTATGGATGGCAACGGCGTTTGAGCCCATTGTGTGTGTTTGCGGCGCATGATTGGAAATAAATGCATTCCACTCTTTTGCGGGGCACAGATTAATAAAAGCGCATTACGGCGCTGCAGTCTTTTGTAACTTTATGAGAGCGTCATTACGCACAGAGGTGTTGGTACATGTGGCTACGTCATATATTTACCCATACTAATTTTATAAATGCTAAAATGTGTTCGTTAGTTTGTCCTTTTTTTTAAAGAACAAAGTTTAATGTTTTCGTGGAAAGAAGCGATGTTATATGTATGGTTTTTGCGCGTGAAGATAGTTATGAGGCTGGAGCGCGTCAAAAGTTAACAACCGCTTTAACCGACTCTCACGCGGTTGATGCCGCGTTCGATGTCTAGTTGCAGAATATTTAGACGTAGGTGTAATATACCTATGGCCTGGTATTTAGGGATCGTCTGAAAAGATCCTAACCTATTCTCTTTTATTGCGCTCAATAGCAGATACTTTTTTAGAATTCCTTAGCTCAAACTATAATTCTGATAACGGTTTTCGGTTCTGTCGATCTGAAAACGCTTGTGTAATCAATTCTCACTTAATACCAAAGAAACAGAGATATATAAGATCCCATCTACAATAGATTTCCTAGAATCTCATTAAAGGCTCTGTTCCAAACTGAACCTATAATGAGATTCTGCGCAATTTTTAACAGGAGTTATCTCATCATCATCATCATCAGCCTTTAACAGTCCACTGCTGGACTAGGCCTCTCCTTTGAAAGGAGGAATTGGCCTACAATACCACGCTGGCCAAACGGGTTGGTATAGGATTTGTATCAAGTCTTCCTTCTCTTACAGTGCTGTTCTCTGCATAATATGCTCCCTCTGTCGGCTCTTTCGACACCCATGGGATGATTTGGGGTGGTGACATTCCGTATTCTTAATCCGTCACCACATGGACAAGACGGAGTTATCTAACCCAAGCTTAATTCAGAAATGTTCGTAGCAGAACTTTATCCCTGATCCGTTTCAAAGTCACGCCACTGAAATCAATACTTCAGTTACCGGAATCAATCAGTAAGTTATTAACATCTTGAAGGCTAAACAGTTGTTCTTTTATGTAAGTTGTCAAAGTGCAACTATACACGCTAAAATGTATAAGGCATTGTATGTATTTTAATGTTATAGAACAATACATATATCATGTTATCACCCCTAGCTATTTACTTCATTTTAATAATGACTTCTCTGTGCTATAAATTATCACATATTACTTAAATCTTAAATAAATAATTTGTCTATGATGTGACCTTTAATATTTACTAAATATTCTGTGAAAATTTTAAGCGTCCACCTGTTATCGTTAGTAAAATTGAGCAAAAAAATCGAAAAAAATCACATATTGTATGGGAACCCTTCTTAATATATTTTTTTATATTTTTAATATTTGTTGTTATAGCAACGAACATAAATTGTGAAAATTTCAGCTTTCTAGCTACCACGGTTTATGAGATACAGCCTGGTGGCAGACAGACGGACAGACAGACAGCGGAGGCTTAGTTAATAGGGTCCCGTTTTTACCTTTTAGGTACGGAACCCTAAAAAAGAGACAGCTACCCGTCTGGTCAGCGTGTTATATTAAGCCAAACCTTCCTAAAGGCTCACAATGCCATGAAAAAAGAAAATCAGTCTTGACGAGCCTTACAATATCAGTTCTCCAATAAGATTTTTGGTTAGTAGTTACGAATGTCACTAAATTGCAATACACAAAAATCTAATTTGCTTAATTGGAGGCCTTGGAGTTGCTAAATCAAGAGGAGGGTAATTTGAAATCAATAAAAATATTTTCAAAGTACATTGAATTTGTATTACCAACGATACTAAAGAGGATTTCTGCTTGTTTTTTAAAGTTGTTATCTAGTGGCCTATGGATATGCGACAGTTCTAAATATTCAAGTATGGAAACCAAAAATTGACAATCTGGTGATCAAGAATCACTCTACCTCTTCGATATTTGCAAAAGTAGTGATAGTATTAGATAGAACACCGTTCCCACGCAATCTCGATCAAAAACACCAATTGACGCCGATGGATCCACTGAAATCAATGTGTGGTTTACCCAGCAACCGGAAATAATTGCATACCGTAGGATAATACAATTGGCCGTTCAGATATGTATTCTGCACTACTTCGTGCTTCCGTAACGATATTATGTTTCACTATAACAATTATTTTCATGTTAAATCTAAATGCCAGGCGCGAAAATAATCAATTATAACCTCTATTTTTATGAGTGATATTGTAGGTAGTAGAGCCTTGCTGATTTCAGCATGAATGGGCCGGCTCGACCGGGGAAGTATTACCCTCTCATCTCATCTCAGAAAATCGACGTCAAGTAACAGTACCTAAACTGTTGCGTTTCGTTCGGTGAGTGAGAGTGCCGGAGGCCCTATTCCCTTGCAACGCACTTGTGACTCCTGTGGTTTTGTTTGTGTCCATGGGCGACGGTAATTGCTTACCATCAGGCAATCAGTCTGCTCGTTTGCCGCCTATTAACATAAAAAAATGTATTTTAATTGCCGCTACCAGCGCATACATTATCATCATCATCAGCCCTATATATAAACTGTCCCACTTCTGGGCACAGGCCTCTTCTCACTGTGAGAAGAGTTAGGCCATAGTCCACCAAGCTGGCCAAGTGCGGGTTGGAAGACTTCACATGTCTTTCGAGAACATTGAGAAGAACTCTCAGACATGTAGGTTTCCTCACGATGTATTCCTTCACCGTTTAGCAAGCGATAATTAACAATTTAATACGCACATAACTCCGAAAAGTCATTCGTGCGTGCCGTGGATTCGAACCCGGACCTTCTGCGTAGCAGTCTGTCGGTCTCTCCACTAGGCTATCCCTGCTTCATCATAGCGGTAGTTATTATTGAGTTATTTACATTGACTGTAAATAAAATAGAAGATTAATAGGTCTAAGGCTAAGCCATATAATATTAATAAGTTTTAGACCCAGATACATTTTTAAGCTTTCAAAGAATGACCCATTTATAAAGAGAGCTGTGCTTTAAGCCGCAGGGCAAATTCATTCTCCATGACAATGGATATTTAAATGGAGGTTCAACAAAAAAAACAAAATCGCTTGTATTCGGAGGTCACAAATGGTCGATTATCCTTTTGAATTGCGCAGAAGGAAAAGAAGGGTGTACATAAAATTGATGATAATGGGATATAATTACAGATCCTGATCAAATAGTGTGTTTCTTTATTTATTTATATACGAGAGAAAATATTGTACCTATTTGGTTTAATATTTTATAGGCATATCAGAGACTTAATATGTTGCTTTTGTTTTAAAAAGGTTAACATAAACACTAAAAGTTCAACACATAAGTTTTAGATATATGTAAGTGTTCGCTAAGGAACTATACTAGTGTAGTCGACTTTAAGCTCATAGAAACTTGAATGACTATATACAATCCTGTAGTGATTTAAGTGGTAATTTCACCGCTGTAAATGCGTGGAGTGTCAAGAATTCGATTCCCGCTCGGCACAAATCATTGCCTGATTCACAAATTGTTGTAGTCTGGATGTTCCTTGTTTTAATTATTTGGAAATGTTACCTTTTTAATTGGTGCATCGCTATACATATGTAAATAAATAAATATGGTTTTCACGAAGAGATTAGCTTTTACAAAACGAAGCGCATAGATCTTGGCGTGAAACCATTATTTTAGATACATCAATATTATATTTAAATATTTTTTGATATCAACTATTTGTATTATTCCTTTCTCTTTAGAAAGAGCCATTCATCCTAAACATCCTAACTGAAGAATATTGAAATAATCGAAGCGAATATTGAATTGGATTGCATCTGACTCGTCTCGGCGCTTTGGTCTAATAAGCTTAAGTAGATACATTATACCGCTTCAGCTTTTACTCAGTTATGTATATTTACTATTTGAAATAACATTCTTCTCCGAGGATATTGCATGTTTCAAATATGTGCAAAAACACTTTAAGCAGTTGTATAAAAATAGTAAATCTCATTAGGAAATTGTTGCAAATTTTGTAAATAAATCAAAATTCTCTATATCCTACATTTCCAAATTTTCCACAAGCCTCATGTACGAAACCACAGGTTAGTAAGGTATTCCCTAAAGTTCAGAGCTGCCAATGTTCACATTTCCCACATTAGCAGAATTGCCAACATGCTCATTACAATACTCAGAAACACACACCTACTGTTGTACTTATATGGCAGAGTACAATAATTCCGTTGTCAGAGGCAAGGGTCGTAGTGATTCTGCCTAAGAGTTTTTCAGATAAGTGCGCTGAGGTTCCGCGGCTTCACATCCGGCTCTTTATCTCAGCAACATCGTTTGACACACATACGAATATACAGTGTTTATATGTATTTTGCCCTCTTTTTGCTACACTGTCTGTACAAGCGACTGAATTTTACACCTCTTTTTGTATTTTCTTTTTTTAAGTAGAGCGTGATTGGTTCATTGTATTTGGGAAGGAATTTGTTCAAAAATAACAGGCTTGTATATTTAACGTTGTAAAGTAAAAATACATATTCAAGAAAATAACTACTTCGACCATTCTCAGAAATATTTAGGTCATTCGCAGCTAATCTATATAAAATAGTAGCTTTCCAATTTTAACTTTATTGTTAATTTATCATAGAATATTTTTAGCAGATATGTTATATTATAGGAATATATTTACAAAGTAGAAAAATACCGTACAATTTCTTGCCACATCTGGACTTCTCATATTCATTTACATTTTAGGCAATGTGTTAATAGTGGAATGTGTTCAACTCAGATGAACTAAAAATAATAGATACCTCATCCTTAACAAAGAAATGAAGCCATGTTTGTTTACGTGTGTGCGTTAACGAAATGCTGCAATATCAAATTCATAAATACTTCTAAATCTTCTTCTAAATATTTTTATTGGATTTCATGCCGAAATACTTTTATTACACAGTCAAAATAAAGTAACAGTATAAAAATAAACTTACGAATAATTTTAATACACTTTAATCCAATTGTTTTTTGGCACTCTATGAAATACCCATAGTTTTCAAAACAACATTTTCTTGTTTAAACATTATATTTCCGCTCAATAATTTAATCCTTTCGGACTTTACAAGCATACACCCCTTTATGGTCTGCGCATACAACCAATGGACAAAAAGACTCAGGGCTCCAAGGCGAGGGCCTTAGAATGCAACTGGGATAGCGCTGGGATGATGATGAACCAATAGACACAAGGAATGAGCAGACACGAAACAAGAAACTTGTTGATTACACAAAGTGATGCTATTGTGGGGGTCGAACTCACTACATTTTACGCAGTGTGGGGCAGCGAGGCCAATGCTTCAGCTATTATGCTATAGATGCAGTCATAACTATAATCAAAAGCAGGCAAAAAAAACACAAGGATGAAAACTATAGAATTCTATGCATTATGCAAAAATCTGACCTTACCCAGAGAGGTTATTCAAAAATGTACCAAAATGGTTTAAGAAAAGGTTGTTCTATCTACGCTTTTAGAACTTGGCTTGTTAGGCCTATTCCGTAGTCCCAGCAGGCATATCATATGTGACCCTCGCTTGAAATATTACGTCTCCGACAGCCAAAAGTACGCGCGATAAAAAGTCTGTAACTAGTTCGAGTAAGTAGGTTAAATATTTTTATCAGCACATATATTTTAACTTCGATGTATGGTCCTAGTATCTTTATTACTTACATAAACTGAGTGAAATAAACATTATTGTAATGGGTACTTAAATAAACGACTTGTCAATTCCATGCTTATGTCGTTTACACATTGTTTCAGGTTTACTTTTGTTTTAAATATCTTATTGGTGTGGCGATATTATTTTCAACACTGTTGCAAGCGCCACTAATATATATCTATATAACGGTACATTCTAGGTATACTGGCAATACGGACCACATACCGGGCTCTGGTTTAAGATTCAACTTTAACAAATGTTGAAATACTATGTACCTAATGGACTAGAAAAAAGGAGAAAATATAATTATTTACTCTCTACTTTCATTCTTATTTTAATATAAATATAGCATACTTACAAAAAAAACTCGTACGTCAAATATATCCGCAACCTATATAAGCTATTGATGTCAATCGAAAGACAAACCAAACTAATTCCATATATCATAGATTACATCGCGGACTGACCATAAAAAAGTGGCTCTGCGATCGCAAAAACTATATTAATCTACTCGTGATCGGCACAACCTCGAATGGAGGCAAACAAGTCGTAGAAAAGTTATGCACTTTCAAAGATAAAGTGTCTATAAAACCATTTTTCTAGAGCTCTCCATTTTTATGTTTTATGGACAGGAATATTACCTGTGCGATTCCACGTTTCCACACACAGCATAAAATAATATTAGCCTTTGATGTCAAACTCAGGTAATAATAATTTGCCAGTCCTTGAAACTGTAGGTATTTGTAATTTTTGCTGTTTGATATAACTGTTGTTCCTAGGGCAATTTTGGTGACAACTTTTTGATAAAAACTTTGCTGGCATGAAATTTTATCCACACAAATTAAACGTTTTTCTAATACTTACGAACTCAGTGTAGGTATTGCGTTTCAGTATGGTCATGTGTCTTGCTTGGAGAACAATGATACACTTTTAAATTCAAATATTGAGTGTAGGACGGGTTTATATTTATACTACAAACTTTCATTAAGAAGTGGATTATGACTCCGTACGAAATGAAAGTAACTCTTGGGTATAACAGTTTAAAAAGAACCGAAACTTTACAAAGTGTAAATATAATTTCGAGCAAATAGTTTTAAAACAAAAAGGCCCTAAAAGACGTTTACTTCTAAGAAATTAATTTCCTCAAGCTTTTAAAAATCAACTTTAGAAAACCTGAAAGATTCTCTTATTTTTTTATGAAAAAGTTGATCTATTTCGTGGCATGATAAGTACTCTTATATTTAAATTGTAGAGCTAATAATAGTAAAGCGACCTACTTAAGTTTTTGTGCCCTAATTTTCTAGCTACACATACATACATACATACATACATAGACTCACGCCTGTTTCCCCGAAGGGGTAGGCAGAGGCATAATAAACGCCCACTTTTCGCCAGTGTTTTGATCCCACGTAATAGGTGGCGAGCCTATTGCCGCTTATCGGGATATTTTGTTTGCCAGAGCCTCGTCCGTTGATCGACAGGTGCACCACTTGCAGGTGAGGTTGGCTTGGGACCTTAAGTTCTTGGTGGGAACCCTATGCACCTTTTCTAGCTACGTAATTTATTATTTTGGCTATATTTTAAACAAACCTGTATTTTAGTAAATTTAATTGCCAATTCTCTTCTATAGCCAGCGGTGCTACATAAGCTACGCAGTTGTTACCGTTTTCAAAATGCTAGATGGTACTATAGAAAATGCGTCCTTGGTCATAAAACTAATAAGTGTTTCATCTTTTGTTGTATGATTTACTACAACTTCGCCTCCTATTACATTGACACCGAAACATAATTGGCGAAAAGTGGGTGTGAAATATACTTATGCCTACCCCTTCGGGGATAAAAGGTGTGACGTTATGTAATGTTATGTTCGTCCGCGGCTTGGCCCGCGTGGGAGTCGGTCATTGCATAACGGGAAAAATTACCTTGTGTAATTTCGAGACCCCTAGCTATCTCCACACACAAAAATCGTACCATAACATCGCTCGGTAGCAACGTGAAAGAATAACAAACAAACAAACATAGTTTCGCATGATATTATTATAGATACGATTTATGGACAGAAGCAAAACATAACAGGAGCAATAATAAACGACGATTCCAATATATGAAGTCAAAACAACCACGGTATTGGTAATCTAATATTCTATGAACAGATATAATATCAGTCGTACGGTTGAGAAAAGAAAATAATGTTTTATTATTTTTTTCATGTCCTTGTAATAATGTTTATGTGTTACCGTGCACATATTACTTTCAATCGTTTGTTATTATGATTTAGATCGTTAGAAATTGATAGGTGGTGTAAGGCTTGCTTATTTGTACCTCGGTAAAACAACAATTGCAATATTTAAAAATGTTGCTTAGGTAGAAAAATATGTCAAGATAAGGATTTTTATAAAAGCCAAATGTTGTTACAAAAGTGTTTATCCGCATAAGACCCACCGTTGAATTGTGATTCAAATGTGATGTCGCTTAAAAATCTTACTTTATTTAGATATGTATAAAATTTGATCCAAGGTATTAATTAATTCATTGGTACTAAAGAAAATATATATTTCTATTATGAGCTATGACAGACAATATACGTCTCTGATCAAATACACACTATTACTTTCCATAACCGAAACGATGAAATTATATGATTTCATAAGCTATTGTTATCTCAAACCTTTTGATTCCAGGAACGCATGTAAGCTTTATCTTTAGATATATAACAATGTAAGAAAGTATAATATAAGCCCTATCTGTAAACTGTCCCACCGCTGGGCATAGATCTATCCTTACAGTGAGAGTTTAACTTATATAATCTATCACGCTGTCGAAGTGGGGTTTCGCAAACTTTACATGTGTTTAGCGACCATTATGGAAATTTCTCAGATATACAGGTTTCCTCACAATGCTTTCTTCACTGTTAAGCAAGCTATACTTAACAATGTCAGTGGTGTGTGCTGTGGATTTGAACCCGAGATCTTCTGCGTAGCAATATACTTAGTATACCTATAGGTCTTTCCACTAAGCTGTCGCTATGCGAAGTCTTTTAAGTATCTTTGCCAATTAACTTAGTGAATGAAGGTATATGCAAGGTACTAGTAATCTTAATAAAGGTAAACATTTTATTAATATTGTGCTCGAATTTTACGACCCTTATAAAGCATGTCGTAAACTTTCCCTCATCTTTTTTTGTCCATATCATTTATGTCACATAATATTTCAAGCACAATGTTAAATTTATGATATAGCTATGCCCGGGTTCCGCGCTGCTGCAAAATGTAAGGCTTTTTGAAATTAAGTATATAATTAATGTGTTTCTTTTTTCGCACAGGGAACTTGTTAAAACTGTATGTTGTACTTTTTTGTATAATATATCTAGACTTTTTTCATGTCGGATTAAAAAAGGTCAATGTTTATCACAGAAACTGACTGTTTTCATGAATGAAGGAAAAATAAACAATTCACTGAATACACGCGATAACTTATTGTAAGGCGAATATCAATATGTGCTTTTTATTTTTTGATCTGACTGACAGGTCGTGTGAGACGATTAGTGATACTAGTCTGCCACAGGTAGTCAGCACCGATGACAAGGATGAATTACATAACTACATTCATAAGTACGTTACATTCATAACTACATTCATAAGTACCTAGGCGGACGTTCTCTGACCAGATTGGAGACATCCTAAAAACAGGACAGGTGAGAAGTACCCTGAACAGAAGAGCATGCATGAGGAATCTGATGGGAGTGAATGAAGCAAGAGAGATATGTCAGGATCGTTGCAAATGGCGTTCCGTAGTCTCTGCCTACCCCTCCGGGAAACAGGCGTGAGTCTATGTATGTATGTATGTACATTCATAAGTAGGTTCTCCTCCACTACAAATTTACCCAACAAAGAGGGATATTATTATTTTACTTATAAATTTCACTCAACAGCTTTTCATAAAATTTTAAACGAATTTCTTAATAAACTTCTAAACTTTAGATTTATAATATAATCTAAGGTTCTTTTCACTTGCTTTTAACGTCATATATATTTCTTTCAAGGGCTAGTACAAACACGGTACGACAAGATTCAATCAAGGCTATGCAAAACTATCAGATGATGTAAATAGCTTAGCTCTAAGGGCATGCCTGATCAACTACCAACGGTCATTGACTAATCGTTATGTTTGCCACCGGTAAATAAATAATGATATAAATTAATAATCATAAAAGTATACATATAACTTTAAAAAATATATAAAAGGAATCGCTGTCTAAATCACCACATTAAGTTCAAAATATATTCATAACGAAGACACTGATTGGAATAGAAACTAAAATTCGATAAGATCGTCAGCTATTAGTAGAAGGTTGGTATGGCAAACTTTGACCTAAGCCAATCAATACACAAACGACCTAAATCAACCATCATAATTGACATTCATAGTTGTTTGAAAGTTATAAACGTGTTACAATAACGTACCTAAATGTTCGAGCAACGTACTGAAAGTCATATGTCAAGAAAATTCTGAAATTGGCAATCTGTACTTTAGTACCGTACTGATGCCCGATATAATGTTAGATGCCCGCTATTTTGTCTATCTTTTGTACATTTCAGCGCGAATACCAAACAGGATTACATACAATTTACTAACGTGATCAGAATCTGGACTGGTTATGGCAGAATACAACGTTGTATTCTAAATAACGACCTTGCAAATAAAGCGAAATGTACTGAAACTCGACGTAAAAGTGGATTTCGGTAACTGAAATTACGCGGTCTAATTCAGGCGACAACTGCATCTATATATTAAAAGAATTTGTGTTTTATAATACGAGTCGGCCAGCCCGTTCTACGCAACCGAATCGCATGATTTTTTTTTAAATGAAAGCTCTCGCTGCATGGATTTGTCATCAAGCATTAGAAATTACCTAACTTGCACATTCATGAAGTTATATGCAAAAACAGTTTTCTCCCATACATTTTTTACGTTTTCTTAGCCGTAGTCAATGACTTTCTGCTTCTATATATCTGGTTCTCATTGAGGTAGGCGTTTCGTTATAGGCCTAAAACACGCGCTGAAAAGAGT
Source organism: Euclidia mi (assembly GCA_944739405.2). NCBI lineage: Eukaryota > Metazoa > Arthropoda > Insecta > Lepidoptera > Erebidae > Euclidia > Euclidia mi. The sequence goes on from OX123187.2 coordinate 36,646,562, forward strand.
TCTTTCATTTGATGGTATGCTCATTTAAATTGGGTAAGTTTGAAGGAAGATAGGTGTGGACATTGAACTTATTTTTCAATATTTTCCAATAAATTTCTTAAGATTCCATTGCTTTCTCTCTACATGGACGGTTCTAAATTCAAAAATATTTTTATGGCATCTAATAAGTTCCTTGTGGTAACTGCTAGGAAGAAACGTTATGCCTCCTTAAGCTGACCTTGCCTTACTTTCATACGGTTGTGAGTATGGTGGTGTGTAAAATTACCTATACCCGATGTTGGTAAAATTATCACTATAGTGAATTATCGCTGATGGCAGGTAATATTCCCCGAATGTTACCAGTTAATCCTTAATGTTGGGTGAACTGATCTCTGATGTTGAGTAATTTTCCTTACGTTTTATGTTAGGAAAATTTTTGTGTTTTTATATTACGGACTTTCTTCGGGCATCCAAATTTTTTTTTATGTGGAACATATTACAGCGGTTCATAGTACTATTGTCACATAATTATATTATTACAAGTGGTAGTTATGTTAGAAATTGTAGCTTTGGTAAGAATAGAAGTTTTAAGAGAAAAGGTAGTACTTTTGACAGCACCGGCAGTTTTGGTAGAAATGGTAGTTTTGAAAAAATGGTAGATATGATAGTGTTAGTACGAATAGTAGTTTTGGTACAAATAGTAGTTTTGGTACAAATAGTAGTTTTGATAGGAATAGTATTTTCGTTAGGAATAGTCGTTTCGGTAGAAATTGTATTTTTGGCATATATGTATTGTAGTTTTGGTAGCAAGGTACTTACGATTGCTACCAAATCAGCCATTCCTACCAAAACTACAATTTCGACCAAAATTATAAACGTCATTATTACATTTCTAAATTATGATGGATTAATCACACCCATAGACAAAACGAAATAAATAGTGCTTCTCACAGAAATATTTACTTAGCTGGATAATAAATAAAACCTATTTTCTTACTTATAAAAAAGAAAAAATCTATATTTTTAATTTTGATGATTTTGATAGTAAAATATTGACAAATAAAGAAAAAAGTGAAGTTCGCGTAAGTTAGTAACTTAAGTTTCTGATTTAATAACGTATTTTTGTGAGTAGTTGTGTTTTCAATTATAATTATGGTTCTTGGAAGGAAATTGAAAAATGCTCAGAGAAAGTTTGAACAAAGAATCTTGGTCAATGACGTGCCTGTTGGAGATTTGGTACCGGATGGTCCTCCTACTGCTAAAAAATACGGGTGGAAACGGGTTCAGATTTGATTAATGCTACCATCAACAATTTTCAATTGATTTTCATTCTTTGTGACGGAAATTGCTTATCCCGCGCAATTTCTTATTGTTTATATGGAAGTGAGAATAAACATTATGAAATTCGTTTGGCCACTGCAATGTACTCACCATACCTATATGTACCTAAGAGCTTTTTTATAATATTAAAATATGCTGTGGAGCAGCACGGGTCGTCTAGTTCAATGTGAATACAATAGGCTAGTTGACGAAAAAAATTTTATAAGTCCGTCCTTTAGATTATTCAAAAATAAGCGATACGTATTTTTTTATTTGTAAATTAAACCAAAAATGACCAAGATATAGCTCATTAAAGTTACGTATAACCTCACGCCGTGCTAAATTTTTTCGCACTAGATGACGTCACACGTAACTTTAATGGGCTTTATCTTTGTTATTTTTTATTTAATCGAAAAAAGAAAAAAATACATGTCCAATATTTTTTTATAATCTAAAATACGGACTAAATAAAATGTAAATATTTTGACCCTGGAAATTACCCTATTATTATAATCACGTGCTCGGAGGTACGTAATTATATTCTTCAATCATGCATATATAAATTATCTTTTCAGCCAGTTTTACCAGTATTATGTTCCACGTTTGTATGTACAACAGTATATCGGTAAGCAGATTAAATGTCAAATGATACCCAATGATTGAACTACGTAGTATTTGTATACTCTTTAGATTGAACAGGAAAAATATTATTAAACAAACTGTAAAATTCAAGTTTCTTCTAGTAAAGTTAATACAAACACGGCAATATATATTAATAAGTTTCAAAATAAATCATTAGGATTCAGTAAATGAGGCATATTAGAATTGCCTATAAACAGCCCTGGAGTGATTAAAATTTACAAACAGCTACTGAATCAACGAGAACAAAAACGAACTCATAAAATCAAAGCTGAGTCACTAATAAAATATCATTCGAAATACTAGAAAAATTAGTTACTACAGGCTTATGCAGTGATAACTCCAGTTCTTTTTCTGGCCATTCTAAGAAAATCAAGACAATAAGAAAGTTAGTAACAAGAAAAATGGCATCGTTGTAAAAGATAGTAATGCCACGACATCGTTAGCACAACTCGATAAACTTAGTTTTGTTATTCGACGACTTATTGATGACATAAACCTGGAGGCTACGACGTAAACTGTCTTGTGATAGGTATAGCAACTATTTAGTGGTATAGCTATAGATACAAAGCAGCTGTTAAGCCCCGTAAATGATTTCGTTCTTACTGTTGCAAGTTTTATGAGAAATATGAGTGAATTCCTAAAAATATTTAATCTAGTTAAACGAAGTGAAGACGTTGTAGTAAGAAAATGGGCCTGGATTGCAAAGCAAAGACCCGAAATCACAAACGGGATTACGCAATGATGATGATATAATCCGGTTGATTAAAACTGACAATTTTAAAACTGCTGCGTTCATTACTTTTGACGATTAAGAACTTATTACCTGTAGTAGATAACCGTCATTGCTTTGCCAATATTAAGCTATAATTATGAAGAGTTGAATATCTTGTAGCATGTGTTATGGAAATAAAGTCGAAATATGTTTCGTGGACATAAAATATATTTCCAAACAGCTGACTGTTTTATTAGCCGGACACTGGTCATGTTCTCTTACGTTAAGCAAACGAAAACCCACTGAAACTATTTCTGATAGTTTCCTTGATTTAGCCTTAGGAATAGCATCTAAGCTAAAATTCTAAAGTATATGCGCTCTAGTTCGCATGTTCAAAATTCCTATACAAACAAACAAGCTACTAAGCAAATAACAAATTCCCAAATCATGTTATTACAAAGAACACTGATCAAGTACATCTGACCCATTATTGTTAGCTAAATTGTTCAAGTTTTGATAATCTAGAATTTCCGATACTTCCGATTAACAACCGATACGCATTCGCATTTTTATGAAAGAAACATAGCAAGTATTTTAAGTTATCGGAAATTCTTGAGATCAGATTCATATTATATTTGGGATATGAAATATTTGGGCAATGCGTCATTCACTTCGTTTCTGTTTATTAGGGTTTTGGAATTTTCGATATATTTTATGGCATATCTAGCATAACATTATCATTTACTATCTCGGCCCAACGACGTCCACTGCTGAACATAGAAAAGCTCTCTATTCAGACTAATTTTGAGACACTCGCATACATTAGCTGCCCTCGATCCCACAAGATTATCGGTCCAAATTGTTATTTGTCCAAATTGTTATCACAGTTCCGAGAGAGGCTGCGACCACGTACTGCCGGTTGCTATCTTATTGTTGCTGTCATGTCGAGGCCACGATAGGTCAAGGTCTTATTCTTATTTTATATTTAAATTGAGCAATATTAAAAAAGCTAAAAAATGTACATATTTTTGTAGATCTAAATTCATAGATTTTAGCGACTAGTCTTTATAAATTTACGAATGTAAATGTGTTAAAAAAGGCTGAAAGCTTATCTGTTGAGCGGAGTAAAGAGATATACAATTTCAGTCAAATCTTAGCTAATAATTCGTGTTGTGACCTGTGTATAAACTATACAAAATAGATAATGCACCTGTAAAACATTCCAAAGTGAAAACAAAACCTACCCATTGGATAACGCCTAATATTAAATTCATGATGTCTCTTTGCGACACGCAATACAAAAAAGAACGCTCATCAGACTATTACAGAAATCTTAGAAACTATGTTCATGGGGCTATTGATAGGGAAAAAAAGGCATACTTCACATTCTACGTTAATAAAAATATAACCAAACCCAAACAGATGTGGGAACATTTGAAAAATATATGCCCTATTGGTAATAATTCACATTGTCAAATAGATATCCCACAACATCTGAGCGACCCAAACAAAATCAACGATTTTTTCCTAGAAGTTCCTGGTGGCGGATTTGCTGATAAGCAGACTATACAGTTCTTCATAGAAAGCCCTCGCGACAATGTTTTTAACCTGAAGGCTACTACAGAGACCGAAGTATCCAGAATAATACATAATATAAGTACGAATGCCAGTGGTTGTGATGGTATTTCTATAAACATGATTAAAATGACTTTACCCAAGACGGGTGCATAGGGTTCCCACCAAGAACTTAGGGTCCCAAGCCATCCTTACCTGCAAGTGGTGCACCTGCCGATCAACGGACGAGGCTCTGGCAAACAAAATATCCCGATAAGCGGCAATAGGCTCGCCATCTATTACGTGGGATCAAAACACTGGCGAAAAGTGGGCGTTTAACATGCCTCTGCCTACCCCCTTAGGGAAACAGGCGTGAGTCTATGTATGTATGTGTATGTATGTACCCAAGACGTTACCTTTTATAACAGCGATAATAAACTTTTCTATTGCTTCTAAGGTATTTCCCGATATTTGGAAATTAGCTAAAGTTAAACCTGTTCCAAAAGGTAATAAAGTAGGTGAGTACAAGGATTTAAGACCAATCAGCATTTTACCGGCTTTATCTAAAGTAATTGAAAGGGTCGTCTGTACGCAGCTTACCAAATACTTAGAAGACGAAGATATACTTCCTGAGATACAGTCTGGGTTTCGTCGTGGTTTCGGTACCTCAACTGCTCTAACTCATGTAAGTGATGATATCATAACTGCGTCGGATGCAGGTATGTGCAGTATTTTGGTACTTCTGGACTTCTCAAGGGCCTTCGATTGCTTAAATATAGAGCTTCTACTTGCAAATTTTTCGCATATCTAATGAAGCCTGTAAATGGTTCAAGTCTTTTCTGACAGACAGACGGCAGTATGAAGAGATGGTAACAGATCAAGGCGAAGTATTAAAATCTGACATCAAATACTTGAACATAGGAACGCTTCAAGGTTCGATTTTAAGTCCTATTATTTTTATCCTTTTTACAGCTGATCTGGTCAAATGTGTGAAACACGCAAAAATTCACTTGTACGCGGATGACACGCAAATATATTATTCATTCAAACCGAAAGACACAGAACAGGCAATCGCTAAAATTAATGAAGATCTAAAAGCTATTTCTGACTAGGCTGATAAAAATGCTCTAGTACTAAATGCATCTAAAACCAAATATGTGGTGTTGGGTAGTAAGTCACTAATCCAAAAAGTTGCATCTTGCGCTCACACTGTTCAAATTAAGGACCAGGCTTTACAACGAGTAGACACCGCAAAAAAATTAGGTTTAATTATGGATAGTGAACTACGATACAGAGTACATGTAAATACCAAAATTAAAAATGCCTTCTATCGCTTAAAAACTTTGTATAATATTAGGAAACACCTTTCAATACGTATACAATATATACAATAGACTTTATACAAAAACCAAAATAGCTATACAAAGAGTACAAAATGCATGTGCTCGATTCTGCTATAACATACCAAGAAGATCACATGTGACACCCTACTTGAATAACAACAATATTCTCAAAATGGAGACCCGTAGGAAACTACACCTTACATGTCTCGTCCACAAAGTTGTCATTGAAAAAACACCAAAATATCTATTTGACAAATTGCAATGGGTACAAGATGTCCAACAAAAAAATACACGGCGACGGGAAGCTAATAATTTAGTAATTCCAACCCATAGAACAACGCATTTTAAAGGATGTTTTAAATACGCCGCTGGCAAAATATGGAACGACCTGCCGCCTCCCTTCCGTAAATGTATGTCGCAGCGCATCTTAAAAAAATATATTTCTTCTGAGCTATTATGCGTTCAAAAATCAGCGTAAAAGTACCTTTAATCGGAAATTTGATAGTGTGTCCATCAAAAGAGACTTGAAATGCAATTTTAGTGTGTAATTGTAAATTGTAATTTTTATTGTAGTTGTGTAATTGTTAATTGTTATTGTTGTAGTGTAATTGTTATTGTAGTTGTGCGATTGTTTTTTGTTTTAACTTGCTTAAATAAGAATTGTGTTGTGTTAACTGAGTAGTTTGTATTGTAGTTGTGCGTCAAAACAAATTGCTGGTCAGATGGAAGGGTCCAGCTGAAAACCAGTGTTGTGCCTAATAGGCACAGCGTCTACTGAGCTGTATCCTTGCCATGCATATCTTTTTGTATTTCTTTTTAATTTTTATAAACTTTTGTTTACGTGTCCATATGTGTGGTATAAATAAATGGTTTAAATAATTATGTAATGTGGTTGGCATACTCAACTCCTTTTTTGGCAATGTCAACGATAATATTACCGTCGATTACGAAATTATGGTGTTTTACTTCTAAAAGTGTTCTATATTACTATAGCGGTCTATATAGCGTAATTTTTACGCGGTTTCGAGTTAAAAGTTTCAGCGTGGGGTGCACCAGTTAATCATAATAAGAATAGTTATAAATATATTTGTGTATGTATGTACAAACCGTTTTCATATGAAAGTCAGAATTTTAAACTACAAGACTGACCGTTGTGCTACGACCCGCTTTACGATGAGCGGCTAATTATAGCCTAGACCGCATTCCCGCATTGTCAATCAGCTGTAATAAGAAAGCGGAACTAGCCTCTTTTCTCTCTAACACCCTTCCTCATATACCCTCCCGCGCTTTACAAGGGAAAAGGAGGCAAGAATGGGAAGAGGTCTTGGGTCTCCTGTGCCGTCCGTATCGTACTTGGCTAATGTCTTTTACACTTATCTTAGTAGGAATAATCATAAAAAATATTTCTCCACAGCTGTAGGTATAATCATGGGGTCTCATTCCTTAGAACGTTTTCCGTCATTCTTAACTCTCTCAACAGATGGCTTTACTAGTATCAATTGTTATTGATGACTTTCATGCATAAAGGATAAATAATAAAATAAAGTTCTAAAATATGATATTTATTAATTAAAAAATCCCTTTATTACGATTAAATAAAAAAATTAAACATTTAATTGAATATGAATATTTTTGAAAAATATGATGTGCACTTCGTTGCTCTGGTGGCTAAAATACGTACTAGCTTGTAGTAAAACGTTACAATGAGTTAACTTTCACTCGGCATTCATAGATGGCGCTTTTACGTATGTATATATTTATTTTTATTTAATTTGGTATTAATCTGTAGATGGTAAAATAAATAAATATTTATGAAATAAACATCAAATATTTGAAAAAGTAAGATATTATGTTAACCAATGAACGGCCATGAGCATTTATTTTAAAAAGTACCTGTATAGGTACCTAGTCGAGCGATTGCGATTTGTTTTTACATTTAAGTACGTAAAAGTAGTGTAATTTAAATTTTATACATAATAACAACTTACTGTGTTTGTAGTAGTATTATATAATAAATTTTCATAAATTATGTTAATCAATATGCGTCTTACATTTATAGGTACCTACCTATAGTCTGTTCAAGATACGAAAAAATAAAATGTAAACAAACCATAAAATGGTTCTTTCAATGTCGCCGTCGCAACAAAAGTAGATTTAAGTTAAATACTCCAAGCGAAAGATGCAGTTAGTTTTACAAAAATACGCCTGTCCCTTCTATTCATAAATGATACTGTATATTTTTTACCTTTTATTTTTTTCGTAGGTATCTTGAACAGACAATAGCACCTAATAAACAGTTGATGTTGAGTATGTTGTAAATCAAGCTAATGAAAAAAACAAAACGCATTTTTAAACTTTGATAGCCGACTTCTCTAGAAGTCTAAAACTCATTCGCTTGGTTCCCGATAGGTATAGTATTAAATTTATCTATGCCGATAGTCATGACTTCATGAGTCGCACAATTGCAAAATCGCGTACCAAGTACACCAAGTGCGTCTCTATAAAAATACCAGGGTCGAAAACCAGGTATCAATATACTTGCAAGTTTTTGGGCACTCGAGTATAGAAAACTTCGTGTGACGCCCTGGTAATGCAAGTTTGTATTGAAAAATAAACCTTATCTTAATATGAGTAAGGATGTTTATCGCAAAATTTGGTAATGGACTTTTCTAAATACTTTCATGGAAATTTATTCCTTACTATATTTTACTTATATATATTTAAGGAACTTTGTCGCACAAAACCTTGCAATTTTTATGTTCCTGAGTACTCAAAATACTTTCAAGTATTTTAGTGTTTTGTGCGATAAAGTTCCGTAAAGGCTCAAACACACCGGATGCGTATGCGTAGACGTAAGCATAGACGTGCACGTACCACTGGGTTGTAAATGTTGTAATGTATGGAACTGTATGAGACAGGACACACTGCTTGCGTAACGTAGACGTGCGCGTCGACGTAATGCGTAGCCCTACGCAATGCAGCTCCTAAGACACAAAAATGCTGCGTAACTTACGGCGTACCTTACGCAGAGCAGAACGGCAACGTCGCGTTGATGACGTTGTATTCAATGGCGCGTCCTATTGGACGTCACACCGAACAAATTTCAACACGCACGTACCTTTGCTGTGCGTTGCCCTACGCGCGTACCTTTGCTGTGCGTTGCCCTACGCGCGTACCTGCAGTCAGTTGTATTTTATTACAAATTGGTGTTTTGTTTTGGTTTGATAGTAATGATGAATAGCGATAAGAAAGAAAATCTTATTGAAATTGTGCGTAGATATGACTGTATCTACAACCCAAAAAATAAAGATTACAAAAATATATCATATAAATGTTTATTATGGGAGAAAATAAGAGCTGAACTGGAAATACAAGGTATGTACTTATTTAGTTATTAAAATATGTAACAAACTTTTTTCTGATAGCAATTGCATCATTAGGTGACCTTGTGTTTGTGCGTCTTAGACGTGTTAATGCACTTTCTTCCAAGTTTGTTTGCCTTGTTTCAGTTTCATGGCCTGCGTTGCGTACTCAGCTCGATTGCGTAAGCGTAAGCGTAGACTTATGCGTAACCCGGTGTGACATCGGGTTACGCCGTAACTATGTGCGCGGTTACGTCGTAGTCGCGCATACGCATCCGGTGTGCTTGAGCCTTAAATGTATGGCAGTAAGGAATATTATTTCATAAAAGTATCTGTAGGGTAAATACGCCATACGTCGGCCCCTCCCCAAACTTCGGCCGTCTGCACATTTTCGGCTTGCGTTCATTTAAAACGTATTGAAGTTACAAATTTGCCACTCGAATTACAATCTTAGTTCATAATCTATATGTACAACCGTTACTTTCCGATTACGTTACACACTCTTCGCACACTGAGCGTCAGTAGCGATTGCGCCGTCGAAGCGTTAATTTCATATTTAAAGTACCTTACTTGCTGTGAATACCCACACTTCGGGGATTGATATTAGAACGGTCAGACATTCCTTTTTTATTGTTTTAAGCATTATTATTAGTAATTAGTGATTTTTACTATATTTTGAGATAGATATTTCAATGTTTAACGTATTGTTTTAAGGGAAAATAGGAGGCCACCAATAGAATACCAATTTTGAATTAAAACCGGATTCTCGGCCGTGGCCGACTAAAAGTAAATGCAGTCTGTTTTATAATTTCCAATTGTACTAATTCCATTGCCTTAATAAAAGAATTTGCAACGCATATAGGCAAATAAATCTATTTTACGTTTAATCGCCAAATACCGGCCGGGGTGATATTAGTTGAATCTCGAGAAATAATGTACACAAAATAGAGGCTGGCTTTAGAAACATTAAAGATCGTAATGTCGACCAGCCTCGAATTCGAGCCCAACTATACAGGCCGATTACTTTTCTTATTTTCTCAAAATTAAATATTTATTATACGTTTATTTATTTATAATATAAAGAGTTAAGTTTAAATGTAGGAGTTGATATTATTGAAAACATTTATATTAGCTTATTATGGTATGGAAATATAAGATATAAATTGCTCTTTGGAACTTGCTACCTTAACCCATGTTAATTACGTAGCTTAAAAATATAAATATATTCAATAATGATACTCTGGGCCAAACATGGTATGAATTATTTTTGAAAAGATATCCAGAACTAATTATAATTATTTTGATGTTTACTTTGTTATAAATTGTAATACTTACCTAACGTTATTTAAGTGCAAATAAAAAAATACTTTACCTACTATTAAACAAATACGATTAATAACGTATACTTAGTGAGACTCCTGCCAAAATAAATCATATTAATAATATTTATCCGTCTTAATTTAAAACACCTATACCCGGCCGATATTTGGGAAAAACGCGACCGACCATGGCCCGTGAATGGCCGACTTTAGGGATTTTTCGTTCTCGACGCATATAAACCTTAGTACCTTTTCCTTGTAGTAGAAATGTCAACCTTATGCCCATAAACATGAAATAGATTTATCAAACTATCCAAAACCGCATCGGAAGCTATCCTTTCGTTGCAAATTGATGGTGCCAGACCGATTCCAAAACAGAAAAACCGTAAGGATGCTGACATTTAGCGTATTTACCCTACTACGTTACGGTCGGGAGTCGGTAATACGCGAAACGTGTTCGCGTACGTTCAAGTAAAAAATACTTTGAAAGTGTTGCAAATATTTTAGTGTTTTGCGCGACAAAGTTCCATAAATGTATGGCGGTAAGGAATAATATCCCATGAAAGTAAAAGTACTCCGTTACGATCGTGGATCGGCAAAACGCGAGACGCGATCGCGTACGTTTAATTCAAGTAAGAAACACTTTGAAAGTGTTGCAAGTATTTAAAAAAAAATCGTTACAATCAGCTTCAAAATTACGAATCCTACAAAATAAATGATTTTATAATAGTTAAATTTAGTTTTTTATCTAATTCTGTTTATCCACTTTAATGGAGGAATAAAAAACGACCTAAGTAATTTATCAATTTAAAAATATTAATTTGCCAACATCTGGATTTGAGTTAATTATCTAAATAACTAACTTGCACGTTTGCATAACTTGCTTGTAAAGCCGAATTAATAAACCAATTGTAATGACTAGCTTTTGCGCGCGACTTTGTTCCCGTGAAAGTTGAAGAGAAAAAATTCCAACGTTTTTGCAAGATTTTTTGTTAGTTGACGAGGTATCATGGTTTCATAAATAAAAAAATAAAATGAACTGTTGTTTCATTTCTACATTTTAATAGTTACCTACCTATTCCCCTTTTGCAATCTCGACGTTCGCTTCGCCAGGGGTTCGCCATTTAGGTTACATTAATTTCGCCTGAATACCAATTTAATTAAGAATATAATAATACAAATAAAGAATAACAATTTTCACGAAGCAGAACTCAAAGGAAAGCACCACCTAGTATAGTAATGTACCTATTATATTATCTGTAGCATGCACCACAGACCCTGGGACCACCGACCATCAGACCAAGGCAACCTCACAAGGTCATAGGTTTTGTCAAGTCTTGTCAAACGACCCCAAACACGACTAGTTTAAGTATCATGTGTAGTTTAGGAGTTCCTGTGACCACCTTCCGGCTTCATCATCAGACCAAGGTAACCTCACAAGGTCATAGGTTTTGTCAAGTCTTGTCAAACGAGCCCAAACACGACTAGTTTATCATGTGTAGTTTAGGAGTTCCTGTGACCACCTTCCGGCTTCATCATTAGACCAAGGCAACCACACAAGGTCATAGGTTTTGTCAAGTCTTGTCAAACGAGCCCAAACACTAGGTACTAGTTTATCATGTGTAGTTTAGGAGTTCCTGTGACCACCTTCCAGCTTCATCATCAGACCAAGGCAACCTCACAAGGTCATAGGTTTTGTCAAGTCTTGTCAAACGAGCCCAAACACGACTAGTTTATCATGTGTAGTTTAGGAGTTCCTGTGACCACCTTCCGGCTTCATCATTAGACCAAGGCAACCACACAAGGTCATAGGTTTTGTCAAGTCTTGTCAAACGAGCCCAAACACTAGGTACTAGTTTATCATGTGTAGTTTAGGAGTTCCTGTGACCACCTTCCGGCTTCATCATCAGACCAAGGCAACCAAACAAGCTCATAGGTTTTGTCAAGTCTTGTCAAACGAGCCCAAACACGACTAGTTTACCATGTGTGGTTTAGGAGTTCCTGTGACCACCTTCCGGCTTCATCATCAGACCAAGGCAACCTCACAAGGTCATAGGTTTTGTCAAATCTATTCAAACGAGCCCAAACACTACTAGTTTATCATGTGTAGTTTAGGAGTTCCTGTGACCACCTTCCGGCTTCATCATCAGACCAAGGCAACCTCACAAGGTCATAGGTTTTGTCAAGTCTTGTCAAACGAGCCCAAACACGACTAGTTTATCATGTGTAGGTTAGGAGTTCCTGTGACCACCTTCCGGCTTCATCATCAGACCAAGGCAACCTCACAAGGTCATAGGTTTTGTCAAATCTATTCAAACGAGCCCAAACACTACTAGTTTATCATGTGTAGTTTAGGAGTTCCTGTGACCACCTTCCGGCTTCATCATCAGACCAAGGCAACCACACAAGGTCATAGGTTTTGTCAAGTCTTGTCAAACGAGCCCAAACACGACTAGTTTATCATGTGTAGTTTAGGAGTTCCTGTGACCACCTTCCGGCTTCATCATCAGACCAAGGCAACCTCACAAGGTCATAGGTTTTCCCAAATCTATTCAAAGAGCCCAAACACTACTAGTTTATCATGTGTAGTTTAGGAGTTCCTGTGACCACCTTCCGGCTTCATCATCAGACCAAGGCAACCACACAAGGTCATAGGTTTTGTCAAGTCTTGTCAAACGAGCCCAAACACGACTAGTTTATCATGTGTAGTTTAGGAGTTCCTGTGACCACCTTCCGGCTTCATCATCAGACCAAGGCAACCTCACAAGGTCATAGGTTTTGTCAAGTCTTGTCAAACGAGCCCAAACACTAGGTACTAGTTTATCATGTGTAGTTTAGGAGTTCCTGTGACCACCTTCCGGCTTCATCATCAGACCAAGGCAACCACACAAGGTCATAGGTTTTGTCAAGTCTTGTCAAACGAGCCCAAACACGACTAGTTTATCATGTGTAGTTTAGGAGTTCCTGTGACCACCTTCCGGCTTCATCATCAGACCAAGGCAACCTCACAAGGTCATAGGTTTTGTCAAATCTATTCAAACGAGCCCAAACACTACTAGTTTATCATGTGTAGTTTAGGAGTTCCTGTGACCACCTTCCGGCTTCATCATCAGACCAAGGCAACCTCACAAGGTCATAGGTTTTGTCAAGTCTTGTCAAACGAGCCCAAACACGACTAGTTTATCATGAGTTAGGAGTTCCTGTGACCACCTTCCGGCTTCATCATCAGACCAAGGCAACCTCACAAGGTCATAGGTTTTGTCAAATCTATTCAAACGAGCCCAAACACTACTAGTTTATCATGTGTAGTTTAGGAGTTCCTGTGACCACCTTCCGGCTTCATCATCAGACCAAGGCAACCACACAAGGTCATAGGTTTTGTCAAGTCTTGTCAAACGAGCCCAAACACGACTAGTTTATCATGTGTAGTTTAGGAGTTCCTGTGACCACCTTCCGGCTTCATCATCAGACCAAGGCAACCACACAAGGTCATAGGTTTTGTCAAGTCTTGTCAAACGAGCCCAAACACGACTAGTTTATCATGTGTAGTTTAGGAGTTCCTGTGACCACCTTCCGGCTTCATCATCAGACCAAGGCAACCTCACAAGGTCATAGGTTTTGTCAAGTCTTGTCAAACGAGCCCAAACACTAGGTACTAGTTTATCATGTGTAGTTTAGGAGTTCCTGTGACCACCTTCCGGCTTCATCATCAGACCAAGGCAACCACACAAGGTCATAGGTTTTGTCAAGTCTTGTCAAACGAGCCCAAACACGACTAGTTTATCATGTGTAGTTTAGGAGTTCCTGTGACCACCTTCCGGCTTCATCATCAGACCAAGGCAACCTCACAAGGTCATAGGTTTTGTCAAGTCTTGTCAAACGAGCCCAAACACTAGGTACTAGTTTATCATGTGTAGTTTAGGAGTTCCTGTGACCACCTTCCGGCTTCATCATCAGACCAAGGCAACCACACAAGGTCATAGGTTTTGTCAAGTCTTGTCAAACGAGCCCAAACACGACTAGTTTATCATGTGTAGTTTAGGAGTTCCTGTGACCACCTTCCGGCTTCATCATCAGACCAAGGCAACCTCACAAGGTCATAGGTTTTGTCAAATCTATTCAAACGAGCCCAAACACTACTAGTTTATCATGTGTAGTTTAGGAGTTCCTGTGACCACCTTCCGGCTTCATCATCAGACCAAGGCAACCACACAAGGTCATAGGTTTTGTCAAGTCTTGTCAAACGAGCCCAAACACGACTAGTTTATCATGTGTAGTTTAGGAGTTCCTGTGACCACCTTCCGGCTTCATCATCAGACCAAGGCAACCTCACAAGGTCATAGGTTTTGTCAAGTCTTGTCAAACGAGCCCAAACACGACTAGTTTATCATGTGTAGGTTAGGAGTTCCTGTGACCACCTTCCGGCTTCGTCATTAGACCAAGGCAACCACACAAGGTCATAGGTTTTGTCAAGTCTTATCAAACGAGCCCAAACACGACTAGTTTATCATGTGTAGTTTAGGAGTTCCTGTGACCACCTTCCGGCTTCATCATCAGACCAAGGCAACCACACAAGGTCATAGGTTTTGTCAAGTCTTGTCAAACGAGCCCAAACACGACTAGTTTATCATGTGTAGTTTAGGAGTTCCTGTGACCACCTTCCGGCTTCATCATCAGACCAAGGCAACCTCACAAGGTCATAGGTTTTCCCAAATCTATTCAAAGAGCCCAAACACTACTAGTTTATCATGTGTAGTTTAGGAGTTCCTGTGACCACCTTCCGGCTTCATCATCAGACCAAGGCAACCACACAAGGTCATAGGTTTTGTCAAGTCTTGTCAAACGAGCCCAAACACGACTAGTTTATCATGTGTAGTTTAGGAGTTCCTGTGACCACCTTCCGGCTTCATCATCAGACCAAGGCAACCTCACAAGGTCATAGGTTTTGTCAAGTCTTGTCAAACGACCCCAAACACGACTAGTTTATCATGTGTGGTTTAGGAGTTCCTGTGACCACCTTCCGGCTTCATCATCAGACCAAGGCAACCTCACAAGGTCATAGGTTTTGTCAAGTCTATTCAAACGAGCCCAAACACTACTAGTTTATCATGTGTAGTTTAGGAGTTCCTGTGACCATCTTCCGGCTTCATCATCAGACCAAGGCAACCTCACAAGGTCATAGGTTTTGTCAAGTCAATTCAAACGAGCCCAAACACGAGTAGTTTATCATAATATGTAGTTTAGAAGTTCCTGTAACCATCTTCCCGGCTTCATCATCAGACCAAGGTGCATTCACAAGGTCATTCATCACTGCACCATTTCAATGTTACCGTAACATAGCCACCAAACTTACGTAAGTATGTCAAATATCAGCTTTATGGAACAGTGTACAAAGTGCATTCCAAATTTTGAACGGAAAAACAAGAAGTCATAAAAATATCGCTAGATGTTTTAACGCCCCCGCGCCGGTACATACGTAAAACAGGTACCTACTAGATCGGTTGATCGTGTTATAACCTTGAAATGAGGCACACTCGGGTGACAAGGTGAAATATCATAATATTTCTACATTTTAGACAGAATGCTTTTTTATTATAGCGCCATCACATCTTCTTTTTAATTTAAAATAACATTGCTTACAAAATGAGACGTAAGATGTCGCTACCATCGACTCCCATTTTTTCGTCGCTAGCGCCATCTGTTGTATTATTTACGGTATTAACAAGTACTTATAAAAATAAAGGTCTAATATTAAGGATCTAACGTGGCCAATTTTTATGGACGACTTGCGGCATCTGTACTGTAAAGTATTATATTTATCTATGGTATCATTTGTAGCAAACAAGCTTACCTGTAAAACAGGATGAGAAATTCGTACCTGCGAAGCTTAGCTGCCTACAACCATGTTGTTACGTAAGCCTTCCTTTAAATTGGCGCTAGTAAAGTAAGATTACAACGAAAATGTCTATTCGCCAACGACTTCTGTTAATTAGATATGCCCAAATTGTAAAAGATAAGGCTCCGGCAATTCTCAGATGGGTACTAATTTATTCTAAGTACGTAAATTTTAGCTATCATTCGTCTAATAAATGTCATACGCGGTACAAAAATTAACTAGCGTTGTATACTGTTAGGTATATTACGTAATATGTGTTTACGCCAAAGAGATTCCGTTGGGTGTACCTCCGCATTCAAGTTAAGGTATTTCTTATCTAACCAGTGAATTTCTATGAAAAGGGAAGGGCCTGAAGGGATACGCGGTGTGTACGTACAGTTCCAGTTGTACAGTTCCTGCATCTATTCTTCGCATAACTCAATGGACAGTGACAATTTTTGGAAATCAAATGGCCTTAGGCGTAATGCAGTGACGTAATTTTACTCTAGAGAGAAGGCTTTTGGAACGACACAATTAGAATATCGAAAACAATGAAAGAAAATGGTTATGGAAAACCTATACAACTATCGACCTTGGACCGCAATATTACGAGTAAAGGACTTTGGTCGTTTAGCTAATACGGATCATTAGATGTTATGAGATTTCTTGTTTAATATAATCTTTTCGCGGTGTGGGGTGAATGTAGTTTGCCTTACTGAATACTAGTATTATTATGTCACAGACATAACTCGGAACGTAATTTGAGGTGATGTGCCCGGTAACGGCAATAGGCTCTCCCCCTATTACGTCGGACCTAAAAATTCATGCCAAAATCTGGGTGTAATATTTATATCTCTGCCTACCCCTTCGGGGATACAGACGTGAGACAATAAATAAAATAAAAATAAATTTGAGGTAAGGCATAGTCTTGATTTTTCAGACCGTGAAACCTTCGGTATCGTAGCTTATATTATGAATGTGGATGTGAGTTTATTTGTTCGTAGCGCCTAACAACTCAACTAATCATTATACGATCTTGGTTGGATGTTATCAGGGGTACAGCAAAGGACAGCATAAATACCTCGATTCCGCAGCTTTGATGAGTTTTGCATGTTAGTGGGGTCTGAACATTGTATTACAACTACGCCTATTTTGGAATTACTAGTTGCCCAAAGTATATGTTCAACTTTCACTCATATTTAGTTGAAGATACATTTATTTAAGTTACCAAAATAGCGGTTCTGTTAGCGGTATATATATTTAAATACTGTTAAAATCAGAAACAAAGGACAGTATTCAGGCCTTAAAACTTCGTAAATTAACCCTGAATGCCTTGATGGGTTTGAGAGACATTTTGTGAATGAACTTCGTAGGCCATTAACTGGGAAATGGCATTTTTTATGGATAATTTGGATGGTATGCAAATTTTATTAGCTTTTGACGTCGAGTCATATGCAAAAGAAGATTATAAAGTTTATAACAATGATATCACCATATTTTGCTAAAGTGGGTAAGCCGATGTTACGCAACCGATACTAAAATGAATATTTTCATGGACCGAGCTTATTATAATAATTCTTTAGGGGACTACAAGAGCTAAACGCGAGTTTTATAATGCTTTAAGGTATATAGTTCAATGTAGTTAACACAATCAGAAAAATATATGATATTCTTCAGGATATAATCTAGTTTAGTACTGTGTTGAAAACATAATACAACTAACTTTAATCGATAGAAAAAAATCACAAAGATACCTCTAAAAAAATATTTTAACGAGTAAAAACCATATTAAAATACATACAATCATTCTGATTTTTGACAAATTATTCAACAAGCAATATACTAACGAAATACTGTTTTATTTTTTTAATCTAATCAATAAATTTTCTGTAATTAATTTATTTCATGTTTTTTTAAAGTTCTGAACGTCCCGTCGTCGTCGCGCTTCTCTTTCTTATGCATACAATCCGACAGTGACAGCAACAGCTTAACTCAGTAGCTGCACTCGGCGCCTTAATTCGGCGTAGGAGCCCTTCAGTAGACACGATTATAAAGATACTTCTCGATACAAAGGAAATATCTACTAGTAATTTTTCAGAAATTAGTTTGCACAAATCCGGGATCTTAATTTAAGCAAAATTAAAGATTTTTATTTTATAGGTATAGGTCAGAGAGTTATGAACATCCGGCATGAACGTCGGCTATGGAAAAACCCAGGATGTGAGTCAAAAAAATCTTGCTTAAGTTTTCTGACAAACTCAATCAACTTTGTACAACTGAGTGATTGTAACCTCTCTATCCTCGTAGAATATTGACATCGGTAACTGTCGCAGAATTACCAAATGGATAACGTAGTGGGTTGATGGCTAAGAATATTACAGTCGAGACTAGTCTATAAATAAAATATTTATAATTGTGTAGCACGTCTTGGTATTTGAATAAAGCAATAAAAAAGCACAACAATAGATTCCATTATAACTTAAGACATTGACTAAAAGCCTTTTCTAAATTGAAGATTATCAAGTTATAGGTTGGATAAATTGATTGAATTTGCTTAAAGTTTTCTAGGAATAAGGCTTCTATATCTTCCGCTGTCCCAATTTTAAGTATTTTTGGAACCATGTTTATGTATTAAGGTGGATTGTCTTGATAAAGGTGAAACGAGTAGTCATTTTATTATTGATATGATATTTACTAATTATGTTCCTTTTCTCATTCATTGCAGGTACTTCCCGAAGAATTCATCAAATTGGTAAAGTATCTTTAAATAATCGACTATAACCTTAAAACCAATAAGAAACAAAAATGTGATCGGAATTCTAGGATCTACACACGTCATTACACACGACGCAGTTCGTTAAAATAAAAGGCGATAATCCACTTTCCAAGATCTTACCAGACAAGCAGCATCGTGTCCAGACAAAAAAAAATTGGACGCCATGTGAATAATAAATATTTATGTTAAAAATACCATTGCATTGGCAAATGTATAAAAAACGTAAAATGGTTTGCAAATTACTTATTTTGTTTGACCGCCTTCAGCTAAGTTGTATTTGAATTGCATATGTTAGCAGTGCGGTCACGTCAGCCGTGCAATATGCAGGTACGAGGCACGATCACCACGTCAAAGGCTAATGCATTGGTACACCACACGCCCCTTAGATAAAGTATTTCTTTACTTAGATGGAAGATTAAAGTAAAGCGTGTATCAGTGTGTTTACGCACAAGGACACCGTTCTCACAGTGATGAGTCTTAGAGCTTTTTAGAATCATTCAGTGATTCGTTCCATGGTTCGTCTCATTGCGACGAATGATGGTGGTAGAAATCAACTGACGAGAATATTATTGTAAGTAAAAATAAGTCGATGAAATCGAACTGTACTAAGTGGGGTATCATTGATTGGGTATCTGTAAATCGTCTTAAGTTTTTTTCAGATCGTAACAGTAACACTATTTGCTGCTGCTAAATGTCGCAGTAAAAGTCATTTTATAATCTAGTGGACTATTACCGAAATAACTAAATATAATAAGTATATATTTCCTATTAGTCAGTAATAATGTATGCGATTGATCATGTGCTTATGGCACATGCTTAAAAAGTTTACTTACGTAAAATAAGAATATTTTATCTCATACTTGCAAATCGCTTAGTTGCATGAGGCAGTTGCAGATTAATGTAAAGATCGGCCGAAGTGATACCATATAATTTGCTATTGTCATCTCTGCTAATAAGCAAAGTAAATGCTTGTAACTGGCTCATTACGACAACGATTCCTTTGTAGTTCTGGCTATACGATACACGGCAAAATAAATAAGTCGATTGTAGCTCAGTGCACAGAAGAAAGGGTCGCTTAAAAGTAAATAACAAACATAATATATTTGTGTAGTTCCAAATTAATTAAGTTAGACAGGATGTCAACGAAACGACCACAAAGGATCACTACATATTATAATTAAATCAGACCGACTGATTGTGTGTTCAGGATATTTGCAAAATTAACGGTCTACTATTCATTAAGTAGTAGCTAAATTAATTGAATATGTTTCAGAAATGAGTAATCTTCTGTGAAAAAGACAGGAGATCAAAAATTACGCTACATTGAAGACCAGACAAGTGTGAGAATAAGATATTTAATTTTATACAACAAGAGCAAGAGATAAGAGCAGGTCTTCACTAGTTAACAACGGACCCGCCTGATTAGTTGAGAATACGGTTTTTATAGGGCCTACTACGAATCATGCTAATAAGTATAGTGGCAATCTATCCATATCAATCAACTTATTTACAAAGATAAGCTTACCAATCTATTTTGTTAGGGAGATGTGAAGGATAGATACTTTTTGTCGTCTTGGAAACGAGGACGCGCTTTTATGTAATAGAGTAAGATCCCAGGGCCGCCAGACCCTACTTATTTTCTCGGAAACGAAATGTAAAGAATAATGTAGTGTTAGTATCTGCTAGCTGGGATCGTTGGCCAATTTTTAGTTATGAGGTGCTAAAGATTCACGGGAACAATATCCATACATTTTCTAAATTCGCCCCCTAGTGGTCTCTACCAATAGCTAGATATTTTGGAAACTTTAAAGCGTCTGATAAAAATTACCGCCGCCGAAATGAGTGCAACAGTATTATTTATATCTTTTTTATAATATTTTCTAAAACATACATAAAAATCAGCACTGAGAATTTACTATTTTTACCTAACTTTAGAAAAGTCAGTACTATTTTTACCTTACTTTAGCACTTTGTTCCTAAAAATTGGCCACTTTTGGAAACTTTAGAGCGTCTGGTAAAAGTTATCGCCGCCGAAATGAGTGCGACAGTATTATTTCAAATTTTTTAATAATATTTTCTAAAATATACATAAAAATCAGCACTAAGAATTTAAGAAAAGTCAGTACTATTTTTACCTAACTTTAGCACTTCGTACCTAAAAATTTTGCGCACGATCCAAGCTAACAAGTATGTGTACACTCATGGCACATACTAACACTACATTATTCTATACATTTCGTTTCTGAGAAAATAAGTAAGGTCTGGCGGCCCTGGGATCTTGGACTATAAGTACTTACCTATAGTTTTTCGCGGGTCTACCCTAGTGAATTGTACACCAAAACCTTGCTCGGTAATCACACTACCAATTGGTGAATACCGTACAAAAATCTACTTGGTTATTTTTGAGTTTAAAGCGTTAATATGGAGTGACAGAATGAAAAGGGTACTCCATGTTATTATCAGTAATGAGATATAATATACCTGCCAAAGTCACGCCCGCGGGTGACGGTCATTGCGTCAATCTAAATATGTTATATGTGATTCTGATTACAAGCTATATTAGAGCAAGGTTGTATCAAAATCTGTTCAGTACTTTAAACATGAAATAATAACATGCATAGGCTTTCACTTTAGTAGTAGGTAAGTATAGAATTGACTTGCGATAAGATTACTCTGTAACACGTTACTCGTTGCTAAGTAATAATTCCTCAGCAGCTTACCAGCCCTAAAATGCGTCACGGAACCATTATTTTGTTCGGTATGCGTATCCGGAAGATGACGTCAATAAGAATCTTGTAGATGTATTGGGGATTTCAGGGGAATATTTTAAGCGCACATTTGGGTGCCATCGAACACTCGACGCTTTTATGACATTTCCTCGGGAGGGTACGATTTGAAAGGCCACATGGCGATCATAAATATTTAAAATTCAGCAATTCCTGTTTTTCAGTTCATACAAGTATACAACATGTATTTTAAGTCAGTGTTTTGCCGAAAAGTATGTAGGTACTTACCTACCTACTCAGCCCATGATATAAGCTACCTATAACATTTATTTGACAAAATTATTTTCTTTTTCCGTTTTTTTTTCATTCCATAACAACGTGGCGTTCGATACGTTGGTCAATGCACTTTATTTATAACCTAAAAAGCAGCTTACCCTTCGTTCACAACACATTTTAGTCCCATGAAATGCTGAGTTTAAAGATTTATTTTAATAGAAAATATTTTTTTCGTATATTTTGTAAAATAAATATTATAAGTAGCTTCTATATCATGGGCTGAGTAGGAAAACATTGACTTAAAAAACATGGTATGGTACTAGGTATATATCTTAAAAACTTAGTATGAATGCAGCTTTAAGCTTCTTAGCGCGAAAAAACATGTCGCAATAACTGACTTACATCACGCTTACACGGAGTCGGAGCTGCGGGCGATATCTAGTTGAAATATATAAAAAAAATATTTTATAACTGCACCGAAACATTGTAAAATATTTCCATTATACCGCGGGCACTTCTGTAAACCATATGCAACGTTTCTTCCGCTGCATTCCCATTTGTAATAACAAAGACAAAATGGAAACTTGTACTAAGCACTAGGGAAATTAAAAATAGTGCTAAACGAGTAGGAAATAGAAGGTCTGGCAGCTCATAAATATACCTGCAAAGTAGTTGTACTGTGTGATTATTTATGTAACGGACTCCAATCCCACAATGTTAATAGCTATGCATGTATGTAGTTTATTGGTTCCGCTACTTCCGTAATTTTGAAAAACTGGCCAAGTCGAGTCGGAGTTGCACACGAGGTATCTGTATTATTATCTATAAAAAATTAGTTTGTTGAATGGAAGCCCCCTTTAGTATTTATTTATTTCAATTTTTTTGTAATTGTTGTTAAAGCTTCAACAGATATAAATAATCTGTAAAAAAATTCAACTGTCTAACAATCGCGGTTCACGAGCTTACAGCCGGACAGCGGAGTCTTAGTAATACGAAACTCTTAACATAAAAAATTAAGTGCACGGAATAAAAATAAATAAACATTTTGCACATAGGATCTGTACCTACACAAATCCACAGCGATCGCCGAGATTCAAAATAGAGCCAAGCGAACTTAAAAATCTAAATAGGAATTTTGATAGAACTGATTGCACCTTAAAAACTATGTAAAGTAACCACGTTCATAATCTGCGCGTTATCCAGCTATTGCTTAAAGTCCGTATTACGATCCGTATTACATTTTTTTTACACACCATTTTCCGTGTGGTGACGGATTAAGAATACGGACTGTCACCACCTCATATCATCCCATGGGTGTCGTAAGAGCCGACAGAGGGAGCATATTATGCAGAGAGCAGCCCTGTAAGAGAAGGAAAACTTGACACAAACCCTATACCAACCCGTTTGGCCAGCGTGGTATAGTAGGTCAATTCCTCCTTTCAAAGGAGAGGCCTAGTCCAGCAGTGGACTGTTAAAGGCTGATGATGATGATTAAGATTACATACAAATTTTTTATCTATAAATTAGTCTGTATTATGCATCGATGTCAACATGTTTATATGAAGGCACCGCACTACCGCCTCCTGTGTTGAGGTTATCCCTACAAGATCATAGATTAACTTTACTAAACATTCTTTAACCTTAGGCGATCGCTAGCTGGCCTTCAGCGTATGCTAATGACCGCCACAACTTACTAGTTGTACGGCCATAATAATATGCTCTTGTAACGAAAAAGAAATAAAATAAATTAACATTAGGGGCTCAGTTATATCTTATTACAAACAAACGCGAATGTTAGTGAAATTGGATGGATGGATATTTGTTACAATTTCAAGCAAAAACTACTGAACGGATTCTGATGAAAATGTACAGTAATAGCTTAGCTTACTCATGAGAAAAGAATATTTTCTAAATTTAGTTTGTTGCTATAAGCTAGTCTAGTCTAGTTCGTCGCTACAGATACGAACGAATCGCGGATGAAACCTGGTAAGATTATAACGTAAATTCTTTGTTATAGAAGAAGCCGCAAAATAAACGTGTGTGAAAAGATACGCCGAAAGCGAGTATTTTCTTTTATCAAACTTGACGAAAATAAGTAGGAGCTAGGCTGTGATATTTTTTCACAGTTCAGAAAATCCTTGTCCAATATTTATTCCAATTCGCACATAGCGGACTCGAGAGTAATCTTTTTATCGAACGGTCGAGGGACCGCACTGTCGCGATACGAATTCTTTTTACATTCTTTACAATTGAAAGACATTATTATAAATAATGATTTAGTACATTGTTGTACTAATGACTTGGCGCGTGTTAGATATACTGCTGAGATCGTCGAATTTTAATAATATGCGCATGTTTCGTACCTCAGACGGCATATAAAGCCTTCGGTCTCGGCTGTCACCAGGACCTTTACAAGTCGTTAAGAGTTTACCTTGAAATAGTCAAAATTAAGGAATATCGCTATCTCTTTGAGTTACAGAAAGCACACACCAGTCTCTGCGTGGCTAAGCCAATATTCTGTCAAATCTGGTTAGAGTAGCAAGCGGACTTCGTGCTTTAAGACGAAATTCATGGCTGCAATCGGGGTAAAGCTGAAGTAATGATAATTGGATTGGACTCAAGGGACTTGTAAAGGGCCTTAGACTTGGAATGTTATGCAGAGCACAGTGTTAAATAATGGTAAGATTTATTTACTTTGGCGACAAAATCTGTTCGTCTGATAGGTAAACTTACCCGTTAAAGTATTTAGTTATTATAAGTCTATTCTCAGAGAAGATTGTGGCAGCGATAGCCGAGTGGATATACCAACAGACTGCCATGCAGAGGGTATCGGGTTCGAATCCACGGCGCGCACCAATGACTTTTCGGAGTTATGTGCGTATTGAATTGTTAATTATCGCTTGTCCCGTGCCTCGAAGAGCACGTTAGGCCGTCGGTCCCGGTTATCATGAAGATCTTTGACAGTCGTTTCAGAGCGTCAGTACCTACTAAATAAACTGACACTAGTCTAAACCATGGAATATCGCTATCCCGTTGGGTTGTGGAGGTCAGACAGGCAGTTGCTCTGTGGAAAAGCTAATATTCAGCCAAATCCGGTTAGACTAGAAAGCGGACCCCAGATCAAAACTGGGATAACGCTAAGAGGATGATGACTTAGAGAATATTGTGAGAAAACAGTAATATATCTAATGTTTTGCCTACTCGGGGAGAAAAAAGTTAAACTATTCCCTTATTATAAACAATACGTACCTAGCCAAAACGTGCTATACCTATACATTGATGACATAATTATTGTTAGCTTTTACTCACGCTGAGAAAGTAATTGTGTTCCAAGAAGTGTTTGTGTGCCAATGAAGCGATTCTGAGCTAAATAAGTTCGCAGTATTTAAGTCTGGTGGCTCATTTAGGATTAGTGCGGCTTTCAAAGGATAGTATATTGAGACGGAAACGCTTGGGAGAGGACACAGATGGCGGAAAGTCTCGTCAATATTGTCAACGAGTAGCAAATAATAATTAACGTTCATTGGGTGCAATCGTTTGTTAGGTTGTTTTGGAATTATGTACTTAAAAGTGTACTTATTTCTAAACCACTATTTAACATTTTATCTCTTTATTTTTAACCTTTTATCTCTTTTACCTTTACCTCTTACTATGGTGGGTAAGACAAGTATCAGCTACGTTTTTATGGACTTACTCGTGTCAAAGTTGCTGAACATGATATAGGCGTAATGGGCTTATAACCATGGCTTTAGCTTTTTTGAATGACGATATGACACAGATATAATAAGTGAATTATATTATAATAATAACCTAGGAAAAGCACACTTTCTTCTTATATCAAACAAGCAGAGCTTGTGCCAAAGAGTATAATAATAGTGAGGCTTGTACTATGGAAACAAAATAACTTATAAATATGCTTATTTACCTACCCACATATAACCTACATAACCTACTCTCAATAAATACGTACATATCATCCGTGTGGTGATGGATTTATATTTATAATACAAAATGTCGCAACACCATTTCATTCCATGGCTGTCATTAGAGTTACTAAGGAAAAAGACGAAGCAAATACCTATGTCTTTGCAAAGAGGCGGAGAACTGGACAGTCACTTTGGTTTAATAAGCTAAATCCTACTATTGACTCGCAGAGCTTTTGCGAAGCAAATCAGGAGAGGCTTATGTTCAGCAGTGGGCTGCGAAGTGCTGTGCCTAAAGGTTAAACTTTGCAATCAGTCCGCCACTATACCAACAGAGGGTCTAGTACGAGTTCGCATTTACATTTGTATGGGGCCTATGTCAAAAACTAATCTAAAATCTACAGATCTATCTATAGTTCGAATATTGAATTCCGTAGTAAAACCACAGTATAAAGACATACAGTAGTTTGACGCCTTTGATCTCGTAGAAAAAGCCGACAGCGTCTAGACAAGGGTAAGTAGGCTAGGGCTGCCACATGTAAACAATACCTACTTATTCAAACACCGTCTATTTATTTTAGAAAAATATTACAATTGCTACGCTACATGAATAATATAGTGTAAATCACTTATCTATACATATAAATAAAATTGGAGTGTCTGTTTGTTATATTAAAATAACCGCTTTTTACTAAATAACATTTTTTACAATTTTTGTCTGTCTGTCTGTTTGTTCTTGCTAATATCTGGAACGGCTTGACCTATTCTGACGGGACCCTCACTGGCCTGATGTACCAAGGAGTAACTTAGGCTAAAAATTTACTGGGTACGCGAAGAAGTTCCCTCAGGACGCGGGTGAAACCGTGGGAAACAGCTAGTTTATTATATTACAATAATTAACGATAAATAATTATTATAAAACACGTAGATAAGAGCATGCATGAGGAATCTGATGGGAGTGAATGAAGCACGAGAGATATGTCAGGATCGTTGCAAATGGCGTTCCGTAGTCTCTGCCTACCCCTCCGGGAAACTGGCGTGAGTCTATGTATGTATGAATGTAAAACACGTTGCATTTTTCGTGCGGTGACAGATTTGCATACAAAGTGTCAGTCAGCACCTATTTCATCCCGCAGGTGTCGTGGGAGACGGTTAAGAATATAAAGCATTTTTCGTACAAACCAAGTTAAAATAAAGCGATTGACATAGCGGTGGTTTAATGGATGGGTAACCTTGGGATCAGCTTGCAGAGCCTATGTTATCGATATGAAGTATTTTGCAGATTTTTTTCGTGCAAACTACGTTAAGGTAAAGCAATAGACATCACGGTCATTTTATGGATGGGTGACTGGGCTATTAGATTACGGAGAACATGTGTGGGGCTTACAAAAGGGGGCCAAAAATATGGTTATTTTTGAGCTAGGATGCGCCGTTTCCAAGATACATAATAATATGTGATAGGTACTTACCTAATGCGAAGGTACTAGGTACTTATTGAATGAAATTAAAATCACACCACAATCGAATATTACCTTACAACGCATATTTTCTTACGTCTGCCATGTTGTTTACGTACAATAATTGCTACTTTATTCTGTGATTTGGCCAGACATGAGATATTGTAAAAAGTTAGTAGATTTGTAGGAATGTGCACATTATTTTAAGTGATTATAAGTACATACATTTCAAAATAAAATAAATAATTATAATTAATGAAATTTTCTTTTTTGGTATAAGTAAATTGATGAAATCGCAGATTTTTAAATCCTTATTTATTTAAATCTTTAAACAGCATAAAGAATTTCAATGTCTCACAGCACAAGTCGTATGCACCATCTTAATTAATATTCATAAGCAAATAAATAAGTAACGAACAAAAAACAAGCACGTGCCAGCCCCCAAAAACATGTACCTAGTTACGAACTAAGGCGATATACGTAACTAGGTACCGCTCTTCCCGCGTCTCACTTCTTGGCCCTCGCACGATTGACCCGTCTAGACGCGTTCGTCGAACGACTGTATGGATTATTTGACTGTGGTAAAACTATGTAACGAAGAATTTTAGGGAACTTTAGAAGTCATGGTTTCGATACCTATCGATTCCCACTAATTATAGCAACCTAAGCTTAGCCTACTACTCGTAGTAATCATAATCGTGATCATTAGACGTTATCAGTAGGTATAAAGTTCGCCACTGAGCATTAGGTAGTAATATGCAACATTAGTAATTGCTAATGTATACCTTACATATTTACTTATATATTGTCTTCATCAACAATATCACACACGAAATAAAGCAAAAGGAGATCTGAAAGCAAGATATGTCATGGCTTTAGAAATCTACACTGATAAA
This sequence comes from Euclidia mi, assembly GCA_944739405.2. NCBI lineage: Eukaryota > Metazoa > Arthropoda > Insecta > Lepidoptera > Erebidae > Euclidia > Euclidia mi. The sequence continues at coordinate 36,674,722 of OX123187.2, forward strand.
CAGTTGTCGTCTTGACACATACTATCTCAAAGGACAAAGAGACTCAACCGAACTACAGCAAGAGTATATATTAAGTTACAATCAGTAACCGCCGTAGTCGTATAAAACCGCTCGTATTCTGAAAGGGACTCGTGTTGAAATTAGTCCTACTGTCTGAAAGGGCGGTATTTAACTCGAGCGGCCGGAAGCCTCCATCCGGCCGCTGAAGTGTACCTACTGTCGGTACACTCCGAGATACTTGCGCGTAGGTATGTTCTGCCTAGTACTGGATGATTTCAACCGCAAGGAACGGTGTCACGTAAAAAGAATATGGACGACGTCGTTTGAATATAGAAATACGATCTTACCGAAAGTGGCGCAAAAATTGCTATGCGGATAACATATATTAATACAGTGTTATATTGGTGGCAGCGCAGCGGTGGTGATATAATTTGTGATTTTGCTTTATACGACATTATAACGAGAAAATAACTCGTTACTGTCAGCTCTATGATAAGAATGTCTAGTTAATGTAAGTGAATGTGAACGGCAAGATAAGCTAGTAATTAGATCGCGTGTGGTTGGTGGAGGTTTGGTTGAGGGTTCAAATCCGTGAAGCTCATGAACGCGTGGAAATTTGAAACTATAACTATACCTTTGACTGTTACTTTAAACATACACTAGGAGTCATTTCGTATAAGGAATCACAGGAGTTTTAATTAATCAATGTACATGTCTTGCAATGTTTTAAATTCTATAAAAGAATGAACTTACTGATATTGCAAGTAAGACATCGTATCCTAAAGATTCCTCACTAAATGGCATCCCCATTTATCGAAACAAAATGTCCTCCTATTCGTTGTACGCGTAGCTGCGCTATAAAAGTAATGTTATTTTTTCGTACCCATAATATTTCACTGGCCTCAAATCCATTGAATTATATCAATTTTGTGGTTCAGTACCTACGCGGCAAACGTTAACTATAAATTGTTCATGTTTGAGTATGTACGCGTATTGCGTAAAAACTCTAGTAAATATGTTTTTGCCTGGGCTGTTGGTCTAGTGGTTTTTGAGCCAGAATGCAAATTTTGACTCTGTAGCTAGCCTGAGGTCGCGGGCTTGATTCTCATTGATGACGCATCCTTATCTGACAAGCCCGATTGTTTGTACTGACAGAGTGTAATAATCTGTAGTATCATCATCATCATCATCGTCCTAGCGTTATCTCGGTTGCATCCAAGACTTACAGGCCTAGGAGCCCGAGGACCGCCACTCATTTATTATATATTAATCTAAAATATGTCTGTATGTAATTAGGCATATATTTGTAGGTATGTTGAGCAGTCATCTAGACCTTTCAGTCTCCACCTAGTTTGGTGTTGCATGACCTAGGCCACCACCATTATTATTTTCGTTTTCACAAGCTTACATTTGCACACAAGCTTTGCATAGTTTGGGACTAGATGGTGTTGTGTGAATGTGGTAGAATATTATATAATATTATATATATTTGTACTTGAGAAAAGCAGTATACAATACCGCTAAAATTAGCTGCATTAATGTCTATAATAGTATTAAATATCTATATGTCTACCGCTATTTTACAGAACATTATGATGCGGTGTTTACCAAGCAATTAGTGGTCACATTGTTTTCGCATAAATTAAACTTTTTATCGGAATAAAATGTGCAAATGTACAATTGCTTTTATGTAATATGGGAATTTACCTTTTGGTTTCTGTGGCTTAAATATTTCATATTAAATATTAAATCTTACCAAAGTAATTTATTTACTAAAATAACCTAAATGCCTTTAGTGTAATGAATAAATTACCTATAAGTTTGTAAGTCTGCATTTTTATTATATACGTTGGCATGTGATAAGTATAAAAAAATCACATCACATTTCTGATAAATTAAATCAGGGTGTACGCCAAAGGTTTAATAAGAAACAAAGTACGAAGTACGGCCACAAGTGGTGAATATGATCCGCCATTCTATTGCAGCTGAGAGAAAAGAGGCACTGACACCGATGCCTGTTCGCAGACATAAATTCATCCGGCCTATTGTACGGGACGTCGATGGTCGGGACAGGAAGCCCTGAATGGAATGACGTCACGCGTAGAGCACGAAGACTTTGTTACTCGCTACATATATTGTTTAGAAGAACAAGATTCTGTTTGCGTTTCTGATTGCTTTGAATCCGGTTTGTCACAGAGATTCCGTTGGTGGTTGTGTATTGTTTATCGCAGAATTTCGAACTTAGGCTTCCAGCTTGATCGGTATTCAATTATGAAATACGTTCTGCATGAAACGAGATTTTCGGTTTAAAAGCTGTTGAACAATTTGTGTAGCAGGTATTGCCTATGTGATTGGAATTTTGGAGCTGACTACTTCTAAGCTTTGCACGTATTTGCTTGGAGCTTTACTAAATTCCTTTCGTATAAAAAATTGACGTAACGCTCAATATAATCGCAGTAAATATAATGGCAAAATAAATGTACTGTTGTAATGTAAATAAATGTAATGTTGTAAAATTGATTCCTGTTATTTTCTTTCGGTCAGACGATTGAGGGTGTCTAAACGGTATCTACTTTATGAGCTCTGTCAAATTATTCATTAGTATGTACCTACTTTGCCAGCAAAGAAAATAAAAACGGGAGTTAAAATTAAGAAAATAAAGCATGTCTAACTTAGGCACGCATTAAGTCAAATGCAGCCAACGCGACGTCTTAATCTAAAGTACACGAGCAACGAATGGCACACTTTTACTTATAGTAGGAACATATCAAGATGGTATAGTATTAGCTTACTCGTAATTCTACCGAGTTATTATTATTACAACTTTAATCGCTTGTAGCGATTTTAGAAGGAAAACCATGTTCGATGGACATTTCCAGTCCGATACACTCAAACGCAATAATCGTAATAGCTTAGCTTGAAGAAATAACTCGTAAAAATTACAAAAGTCTGAATGTCGTTTGATCAAACTGTCATATTAAGTAAATGCCCCTTGTAGCGAGCGGTGATGACGGCGCAAAAAACTGGGGCATATATTCAATTTTTGTGGAGTCCATTTAGCCCATGTCAAAGGGTAAGCACACAATATCAACCCTTTATGCTTTCTCGGGTAAATGGGACAAACCGAGTTATTATGAAAGTGTTATTTGCTTTAAGTAAGTAAGTAAGTAAGTAAGTAAGTAATTCTTTATTGTACACCACAAAAATGCAAATACAAGGAAAAATAATAATTTTAACAATAGATGCACAATTGGCGGCCTTATCGCAAACAGCAATTTCTTCCAGGCAACCAGACTATGATGGACATAACCTTAGAAGAAGAAAACGTCATTTGATGGTGTAGTGACAGATGAAACATTTGTTTTAACATATACATATATACAAATAAATACAAAAAATATATATACATACTAATATTATATATCTATATATACATATATATATTATATATTTCTATATATATAAATATAATCACATTTAATCATATAGGGATTTGAGTAATAATGACGCAATTACTTTGACAAATAGTGTTGCTTCAATGCATTTTTGAAAATGCTTAGTGATCTTGCTCGTCTAATCTCAACTGGCAGCGCATTCCACAAACGCACAGCCTGAACAGAGAAGGATTTATCATAGAAGTTTGTGGAATGCGGTGGCATCTGCAATCTCAGATCCTCCGACGACCTCAGGCACTTTGAATGTGTGTCATGAAGGAACTTAAAGTGTTCTTTGAGATACATGGGTGTATTAGGATGAAACAATACATTGTATAGTAGGATTAGAATATGAGTATTCCTGCGAAGACGAATCGGGAGCCACTTGAGTCTGCTACGAAATTCAGATACATGATCATATTTGCGTAAACCAAATATAAATCTTATACAAAAGTTTTGGAGGCGCTCAAGTTTATCAAGTTGCTCCTCATTAAGGTCAAGATAGCTGACATCGGCATAATCGAGTATTGGAAGGAGCAAAGATTGTGCAAGCGCAGGTTTGGTGGATATGGGAAGAAAGTTCCGCAGCCTACGTAATGACCCTGCTGAAGCAAATACTTTACGGCTTGTCTCCTGCATCTGACGGCCCCAGGATAAAGTTCTATCCAGATAAATCCCCAGATTTTTTACATTATCTGCAACCGGTAAAATGTTTCCATCGAATAGAATCTGAGGCAGAAGTGACCAATTGATCTTAGAGATCATCCTGGAACTGCCAATCAGAATGATCTGAGTTTTGGTTGGATTAACCATAAGTCCATAATTTTTACTCCACTCACAGATTTGCGCCAAGTCCGTATTAATAATAGAGAACGCATTAGATATCGATTCTAATGGTGCCTGTGAGTATATTTGCAGGTCATCTGCGTAAAGGTGGTAGGACGAAATTAAATGTTTGGAGATAGAATTTATAAAAATTGCGAAAAGTAATGGAGAGAGAACGCCACCTTGTGGTACACCGACAGTCGCATTACACCATGAAGAGTATGATTCTTCAACGCGTATACGCTGACGGCGTCCAAACAAGTAACTACGAAACCAGTCAATTACCGTTGGAGATATGTTAATAGAGCGGAGTATGCCAAGCAGGATGTGGAAATCCACGGTGTTAAAAGCATTGCTAAAGTCAAGTAAAGATAGAAGCGTGAGCTTTCCACAATCCATACCCAACCTAATCTCATCGGTGATGTGAACCAATGCCGTGGTAGTGCTATGACCAGGACGAAAACCGGATTGAAAGGGATTTAGGAGAGCATTTTTGGACAGGAAGGAACTTAGTTGTGTATATACAAGACGTTCGAGGACTTTGGAAAGGAATGGTAGTATGGATATAGGTCGGAAGTCGGAGAAGGAGCAGGGTTTGGGTTTCTTCGGCAACGGAATTATTTGTGCATCTTTCCATGCTGATGGGAAGATACCACTAGCAACTGAATGATTTAAGATGTGACATAGGACAGAGAGGATTTCATCAAGGATAGGTAGGATCATGTTTCGGCTGATACAGTCATTACCAACAGCATTGGATGAGATTGAAATTATGCTCTTTTTAACATCACAATCGGAAAATTGCTCGAAAACAAAAGGTGAATATTTGGGAGTTGGGATAAGTGAAAGATCTTTTAAAGTATTCGTTTTAGTTGTCCCATCAAAGTTGGACGAAGCAGTGAAATGTGCATTGAGTGCATCAAAATTTATGTCTTTGGGGATTGCGTCATTGCGCGACTTACCAACTCCCATCGTTCTAAGAAATTTCCAGACTTTAACTGGGTCTCCATTTTCAACAGAGTTGTTAATATGTTGGCGTTGTGCTTTCCTACACACCTTATTGCAGAGATTTCTTGCACTAATATATTTCTCCAAATTATAAGGGGTTGGACGTCATTTATACCGCGCCTTAGCTGCAGCTTTTTTAGACATTATGTTTTTGATATCATCAGTCAGCCAAGGCGATGGAAGATGTTTTAACTTTATGGCTCTGATAGGCGCATGTATGTCGTACAACTGAATTAATTTGTCTGTAAATATTTGCACTTTGGTGTCTATGCAGTCTGAGGCAAACAACGGACTCCAATCAAGCTTACTCGCATCTTCTCAGAGCTTCGAACGATCCATCCCACCGAAACTACGCTGCATAATAATCCTCGGTTTAGCCTTGGGTGGGCGTATTTTATAGGAAAGATAGATCAAGTCATGGTAGGAGAAAGCGTCGGCCGAGAATTGACCATGCTTGGAAACAAAGGTAGGAGATGATACAAAAATGAGATCGAGGAGAGAAGGAACAGAGTTTGGAAAGTGATGTGTGGCATCAAGAGGAAGAACAGATAAATTACTAGAGTTTAAAATACGCAAAAGAGTGGACGATCTTGCATCCTGTTTTAAAGTACAAGTGTTAAAATCACCCATTATAATTGTGTGACTGTAAGAGGGAGTCAAAGTTTCTAGGAGGTGTTCAAAAGAAGGAAAGAAGTTTAAGCGTGACTAAGGGGAATAATAAACTCCTAGAAGAACTTTAGAATGATGAAGTTCCACTTCTAAGAAAAGATGCTCGCCGGCGTTAGCAGGTGGTGGCTGCGAAGAAGTGCTTACTACACGATATGGAATTTGGGCACGTAAGTACATAGCAACACCACCACCTCCACCGACCGCACGATCATTCCTTATGAGATGGAACCCAGGAAGAGAGTAGGAAGTTGAGGGTAGACATGGTTTTAGCCATGACTCCGAAACAAGAATAGCGTGTAAGTTCTTACAGTCAAATGTTGCCAGCATATCCGGGAAGTGGGCAGGAATACTTTATGCTGGGCTAAAGCATTTCATGTTTTATAGTTACGTACGGTGAACTTGATTTTGTCGTGTTTTTAATTAGTAGCATGATGATAACTCTAAAGGATGTAAATACACCAAACTTATCTATCTGTTACAGTTTAGTACGGACCTAGTAATGTCTCTTGTATTTTTGTTATCTAGTCAATATTCTATTCACACATTAAGCAGTCATAATATTTGTAGGTAACTAACCTACATCGACCATCGACAGGATTACTTTTATGTGACTTCAAAATGTGGAGGTTCTCATTTTGACCATATTATTTAAGTGTAACGCCGGGACTTTTTGTCAGGTGAACCAATTATGATGAAGATTTTTATTTAAAGGCTGGTGCTTCTCGTGTGGTACCATTTAAATTAAACCAAGATCTGACATATTATCTTAATATATAAAATCCTTGCGTTACTGACTGACTGACAGACACGCTACAGCCGAAACTATTGGGCGCAGGAAGCTGAAATTTGGCATGTATGTTCCTTAGGGACCGTAGGGGTGCACTAAGAAGGGATTTCCCGAAATTCCTACGGGATCCACCAAAACTAGTAAATTGAAAAAAAATGCAGGCATAGCTGCTGGCGTCCTCTAGTATAATATATTTTTATGTAGGTTTTTGGAACGTAGTTTTTATTATAGGTATGTCTTCTCTATTCGTTACTGTGATTTCGCATCGGCAGTTCGCTGGTTGGCTCTACAACTATTTTCCGATCAAGTACTTTCTGAAATTACGTTTGGCCCACAAAATTTATATCTTGTAAAAATGTGCTTTGTCACCTTTAACATGTATCTTCACAAATACCTTAAAAAACAACTCACATTTCCATAAAATGCCAATTATTGCTTGAATTAAATGGACGACAGTTTATGCCGTTTGAAACTATTTTAAAATAGTTTCACTTTGTCATTCGAAGTATGTACCATGGCACTAGCAGTGACCGGACCCTGCAATAGCCGACGCTTTTGTTCAAGAGCTTTGGTATTGACATCGGGCAGATAATCATTTATATTAATAATAATAGCCTCAGGAAAGTACTTTTAGCATAAGTTAAACTTATTAAGCATAACTACTTGCTTATAGTGTCCATTTCAATATTTGACACTCACCTATCAGAATATAATTAAGTTAAACATAGCTCAGTACAAAAGGATTTTTTTCCAAATTTTAACCTATTTTGCCTTCAACCTCGCGACGCATAGTTTTTCATGTATTACTTTCGGTTCTTGTAACTGAATGTAACAAAAGGCTGAATCTAGAAGCCTCTAAAGCTCTACGTGTAATTTATGCTCACCAGAAGTAAAGTTACAACAAGGTTTAGTTACCTTTCAGATAGCCGTTCTACAGTGTGTGTCCATTAGTGAGTCCCCTTGGAGAGTTCTTTGAGGACAGCTGTTTAAAACTTTGCGCCGGTCACAAGCAATTAAATTCTGCAGCTGCCGCGATTTTTTATGAGGATATAAACTCCTAGAAGCTGAAGACTCAATTCCTCAAAGATTAACTTGCTACATTTTATAGTCGGTTCGACGCCGAGCGTTCATAAGAACGTGACAACACAAACAGATATTCTGTCAAACATATTTATATGTACGAATTCTAGGTATGAATATGGATTTTCACAATTCCTTATTTTTTTCCTCCTACAAATTCTTGGTTGCTTGTTGTAGCATGTTTGCGATGATCACTGTGAGAAAGTTCAAGCGAGCAAGATTCTCAACGCTTAGTTTTCTTTTTCTCAAATTACTTAATTCTATTTGAGATAAGTACAGTAGGTACATAACGGTTGCTCCTACACGTATATTGCATATAGTATAAATAAATAACAGGATTAAAGATGAAATCTTTAATCAACCCGAACTGGCTAAATTAACCAATACCATTAAATATGAAGAATTGCTGAATTTTATATTCGTCCATTTTAACCCATCTCCACGCTGAGTTAGACTATACTTCACCATGTTAGGGCACCATTAGTTACATATTCTGTAGGTTTAATTCTCACACAAGTCAAACTATATTCAAAAGAGATGCTTTTAGTATAATATTGAATATAATATTCTATTTGATATTATATACAGGATGTCACACGACCCATCACAGAACCGAAGTCTACTCGTTTTGACCATCATGCCAAGTCATACTAAGCAAAAATAATACCTGGGAAACTAACTTTTTTTAAAGTTGACACATTTTTAAGCCGCAATTTGAAGTGCATGCGTGCAATGCTCGAAAAACCAACTTATCCATGGACGCATTGGACATCTATACTTATCATTGGCAGGGTAAATTCATCGATTTTATACCTAATCACAAAAATTTTATAGTGGCTTTGAGCCTCAATATCTCCTAAACCAGTAACTTCCCAGGTATGGTGCCCAAGTAAAAAATGTTCATAATGATTGGTACAATATGGTGTTTCAGTTTTCATTTTTTACGCCCTGTATAAGAATAGACCAAGTTGATATATTAATATAAAGTATCTAAGGTAAATTTAAACACACTTGAAATAGATTTAAAGAAATAAATTGTGCTCTTTAAGGGAATAAATTAATATCACTTAAGCACAGATACTTAAGTAAATACAGTCTAGTCTACGTTTATTCAGTTTAAGAAAACAAACGTTGCTGATTGACAAAATTGTCTTCCGAACAAATATAATTTCTATGTTAAGTTTGCGTCTGGCAATCAGGCAAACCAAATTGCTTGATATCCTAGCAACTAAATATTCCTTTCGAGCATGAAATAAATTTCTGAAATATAGGTATATCGAGCAGCTTTCAGCAGATCCTATCTGTTCAAAACTCAATTATCTATACACGAAGTAATATTATGCATGAAAGTGATATGAACATTTATTATACGTGTAGGGTATAATACCTACTATACATTGTAATATTTGATGAGAGACCAAAGATAATATGAACTGGTTTATATTTAAAAAAAAAGTAAGCCGACTGTAACCACGCACGTTTGGAAACGAAACTCTTTAATGAACAATTAGCTGGTATCACATATGATTGCCCCACTTAAAAATTAATAAAATTAGTCTGAAACGTTTTTAAACCCAAAAATGTACATTATCTGAATATCTATAAATATTTTTCGGTCTCGTGTTCGCATTAAGGTTTAATAGGTGTAATTAATGAATTCATTAACGTTAATATGTCCAAATGGAATAGACACTCCTATATGAATGTATGAGCATGTGTCTGCGGTTAACACACCTAATATTATGCACGCGTTAAAACAAGTTCTGAATAAAATATTGAAACTTCTGAAATTATTCATGCATATACACGTAAGCAGAATAAATTCTAAATACTTACCAGCGGACCAGATAGGAGAATATATTGAAAACAATATCGAAAATGATGTAATGAATATGATACACAATTATGTGTATGTATAAAGTATTAAATAGGAAAAAAGGGAAGAAAATATTAAAAAAAGTCCATATGTACGTAGAAAGGCATTTCCATAGTACTGAGCATTTCGGAAAAAGAATACTGAGTTATTCCTGAGGTGAAGTTGATTCTCAGACGCTAGACATGCACGAGACAGTAATTTTCCCCTTTTCTTCCAATCAGCCACCCATGTGAGTGTAAGAATTCATCAGCATAAACATAACAATATTTCCAAGCACTAAAGAAGCAAAGCTAACTCCGTCCAGATAGCTGCATACCAGTAGGATTATGTCTAAGGTAGGTAAAGAGATTGCCCTTCAGGCTTTATTACTTACTGAACAATATGCAATACTACGTCGCTAATCGTCATTGTAATGTTGAAATTGGCAAGAATCTTCTTTGTAAAGTAGGTACAAGTGATACAGTCCGATGTTATAAACATTGAAGATACATTTTATCATTTTCTACGTGTATTGCTATGCTCCTTTGTCGTATAAAAAGAAATATAATTTCCCTTGATTGCTTTTTAAATAGCCATCAAACCTCACCCGACGCAACACTTGAAAAGGTGCCTTAATGTCCTTCGGAGTATTGGAAAGGAGGTTGTTTGTATATTTATACAGCAATTTGTTCAAGGACGACCGGGCGACTCGACGAATACATACCTGTAGAATTACACACAAAAGGAAATGAAGAAATAGCCAGACTGGACATGTGAAGGAAAGAGGACGTGACGAAATTATGCAACCCCGAAATTGAGGTCCCTCTTTTTTGCGACGAAATTCTAATTTTATATTTATGTACCGTGACAGTGTTTCGTGCGTTTGGCGTCGGAGTACAGATTATCTAAGTGCTTGAGGGCCGATTAGGGAGGCTTAACAGGGACAGCAATCAATTCAATTATCTTGCCGTGTACTTACAGTGTTTTGGTGTCATATCATCGAATATAAATAGGTTTATACAGTGTTCTACTGCATAAGATTATATACTGCGTAAATATTTGTGTACCGATTAGGAACGTCTAGAGTTCAAAGAATAACAGATTCTTTTTGAGATTTTTATCACAGTTTCAGGCGTAACGTGCCGTCAGGAAATATGCCTGGTAGATTACAAGATATACGTCACCTATTACGTTCTTTTGGAAAGATATAATTATATTTATAATTCATACATTTTGTAATCTGCATCACAGAGTTAATAAGCAGACTATAATTAATATTAAACCACGTTTAGAATTCATTACTACATTTGAAAAAAAAAGCTACTCAATTGAAAGTTATTATTTTCACTGCAAAATAATTTCTTCGTGTATATTTTATCGTGAGCGTGTCAAGAGAGGCAATTTAATTTTATGAAAAGTGAAATTGTAAATCTGACTGTAGTACCTTTATGAGCTTCGTTTGAATATTGAAACGGAGTTTTTAATAAATAAAGTTTGAATAGTAGCTGAACAAAAAGCTCATCAATCATTAATTGCAGAATTAAAGAACTAATCAATAAATTATTACTTCAAAATAAATAGCAAGCAAACATTTATAAATTATAGTTATGATAAAATTAAACTTTTATTTTACTCTCTTAGAAGTGGAAAACTAAAAAGTGGATACGTTAGTAAAGGACTCCTTGTCATTCTTTTTTAGTTTTTAAGTTCAAGTTTCTAGCTTCAGCAGAACATTCTCTGCGATGGTATGTCAATTAGGATAAGTGATTTCATATGTATGTAAGCTAAGGTTCCTCATACACGTTAAGAACAAACATCATATGTATATAAAGTATTGCCTTGCTTCACCTGTCACGTTGTGTGCCAGCTATGAACGGGACGTGGATAAATCGAGTGCCAGCACTCGCACTAACTGACACTCCACTATAATCCTTGTTTACCTCTTAAGGAAAGTAATGTTGACGTATACAAAATATGCCGCCATTTTTGGTTTGTTTTTTGGGGCAAAAACATGTGTATTATAGATTACTGTGTATCATGAGAACTAGGATTTGAATACCGAATCGAGGTGAGTTTGGGTTTTCTGTTAATAGCCAGAAACAGCCAACATCACCTAGAGTAGGGACTTTGACTCGTGTAAGAGTTGTAATCAATCTAAATGCAGAGATAAACATGTCTTTGTCTATTCCGTGTATCATATATGATTCGTGACAATTTTCTATTGTGTCTCGCGCCGGACAGCGAATGGGTTCATAATATTTATTCAATTGTAGCTCGGAGTTAAGAGGTTGAAAGGGGTAGAGCCTGACCCTCGCAAACACGTTAAGCCGTTGGTCTTGCGCCCAGTCTCTCCGCGGTCGTGTCGGCTTGCCGTCCCGACGGACAATGACAGTCAGAAATAGAAAATGCATTTGTGTTTGAACACTAAGGCATGCTAATACCTTCTGTGAAGTTGGCTAGTCTCAGTTGAGACTTGTCGCCCTAACTGAAATTCACTAAAATATTACTATACTTTTGTAAACATTAAAACAACAAAGCTTTTTTGTTAAACACATGAATGACATATAGACACAGGATTAAGTAATTAATTCGCAAACAAGTACCTTATCTCCAAAAGACGGATTAAAACTCAAACATACAAGATTGTTTGGACTTATGGAGTACGTGGTAAAGTTTAAACAATAACCTTAATTATTATCTCTAAGACTTTTTGATTGTAACCAAAAAATATTTTGTTTTTTCACCTATATACTTAAATATGGATGTATACATTTATGCAACCATAAGTTAACATCATTGTCCCAAATCTGATATGATCCATTAAATTATGGAATCAAATAGTGCTCTCTTCAAATTGATCTATATCAGGGGAAAACATCTTCGGCCATCGTAACCACTGTCATTACCTACGATACACATTCGAATTCAATTGTCATGTGCTTTCTGTCGATAACGACGCAACGCAACTACTGCACAATTTGACGTTTGCCTGAACTTTCGCAGAACTATGTATGCAACGCATAGGACGTTGCGGAACACTGTGTGATATTTAATCGGCAAGCTTGGATTTCATCGGGTAGCCCAACTCATCCCCATGTTTCTCTCTGAGGACTAGAATACGGATTTTCAGGTTTTTACACTTCACGACAGGACTTTAATTAACCCACAATTAGCTTAATAGTTGGCAATTCGTCGAAGTGTTCAAATAACCATTCAGATGTTCGATCATAAATTATCACGTATCTAGCTATCGTATCAGAAAAGATCCGATTCAGAATAAAATGATTATTTTGAAACACAAAACAGACAGTTCTACATTTTACAGTGTTAAAAGAATGAACTTACTGATATTGCAAGTAAGACATCGCATCGTAAAGATTCCTCACTATCCCCATTTATCGAAACAAAATGTCCGCCTATTCGTTGTACTCGTAGCTGCGCTATAAAAGTAATACTATTTTTTTCGTGGCGATCATATTTCACTGGCCTCAAATCCATTGAAATATATCAAAGTTGTGGTTCTGTACGCGGCGAACGTTAACTATAAATTGTTCATATTTGAGTATGTACGCGTATTGCGTAAAAACTCCAGTAAATATTTTTTTGGCTGGGCTGTTGGCCTATTGGTGCAGTGGTTTTTGAGCCTGAATGAAAATATTTGACTCTGAATGCTGGCCTGAAGGTCGCGGGTTTGATTCCCACTGATGATGCATCCTTATCTGACAAGCCCGATTGTTTTTTCTGTATCTGATTGACAGAGACTATTAATCTATAATATGTCTGTATGTATTTAGGAATATATTCGTAGGTATGTTGAGCGATCATCTGGTAACTTTCAGTCTGCCTAGTTTGGGGTCGCATGACGTACCACTTTATTATTTTAGGTTTCACAAGCTTAAACTTGTATTTGAGAAAAGCAGTATACAATACCGCTAAAATTTGATGCATACATTTCTATAATAGTATTAAATATCTATATGTTTACCGTTATCTCACAGAATATTATGATGAGGTGTTTATCAAACAATTTGCGGTGACATTGTTTTCTCATAATTTTAACTGTTTATCGGAATATAATAAAAATCTATCGTGTTCACGTACAATTGATTTCATGTAATATGGGAATTCACCTTTTGATTTCCGTGGCTTAAAAAAAATATTTCATGTTAATATGTTGCCAAAGTAATAGATTTACTAAAATAACCTAAATTATTTTCGTGTAATGAATGTAAAGTAAGTAAGTAAATCATTTATTGCCACACCAAATACAACGCACAATACAATAAATACAATACAACATCCAGGATAATGTGGTACCTATAAGTTTGTAACTTTGCACTGTTATTTATACGTTGGCATTAGGGCATGAATATCGGAATATCGAATATCGAAAATATCGGAATATCGGACAAAATATTGTGCCAGAAAATATCGATATTAGATTTGCAAAAACCGGGATTTTCGATATTTACGACATTGCATCAAATAATCATTACCAATGAATTTCATCTATATTACCTTTTTTAAATCAATATTTCGTGGCACGCTATGCATGCGAATGTATTAAGAACAACAAATAATAACAATATATAATCTCATCCTCCTAGCGTTATCCCAGTTAGAACCCGAGGTTTGGTCGGTTTCGCAGCTCAAGCTGAAAGCTTGAGCTGCAGGCTTTCGAAACCGCTTCGAAAGCCTAGGAGAGTGCGTAGATGTGGACGACTTCAGTGACAGGTTCGGTTAAGACCACAACGAAGAAAAGAGCCAATAAAATCTCGGGTCCGACACTCGAGCTCATAGAGGGAAGGCGTAGGATGCTTCTGCTTTCCTCTGGCGACATGCCAAAATATCAGCGTCTCAATAGGCAGATCTCTAAGTCTCTGACTCGCGATCTCCGCCAAGACAACACTAAGTGTGTTCCAGAGGTGATCGAGCAGAATAAAGGCACCAAAGTGTTCCAAAGAGATCTGTCTATGGGGCAGAGTCAGCTGACAAAGCTGAAGACGAAGGATGGCATAATTATCTCGTCGAAACCTCAGCTCCTGGAGGAGATCGAACGGTTCTATGGACAGCTATACACGACTATACGAACACCTGTTACTACTCCAGCCACTGACTATAGAGCTGAATTGACCCGACACTATACCGAAGATATCCCGGACGTCAGCATGCATGAGGTTAGTGTAGCCCTAGAACAACTAAAAAACAACAAGGCACCAGGTGATGACGGAATAACTACAGAGCTTCTGAAAGCTGGCGGCGCGCCTGCTGTGGAAATGCTTCGGAAGCTATTCAATTCCGTCATACTCGAGAGCAAAACGCCACAGGCATGGCACAGAAGTGTGGTGTTGCTTTTCTTCAAAAAGGGCTACAAACCCCTTTTGAAGAACTACAAACCCATCTCATTTCTGAGTCACGTCTGTAAGTTGTTTTCTAGGGTCATCACGAATCGTGTCGAGAGCAAGCTAGACGACTTCCAGCCTCCTAGAACTAGCCAGATTCCGTAAAAGCTATAGTACCATAGACCACATACATACGCTGCGACAGGTTATACACAAGTCCGAGGAGTATAACCAGCCTCTATGCTTGGCGTTTGTAGACTATGAAAAAGCCTTTGACTCGATCGAAACCTGGGCAGTGCTGCAGTCTCTCCAACGGTGGCAAATTGACTATCGATATGTCGAAGTGCTGAAGTGTTTGTACGAAAACGCCACCATGTCAGCCAGCCTCCAGGACCAGACCAGCTTTGAGCTCAAAACCTATTCGGCTACAGCGAGGGAGATGTTATATCTCCAAAACTCTTCACCGCTGCGCTGGAAGACATTTTCAAGCTTCTGGACTCGGAAGGACTCGGCATCAACATCAACGGCGAGTACATCACTCACCTTCGATTTGCTGATGACATCGTGGCCATGCCTGAGACCATGGAAGACCTCAGCACAATGCTCGATGGCCTCTGTAGAGTCTCCCAACAAGTAGGTCTTAAGATGAACATGGACAAGACGAAAATCATGTCTAACGTCCATGTCGTACCTGCTCCTATCCAGGTTGGGAACTCCACACTCGAAGTCGTCGACATGTACGTGGACAAATGATCCAATTGGGTAGGTCCAACTTCGAGAAAGAGGTCATTCGTCGAATCCAACTAGGCTGGGTGGTCGGGAAGTTACGGTATATCTTTACGTCTGATATCCCGCAGTGTCTCAAGACAAAAGTCTTTGACCAGTGTGTGTTGCCAGTGATGATCTACTGCGCTGAGACGTGATCGCTAACTATGGGCCTTATCCGAAAGCTCAAGGTCACTCAGAAGGCGATGGAGAGGGCTATGCTCGGAGTTTCCCTGAGATCCCGGGAGATCCGCAGAACCAAAGTAACCGACATAGCTCTCCGAATAGCCAGGCGAAGAACCGATGGCCGCTGGGGCAGGCGAGTTCTGGTGTGGCAACCACGTACCGGGCGACGCAGCAGGGGTAGGCCTCCCGCAAGGTTGACCGACGATCTGGTTAAGGTCGCGGGAAGCGGTTGGATGCGGGCGGCTCAACATCGGTCTCTGTGGAGAACCTTGGGGGAGGCCTTTGCCCAGCAGTGGACGTCTCTAGGCTGACATGATAAATCTTCGTCGTTTCTCGTCCACTGCAATTCTCTCTTCTGGTCTCGGCTTTGAATCCTGGCGAGCACCAATAACTTTTCGAAATTCATTTAAAATTGTTATCTAAGTTATGTGCATAATTAATAGATAATTATCGCTTGCCTCATGCCTCGGAGAGCACGTTAACCTATCGGTCTCAATTGAACAATTGCGTCTGTCATAATGGGAAGTTAGTACCTTCAAAATAATATCCTAGCAAATCAATATAATATTAGTCTAACTTATTCATTTTTCAAGTTGTGTCATCGATTTGCACTCGAATTGCTTAATAACTACCAGTTTGTAATAGGCAACACATTGATGTCACTAAAGCAGTGAATTAAAATTTACTTATTTGATCTCAATATTTTTTTAATTTAATTTTGAGACCCTATTTCCCATTTTTCATCGCTTTTGATTCGTCTGATTTCTAGTATCGAAAATATCGCAAATATCGAATTCCGGAATTACAAAATGTTCAATATCGAAAATACCGATATTAAGAAAGTGGGCCGATATTGCGACCCCTAGTTGGCA
This sequence comes from Euclidia mi, assembly GCA_944739405.2. Lineage (NCBI taxonomy): Eukaryota > Metazoa > Arthropoda > Insecta > Lepidoptera > Erebidae > Euclidia > Euclidia mi. Next base: position 36,691,545 of record OX123187.2, read on the forward strand.
TATGATAAGTTAAAAAAATTAGCCATCATATTTCTGAAAAACTTAAGCAGGGTGTACACTAAAGGTTCAGTAAGAAACAAAGCAAGAAGTACGGATACAATTGGTGAATATGATCCGCAATTGTATTGCAGCTGAGAGAAAAGAGGCACTGACACCGATGCCTGTTCGCAGACATAAATTCATCCGGCCTATTGTACGGGATGTCGATGGTCGGGACAGGAAGGCCTGAATGGAATGACGTCACGCGTAGAGCACTAAGACTTTGTTACTCGCTACATAATTATATTATTTAGAAGAACAAGCTTCTGTTTGCGTCTTTGATTGCTGTGAATCCTGTTTGTCACTGAGATTCCGTTGTTGGTTGTGTATTGTTTACCGAAGAATTTTAAACTTAGGCTTCCAGCTTCATCGGCAATCACTTATGAAATACGTTCCGCATGAAACGAGAAATTTGGTTTAAAAGCTATTGAAAGATTTCAGCGATCAGCGATTTCTAACCTTTGAACGTATTTGCCTAGAGTTTTACTTAATTCATTTCGTATAAAACACTGACGCAGTGCTCGATGTAATCGCAGTAAATATACAATGGGGAAGAAATATGATGTTGTAAAATACCTAGTTGTCTGTTATATTAAATTCTAAATTAGTATTAAAATTAAATTAGAATTAAATTAAATTAAAATTAAAAATGTATTTATTTCTCACCACATTACAATATTAAATCTTAAAGTTAAGCTTACATTACACATGTAGACACTTTGAATGTGGGAGACTGATGCCTAAACTAGGTCGAAACCTGTATTTTAGGACATCAGGCCACCACCCCTTTTAAATTTACAATATCAAGTGTATTATTGAAAGAGCAGACATAAAGATATAATACATTACGCAAATAGTATCATTGTACATGATTGTGATGAAAAGAGTGAAATTAAAATAAGTACGTGAGTGTACTCTAGTATGTGTGTGTGTGTGTGTGTGTGTGTGTGTTTGAAATTAAATTGGTTTTCGAAGCAGATTTTCGGTATCACTATACGAGAGGCTTAGAAGCCAGTTAAACACAGATTTTTTGCATGCCGTCATTTGCATTGGATATATATTTAGAATTTTACTCGCGTGGTTATACAAGCGAGGGCCAAGGATGTAATAATGTCTGGTGGCATTCGCGGAGCTATGACTGATATTAGGACATATTTTTGATTCGTTTGCTTTCATTTAGTTTGGGGTTGTACGGTAGGGAAGCATGCTGTCTGAGAATAACTTTATTCTTTCTTTTCTTTTTCTTTTTATAAAAGACAACTCCCGCACTAGGAATTAAACCTGTGTCGCGGGGAACTTACAAACATACAACCAACGGACACAATGTACACCCAGACTCGAAACAACAATTTATGGATTACACAAAGTGTTGTCTCGTGTGGGAATCGAACCCACAACACACGGCGCAGTACCAAGCGGCGAGGCGGCCGCTTAAACCACTACGCCAACCGTGCAGTCAAAGTTTATATACGAATAGTTGACGTACGGACAGCACTTTGCATTCCTCATAAAGCAGAGCAGTAGAATAAAATATTGGTTTGTACGTCATAACTTTCAAAACTGCTCTTTGCGCTCTTTCCACATTTAGTAACGTGGTAGAAAATGTACCTCCCCATACCGGTATGCAATAAGTAATAAGCGATTGAGCAAGGGCGCAAAAAACAGTTTTCAGTGAGTTAGCTGGCATGACTGTTCTCAGAGTCTTAAATGTAAATATGAGCTTACGGATGCGACCTTTAAGGACATCTAGATGTTTTGTCCAGCTCATTGTGCTGTCAAGGTAGACCCCGAGGTACTTAATATGATCTGCGCGAGTAATATCCTGACAATCGCAGTATAAGGATTGGTGAGGCACGCATGTGTGAGCTTTGATGGTGAGTGGGGTAGGTTGCGAGGAAGAACCGTGGGAGAAAGCTAAATATTTCGTTTTTGATACATTTAATGTTAACAGATTGCGAGCAAACCACGTCATAACCACTCGCAGTGCGTTTTCAGCGTTGATTTGAGCTTCCTCCCAGGTGGTCCCCTCGATTAATAAAGCAGTGTCGTCTGCGTAGGCAAAGATCTTACACTCGGGGATTTGAAGCCTACAGAGCTCGTTAACATAAATTAGAAACAAGGTAGGAGAGAGCGCGCTACCCTGAGGGACTCCGAAATCGCCCAGATCAGAATCTCCGCTTATGACGTTTTGAATTTTGGTACACTGAGAGCGCCCGGTGAGATAGCTCTTAAAGAGGTCCTGAGCTATTCCTCTTATGCCAATCTGTTCCATTTTACTCAGAAGGATGGAAACTGAGACTGCGTCGAAGGCTTTTGATAGATCTAGAAAAACTCCGATTGTTTTGATTTTGTTATCCAGATTCTCAATGATGATGTTTGAGAGATCCAAAACAGCGTCTTCGGTAGACATTTTCTTTCTAAATCCATACTGGTTAGAAGCCAAAATATGATATTTCTCAAGGTAATTGACTAGTCTGGCGTTAAGGGCCTTTTCAAATATTTTCGATAAAGTGGTAAGGACGGATATAGGCCTATAATTGGATACGTTGTCTCGGCTTCCGCCCTTGTGAATCGGATGAACCAGAGCTTTTTTAAATATTTTTGGGAATATACCATTTGAAAGGCATAGGTTCAGAACATGCGTGATCGGTTGGATAAGATGTAGCGGCTTTAATAAATCGAGTAGATATACCGTCACTGCCGGTTGCACTGTCATTACGTAAATTCAAGATGATAGAGCTTACTTCGGTGTCGTCAATAGGCCGTAGACCCATAGAATGGCTCAATCTTTGTTCATTGATATAGCTAGTTGCGTTGGTTACGTCTTCAGTGAGTTTAATTGAGGATGCTAGTTTTCTACCGATCTCGGCAAAGAAGTTATTTACGGTGGCAATAGAGGATGCTTGATCTGGTTTGATTTTCAGGAGTTCTACTGGTGCAGACGAGGTCGACTTTAGGTTCGCTACCTCCTTAATAATGTTCCATGTACCTTTAATGTTATTTTTATTTCTGTCGAGCTCTTGTTGTACGTAGGTCCGTTTAAGTTTTTTTAAAAGAGAGTTACAGAAATTTCGGTATCTTGTGTATACCAAGTAAGCCGTGAAGAGCATCACGATGTCGGATACATCTCAACAAACCCGGAGTGATCCACGGTTTGATTATACGCTTACGGCGGGACGCATTTACAATTACTGTGTTGTTTTTTATTATTGTAGTCAGAGTATTTACTAAGCACAGTGCGGCCTGATGGGGATCCGCCATTTGCATGAGGTTTGAAAAATCAAAATTATATATATCTGTCAGGGCGTTGTGGAAGTTAGTGCGCGTAGACTTAGTTGGAGGATTAGATCGATTGATTGATTGTTCTATGTGTAATAATTGGGGGACGTGATCAGTGAGTGGTGAGTCAAAGATCAGGGTTATAGACTTTTTGGGACTTTTTAAAAGAACATGATCAAGGCAATTATTTAGGCATGTAGGGTGATAGTGAGCAGGTAATAGACCATGCGATGCGACGGTGTTTAAGTACAGTTCACTGTTAGGATCAGTATTCATTGGGCATATATTTATGTTTATGTCACCCAAAATGGCGGCTGTAGTAAATGCAGTTAAATTTGAAAGTAAACTGTCAACACTTCGTATGAAAGGATACGCGTTACTAATTGATGGGGAACGATAGATAACTGCTAGTGCTAGATCGTGTCTACATTTTACAATAAGGCAGTTTGCGTCACATATGTCGAATTCCTCGACGGTACAATTAAAGTTATATCTAGCATATACGATAACTCCGTCGTTTTGATTAGAGTATTTTGACTTATGTGGAATGTAATTGTCCAAGTGTGGGCACGAGTTAGGGACTTTACTCAGCCAACATTCCGTTAGCAAGATTAGATCGCATTGAATTTTTAATCTATTCAAATATACATTTAGAGCGTCAAAATTGCAGTTAATGCTTCGCATGCATGAAATATGGAGACTGATTTGTGAGGATTATTTTTTATAAGTGAAGGGCATTCTTCTGGAGAACAGATGACCGCTTCAGATACTGAGAAAGATTCTATATCGGTGATAATATCAAGTGTGTTAGCCATTTTTAAGGTAAGTTACATGGACGTTTTTAATGCGCAATATGATGTATTGTGATTGTTGTGTGTATAATATGTTAGTGTAGAGCGTTGAAAATGCATGTATGTGTATATATAGGTTGTAATTAAAATAAAATGAATAAAAAGTATGACAAAGTTTAAAAAATGGGTTATAAAACTTGAGCATGCAAAATACTAAAACTACAAGTAGTCATTTTTGCGCACCTAGTATGTACAGACCTTGTGACCAAGATCGAAAATTATAATGATGAAAATATAGCATTTCTAACTTAGGCACTCATTAAGTCAAATGCAGCCAACGCGACGTCTTAATCTAAAGTACACGAGCAACGAATGGCACACTTTTACTTATAGTAGGAACATATGAAGATCGTATCGTATTAGCTTACTCATTATTTTATCGAGTTATTATTATTACAACTTTAATCGCTTGTAGCGATCTAAGAAGGGAAACCATGTTCGATGGACATTTCCAGTCCGATACAATCAAACGCAATAATCGAATAGCTTAGCTTGAAGAAATAACTCGTATTTACAAAAGTCTGAATGTCGTTTGATCGTTTGTCATATTAAGTAAATGCCCCTTGTAGCGAGTGGTAATGACGGCGAAAAAAATGGGGCATATATTCAATTTTTGTGGAATCCATTTAGCCCATGTCAAAGGGTAAGCACACAATACCAACCCTTTATACTTTCTCGGGTAAATGGGGCAAACCAAGTTATTATGAAAGTGTTTTTTGCTTTATGATGGTTAGCCCAGGATTAGGATTTCATGTTTTATAGTTACGTACGATGAACTTGATTTTGTCACGTTTTTGATTAGTGTTTAGCATTTTTTAATCAACAACCTTTTATTTATAAACACAATGTTCACAAAAGGCTGTAAGTACACCAAACTTATCTTTCTGTTAGAGTTTAGTGTGTACCAAGTACTAACTCTGCTTTGGTTTCTTTTTCAATTTGCTATTCACTCGTTATGCTGTTGTACAGGTTGTACTTAACATATTTTAAGCTTCGTTATCAACAGGATTATTTTTATCCATACATACATAACTTCACGCCTTTTATCCCCGAAGGGGTAGGCAGAGGTGTATTTCTACACCCACTTTTCGCCAGATATACTTTAGTCCCACGTAATAAGGGGCGAGCCTATTGCCGTACCGGGCACATTTCCAGACTCCGTGCTGCTACTGAGAATTTCGTGACAGAAAAACCCAATAACACCGCCCGACCCAGGAATCGAACCCGGGACCTCCCGATCCCACGCGCACATTTATGCCGCGAGTCCAACGAGGCAGTTGTATAGAGTTTGATGTCGAGTTTTCCGTCTCTACGCATAGATGGTATTTGCATCGTGTTATCCCTTAGTCGCCTCTTACGACACCCACGGGAAGATAGGGGGTGGTGACACTTGTATTCTATGCCGTCAACCACACGATTTTTATCCAACTTCAAAAAGGAGCAGGTTCACAATTTGACTCAATTTTTAATTTGTTATGGCAGGACTTTTATTTAAACGCTGGTGCCGCTCCGCATTGGTGCCATTTAAATGTGACCAAGTTCTGACGAGTACATTTTAGATCCTTAATAATTAGTTTATATATCGACCTATACGTAGAATAGAGTTCCATGTGATCATAGACCAAAATCGTGTTTAATAGCTAAATGGGATAAGGAATACAAACTGTACAAAACTGTGTTTTTAGAATTTTCTTATCTTATTTACTTTCGGAGATATAGAATCGAATAACGTTTTATCTGATATTTGTTCCGCGCAACAACGCACGACGTATACATGGGACGGGACACGAGGAGTACGGGTGGCGCGAGCGATCGATCAGCAGTTCGGCCGATGTTCATTAGAAGAAGAAGAAAATTGGGGCGTTTTCGTGTTCTGTACTTAATATACATTATATTTTAGAAAATTCAATTTATTCAGTATTTTAAATAAAAAGGGATACTTATAAGATATCAGGATCACTCAAAATACTAAATATGATTCAAGTAGATGCAGAAGAGCCTGATCCTAGTTCGGCGTTTTCAAACTTACATACCGCGTTTCCAAATCAAGATTTCAATTCTGGTAAGTGACGATGTTTTACAAGTATAACTTCACTATGTACAACTTTAAGTTCCTACATTTATACAAATTAATATATTTATTACTTTTTAACTCAGTTCATAGTTAACAGCGATCGATGATTATTTAGAACGTTTTTCGATGGAGTTGTTCAGAAACGCAACTCTGGCGCAGAAAGACGATTACCGTAATTCATATTCACAGAGTAATCGATTTTCATGCAATATTGAGCAACAAAAAGTAGAGGTCTTATGGAATATTAAGACGTTTTTTTACGAACATTATTGAAGATTTTAGCGCCTGAAGTTAAAAAAGGACGGTTTTCGCCGGAGTCTGTGAAACAATTTGTGGGTTCAATGTTAAGATGGGACGTTGTTACTCAAAACGTTGAATCAATTAGGACGTTGTTCAATTAAAAAAATCTCTAATTAACTATAAAGATTTTTGTTAAATTTATCGCAAAATGTATTGTTTAAAAGAACGCTTAAAAATAGTTTGTTAAAAATATTTGTGCAAAAGAATTTTTATATTTTAGTTACGAATTAAGGGTAAACTGGCATGAATCGTCTTTGCTTCCTGGTACAAAGGAACCAGTCGTGAATTTGATATATGGGAAGAAATCCTTTCATGACGGGACAAAGAAAATAAAGGAATCTGTAATAGCTCAAAACCGAATATCATGTCTGTTTAGTTTACCGAAGGTGTCAACAGTAATCAACCTAGTTAATTTTCTTTGGAAATCCATTAAGTTTTGCAAATTCATCGTTAATACAGCTCAAACATTTAGAAGTGTAAACACAGGTTACAGGTTACCCAGTTAGCTTCAGTACTAACTCTCATGCTGTTTCCTACTAATAAATAATGATAAAAATACTCTACCACATGCACACAACATCATCTAGTTCCAAAATAAGCCGAATGTGTATTATGGTTACTAGAAATTTACTCTTTTTTGTAAATAATATTAAGCTCTGATAATAGAAAACTAAGTCATATTTTTATGTAGTCAGCCATTTACTACAAGCTCCCAGTGACAGGCACAGCGAGAAAATTGAAGTAAGTATGCTAAACTATTTATTAAAACTCTTGTTGTTTAACTCCTTTTGAGATACATATTCTTATACGGGGTGTAAAAAAACCCTTAATGAAAGTTTAAATCCCATTTCATCATTACGAACATTCTTTACTTGCACTATACCTGAAAAATTACTGCTTCAGGAGATATTGAGGCTCGAAGTTACCATATTTATTTTTAATTAGGTTCAGAATCTATGCATTTTACGCACTAATTTGTTCTATATAATGAAATGATGTCCTATGCACCCTTGGATAGTTTAGTATCTCGAGAATCGCACGCGCATACTTTACATAGCGGCTTATAAAATGTGTCTACAAAAAAAATCGTTCCCCAGGTATTGTTTTGCTGAGTATGACTTAGCATAATGTGTAGAACGAGTTGACTTCGGCTTGGTGACAGGTATTTTTACACCGTGTATAATATTATAAAGAAGAAGATATTTGGTTAAGATCGCAGGAAGCGGTGGAATTCAGGCGGCTCATCATTGAAGTTGCCTGCTTTTGGGGAGGCCATGTCGTCCAGTGGATGTCTTTAGACTTAGGTGATGATAAAGATGTTTGTAGTCATATTTTTTTTTTATTAAGTAGATCCTTACAAAATAAGTTTGTGACTGCTCGTGAAGCCTGAGCCCCAGTGTAGAAAGGTACGTAGTTGCAATTTTGTGATAAAATTTGTCATTTACGACTCTTAATTTTATTGTACTATATATACGTACAATTTGATTACTTTTAAATAAGTATAGGTATACGATTATACGTAAAGTAAAATAAATATAAGTACATACTTACACAGTTTATTTATATAAATAAGTAAATATAATTACTCCGCCTATTATAGGACGTGACTAGTTAGTAAAATTATAATTACTCATTAATGCTAGAAGTCTAATCGTTGCCGTCTAAGGTTCTGTCAACTATTTTAAGTGATTTTAATAAAAAAATGACATTGTATTTAATTTTCTATTTAACATTATTCACAAAGGACTCTTAAAGGATGAAAAATTCCAACAAAAAACAACCTTTGTTAACATAGAACGTCTTTTAAATCGAACGTTACCGCAAAACAACGCACGGTGTTTACCACGGACCCTCGCTCTTCCGCCATAAAACGTCCTAAGTTGATATGTAACTCACTATCTCGTACAATAAAAGCGCTAGAAATATACACTTTAGGCCATTTAATTAGGCTGGGCTGTTATAATAACATACCAAAAAATCATAATTTTAATTCTCTCGTTATAAGAGTTATAAGGAATTATTCAAGTCAAGAACTTCGACAGCCTCTACTGAAAATTGCGATCCATGCAGATCGGACTTTGTTCTGCGGATGAGTCGATATATTTGTGGCAGTTTTCAAGTCGGTTTTTGAAACGTAGTTTTTATTATATTTCTAAGCAATTGATATTTTATTTAATGGCAGTGTCGCTGTTAGGCTCTATAACTATGTAGGTATGTAGGTACCTTGGCCCAAATGAACATATACTAATGATTATGTAACGGGTCTAAATCGTGTTAATTAAACGAAAAGAAAGATGAAATAGCTTTCTATTTGTCCCAACGTTTCGGCATGGGTTACACCAGCCATGGTCACGGGATGACTGATGTCCGTCAGCGCTGCCTCCAAGAAGTGCAGGTTTCGGAACCTACCCTCACTTGGTATTCACAATTATTGATATTTATAAGTTTGGAACTGTCGGTACTTCGACACACAACACTAATGGTATCTTCACACTGGCGCGTAATATCACCGCGTCGGTGTCTACATTTGCTGATGACAGGATTCCAAGATGTAGATAAACGGTAACCATCCTCCCGGTTGAAATTTGCGTGCTTTTTGATTTCAACCGCTTGCCGTGCTATTCTTGAAAAATAGTGACGGTCTGTGGAGAGAACCTAGGGCCGATGTAGCTCAATCCAGTGATTGGATCCTGACTCTAACAAATGCTCAGCTATGGCCGACTTGGTGGTTTGTCGGTTTTTGACGGCCGTGATGTGTTCCTTGACTCGTTCGGCGATGGTCCTTTTAGTTTGCCCGATGTAGTAACTACCACAGCTGCAATCCACCTTGTACACGCCTGGTGTTTGAAAAGGGTTGACATTCTCGTAGGCAGCGCTGACGGACATCAGTCATCCCGTGACCACGGCTGGTGTAACCCATGCCGAAACGTCGTCGTCGTCGACATATAGAAAGGTATTTCATCTTTCTTTTCGTTTAATTAACACGATTCAGACCCGTTACATAATCATTAGTATGTGTACAAATCGTGGTAGTTTAAAACCAAATGAACATAGTTGACCACTGGTTGGCGCAGCGGTAGTGAAAGCGACTGCCACGCCGAAGGTCGCGGGTTCGATTCCCGCTCAAGTCAAACATTTGTGTGCGTGAACATGGATATTTGTCTTGGTCTCGGTGGTTCTATGTATAATATGTAATGTATTTACAAAAAAAAAGTATATCTGTATGTTTATCAATTGTCTAGTAGGTACACATAGTAGTTACAAGCTGTGCTTAGTTTGGGACTAGATGCTGTTGTGTGAATGTGGTAGAATATTATTATTATTATATTATTAAGTACCTATTGTCTGAAATTGCGTTTCTCCTACAAAATTTATATCTTGTAAAAATGTTATTTGTTGCCTTTAACATGTACCTAGATCTTTACATATCCTAACCTTAAAAAAACAACTCACATTCCCATATAATGGCAATTATTTACTATATTCCAAACAGGCACGTAAGCAGGATTAGACTTCTTAAATTTTTATTAAAAGCTTATTTGGACATTTCAAAATCAGTTTTGGAGGCCGTAAATCAAATAAGTAACAAAAACCAATAAATATCAAAGTTAATTCCTATACCTAATATTTATCTACCCATAAAACTTCCACAGTAATGTAGTCTGAGGAGGTTTTACGTGTAATAGTCTGAAAGCCTCGTTCGCGCCTCGGCAAACATACCAAACATGCAGTGGCACAATGATCGTAAATACATTCCGAACGCATTGTTGTAGCTATATTGTACTATATTTATTTATACGCGAATAGAATACAAACGTTCGGACCGAAAACCAATTCATGACGCATATATTGGTATGAAGCTGTAACGTGTTGACGGCAATTTATTTGAGCTTGAATTAAATGTACGACAGTTCGTACCGTTTGAAACTATTTTAAAATAGTTTTTCTTTGTCATGCTGAGTATTTACTAGCAGTGACTCCGGTCTCTGCCAGTACTATGATAAACAAGAGTGTCAGGTATTACTGGTTCCTCCTGTAATACCCGACGCTCTTGATCGAGAGTTTTAGTATTGTCATTGGGCAGATAAACATTTAAAATACTGATAATAGCCTCAGGAAAGTATTTTAAGCATAAGTTAAACTTATTTGTATGGTACATATTTAACACTCGCCTACCAGATTAAATGTTAAACAAATCTCAGTAGGTACTTTATTTCAAAAGAACTTTATTTACTAATTTCAACCTATTTTGCCTTCGACCTCGCGACGCGCAGTAAAGTCAAAGTCAAAGTTAAAATCATTTATTCATTTGGGTCACAATGAGACGCTTATGAACGTCAAAATAATAAATTTATAAAATAATTATTTAAAGACTCTACATTTACATTTACTGCCACCTTCGCAAAGCAAGGGCGTAGAACCATGAGATAGAACGGGCAATAAAACTCACGGTCACTCTTTTTCATCGCCAGGTTTTGCATAATACACATAATTTACATTTTGTAAGGTGCTACAACTGTTACACCTTCTATATCACTTGTATATATTTACTGTACATAATAATACTCAAACATAATAATACTCAAGCATAATAATACTCAAGTACCTATTACTTCTCTTCTTGTAATAAAGGGCTGAACCTAGAATCTCCTAAAAGCTGTACGTGTAATTTATGCTCACAGGGAGGAAAGTTACAAGTTACCTTTCGGAAAGCCGTTCTGCAGTGTGTGTCCATTAGTGAATCCCCTTGGAGAGTTCTTTGAGGACAGCTGTTTAAAACTTTGCGCCAGTCACAAGCAATTAAATTCTGCAGTCGCCATTTTCAACGTGTTGGAATTTTTATGGGGGATATAAAATCCTAGAAGCTGAAGACTTAATACCTTGAAGATTGACTTGCCACATTTGATACTCGGTTCTTTATAATTATTGTCGCTGTATTGATTGCATGGTGTAACACGGAGCGTTCATAAGAACGTGACAACACAAACAGATATTCAGTCAAACATATTTATATGTACGAATTCTTGGTACGAATATGCATTTTCTAAATTCCTTCTTTTTTTCCTCCTACAAATTTTTGGTAGTTTTTTGTAGCATGTTTGCGATGATTACTATGAGAATGTTCAAACGGGCAAGATTCTAAACGCACAGTTTTCTTTTTCTCAAATTATAAAACACTATTTGAGATAAGTACATCACATAGCAGATGCTCCTACACGTATATTGTATACAGTATAAATAACAGGATTAAAAAAAAATATTTTAATCAACCCGAACTGGCTAAATTAACGAATACCATTAAATATAAAGAATCGCAGAATTTTATATTCGTACTTTTTATCCCATCTCCACGCTGAGTTAGACTATACCTCACCAAGTTTAGGGCACCATTAGTTACATATTCTGTAGGTTTAATTCTCAGACAAGTCACACTATATTCAAAAGAGATGCTTTTAGTATAATATTGAATATAATATTCTATTTGATGTAATATACAGGATGTCACAAGACCCATCACCAAACCGAAGTCTATTCGTTTTGAAAAAAATGTTTTGTGGCAACTAGCACTTTAAATTTGAATTGTATTTATTGAATTTATGTATATCCACTGTAGTTAAGATTACTTTTGTGATTATTTTTTAATTTAGTTTATGATTAGTTTTAATTTATGTTATATTGCTATTTTTTAAGCTAAGCATTTGTTGTAAGTGTTATGTACACCATAAGTGTCACACATATCGGAAGTGAGACTTTATAAGAACTTTATTGTACAATGTATGGATATGTGTGATGTGGATGTGCTTAATAAATAAATAAATAAATAAATAAATAAACATCGTACCAAGTCATACTAAGCAAAAATATACCTGGGAAACTAACTTCTTTTAAGTTGACACATTTTTTAAGCCGCAATTTAAAGTGCATGCGTGCAATGCTCGAAAAGCCTACTTATCCATGGATGCATAGAACATCTATAGATAGCATTGGCAGGGTAAATTTATCCATTTTATACCTAATTACAAAAATTGTATAGTGGCTTTGAGCCTCAATATCTCCTGAACCAATAACTTCCCCGGGTATGGTGCCCAAGTAAAAAATGTTCATAATGATTGGCACAATATGGTATTTCAGTTTTCAGTAAGGGTCTTTTTACACCCTGTATAGGAATAGACCAACTTGATATATTAATATAAAGTAGGTATCTTATGTAAAGTTAAACACACTTTAAATAGATTTAAACAAATAAATTGTGCTCTTTAAGGGAATAAATTAATATCACTTAAGTACAGTCTAGTCTACGTTTATTCAGAATAAGAAAACAAACGTTGCTGATTGAAGAAATTGTCTTCGGAACAAATATAATTTCTATGTTTAGTTAGCGTCTAGCAATCAGGCAAACCTTATTGCTTGAAATCCTAGCAACAAAATATTCCTTTTGAGCATGAAATAAATTTCTGAAATATAGTTATATCGAGCAGCTTTCATCAGATCCTATCTGTTCAAAACTCAATTATATATACACGAAGTAATATTATGCATGAAAGTAATATAAACATTTATTATACGTGTAGGGCGTGTATACATTCTAATATTTGATGAGAAACCAAAGAGAATATGAACTGGTTTATATTAAAAAGAAACGAAGCCGACTGGAACCACGCACGTTTGGAAACGAAACTCTTTAATTAACAATTAGCTGGTATCACATGTGGTTGCCTCACTTAAAAATTAATTAGTCTGAAACGTTTTTAAACCCAAAAATATACATTATCTGAATATCTGTAAATATTTTTCGGTCTCGTGTTCACATTAAGGTTTAATAGGTGTAATGTATGAATTCATTAACGTTAATATGTCCAAATGGAATAGACACTCCTATATGAATGTATGAGCATGTGTCTGCGGTTAACACGCCTTATATTATGCACGCGTTAAAACAAGTTCTGAATAAAATATTGAAACTTCTGAAATTATTCATACAAAGAGGATGCCCGCGGTTACAACCGCGTTATTTAAGGCTACTGCTCCGCTTCCGTAGCTCATAGCGCAATGTTATATAGCCTATAGCCTTCCTCGATAAATGGACTATGTCACACTGTAAGAATTTTTCAAAACGGACCAGTAGTTCCTGAGATTAGCGCGTTCAACCAAACTAACAAACTCTTCAACTTTATATATTAGTATAAGATATACACTTACCTAAACAGAATAAATTCTAAAAACTAACCAGCGGACCAGATAGGAGCATTTTTTTAAGAAATATCGAAAATGATGTAATGAATATGATACACAATTATATGTATGTATAAAGTGTTAATTAGGGAAAAAGGGAAGAAAATATGTTAAAAAGATAATAATTATGTACGTAGAAAGGCATTTCCACAGTACAGAGCATTTCGGACAAAGAACACTGAGTTATTCCTGAGGTGAAGTGGATTTTGAGACACTAGGCATGCACTAGACAGTAATTTTCCCCTTTTCTTCCAATCAGCCACCCACGTGATGGTAAGTATTCATCAGCATAAACATAACAATGTTTCTTAGCAAGCTAAGCTAACTCCGTCCAGATAGCTGCATACCAGTAGGATTACGTCTAAGGTAGCAAAAGAGGTTGCCCTTCAGTCTTTAGTACTTACTGAACAATATGCAATACTACGTCGATAATCGTCATTGTAATGTTGAAATTGGCAAGAATCTTTTTTGTAAAGTAGGTACAAGTGATACAGTCGAATGTCAAAAACATTGAAGATACATTTTACCATTTACTACGTGTATTTCTTTGCCACTTTTGTCGTATAAACATTTTCATTTTCATTATAAAAATAAATATAATTTCCCTTGATTGCTTTTTAAATACCCATCAAACCTCACCCAACGTAACACTTGAAAAGGTGCCTTAACCTCCCTCGGAGTATTGGAAAGGAGGTTGTTTGTATATTTATACAGCAATTTGTTCAAGGACGACCGGGCGACTCGACGAATACTTACCTGTAGAATTACACACGAAAGGAAATGAAAAAATAGCCAGGCTGACATGTGAAGGAAAGAGGACGTGACGAAATTATGCAACCCCGAAATTGAGGTCCCTCTTTTTTGCGACGAAATTCTAATTTTATATTTATGTACCGTGACAGTGTTTCGTGCGTTTGGCGTCGGAATACAGAATATCTAAGTGCTTGAGGGCCGATTAGGGAGGCTTAACAGGGACAGCAATCAATTCAATTATCTTGCCGTGTACTTACATTGTTTTGGTGTCATATCATTGAATATAAATAGGTTTATACAATCTTTCTGCGACATTTACTGATTATATACTGAGTAAGTATTTGTGTACCGATTAGAAATATCTAGAGTTCAATAAAAGCAGATCGTTTTTGAGATTTTTATCACAGTTTCAGGCGGAACATGCCGTCGGATAATATGCCTGGTAGAATAGTCGCCTATCAGGTACGTGCAACTCTAAAGCCATTTATAAGAGTGTCCCAGAACTCAACATCAAGCCGAAACGGGGTGACAGGATTAATCATAACCATCACGACAAAAATCTGAAAAAAAATCTATCCCATGCAGTTTGAAAATTATGGGCATTTTAAGAAAAACCTAGAAATTTGATCAAACTGTACCAACTGTTTTTAGGTAATTGTGGTTATTCTTTTTTATTTTTGTTAACCGGTACGCTCAACGATAGCCGGTGGAAGAGACCAGGTTCCAAGCCACGGCTACAATGTAAGCTGTTAATATGCGCATGTTTCGTAGCTCAGACGTCATATAAAGTCTTCAGTCTGGGCTGTCACCAGGACCTTTACAAGTCGTTAAGAGTTTAACTTGAAATACTCAAAATTATGGAATATCGCCATCTCTTTGAGTTACAGAGAGCACACCCCAGTCTCTGTGTGGCTAAGCCAATATTCTGTCAAATCTGGTTAGAGTAGCAAGCGGACTTCGTGCTTTAAGACGAAATTCATGGCTGCAATCGGGGTAAAGCTGAAGTGATGATAATTGGATTGGACTCAAGGGACTTGTAAAGGGCCTTAGACTTGGAATGTTATGCAGAGCACAGTGTTAAATAATGGTAAGTTTTTTTTTACTTTTGCGACAAAATCTGTTCGTCTGATAAAAAACTCACACGCCAAAGTTTGGTATAGGAAGGTATTGTTATTTAGATGCTACTGTCTATCACGGTAAATATTTTGAGACAATACTAGGTCATATTTTCCTTCTTTCAGTGAAGAAATAGTTAAAGTATTACTATAAGCCAACCGTGCAATATAATTATGTATGCTGGTGATGTATGTCAATGATTTACGCGACTTTTTCTTTAGCTTTTTACTCGCGTCAAGGAAGTAATTGTGTTCCAAGAAGTGTTTGTGTACCAAGGAAGTGATTCTGAGCTAAATAAGTTCGCAGTAAGTCTGGTGGCTCATTTAGGATTAGTGCGGCTTTCAAAGGATAGTATATTGAGACGGACACGCTTGGGAGAGGACACAGGTGGCGGAAAGTCTCGTCAATATTGTCAACGAGTAGCAAATAGTAATGAACGTTCATGGGGTGCAATCGTTTCGTTAGGTTGTTTTGAAATCATATACTTAAAAGTGTACTTATTTCTTAACCACTATTTAACATTTTATCTCTTTATTTTTAACCTTTTGTCTATTTTACCTTTACCTCTTACTACGGTGGGTAAGACAAGTACCAACGTAACAACTACGTTTTTATGGACTTACTCTTGTCAAAGTTGCTGAAAATGATAAAGGCGTAATGGCAGTAATGGGCTAATAACCATGGCTTTAGCTTTTTCGAATTCGAATGACGATATGACGTAGAAATAATAAGTGAATTATATTATAATAATAACCTCCTTATACCAAAGAGTATAATAATAGTGAGGCTTGTACTATGGAAACAAAATAACTAATAAATATGCTTATTTACCTACCCACATATGACCTACATAAGCTATTCTCAATA
Organism: Euclidia mi; assembly: GCA_944739405.2. Lineage (NCBI taxonomy): Eukaryota > Metazoa > Arthropoda > Insecta > Lepidoptera > Erebidae > Euclidia > Euclidia mi. Next base: position 36,708,057 of record OX123187.2, read on the forward strand.
AATACGTACATATTATCCGTGTGGTAATGGATTTATAATATAAAATGTCGCAACACCATATCATTCTATGGCTGTCATTAGAGTTACTACGGAAAAAGGACGAAGCAAATAATGTCTTTGCAAAGAGGCGGAGAACTGGACAGTCACTTTGGTTTAATAAGCAAAATCCTACTATTGACTCGCAGATCTATTGTAAAGCAGTCAGTCACTAGACCAACACAGGGTCTAGTACGAATTTGCACACGATTGTCACGGTGACGATAGACTAGTCGTCGGGAACAATGTTCATACATTTTCTAAATACGCCCCCTAGCGGTCTCTATCGATCGCTACTCTCCGTTAGGGGCGCTTTTAGAAAATGAATGGAAATTGTTCCCGTCGACTAGGCTATTGTCATCGTGACAATCGTGTGCAAACTCGTACTAGACCCTCAGATCAGATTATGCATATATCATACTATTAGAAAGAGATGCAACAATAATATAAGATTATGCTATACTTGTTCTTTATAATATTTTATACTAGCAAGACAGAAGTTTAAGGAAATAGCCTTTCATTTTGACTTGCTTCCAAGCTCCTATGTACAATATTTTGTTTAAAATTTACTGGAACAGAAACAAATACTTACTATATTTTAAATATTGTTACAAAGGTATAATTTGATTCTATAATTGTGTGTAGTTTATTGACAAAATATAAATTTCAAAAACGATGAACACCGGAACACGCTTCTATTAACTAACTGTAATAGATTTCGCCTAATGCCCTATAATATTGGCAAACCAATAATATAAGTGTGCATTTATGTTTACTTTCTTTATCATTAGTGCGGTCCGTAAAACCACATGAAACTTGTGTTGGTAATTAAATCAAGATATTACGCCAAGGGTTGTAAAGATAAGACTTATCTGATTGTATAGAAACTATATACAAACCTCTTTTACAGCCCCAGTAGTCACCGTTTTGATCCTACAAATCCAATCCGATTAAAACTATGTAAAGAAGAATTTTAGAGAACTTTGTTTACAAGTTGTACTGAACAGGCGATAGTTCAATAGTTTAAAGCTATGAATTTGTGATTGTGTAATTCCGAGAAGTCATGGTTTCGATATCTATCGATTCCCACTAAATATAGCGACCTAAGCTTAGCCTACTAGTCGTAGCAATCATACCTAATCATGATCATTAAACGTTGTCAGTAGGTATAAGGTACGCCACTGAGCATTAGTAATATCATGTAATATGCAACATTAGTAATTGCTCATGTATACCTTACATATTTACTTATAAATATATTGTCTTCATCAACAATTTCACTCAAAAAATAAACCAAAAGGAGATCTGAAAGCAAGATATGTCATGGCTTTAGAAATCCACACTGTCATATAGTTGTCGTCTTGACACATACTATCTCAAAGGACAAAGAGACTCAACCGAACTACAGCAAGAGTACATATTAAGTAACAGTCAGTACACAGCCGCAGTCGTATAAAACCGTTCGTATTCTGAAAGGGACTCGTGTTGAAATTAGTCCTACTGTCTGAAAGGGCGGTATTTAACTCGAGCGGCCGGAAGCCTCCATCCGGCCGCTGAAGTGTACCTACTATCGGTACACTCCGAGATACTTGCGCGTAGGTATGTTCTGCCTAGTACTGGAAGATTTCAACCGCAAGGAACGGTGTCACGTAAAAAGAATATGGACGACGTCATTTGAATATAGAAATACGATCTTACCGAAAGTGGCGCAAAAATTGGTATGCGGATAACATTATTTTTAATACAGTGTAATATTGGTGGCAGTGCAGCGGTGGTGATATAATTTGTGATTTTGCTTTATACGACATTATAACGAGAAAATAACTCGTTACTGTCAGCTCTATGATAAGAATGTTTAGGTAGGTAATGTAAGTGAATGTGAACGCCAAGATAAGTTAGTAATTGGATTGCGTGTGGTTGGTGGAGGTTTGGTTGAGGGTTCAAATCCGTGAAGCTCATAAACGCGTTGAAATTTGAAACTATAACTATACCCTTACCTGTTACTTTAAACATACGCTAAGTTTTATAATCAACTGCATGTAATTTTCACAGGAGTTTTAATTAATCAATGTACATGTCTTGCAATGTTTTAAATTCTGTAAAATAATGAACTTACTGATATTGCAAGTAAGACATCGTATCCTAAAGATTCCTCACTAAATGGCATCCCCATTTATCGCAACAAAATGTCCGCGTATTCGTTGTACGCGTAGCTGCGCTATAAAAGTAATATTATTTTTTCGTACCGATAATATTTCACTGGCCTCAAATCTGTTAAAATATATCAATTTTGTGGTTCAGTACGCGGCAAACGTTAACTATAAATTGTTCATGTTTGAGTATGTACGCGTATTGCGTAAAGACTCTAGTAAATATGTTTATGCCTGGGCTGTTGGTCTAGTGGTTTTTGAGCCAGAATGCAAATGTTTGACTCTGTAGCTAGCCTGAGGTCGCGGGCTTGATTCTCATTGATGACGCATCCTTATCTGACAAGCCCGATTGTTTGTTCTGTATCTGACTGACAGAGTGTAATAATCTGTAGTATCATCATTATCATCGTCCTAGCTTTATCTCGGTTGCATCCAAGACTAACAGGCCTAGGAGCCCGAGGACCGCCACTTATTTATTATATATTAATCTATAATATGTCTGTATGTGGGTGCATAGGGTTCCCAACAAGAACTTAGGGTCCCAAGCCAACCTCACCTGCAAGTGGTGCACCTGCCGATCAACGGACGAGGCTCTGGCAAACAAAATGTCCCAATAAGCGGCAATAGGCTCGCCACCTATTACGTGGGATCAAAACACTGGCGAAAAGTGGGCGTTTAATATGCCTCTGCCTACCCCTTCGGGGAAACAGGCGTGAGTCTATGTATGTATGTATGTATGTATGTCTGTATGTAATTAGGCATATATTCTTAGGTATGTTGAGCAGTCATCTAGACCTTTCAGTCTCTGCCTAGTTTGTGTTGCATGACCTAGGCCACCACCATTATTATTTTCGTTTTCACAAGCTTACATTTGCACACAAGCTTTTCTTAGTTTGGGACTAGATGGTGTTGTGTGAATGTGGTAGAATATTATATATTATATATATTTGTACTTGAGAAAATACAATACCGCTAAAATGAGCTGCATTAATGTCTATAATAGTATTAAATATCTATATGTCTACCGCTATTTCACAGAACATTATGATGCGGTGTTTACCAAGCAATTAGTGGTCACATTGTTTTCGCATAAATTAAACTGTTTTTCGGTATAAAATGTGCAAATGTACAATTGCTTTTATGTAATATGGGAATTTACCTTTTGGTTTCTGTGGCTTAAATATTTCATATTAAATATTAAATCTTACCAAAGTCATTTATTTACTAAAATAACCTAAATGCCTTTAGTGTAATGAATAAATTACCTATAAGTTTGTAAGTCTGCACTTTTATTATATACGTTGGCATGTGATAAGTATAAAAAAATCACATCACATTTCTAATAAATTAAATCAGGGTGTATGCCAAAGGTTCAATAAGAAACAAAGTACGAAGTACGGCCACAAGTGGTGAATATGATCCGCCATTCTATTGCAGCTGAGAGAAAAGAGGCACTGACACCGATGCCTGTTCGCAGACATAAATTCATCCGGCCTATTGTACGGGACGTCGATGGTCGGGACAGGAAGCCCTGAATGGAATGACGTCACGCGTAGAGCACGAAGACTTTGTTACTCGCTACATATTATATTATTTAGAAGAACAAGCTTCTGTTTGCGTTTCTGATTGCTTTGAATCCGGTTTGTCACAGAGATTCCGTTGGTGGTTGTGTATTGTTTATCGCAGAATTTCGAACCTAGGCTTACAGCTTGATCGGTATTCAATTATGAAATACGTTCTGCATGAAACGAGATTTTCGGTTTAAAAGCTGTTGAACAATTTGTGTAGCAGGTATTGCCTATGTGATTGGAATTTTGGAGCTGACTACTTCTAAGCTTTGCACGTATTTGCTTGGAGCTTTACTAAATTCCTTTCGTATAAAAAATTGACGTAACGCTCAATATAATCGCAGTAAATATAATGGCAAAATAAATGTACTGTTGTAATGTAAATAAATGTAATGTTGTAAAATTGATTCCTGTTATTTTCTTTCGGTCAGACGATTGAGGGTGTCTAAACGGTATCTACTTTATGAGCTCTGTCAAATTATTCATTAGTATGTACCTACTTTGCCAGCAAAGAAAATAAAAACGGGAGTTAAAATTAAGAAAATAAAGCATGTCTAACTTAGGCACGCATTAAGTCAAATGCAGCCAACGCGACGTCTTAATCTAAAGTACACGAGCAACGAATGGCACACTTTTACTTATAGTAGGAACATATCAAGATGGTATAGTATTAGCTTACTCGTAATTCTACCGAGTTATTATTATTACAACTTTAATCGCTTGTAGCGATTTTAGAAGGAAAACCATGTTCGATGGACATTTCCAGTCCGATACACTCAAACGCAATAATCGTAATAGCTTAGCTTGAAGAAATAACTCGTAAAAATTACAAAAGTCTGAATGTCGTTTGATCAAACTGTCATATTAAGTAAATGCCCCTTGTAGCGAGCGGTGATGACGGCGCAAAAAACTGGGGCATATATTCAATTTTTGTGGAATCCATTTAGCCCATGTCAAAGGGTAAGCACACAATATCAACCCTTTATGCTTTCTCGGGTAAATGGGACAAACCGAGTTATTATGAAAGTGTTATTTGCTTTAAGTAAGTAAGTAAGTAAGTAAGTAAGTAATTCTTTATTGTACACCACAAAAATGCAAATACAAGGAAAAATAATAATTTTAACAATAGATGCACAATTGGCGGCCTTATCGCAAACAGCAATTTCTTCCAGGCAACCAGACTATGATGGACATAACCTTAGAAGAAGAAAACGTCATTTGATGGTGTAGTGACAGATGAAACATTTGTTTTAACATATACATATATACAAATAAATACAAAAAATATATATACATACTAATATTATATATCTATATATACATATATATATTATATATTTCTATATATATAAATATAATCACATTTAATCATATAGGGATTTGAGTAATAATGACGCAATTACTTTGACAAATAGTGTTGCTTCAATGCATTTTTGAAAATGCTTAGTGATCTTGCTCGTCTAATCTCAACTGGCAGCGCATTCCACAAACGCACAGCCTGAACAGAGAAGGATTTATCATAGAAGTTTGTGGAATGCGGTGGCATCTGCAATCTCAGATCCTCCGACGACCTCAGGCACTTTGAATGTGTGTCATGAAGGAACTTAAAGTGTTCTTTGAGATACATGGGTGTATTAGGATGAAACAATACATTGTATAGTAGGATTAGAATATGAGTATTCCTGCGAAGACGAATCGGGAGCCACTTGAGTCTGCTACGAAATTCAGATACATGATCATATTTGCGTAAACCAAATATAAATCTTATACAAAAGTTTTGGAGGCGCTCAAGTTTATCAAGTTGCTCCTCATTAAGGTCAAGATAGCTGACATCGGCATAATCGAGTATTGGAAGGAGCAAAGATTGTGCAAGCGCAGGTTTGGTGGATATGGGAAGAAAGTTCCGCAGCCTACGTAATGACCCTGCTGAAGCAAATACTTTACGGCTTGTCTCCTGCATCTGACGGCCCCAGGATAAAGTTCTATCCAGATAAATCCCCAGATTTTTTACATTATCTGCAACCGGTAAAATGTTTCCATCGAATAGAATCTGAGGCAGAAGTGACCAATTGATCTTAGAGATCATCCTGGAACTGCCAATCAGAATGATCTGAGTTTTGGTTGGATTAACCATAAGTCCATAATTTTTACTCCACTCACAGATTTGCGCCAAGTCCGTATTAATAATAGAGAACGCATTAGATATCGATTCTAATGGTGCCTGTGAGTATATTTGCAGGTCATCTGCGTAAAGGTGGTAGGACGAAATTAAATGTTTGGAGATAGAATTTATAAAAATTGCGAAAAGTAATGGAGAGAGAACGCCACCTTGTGGTACACCGACAGTCGCATTACACCATGAAGAGTATGATTCTTCAACGCGTATACGCTGACGGCGTCCAAACAAGTAACTACGAAACCAGTCAATTACCGTTGGAGATATGTTAATAGAGCGGAGTATGCCAAGCAGGATGTGGAAATCCACGGTGTTAAAAGCATTGCTAAAGTCAAGTAAAGATAGAAGCGTGAGCTTTCCACAATCCATACCCAACCTAATCTCATCGGTGATGTGAACCAATGCCGTGGTAGTGCTATGACCAGGACGAAAACCGGATTGAAAGGGATTTAGGAGAGCATTTTTGGACAGGAAGGAACTTAGTTGTGTATATACAAGACGTTCGAGGACTTTGGAAAGGAATGGTAGTATGGATATAGGTCGGAAGTCGGAGAAGGAGCAGTGTTTGGGTTTCTTCGGCAACGGAATTATTTGTGCATCTTTCCATGCTGATGGGAAGATACCACTAGCAACTGAATGATTTAAGATGTGACATAGGACAGAGAGGATTTCATCAAGGATAGGTAGGATCATGTTTCGGCTGATACAGTCATTACCAACAGCATTGGATGAGATTGAAATTATGCTCTTTTTAACATCACAATCGGAAAATTGCTCGAAAACAAAAGGTGAATATTTGGGAGTTGGGATAAGTGAAAGATCTTTTAAAGTATTCGTTTTAGTTGTCCCATCAAAGTTGGACGAAGCAGTGAAATGTGCATTGAGTGCATCAAAATTTATGTCTTTGGGGATTGCGTCATTGCGCGACTTACCAACTCCCATCGTTCTAAGAAATTTCCAGACTTTAACTGGGTCTCCATTTTCAACAGAGTTGTGAATATGTTGGCGTTGTGCTTTCCTACACACCTTATTGCAGAGATTTCTTGCACTAATATATTTCTCCAAATTATAAGGGGTTGGACGTCATTTATACCGCGCCTTAGCTGCAGCTTTTTTAGACATTATGTTTTTGATATCATCAGTCAGCCAAGGCGATGGAAGATGTTTTAACTTTATGGCTCTGATAGGCGCATGTATGTCGTACAACTGAATTAATTTGTCTGTAAATATTTGCACTTTGGTGTCTATGCAGTCTGAGGCAAACAACGGACTCCAATCAAGCTTACTCGCATCTTCTCAGAGCTTCGAACGATCCATCCCACCGAAACTACGCTGCATAATAATCCTCGGTTTAGCCTTGGGTGGGCGTATTTTATAGGAAAGATAGATCAAGTCATGGTAGGAGAAAGCGTCGGCCGAGAATTGACCATGCTTGGAAACAAAGGTAGGAGATGATACAAAAATGAGATCGAGGAGAGAAGGAACAGAGTTTGGAAAGTGATGTGTGGCATCAAGAGGAAGAACAGATAAATTACTAGAGTTTAAAATACGCAAAAGAGTGGACGATCTTGCATCCTGTTTTAAAGTACAAGTGTTAAAATCACCCATTATAATTGTGTGACTGTAAGAGGGAGTCAAAGTTTCTAGGAGGTGTTCAAAAGAAGGAAAGAAGTTTAAGCGTGACTAAGGGGAATAATAAACTCCTAGAAGAACTTTAGAATGATGAAGTTCCACTTCTAAGAAAAGATGCTCGCCGGCGTTAGCAGGTGGTGGCTGCGAAGAAGTGCTTACTACACGATATGGAATTTGGGCACGTAAGTACATAGCAACACCACCACCTCCACCGACCGCACGATCATTCCTTATGAGATGGAACCCAGGAAGAGAGTAGGAAGTTGAGGGTAGACATGGTTTTAGCCATGACTCCGAAACAAGAATAGCGTGTAAGTTCTTACAGTCAAATGTTGCCAGCATATCCGGGAAGTGGGCAGGAATACTTTATGCTGGGCTAAAGCATTTCATGTTTTATAGTTACGTACGGTGAACTTGATTTTGTCGTGTTTTTAATTAGTAGCATGATGATAACTCTAAAGGATGTAAATACACCAAACTTATCTATCTGTTACAGTTTAGTACGGACCTAGTAATGTCTCTTGTATTTTTGTTATCTAGTCAATATTCTATTCACACATTAAGCAGTCATAATATTTGTAGGTAACTAACCTACATCGACCATCGACAGGATTACTTTTATGTGACTTCAAAATGTGGAGGTTCTCATTTTGACCATATTATTTAAGTGTAACGCCGGGACTTTTTGTCAGGTGAACCAATTATGATGAAGATTTTTATTTAAAGGCTGGTGCTTCTCGTGTGGTACCATTTAAATTAAACCAAGATCTGACATATTATCTTAATATATAAAATCCTTGCGTTACTGACTGACTGACAGACACGCTACAGCCGAAACTATTGGGCGCAGGAAGCTGAAATTTGGCATGTATGTTCCTTAGGGACCGTAGGGGTGCACTAAGAAGGGATTTCCCGAAATTTCCAAGGGATCCACCAAAACGCGTAAATTGAAAAAAAATGCAGGCATAGCTGCTGGCGTCCTCTAGTATAATATATTTTTATGTAGGTTTTTGGAACGTAGTTTTTATTATAGGTATGTCTTCTCTATTCGTTACTGTGATTTCGCATCGGCAGTTCGCTGGTTGGCTCTACAACTATTTTCCGATCAAGTACTTTCTGAAATTACGTTTGGCCCACAAAATTTATATCTTGTAAAAATGTGCTTTGTCACCTTTAACATGTACCTTCACAAATACCTTAAAAAACAACTCACATTTCCATAAAATGCCAATTATTTACTATATTCCAACCAAGTACGAAGCAGCATTCGGTGCCTGATTTTTTTATTAAAAGCTAGGCAATAAATCAAATAAGCAACAAAATCGAATAAATATCGAAGTAATATCCTATGCCTAATATAACAATAGAACTTCCACGCTGATGTAGTCTGCGGAGGTTTTACGTATAACAGCCTGATAGCCTCGTTCACGCCTCGGCAAACATACCAAACATGCAGTGGCACAATGATCGTAAAAACATTCCGAACATGCGTTCGAAATATAAATATAGTACAATATAGCTACAACAATGCTGTTGTAGCTATATTGTACTATATTTATATTCGAATAGAATACAAACATTCGGGACGAAAATCAAACATTCATGACGCATATATTGGTATGAAGTTGTAACGTGTTGTCGGCTATTTATTTGAGCTTGAATTAAATGTACGACAGTTCATGCCGTTTGAAACTATTTTAAAATAGTTTTGCTTTGTCATGCGGAGTATGTACTAGCAGTGGCTCCGGTCTCTGCCAGTACTATGATAAACAAGAGTCTCAGGTATTACTAGTTCCGCCTGTAATACCCGACGCTCTTGATCGAGAGTTTTAGTATTGTCATTGGGTAGATAAACATTTATAATAATGATAATAGCCTCAGGAAAGTATTTTAAGCATAAGTTAAACTTATTTACTCTTTTCGTGAGCTATTGTTGAGAACAGACGTGTCGAATAGCATTAAGTAGTCATCATTAAATATTTAAACAATTTTAAATACGTGACCTCAATATACGCGTACAACATTATGCGAACATAACAAAACATAACTTGTGTTTAAACAATGTGTCAATTGTAAGGAAAACTGTATACCAATATAATGGACCACAGTCCTTTCAATCGGAGTGGCAAGACTGCTCGCTCTCCACCTCCAACGCCGGCACCTGAACCAGAACCCCTACGTAGAGCACCGACGCAAGGCAATCATGCCTTTGAAGCCATCTCTACCCCAGAAATCCAGTCCTGGATGTCGTCCATTGAGCAGTATCTCAACGAAGTATGCTCTGTAGCAGCAGAAGGAAAACTGAACACTGAGCAGAAGATGAAAGTCAGCCATCTCTGTCGAAAAGTGGGCCATAAAGTTTCCATGTTGGCAGTTCAATACCAGTCCCTGAAGTCAAATGCTATCCAGGCCCATTGCACAATCAAATCTCAGCAAGACCAACTCGATTTGTCTCAAAGACTTCAAGATCTGCAACTATCTATATAAGAGACCTCGAAACCCACCACGAGTTCACCGTCTTTTGCTGACATGGTTAAAAAAGTGCTCACAATTTCATACAGCCAATAAGTGTAAGTTCGGTGGCAATTTATCCGAATGACAAGCTGAAATCTAGTGAAGACACTAAAACATTAGTTCAAAAAATCATCTGCCCCGAGCGAATGCAACTCCACGTGAGAGGATTACGCAAAACTAAGAACGGGGGCGTGATAATCAGCACTGAGACCAAAGACGATATAGAGAAAGTGAAACAATCAGTACAACTTTCAAACGCAGCCCTTACAATCAATGAGCCACATAAACGGAAACCTAGAGTTGTGATCGTCGGTGTGCCCTCAGCTATGAAAGAGACGGAAGTTTTCACATGCCTATACCACCAGAATTTAGTAGAGAAACTTCAGGACTGCAACCTTGAGACCTTTCTTAGTGAAGTCAAGTTGAGTCATAAATCGGGCCGAAGAGACGCTGATACTTGTAACTATGTTATAGAAGTATCGGCAGCCATACGCAAGGCACTCATTGTCAAAGACCTAATATTTATTAATTGGTCATCTTGCCCAGTGAAGGATTACACCTTAGTTACTCGCTGCTATAAGTGTCAGCAATATGGGCATGCGGCTAAGTCATGCAGGGAGTCACAAAACACATGCGGGCATTGCGGTAGCCAAGGGCATACTATAAAGGACTGCGCAAAGAAAACCGAAGACCCAAAATGCGCGACCTGCCTGCACTTTAAGAAACCTAGCAACCACAACACCGGCGCCAGTGACTGTCCAGCAAGAACAATGGCAGAAAAAAGGTATATCAGCTCAATTAATTATGGTGGTGCCTAAGAGCATCGTTTATTGAATAATTTGCAAATTTTCTTATATTTAAATGTATCATCTTTACATGTTATTTTATTAAGCCATTCATGTTTCATTTACGAATACCTATTATAAACTTAACAGCAACTCATTAGAATATTGACCTACTAAAACTAAACGTAAAATCATCTAGTTCGATAAAACGTGTGCGCATTATAGTTTTAGTTATGTAAGTAAAAGTAAATAATAAAGGCTATATGCAACTATTAATAAAATTGATATTATTCGGAATTCTGCTGACCCACAGTTTTATAATTTACACTTGTTATTTCAGTAAAATGCTCGACACGCATTGATATTGTACAATACATGACCATCTTAATTATATATGTAGCTATTAATTACTTTTAAGTTTTATACTGTCCATACTGTTTATTGCTAAATATGTGATATTATTGCTGTATTTTAAAATACAAATTTCAAATTTGTAAAGAGAGACCCTGCCGCCTGTGATACAGTTTATAACTAGTACACGGGTTTGGTGTTCTTTCTAATAGATTGAACTTCATAGCATTAAGAGTTATACTTATTAGAATACTATTGCTTGAATTTATACTTTCTGTATTTTTGGTGAATAAAATTTTATTATTATTATTATTATTATTTGTATAATACATATTTAACACTCGCCTATCAGAATAAATGTTAAACAAAGCTCAGTACTTTTATTTCAAAAGAACTTTATTTCCTAATTTCAATCTATTTTGCCTTCGACCTCGCGACGCGCAGTAAAGTCAAAGTTAAAATCCTTTATTCATTTGGGTCACAATGTGACGCTTATGAACGTCAAAATAATAAATTTATAAAAAAAATATCTAAAGACTCATTTACATTTACTGCCACCTTCGCAAAGCAAGGGCGTAGAACCATGAGATAGAACGGGCAATAAAACTCACGGTCACTCTTTTTCATCGCAGGTTTTGCATAATACACATAATTTACATTTTGTAAGGTGCTGCAACTGTTACACCTTCTATATCACTTGTATATATTTACTGTACATAATAATACTTAAACATAATAATACTCAAGTACCTATTACTTCGCTTCTTGTAATAAAGGGCTGAACCTAGAAGCTCCTAAAAGCTGTACGTATAATTTATGCTCACAGGGAGTAAAGTTACAACAAGTTTCCTTTCGGAAAGCCGTTCTGCAGTGTGTGTCCATTAGTGAATCCCCTGGGAGAGTTCTTTGAGGACAGCTGTTTAAAACTTTGCACCAGTCACAAGCAATTAAATTCTGCAGTCGCCATTTTCAACGTGTTGGAATTTTTATGGGGGATATCAAATCCTAGAAGCTGAAGACTTAATACCTTGAAGATTGACTTGCCACATTTGATAGTCGGTTCTTTATAATAATTGTCGCTGTATTGATTGCATGGCGTAACACGGAGCGTTCATAAGAACGTGACAACACAAACAACATGCATGCGTGCAATGCTCGAAAAGCTTACTTATCCATGGATGCATAGGACATCTAAAGATAGCATTGGCAGCACAGATTTAACAAACAAGAACCAGATGTAGCGTATTCGTCCAACTAAGTGAGGCACGTTGACAGCTATGTGTGCGTGACATTTGGCGACTGGCACTGTACGGACACGCGCGTCTATGTGTCTGTAAAGTTGCCAGATTATGAATAATCTCCCACTATTTTGCATATAGTTTTTGCAAACGAATATAAAAATATTATATAGGTAATATTTTATATTCGTTTGTGGTTTCGAAGAATTTACCATAGATTTAATTAATGTTTTTAATATGTAATGCTGTTGTGAAAATTATTCAAATAAAAGATACCATTAAAGTATGCTTTTATAAATACATTTCTTAAAAAATGTAGGCTCCGAGTTAACTTTTAACTAATTTTATTCGTAAATTGAGAAATAAATAGATAGGCTTGCGTCATAAATATTAATTAGCTAAAAACATTTTGTCATGCATACAATAAATTATGAATATCATAATCATAAATCGTAACCAAAAAAAATTGCAATTAAAAATAAATAATGGCTACAATCAATAATTTCTGTTTCTGTACTTAATGTACACACGGCGCCAAGTCAAGCTAAATAGTCGAAGTACGATTTTGATACTTATTACCTACGCCATAAGAACGGTACACAGGTCTAACAACGGTAGAAAGGTCAAAGTGTATAGCTTGACAAGTAGCCGCGTGTACACGAATATTTGGATCGTTTGGGGATCGAACTCAAAACAATGTATATACTAATGGAAATCCTATTAGTATATTTATAAGAAAAAATATAAGTTACAATATACTTTTACAATACGTTAATGTATTTTTCATTAACATGACAATCATTATTACCTACATAATCAATTGACAAGTGCATTTTCCCTAATTCAGGGAAAACGGTGTCGACGTAAACTGGCAACACTTACATATTTTCTGCAGAAATACGAATTTTATCGAAATAATATTATAAAACGGTCAAATAATCCATAGTTATCTGTAAGAATATATTCCATCTTCCCGTATTTGCTTTTAGAAACAACTTTTACAATGTTTAAAAACGCAAGACGGCATTTTATGAATTTAAAAGCTGGATCGATCGTGGCGTGTGAACTGTGCGATGCTTCGCAGCGCACTGAGTCGAGTTTGTATTCGCTTTTCAATTTTGTATTTGCTTTAGTGGCCTCACGCAAGTGTTCCGCGCGCTCTGTCTGCCTTTCATTCTACAGTCTTAGATTGGCAGGGTCAATTTATCGATTTTATACCTAACTAGAGGACGCCAGCGGCTACGCCTGCACATTTTTTTAAATTTATCTTTTTTGACCGATCCCGTGGGTATTTCGGAAAATCCCTTCTTAGTGCACCCCTACGGTCCCCAAGGAACATACATGCCAAATTTCAGATTCCTGCGCCCTATAGTTTCGGCTGTAGCTTGTCTGTCAGTCAGTCAGTAACGCAAGGATTTTATATATTAAGATTAAGATTACAAAAATTGTATAGTGGCTTTGAGCCTCAATATCTCCTGAACCAGTAACTTCCCAGGTATGGTGCCCAAGTAAAAAATGTTCATCATGATTGATACAATATGGTATTTCAGTTTTCATTAAGGGTCTTTTTACACCCTGTATAGGAATGGACCAACTTGATATATTAATATAAAGTAGGTATCTTAAGTAAAGTTAAACACACTTGAAATAGATTTAAACAAATAAAATGTGCTCTTTAAGGGAATACATTAATATAACTTAAGTAAATACAGTCTAGTCTACGTTTATTCAGTATAAGAAAACAAACGTTGCTGATTGAAGAAATTGTCTTCCGAACAAATATAATTCCTATGTTTAGTTTGCGTTTAGCAATCAGACAAACCAAATTGCTTGAAATCCTAGCAACTAAATATTCCTTTTGAGCATGAAATAAATTTCTGAAATATAGGTATATCGAGCAGCTTTCAGCAGATCCTATCTGTTCAAAACCCAATTATCTATACACGAACTAATATTATGCATGAAAGCGATATGAACATTTATTATACGTGTAGGGCGTGTATACATTCTAATACCTATTTGATGAGAAAGCAAAGAGAATATGAACTGGTTTATATTTAAAAAAAAAGCAAGCCGACTGGAACCACGCACGTTTGGAAACGAAACTGTTTAATGAACAATTAGCTGGTATTACATGTGGTTGCCCTACTTAAAAATTAATTAGTCTGAAACGTTTTTAAACCCAAAAATATACATTATCTGGTCTGCTGTTTCGGTCTCGTGTTCGCATTAAGGTTTAATAGGTGTAATGAATGAATTCATTAACGTTAATATGTCCAAATGGAATAGACACTCATATATGAATATATGAGCATGTGTCTGCGGTTAACACGCCTTATATTATGCACGCGTTAAAACAAGTTCTGAATAAAATATTGAAACTTCTGAAATAATTCATACATAGAGGATGCCCGTGGTTACACCCGCGTTATTTAAGGATACTGCTCCGCTCCTGTAGCTCATAGCGCGATGTTATATAGCCTATAGACTTCCTCGATAAATGGACTATCTAACACTGAAAGAATTTTTCAAATCGGACCAGTAGTTCCTGAGATTAGCGCGTCCAACCAAACAAACAAACTCTTCAACTTTATATATTAGTATAAGATAAACACTTACCTAAACAGAATAAATTCTAAATACTAACCAGCGGACCAGATAGGAGCATTTTTTAAAGAAATATCGAAAATTATGTAATGAATATGATACACAATTATGTGTATGTATAAAGTATTAATTAGGGAAAAAGGGAAGAAAATATTTTTAAAAGTCAATATGTACGTAGAAAGGCATTTCCACAGTACAGAGCATTTCGCACAAAGAACACTGAGTTATTCCTGAGGTGAAGTTGATTCTCAGACGCTAGACATGCACTGGACAGTAATTATCCCCTTTTCTTCCAATCAGCCACCCACGTGATGGTAAGTATTCATCAGCATAAACATAACAATATTTCTTAGCACTAAAGAAGCAAAACTAACTCCGTCCAGATAGCTGCATACCAGTAGGATTATGTCTAGGGTAGGTTGCCCTTCAGGCTTTATTACTTACTGAACAATATGCAATACTACGTCGATAATCGTCATTGTAATGTTGAAATTGGCAAGAATCTTCTTTGTAAAGTAGGTACAAGTGATACAGTCGGATGTTCAAAACATTGAAAATAGGTACATCGTATCATTTACTACGTGTATTTCTATGCTCCTTTGTCGTATAAAAAGAAATATAATTTCCCTTGATTGCTTTTTAAATACCCATCAAACCTCACCCAACGTAACACTTGAAAAGGTGCCTTAATGTCCCTCGGAGTGTTGGAAAGGAGGTTGTTTGTATATTTATACAGCAATTTATTCAAGGACGACCGGGCGACTCGACGAATACTTACCTGTAGAATTACACACGAAAGGAAATGAAAAAATAGCCAGGCTGGACATGTAAAGGAAAGAGGACGTGATGAAATTATGCAACCCCGAAATTGAGGTCCCTCTTTTTTGCAACGAAATTCTAATTTTATATTTATGTACCGTGACAGTGTTTCGTGCGTTTGGCGTCGGAGTACAGATTATCTAAGTGCTTGAGGGCCGATTAGGGAGGCTTAACAAGGACAGCAATCAATTCAATTATCTTGCCGTGTACTTACAGTGTTTTGGTGTCATATCATCGAATATAAATAGGTTTATACAATCTTTCTGCGACATATACTGATTATATACAGCGTAAGTATTTGTGTACCGATTAGAAATTTCTAGAGTTCAACAAAACAGATCGTTTTTGAGATTTTTTTCACAGTTTCAGGCGGAACATGCCCTCGGATAATATACCTGGTAGAATAGTTGCCTATTAGGTACGTGCGACTCTAAAGTCTAAAGACGGGTGTCCCAGAACTCAACATCAAGCCGAAACTTGGTGACAGGATTAATCATAACCATCACGAGAAAAATCTGAAAAAAAAATCTATCCCATGCAGTTTGAAAATTATGGGCATTTTAAGAAAAACCTAGAAATTTGATCAAACTGTACCATTTTTCGGTAATTGTGGTTATTCTTTTTTATTTTTGTTAGAGAAGTAGTTGAGCGTACCGGACGCTCAACGATAGCCGGTGGAAGAGACCAGGTTCCAAGCCACGGTTACAATGTAAGCTGTTAATATGCGCATGTTTTGTAGCTCAGACGCCATATAAAGTCTTCAGTCTGAGCTGTCACCAGGACCTTTACAAGTCGTTAAGAGTTTAACTTGTAATACTCAAAATTATGGAATATCGCCATCTCTTTGAGTTACAGAGAGCACACGCCAGTCTCTGTCTGGCTAAGCTAATATTCTGTCAAATCTGGTTAGAGTAGCAAGCGGACCTTATGCTTTAAGACGAAATTCATGGCTGCAATCGTGGTAAAGCTGAAGTGATGATAATTGGATTGGACTCAAGGGACTTGTAAAGGGCCTTAGACTTGGAATGTTATGCAGAGCACAGTGTTAAATAATGGTAAGATTTTTTTACTTCTGCGACAAAATCTGTTCTGATAAAAAACTCACACGCCAAAGTTTGGTATAGGAAGGTATTGTTATTTAGATGCTACTGTCTATCACGGTGAATATTTTGAGACAATACCAGGTTATATTTTTCTTCTTTCAGTGAAGAAAAAGTTAAAGTATTGCAATAAGCCAACCGTGCAATATAATTATATATGCTGGTGATGTATGTCAATGATTTACGCGACTTTTTCTTTAGCCTTTACTCGCGTCAAGGAAGTAATTATGTTCCAAGAAGTGCTTGTGTGCCAAGGAAGTGATTCTGAGCTAAATAAGTTCGCAGTAAGTCTGTGGCTCATTTAGGATTAGTGCGACTTTCAAAGGATAGTATATTGAGACGGAAACGCTTGGGAGAGGACACAGAGGGCGACAATTCTCGTCAATATTGTCAACGAGTAGCACATAATAATTAACGTTTATTGGGTGCAATCGTTTCGTAAGGTTGTTTTGGAATCATGTACTTAAAAGTGTTCTTATTTAGAAACCATTTTATTAACGTTTTATCTCTTTAACCTTTGCCTCGTACTATGTTTATATAATCGTAAGACAAGTACCAGCGTAACAACTACGTTTTTATGGACTTATTCTTGTCAAAGTAGCTGAACATGATATAGGCATAATGGGCTAATAACCCTGGCTTTAGTTTTCTCGAATGACGATCTGACGTAGAAATAATAAGTGAATTATATTATAATAATAACCTAGGAAAAGCACGCTTTCTCCTTATATCAAACAAGCAGAGCTTTTACCAAAGAGTATAATAATAGTGAGGCTGTACTATAGAAACAAAATAACTTATAAATATGCTTATTTACCTACCCAAATATAACCTACATAACCTACTGTCAATAAATACGTACATATTATCCGTATGGTGATGGATTTATATTTATCATACAAAATGTCGCAACACCATTTCATTGCACGGCTGTCATTAGAGTTATTAAGGAAAAAGACGAAGCATATAATGTCTTTGCAAAGAGGCGGAAAACTGGACAGTCACTTTGGTTTAATAAGCAAAATCCTACTATTGACTCGCAGAGCTATTGTGAAGCAAATCAGGAGAGGCTTATGTTCAGCAGTGGGCTGCGAAATGCTGTGCCTAAAGGTTAAACTTTGCAGTTAGTCAGCCACAAGACCAACAGAGGGTCTAGTACGAGTTTGCACACGATTGTCACGGTGACGATAGACTAGTCGTCGGGAACAATTTTCATATATTTTCTAAATGCGCCCCCTAGCGGTCTCTATCGATCGCTACTCTCCGTTAGGGGTGCTTTTAGAAAATGTATGGAAATTGTTCCCGTCGACTAGGCTATCCTCACCGTAACAATCGTGTGCAAACTCGTACTAGACCCTCAGGCCAGATTATGCATATATCATACTATTAGAAAGAGATGCAACAGTAATATACCTAAGATTATGCTATATTTGTTCTTTATAATATTTTATACTAGCAAGACAGAAGTTTAAGGAAAAATCCTTTCATTTTGACCTGCTTCCAAGCTCCTATGTACAATATTTTGTTTACGATGTATAGGAACAGAAACAAATACTTACTATATTTTAAATATTGTAAAAAAAGCTATAATTGTGTGTAGTTTATTGACAAAATATAATTTTCAAAAACGATGAACACCGGCACACGCTTATATTAACTAACTGTAATAGATTTCGCCTAATGCCCTATAATATTGGCAAACCAGTAATATAAGTGTACATTTATGTTTACTTACTTTATCATTAGTGCGGTCCGTAAAACCACATGAAACTTGTGTTGGTAATTAAATCAAGATGTTACGCCAAGGGTTGTAAAGATAAGACTTATCTGATTGTATAGAAACTATATACAAACCTCTTTTACAGCCCCAGTAGTCACCGATTTGATCCCACAAATCCAATCCGATGAAAACTATCTAACGAAGAATTTTAGGGAATTTTGTTTACAAGTTGTACTGAACAGGCGATAGTCCAATGGTTTAAAGGAATGAATTTGTTATAGTCTAATTCCGTGAAGCCATGGTTTCGATACTTAATAATTCCACAAATTATAGTGACCTAAGCTTAGCTTACTACTCGTAGTCATTACCATCATAATCATCATCATTATCAGCCACTGAGCACTAGTAATATACAACTTTAATTCATAAATGTGCACTTTATATATTTACTTATACAGGGTGTCACAAGACCCATCACCAAGCCGAAGTCTACTCGTTTTGCACATCATGCCAAGTCATACTACGCGAAAATAATACCTGGGAAACAAAAATTTTTTTTATGCTTAAAAAAAATTACAACTTTTATTACCGGTAATGTATAGCGCGCGCTTGCAGACATCGTATATACGCCGGCCGTATCTACCTACACCGTGCGCCGCGGTGGCGGCAGTTTATGATCACGTGGTCGCGCGGCCGAGGGGAATGACCTCGCAGCTGATTGATGTAGGCATACACTACGCGTCAGAAACTTTAAAGCCGTTTATTTTAGGGAAATATTGAAAATGTTGTTTATATTTATTTGGCAGATAGTGTACATTTATCATTCTAAACACGATTTTGGAATAATTCGAATAAAAAATCGTGACTTTGAGCCTCAATATCTCCTGAACCAGTAATTTCCCAGGTATGGTGCCGAAGTAAAAAATGATCGTAATAATTGGTACTATGTGGGGTTTCAGTTTTCGTTAAGGGTCTTTTTACACCCTGTATATTGTATTCAAAGTATCAGTCACAAAACAGACCAAAAGGAGATCTGAAAGCTAGATATTATTATGTTATGGCTTTAGAAATCCACACTGTCATTCAGTTGTCGTCATGACACGTACTATCTCAAAGGACAAAGAGACTCAACCGAACTACAGCAAGAGTACATATTAAGTTACAGTCGGTACACAGCCGCAGTCGTATAAAACCGTTCGTATTCTGAAAGGGAGTCGGGTTGAAATTAGTCCTACTGTCTGAAAGGGCGGTATTTAACTCGAGCGGCCGCTGAAGTGTGACTACTGTCGGTATACTCCGAGATACTTGCACGTTGGTATGTTCTGCCTAGTACTGGATGATTTCAACCGCAAGGAACGGTGTCACGTAAAAAGAATATGGACGACGTCATTTGAATATAGAAATACGATCTTACTGAAAGTGGCGCAAAAATTGCTATGCGGATATCATTATTTTTAATACTGTGTAATATTGGTGGCAGCGCAGTGGTGGTGATATAATTTGTGATTTTGCTTTACATTATGACATTATAACGAGAAAATAACTCGTTACTGTCAGCTCTAGGATAAGAATGTTTAGGTAATGTAAGTGAATGTGAACGGCAAGATAAGTTAGTAATTAGATTGCGTGTGGTTGGTGGAGGTTTGGTTGAGGGTTCAAATCCGTGAAGCTCATAAACGCGTTGAAATTCGAAACTATAACTATACCCTTAACTGTTACTTTAAACATACGCTAGGTTTTATAATCAGCTGCATGTAATTTTCACAGGAGTTTTAATTAATCAATGTACATGTCTTGCAATGTTTTAAATTCTGTAAAATAATGAACTTACTGATATTGCAAGTAAGACACCGTATCGTAAAGATTCTTCACTAAATGGCTTCCCCATTTATCGAAACAAAATGTCCGCCTATTCGTTGTACGCGTAGCTGCGCTATAAAAGTAACATAATTTTTTACGTACCAAATTACCGTTAATATTTCACTAGCCTCAAATCCATTGAAATATATCAATTTTGTGGTTCAGTACGCGGCAAACTTTAACTATAAATTGTTCATGTTTGAGTATGTACGCGTATTGCGTAAAAACTCTAGTAAATATGTTTTTGCCTGGGCTTTTGGTCTAGTGGTTTTTGAGCCAGAATGCAAATTTTTGACTCTGTAGCCAGCCTGAGGTCGCGGGCTTGATTCTCATTGATGACGCATCCTTATCTGACAAGCCCGATTGTTTGTTCTGTATCTGACTGACAGAGTGTTTTAATCTGTAGTATCGATCATTATTATCATCATCGTGCTAGCGTTATCTCGGTTGCATCCAAGACTAAAAAGGCATAGGAGCCCGAGGACCGCCACTCATTTATTATATATTAATCTATAATATGTCTGTATGTAATTAGGCATATATTTGTAGGTATGTTGAGTCATCTAGAGCTTTCAGTCTCTGCCTAGTTTGGTGTTGCATGACTTAGGCCACCACCATTATTATTTTCGTTTTCACAAGCTTACATTTGCACACAAGCTTTGGTTAGTTTGGGACTAGATGGTGTTGTGTGAATGTGGTAAAATATTATATATTATATATATATTTGTACTTGAGAAAAGCAGTATACAATACCGCTAAAATTAGCTACATTAATGTCTATAATAGTACTAAATATCTACATGTCTACCGCTATTTCACAGAACATTATGATGCGGTGTGTACCAAGCAATTAGTGGTGACATTGTTTTCCCATAAATAAAACTGTTTATCGGAATAAAATGTGCAAATGTACAATTGCTTTATGTAATATGGGAATTTACCTTTTGGTTTCTGTGGCTTAAATATTTCATATTAAATATTAAATCTTACCAAAGTAATTTATTTACTGAAATAACCTAAATGCTTTTCGTGTAATGAATAAATTACCTATAAGTTTGTAAGTCTGCACTTTTATTTATACGTTGGTATGTGATAAGTAGGTATAAAAAAATCACATCACATTTCTGACAAATTAAATCAGGGTGTACGCCAAAGGTTCAATAAGAAACAAAGTACGAAGTACGGCCACAAGTGGTGAATATGATCCGCCATTGTATTGCAGCTGAGAGAAAAGAGGCACTGATACCGATGCCTGTTCGCAGACATAAATTCATCCGGCCTATTGTACGGGACGTCGATGGTCGGGACAGGAAGCCCTGAATGGAATGACGTCATGCGTAAAGCACGAAGACTTTGTTACTCGCTACATATATTATTTAGAAGAACAAGCTTGTGTTTGCGTTTCTGATTGCTTTGAATCCGGTTTGTCACTGAGATTCCGTTGGTGGTTGTGTATTGTTCATCGCAGAATTTCGAACCTAGGCTTCCAGCTTCATCGGCATTCAATTATGAAATACGTTCCGCATGAAACGAGATTTTCGGTTTAAAAGCTGTTGAACAATTTGTATAGCAAGCATTGCCTATGTGATTGGGATTTTGAAGCTGACTACTTCTAAGCTTTGAACGTATTTGCTTGGAGCTTTACTAAGTTCCTTTCGTATAAAAAACTGACGCAACGCTCAATATAATCGCAGTAAATATATAATGGCAAGATAAATGTACTATCGTAAAATTGATTCCTGTAATTTTCTTTCGGTCAGACGATCGAGGTTACCTAAACGGTATCTACTTTATGAGCTCTGTCAAATTCTTCACTAGTATGTAGGTACCTACTTTTTGGCCAAAGAAAATAAAAAACGATAATTATAATGAAGAAAATACCTATAGCATGTCTAACTTAGACACGCATTAAGTCAAATGCAACCGACGCGACGCCTTAAGAGGCTACCTCGAAGGTAAAAAAATCGTGCAGAGGTCATCGCTAAGTGTAACCTATAAAGTCGAATGCCGCACGGGTTTTGACATGGCATGCCAAATGCCACCACAAAACTGTCTGAAATCTTATTTCGTTCATAACTCAAATAATAATCGTTTTAGAGACAATTCGTCTAACGGCCATTTTCAATATTCGAACTATGGATAGATCTGTAGATTTTAGATTCGAGTTTGACATATTTTGTATGGAGCTTATGTCGAACACTGTCAAAAACGAATCTAAAATCTACAGATCTATCTATAATTCGAATATTGAATTCCGTAGTAAGCCATCCCTATTAAACTCGCTCTTTCGATGAGTAGCAATTTCAAGGCGAAAAGTTAAGTAGTTTTTTAAATATTCGAAAAAATGTTTAGAGAAAGTATGTTTTTCAAATTGAAATCCTATCGAGCGAAAATCTTCCAATCTCGTAACTGTCTAAGGAGTTACGACGAGATAAAGTCCTGTATCTGTATCAATAATATACAAAATTTTCACTTTGCTAGTGTGTCTCACTGCTTCAAAATCGGTAAGCAAGAAGGGCATACATTTTCGAGGTAGCGCCTTAATCTAAAGTACACGAGCAACGAATGGCACACTTTTACTTATAGTAGGAACATATCAAGATGGTATAGTATTAGCTTACTCGTAATTCTACCGAGTTATTATTATTACAACTTTAATCGCTTGTAGCGATTTTAGGGAAACCATGTTCGATGGACATTTCCAGTCCGATACACTCAAACGCAATAATCGTAATAGCTTAGCTTGAAGAAATAACTCGTAAAAATTACAAAAGTCTGAATGTCGTTTGATCGAACTGTCACATGAAGTAAATGCACCTTGTAGCGAGCGGTACCTATTGACGACGCAAAAAAATGGGGCATATATTCAATTTTTGTGGAATCCATTTACGGTGCGCCAAAGTTCGCCTAAATTTTCAACTCCGATTATTGGAAATCCGAAAATGTTCTTCCTAAATTTTTTCATCCTAACAATCACAATTCCTAACTACTCTGTCTCTAATGTTCATAACTCCGAAGCATTCAACTTCATAATGTCAGTAGCAATAAACATCTATTATACTTTTATTTGTTTGCCTATATTTTCTCAACATAACCATCTTTTACACTATTATTCAAAGTCATATCTTTTTTGTTTAGATATCTTTTTTTTTTCATATTAATCAGTATTATATACATTAATTTTTCGTAATTTTATTTTCACATAACATGTATAACATATAAGAATAATAGTACTATGGTACAAATACACAATAGTACAATGGTCAAGTTCCAGAAACGAATCGGTCGTATTAATAATTATTGGTTTAGGTTAGGTTAGAACTGTGACCACAACGCACGAGCCGAGCGAGCGAAGCGAGCGTGCCGCGGCAGCGGCCGGCGAAGTGCCAGAACCGAATTCGTCCTATAGTTATTGGTTTAGGAACGGTTAAAATTGCGGTATTAACTCCCAGGCCATAAACATAACCGTAAATGAGTCGTGATTTATGAATTTCAATTGGAGTGTAGTCTTGGGGGCGCTACTGTGCGAGGATTATATATATTTTTTATTACACTTTTTAAATGTGTCTTTCTGAATATGAGTGAAAATATTATGTTAATTATGTTTAGGGATAAAAGTGTTATGATAAACAACAGTAGGAGTTTAAATATATTCACATTAATGATATTATTAATTACAATTTTCGGAAACATGAGTGTTATGAACATCGCCGGTTGCACTACAAATAGTATGAATGAAAACTTTAGGATGAAAAATTTTAGGAAGAGTGATCATTCGGATTACAAATCGTTAGGAAGAACAATTTCGGGTAAAGAACTTTAGGTGAGCCAATATGGACCCATCCATTTAGCCCATGTCAAAGGGTAAGCACACAATACCAACCCTTTATGCCTTCTCGGGTAAATGGGGCAAACTGAGTTATTATGAAAGTGTTTTTTGCTTTATGCTGGGCTAAGCATTTCATGTTTTATAGTTACGCACGATGAACTTGATTTTGTCGTGTTTTTAATTAGTAGCATGATGATGACTCTATTTTCTCAAAAGGATGTAAATACACCAAACTTATCCATCTGTTACAGTTTAGTAAGGACCTAGTAATGTCTCTTGTATTTTTGTTATCTTGTCAATATTCTATTCACACGTTAAGCATGGTTCTATTATTTGTAGGTTAGTTATCGACAGGATTACTTTTATCTGACTTCAAAATGTGGAGGTTCTCATTTTGACCATATTATTTAAGTGTAACGCCGGGACTTTTTGTCAGGTGAACCAATTATGATGAAGATTTTTATTTAGAGGCTGGTGCTTCTCGTGTGGTACCATTTAAATTAAACCAAGATCTGACATAATAATATTACATAATATATTTTTATGTAGGTTTTTGGAACGTAGTTTTTATTATAGGTATGTCTTCTCTATTCGTTACTGTGATTTCGCTTCGGTAGTTCGCTGGTTGGCTCTACAACTATATTAGGATCAAGTACTGTCTGAAATTACGTTTGGCCTACAAAATTTATATCTTGTAAAAATGTGTTTTATCACCTTTAACATGTACTTTCACAAATACCTTAAAAACAACTCACATTTCCATACAATGCCAATTTTTTACTATATTCCAACCAAGTACTAAGCAGCATTCGGTGCCTGAATTTTTTATTAAAAGCTAGGCAATAAATCAAATAAGTAACAAAAACCAATAAATATCGAAGTTATATCTTATGCCTAATATAACAATAGAACTTCCACGCTGATGTAGTCTGCGGAGGTTTTACGTATAACAGCCTGATAGCCTCGTTCACGCCTCGGCAAACATAACAAACATGCAGTGGCACAATGATCGTAAAAACATTCCGAACGCATTGTTGTAGCTATAGTGTACTACATTTATACTCGAATAGAATACAAACATTCGGACCAAAAACCAAACATTCATGACGCATATGTTGGTATGAAGTTGTAACGTGTTGTCAGCAATTTATTTGAGCTTGAATTAAATGGACGACAGTTTATGCCGTTTGAAACTATTTTAAAATAGTTTCATTTTGTCATTCGAAGTATGTACCATGGCACTAGCAGTGACCGGACCCTGCAATAGCCGACGCTTTTGTTCAAGAGCTTTGGTATTGACATCGGGCAGATAATCATTTATATTAATAATAATAGCCTCAGGAAAGTACTTTTAGCAAAAGCTAAACTTATTAAGCATAACTACTTGCTTATAGTGTCCATTTCAATATTTGACACTCGCCTATCAGAATATAATTAAGTTAAACATAGCTCAGTACAAAAGGACTTTTTCCAAATTTTAACCTATTTTGCCTTCAACCTCGCGACACATAGTTTTCTTTCGGTTCTTGTAACTGAATGTGACAAAAGGCTGAACCTAGAAGCCTCTAAAGCTCTACGTGTAATTTATGCTCACCGGGAGTAAAGTTACAACAAGGTTTAGTTACCTTTCAGATAGCCGTTCTACAGTGTGTGTCCATTTGTGAGTCCCCTTGGAGAGTTCTTTGAGGACAGCTGTTTAAAACTTTGCGCCGGTCACAAGCTATTAAATTCTGCAGCCGCCGCGATTTTTTATGAGGATATAAACTCCTAGAAGCTGAAGACTCAATTCCTCAAAGATTAACTTGCTGCATTTTATAGTCGGTTCGACGTCGAGCGTTCATAAGAACGTGACAACACAAACAGATATTCTGTCAAACATATTTATATGTACGAATTCTAGGTATGAATATGGATTTTCACAATTCCTTATTTTTTTTCTCCTACTAATTCTTGGTTGCTTGTTGTAGCATGTTTGCGATGATCACTGTGAGAAAGTTTAAGCGAGCAAGATTCTCAACGCTTAGTTTTCTTTTTCACAAATTACTTAATTCTATTTGAGATAAGTAAAGTAGGTACATAACGGTTGCTCGTACACGTATATTGCATATAGTATAAATAAATAACAGGATTAAAGATGAAATCTTTAATCAACCCGAACTGGCTAAATTAACCAATACCATTAAATATGAAGAATCGCTGAATTTTATATTCGTCCATTTTAACCCATCTCCACGCTGAGTTAGACTATACTTCACCATGTTAGGGCACCATTAGTTATATATTCTGTAGGTTTAATTCTCACACAAGTCACACTATATTCAAAAGAGATGCTTTTAGTATAATATTGAATATAATATTCTATTTGATATTATATACAGGATGTCACAAGACCCATCACAGAATCGAAGTCTATTCGTTTTGAACATCATGCCAAGTCATACTAAGCAAAAATAATACCTGGGAAACTAACTTTTTTTAAAGTTGACACATTTTTAAGCCGCAATTTGAAGTGCATGCGTGCAATGCTCGAAAAACCAACTTATCCATGGACGCATTGGACATCTATACTTATCATTGGCAGGGTAAATTCATCGATTTTATACCTAATCACAAAAATTTTATAGTGGCTTTGAGCCTCAATATCTCCTGAACCAGTAACTTCCCAGGTATGGTGCCCAAGTAAAAAATGTTCATAATGATTGGTACAATATGGTGTTTCAGTTTTCATTTTTTACGCCCTGTATAAGAATAGACCAAGTTGATATATTAATATAAAGTATCTAAGGTAAATTTAAACACACTTGAAATAGATTTAAACAAATAAATTGTGCTCTTTAAGGGAATAAATTAATATCACTTAAGCACAGATACTTAAGAAAATACAGTCTAGTCTACGTTTATTCAGTTTAAGAAAACAAACGTTGCTGATTGACGAAATTGTCTTCCGAACAAATATAATTTCTATGTTAAGTTTGCGTCTGGCAATCAGGCAAACCAAATTGCTTGAAATCCTAGCAACTAAATATTCCTTTCGAGCATGAAATAAATTTCTGAAATATAGGTATATCGAGCAGCTTTCAGCAGATCCTATCTGTTCAAAACTCAATGATCTATACACGAAGTAATATTATGCATGAAAGTGATATGAACATTTATTATACGTGTAGGGTATAATACCTACTATACATTGTAATATTTGATGAGAGACCAAAGATAATATGAACTGGTTTATATTTAAAAAAAAAGGAAGCCGACTGTAACCACGCACGTTTGGAAACGAAACTCTTTAATGAACAATTAGCTGATATCACATATGATGATGATATACTTAAAAATTAATTAGTCTGAAACGTTTTTAAACCCAAAAATGTACATTATCTGAATATCTATAAATATTTTTCGGTCTCGTGTTCGCATTAAGGTTTAATAGGTGTAATGAATGAATTCATTAACGTTAATAGGTCCAAATGGAATAGACACTCCTATATGAATATATGAGCATGTGTCTGCGGTTAACACGCCTTATATTATGCACGCGTTAAAACAAGTTCTGAATAAAATATTGAAACTTCTGAAATTATTCATACATATACACGTAAACAGAATAAATTCTAAATACTTACCAGCGGACCAGATAGGAGAATATATTGAAAACAATATCGAAAATGATGTAATGAATATGATACACAATTATGTGTATGTATAAAGTATTAAATAGGAAAAAAGGGAAGAAAATATTAAAAAAAGTCCATATGTACGTAGCAAGGTATTTCCATAGTACTGAGCATTTCGGAAAAAGAATACTGAGTTATTCCTGAGGTGAAGTTGATTCTCAGACGCTAGACATGCACGAGACAGTAATTTTCCCCTTTTCTTTCAATCAGCCACCTATGTGAGTGTAAGTATTCATCAGCATAAACATAACAATATTTCCAAGCACTAAAGAAGCAAAGCTAACACCGTCCAGATAGCTGCATACCAGTAGGATTATGTCTAAGGTAGGTAAAGAGGTTGCCCTTCAGGCTTTATTACTTACTGAACAATATGCAATACTACGTCGCTAATCGTCATTGTAATGTTGAAATTGGCAAGAATCTTCTTTGTAAAGTAGGTACAAGTGATACAGTCCGATGTTATAAACATTGAAGATACATTTTATCATTTTCTACGTGTATTGCTATGCTCCTTTGTCGTATAAAAAGAAATAGAATTTCCCTTGATTGCTTTTTAAATAGCCATCAAACCTCACCCGACGCAACACTTGAAAAGGTGCCTTAATGTCCTTCGGAGTATTGGAAAGGAGGTTGTTTGTATATTTATACAGCAATTTGTTCAAGGACGACCGGGCGACTCGATGAATACATACCTGTAGAATTACACACAAAAGGAAATGAAGAAATAGCCAGGCTGGACATGTGAAGGAAAGAGGACGTGACGAAATTATGCAACCCCGAAATTAAAGTCCCTCTTTTTTGCAACGAAATTCTAATTTTATATTTATGTACCGTGACAGTGTTTGGTGCGTTTGGCGTCGGAGTACAGATTATCTTAGTGCTTGAGTGCCGATTAGGGAGGCTTAACAGGGACAGCAATCAATTCAATTATCTTGCCGTGTACTTACAGTGTTTTGGTGTCATATCATCGAATATAAATAGGTTTATACAGTGTTCTACTGCATAAGATTATATACTGCGTAAATATTTGTGTACCGATTAGGAACGTCTAGAGTTCAATGAATAACAGATTCTTTTTGAGATTTTTATCACAGTTTCAGGCGTAACGTGCCGTCAGGGAATATGCCTGATAGATTACAAGATATACGTCACCTATTGCGTGCTTTTGGAAAGACATTTATATAATTCATACATTTTGTAATCTACATCACAGAGTTAATAAGCAGACTATAATTAATATTAAACCACGTTTAGAATTCATAACTACATTTGAAAAAAAAAAGTTACTCAATTGAAAGTTATTATTTTCACTGCAAAATAATTTCTTCGTGTATATTTTATCGCGAGCGTGTCAAGAGAGGCAATTTAATTTTATGAAAAGTAAAATTGCAAATCTGACTGTAGTACTTTTATGAGCTTCGTTTGAATATTGAAACGGAGTTTTGATTAAATAAAGTTTGAATAGTAGCTGAACAAAAAGCTCATCAATCATTAATTGCAGAATTAAAGAACTAATCAATAAATTATTACTTCAAAATAAATAGCAAGCAAACATTTATAAATTATAGTTATGATAAAATTAAACTTTTATTTTACTCTCTTAGAAGTGGAAAACTAAAAAGTGGATACGTTAGTAAAGGACTCCTTGTCATTCTTTTTTAGTTTTTAAGTTCAAGTTTCTAGCTTCAGCAGAACATTCTCTGCGATGGTATGTCAATTAGGATAAGTGATTTCATATGTATGTAAGCTAAGGTTCCTCATACACATTAAGAACAAACATCATATGTATATAAAGTATTACCTTGCTTCACCTGTCACGTTGTGTGCCAGCTATGAACGGGACGTGGATAAATCGAGTGCCAGCACTCGCACTAACTGACACTCCACTATAATCCTTGTTTACCTCTTAAGGAAAGTAATGTTGACGTATACAAAATATGCCGCCATTTTTGGTTTGTTTTTTGGGGCAAAAACATGTGTATTATACATTACTGTGTATCATGAGAACTAGGATTTGAATACCGAATCGAGGTGAGTTTGGGTTTTCTGTTAATAGCCAGAAACAACTAACATCACCTAGAGTAGGGACTTTGACTCGTGTAAGAGTTGTAATCAATCTAAATGCAGAGATAAACATGTCTTTGTCTATTCCGTGTATCATATATGATTCGTGACAATTTTCTATTGTGTCTCGCGCCGGACAGCGAATGGGTTCATAATAATTTATTCAATTGTAGCTCGGAGTTAAGAGGTTGAAAGGGGTAGAGCCTGACCCTCGCAAACACGTTAAGCCGTTGGTCTTGCGCCCAGTCTCTCCGCGGTCATGTCGGCTTGCCGTCCCGACGGACAATGACAGTCAGAAATAGAAAATGCATTTGTGTTTGAACACTAAGGCATGCTAATACCTTCTGTGAAGTTGGCTAGTCTCAGTTGAGACTTGTCGCGCTAACTGAAATTCACTAAAATATTACTATACTTTTGTAAACATTAAAACAACAAAGCTTTTTTGTTAAACACATGAATGACATATAGACACAGGATTAAGTAATTAATTCGCAAACAAGTACCTTATCTCCAAAAGACGGATTAAAACTCAAACATACAAGATTGTTTGGACTTATGGAGTACGTGTACGGTAAAGTTTAAACAATAATTATTATCTCTAAGACTTTTTGATTTTAACCAAAAAATATTTTGTTTTTTCACCTATATACTTAAATATGGATGTATACATTTATGTAACCATAAGTTAACATCATTGTCCCAAATCTGATATGATCCATTAAATTATGGAATCAAATAGTGCTCTCTTCAAATTGATCTATATCAGGGGAACACATCTTCGGCCATCGTAACCACTGTCATTACCTACGATACACATTCGAATTCAATTGTCATGTGCTTTCTGTCGATAACGACGCAACGCAACTACTGCACAATTTGACGTTTGCCTGAACTTTCGCAGAACTATGTATGCAACGCAAAGGACGTTGCGGAACACTGTGTGATATTTAATCGGCAAGCTTGGATTTCATCGGGTAGCCCAACTCATCCCCATGTTTCTCTCTGAGGACTAGAATACGGATTTTCAGGTTTTTACACTTCACGACAGGACTTTAATTAACCCACAATTAGCTTAATAGTTGGCAATTCGTCGAAGTGTTCAAATAACCATTCAGATGTTCGATTATAAATTATCACGTATCTAGCTATCGTATCAGAAAAGATCCGATTCAGAATAAAATGATTATTTTGAAACACAAAACAGACAGTTCTACATTTTACAGTGTTAAAAGAATGAACTTACTGATATTGCAAGTAAGACATCGCATCGTAAAGATTCCTCACTATCCCCATTTATCGAAACAAAATGTCCGCCTATTCGTTGTACTCGTAGCTGCGCTATAAAAGTAATACTATTTTTTATTATTTCACTGGCCTCAAATCCATTGAAATATATCAAAGTTGTGGTTCTGTACGCGGCGAACGTTGACTATAAATTGTTCATATTTGAGTATGTACGCGTATTGCGTAAAAACTCCAGTAAATATATTTTTGGCTGGGCTGTTGGCCTATTGGTGCAGTGGTTTTTGAGCCTGAACGAAAATATTTGACTCTGAATGCTGGCCTGAAGTTCGCGGGTTTGATTCCCACTGATGATGCATCCTTATCTGACAAGCCCGATTGTTTTTGCTGTATCTGATTGACAGAGTCTATTAATCTATAATATGTCTGTATGTATTTAGGAATATATTCGTAGGATGTTGAGCGATCATCTGGTACCTTTCAGTCTGCCTAGTTTGGGGTCGCATGACGTACCACTTTTTTATTTTAGGTTTCCCAAGCTTAAACTTGTTTTTGAGAAAAGCAGTATGTATTGTATACTGCTGTTAAATTTGATGCATACATTTCTATTATAGTATTATATATCTATATGTTTACCGTTGTCTCAAAGAATATTATGATGCGGTGTTTATTAAGCAATTTGCGGTGACATTGATTTCCCATAATTTAAACTGTTTATCGGAATATAATAATAAATCGTGTTCACTACAATTGATTTTATGTAATGTGGGAATTCACCTTTTAGTTTCCGTGGCTAAAAATATATTTCATGTTAAATAAAATTATTAAGATCTGCAAATGTATACCCATATTCGCAAATTAATAAATGAATTATGTATTATGAATTAAATGTTACCAAAGTAATTTATTTACTAAAATAACCTAAATGCTTTTCGTGTAATGAATGTAAAGTAAGTAAGTAAGTCATTTATTGCCACACCAAATACAACGCACAATACAATAAATACAACATCCAGGATAATGTGGTACCTATAAGTTTGTAACTTTGCACTGTTATTTATACGATATAATATGATGGCTTATTTTTTAACTTATCATATGCCATGATAAGTTAAAAAATTTGCCATCATATTTCTGAAAAACTTAAACAACTTAACCTTTAGTGTACACCCGTACACTAAAGGTTCAGTAAGAAACAAAGCAAGAAGTACGGATACAATTGGTGAATATGATCCGCCATTGTACTGCAGCTGAGAGAAAAGAGGCACTGACATCGATGCCTGTTCGCAGACATAAATTCATCCGGCCTATTGTACGGGATGTCGATGGTCGGGACAGGAAGGCCTGAATGGAATGACGTCACGCGTAGACCACGAAGACTTTGTTACTCGCTATCGCTACATATATTATTTAGAAGAACAAGCTTCTGTTTGCGTCTCTGATTGCTGTGAATTCGGTTTGTCACTGAGATTCCGTTGTTGGTTGTGTATTGTTCATCGGCATTCACTTATGAAATACGTTCCGCTTGAAACGAGAAATTTGGTTTAAAAGCTATTGAAAGATTTGTATACTTAGCAGGCATTGCCTATGTAATTGGGATTTTGGAGCTGAATACTTCTAAGCTTTGAACGTATTTGCTTGGAGCTTTACTAAATTCCTTTCGTATAAAACACTGACGCAACGCTCAATATAATCGCAGTGAATATATAATGGGAAGATAAATGTAATTTTGTAAAATTGATTCCTGTTATTTTCTTTCGGTCAGACTATCGAGGTTATCTAAACGGTATCTACTTTATGAGCTCTGTCAAATTCTTCATTAGTATGTACCTACTTTGCCAGCAAACAAAATAAAAACGGGAGTAAAAAGGAAGAAAATATAGGATGTCTAACTTAGGCACGCATTAAGTCAAATGCAGCCGACGCGAAGCCTTAATCTAAAGTACACCAGCAACGAATGGCACACTTTTACTTATAGTAGGAACATATCAAGATCGTATCGTATTAAGCTTACTCATAATTCAACCGAGTTATTATTATTACAACTTTAATCGCTTGTAGCGATCTATGAAGGGAAACCATGTTCGATGGACATTTCCAGTCATACAATCAAACGCAATAATCGAATAGCTTAGCTTGAAGAAATAACTCGTAATTACAAAAGTCTGAATGTCGTTTGATCGAACAGTCACATTAAGTAAATGCCCCTGGTAGAGTTGTAGCGAGCGATAATGACGACGCAAAAAATGGGGCATATATTCAATTTTTGTGGAATCCATTTAGTCTATGTCAAAGGGTAAGCACACAATACCAACCCTTTATGCTTTCTCAGGTAAATGGGGCAAACCGAGTTATTATGAAAATGTTTTTAGCTTTATGCTGGGCTAAAGTATTTCATGTTTTATAGTTACGTACGATGAACTTCATTTTGTCTTGTTTTTTATTAGTATCTAGTATTTTTTAATCAACAACCTTTTATTTATAAAGAGCATATGACACAATATTCACATAAACATAACTACGTTAAAAAAACCGACTTCAAAACTAAAAAGTAAAAAATGATAAAGATTTAATATTAATTAAATACCTATTATTTATACTTATATGCTATTTACTACCTAATAGGTTTGAAGTCGGTGCCAAGCCTTAAAACGCCGTCAAGTATTTTCGTCCTCCCTACCGCATAGCCTTAAGACAAAGGTCTTCAACGAGTGCGTCCTACCCGTTATGACTTACGGTGCCGAGATGTGAACACTGACGGTGCGACTAGTCCACCAATTTAAGGTTGCTCAGCGAGCTACGGAGAGTGCTATGCTCGGAGTTTCTGAAGGATCAAATTCGTAAGGAAGTGATCCGACAGAGAATCAAGGTAATCGACATAGCTCAAAGAATTAGCAAGCTGAAGTGGCAGTGGGCTGGTCACATTTGTCGCAGAACCGATAACCGTTGGAGTAGTCGTGTTCTAGAGTGGAGACCGCGCCTTGGCAAACGTAGTATAAGACGCCCTCCGGCTAGGTGGAATTTCGATATACGCAAAGTGGCTGGTAGCGGCTGGACACAAAGACCTGAAAATCGGGCTCAGTGGCGTGTCATTGGAGAGGCCTATATCCAGCAGTTGACTACGGCAGGCTGATGATGATGATCATGAATTTGCTCGTATTCATTTAAGTTATTAAAATATCATTATTTGTTTAAGGCTTGGCACCGACTTCA
Source organism: Euclidia mi (assembly GCA_944739405.2). Classification (NCBI taxonomy): domain Eukaryota; kingdom Metazoa; phylum Arthropoda; class Insecta; order Lepidoptera; family Erebidae; genus Euclidia; species Euclidia mi. Next base: position 36,742,635 of record OX123187.2, read on the forward strand.
AACCTATTAGGTAGTAAATAGCACATAAGTATAAAATATAATAGGTATTTAATTAATATTAAATCTTTATCATTTTTTACTTTTTAGTTTTGAAGTCGGTTTTTTTTAACGTAGTTATGTTTATTTAATACTTTTTAGTGTAAACTCAAACTCATATATATTTATTTCCATAAAAATGTAAAAAACAAATTTTGGACACGTCAGAAAGTCATATGTAAAAAAAATAAAATAAAAAAAATATTAACCCTTAGCGACACACGCGATTTCAAGCAACACATATACACACGTGGGGAAGCTAGGTCCCCAATAAATTCGTTATTTATTTATTAGAGAATTGATAATTTTCATGCAGATTTATTTTTATAAAATAAATGAGAAGCATATACATATATTACGCGAGTATTTTTTTTAAATTTAATCATAAAATTACAATTTGCTTACGTTTTAAGTAAAGAAGTACATAACTTTTTTGGGCAACTTATTTTAAAGTTAGGTTTACGGGTTAAAATTAATGTTAGAAAATAAATATAAAAACCAAACAAGTGTGGAGGATTGTTACTCAGCATAAAAATAGGTAGGCTCCAGGGTAATGTTAAGAAGGAATATGGCGGTCTCAGACGGACTAGTCAACGGAGCAATGGTAATTATTAAAAAAATATAGTGGCCAGCCCTTCGCCGTGATCAACCAGAAGCAGGAGAACTGCCCGAAGCAGTGTTCATTAAATTTGATGATCAAACTGTGGGCACTAGGGTAAAAGATGCGGAGGATCTAGTATCAATCACACCAGCATCTGCAACTTTTCAAGCGAATAAAGGTTACGGTGATGTTGAGAGGTTAATGCTCCCGCTAATTTTAAGTTGGGCTGTCACTGTTCACAAGCTCCAAGGTACAACATTGGAGAGGGCAGTGATAGATCTTGGGAAAAAAAATCGCGCTAGGTCAGATATATGTAGCTTTAAGTCGAGTGAAGAATTTAGATGGTATCGCATTAAGTGATTTAGAGCCATCTAAGTTATTAAACAGACCACATGACAGCAAAGCACTACAATAAATGCAACGACTGAGACAGTTAAATCAAAATTAATTTTTATAATTAACTAATAAAAAAAAATAAAAAACATGATAGAATCATGTTTTTTTTATACGTGATTTTTTTTCATGAAAGCAGAATTAACGCAGTTGAGATGCGATCACTGCGTAGTATCTGTGGGGTGAGACTGATGGATAGGATTCCGATTTAGGAACCGGCGAGCATGTATGAGAAGAGTAATGAATGTAGAGGAAGCGCGTGAGGTTTGTATGGATAGAAGTAATTGGCGTTCCGTTGTCTCTGCCTACCCCGACGGGGAAAAGGCGTGAGTATATGTATGTATGTTTTTTTTCGTTCAATCACCAATCTTTCTCCTGTAATTTTCCTATAATTCATCATGTAAATTGGTTATGGTTAGTTCTTCAGACACAACACTTTTGATGTCTATGGGAATATTTCTGTAACCAACTAACAAAACTTTAGTTTAGCTTAATCCGTATATTGGCCAAATTATATATTTGAAATAATTGCAGTCTAACTAAGTAAAAAAAAAGTATTTGAACTTCGTTCTTCTGATTTATACGTCCGTCGTGTCCGTCTGCCAATGTGCAGAATAAAATAGTCGATATCGCATTTCCCTTTCATAAATCAATATACATTTTATTATTATATTAACGAGAGGAAATGAATAGCCTCCTGAGAAAAAATATGTATTAGTTATAAATACCTTAATGTGTTTATAAATAACTAAATATGAAGTGATTAATATAGCTTCAAAGACGCTTGACCGTACTTGGTTTGGTAATGATTATGAGAGTCTGGTTTCCCGTGGTGGGGAAAATATACTATTTTATAGGTTTGAGTATCCTTTGTACATGAGTGTAAATTTTATTGATAACAATTTCGCCATTTCAGAGATCTTTAGCAATATAGGGAAAGACAGACAGACATAAATTCAAAAAAATATCAAGTATTGCTTTTTAGCATTTTCATACATTTTTTAGCTAATTTTCGCCAAAATATCTTTACTGTACAGACTTTTTCACCTCTACAGTTTTATTATAGTATAGATACTGTTTTAGAGTTTCAGAAGTGTTTCTTCCGTGATATGATCACTGATAATTGTTTTTATAAAAAAAGATTATTGTAGTTGTTAAAGTATAATGGTTTTCTTAATAAAGTTTTCATTTCTGTTTCAAATTCATCCGTAACAAATTATGATCCATCTGGGCGCAAAATATTTGAATGTTGATATCTTGAAAACTACTTTATAATAAATACGAATCCCTCATTCAAATATTTAATAATTATGTTCTTTGGTATTCCTATTTCCATAATTATGAGCATGTATTGCAGAGCTGAAAGTGGAATTTAATTTTGGCCAGATGAATCAGTTATAGAATTAAATTTTGAAGAACTATCCTGATTGAGTCAGTCTTGTTTCATTCAATCCTTAGTTTTGTTCTATATTCACTTGTTTTGAAAAATACCATAAAACATTGGCATTACTGCATGTTTTACGTCCTTGAAACATTTTCCAAATTTCATACAAAATCCACAAAACTGTTATGACTAGGATTTGAACACACGCCTTTAGAACGGTAAGGGGATGTATTATTCATACGGCCATCGCCTTGTTGCCAGTTAGTGGCGAATTTTGCGAACACTTGACAGAGTGTTTACGTCATCTAACTTAAAACTGTCATTTCCAAATAATGAAATAGTCTTCAAACCTTTTTGCTAATTATTATGTTTGACGACCGGCCAGTTTGTCGTGTAGACGTCAGTAGTCCTTGACGACGGTAATGATGACAATTTGGCATAACACCGGCCGTAACAATATTATACATAGGAATTTCAGCCTTCGGGATAGGTGAAAGTAAATGAAAAAATGCTCATAAAATAAAAACTCCTGGGCCTACATGAATCATATTTTTATGGGACCAATTCGACACTATTCCGCATCAAACAAAAAAAAAATTACGTAAATCGGTTAAGAAACCTCGGGGAAATCGGTGTACATACATCGAAAAAAAATATACCGGCCGAATTGAGAACCTCCTCCTTTTTTTTTGTTTGAAGTCGGTTAATAGAATAGATAACTTTTTATCTTTAATCAACCCGAACTTTCTGAATCAACGAATATCATTATTATTTATTATTATTAAAAAAACAAATGATGTCCCACTGCTGGACAAAGGCCTCCTCTTCCATCTTCCACTTGTAGCGATCACACGCGAGGTTCTGCCAATCCTTCCGAACGAATATCATAAAATATTAATAATCGCAGTGCTATGAGGTAGAGACAAAAACCCACGCGCATTATATTCCTCAGACAATTTATAATCGTTCATTTTATCCTTTCGCCACTATGAGTACACTTTACAACATCACCAAGTTTAAGACACCATTATTGACATAATCTAAAGGTTTAATCCTCGGTTAAGACGCACCATATTCAAAAGGACGCTTATAATATAACTAGAGGACGCCCGCAGCTACGACTGCATTTTTTTAAATTTACCCGTTTTGGCCGATCCCGTGGGAATTTCGGGAAATCCCTTCTTTGTGCACCCCTACGGTTCCCAAGGAACATACATGCCAAATTTCAGCTTCCTGCGCCCAATAGTTTCGGCTGTAACGTGTCTGTCAGTCAGTCAGTAACGCAAGGATTTTATATATTAAGATATTCCATTTGAAATTACGTTATTGAATCTTTCTCTCGTCCCGGTTGAAATTTCAAACGAGTATTTGATATTTGATAAAATATCTTAGGTGAGAATGATGAAATAGAACTGAACCAATAAAATTTGCTCTTTAAGTGGATAAAATAATATGACATAAGTAAATACAATCTAGTCTGCGTATATTTAGTTTAAGAAAGCAAACGTTGATGATTGAAGAAATTGTCTTAAAAAAACAAATATAATTTGTATGTTTAGTTTGCGTCTAGGCATCAGGTAAACCAATTTGCTTGAAATCCTAGCAACTAATTTTTCTTTTTGACAATGAAATAAATTTCTGAAATATAGGTATATCGAGCAGCTCTCAGCAGATCCTATGAACATTTATTATACGTGTAGGGTGCGTGCTCGTATATATTCTAATGTTTGAGACCAGAGAGAATATGAACTGGTTTATATTAAAAAAAGGAAGCTGCCCGGCAACACTCACGTTTACAAACGAAACTCTTTAATGAACAATTAGCTGATATCACATATGATTGCCCCACTTAAAAATTAATTAGTCTGAAACGTTTTTAAACCCAAAAATGTACATTATCTGAATATCTGTAAATATTTTTCGGTCTCGTGTTCGCATTAAGGTTTAATAGGTGTAATGAATAAATTCATTAACGTTAATATGTCCAAATGGAATAGACACTCCTATATGAATATATGAGCATGTGTCTGCGGTTAACACACCTTATATTATGCACGCGTTAAAACAAGTTCTGAATAAAATATTGAAACTTCTGAAATTATTCATACGTACATATACACTTAAACAGAACAAATTCTAAAAACTAACCAGCGAACCAGATAGGAGAATTTATTTAAAGAAATATCGAAAATGTTGTAATGAATATGATACACAATTATGTGTATGTTTAAAGTATTAATTAGGGAAAAAGGGAAGAAAATATTTTAAAAAGTCAATATGTACGTAGAAAGGCATTTCCACAGTACAGAGCATTTCGCACAAAGAACACTGAGTTATTCCTGAGGTGAAGTTGATTCTCAGACACTAGACATGCACTAGACAGTAATGTTCCCCTTTTCTTCCAATCAGCCACCCACGTGATGATAAGTATTCATCAGCATAAACATAACAATGTTTCTTAGCACTAAAGAAGCAAAACTAACTCCGTCCAGATAGCTGCATACCAGTAGGATTATGTCTAAGGTAGGTAAAGATGTTGCCCTTCAGGCTTTATTACTTACTGAACAATATGCAATACTAAGTCGATAATCGTCATAGTAATGTTGAAATTGTCAAGAATCTTCTTTGTAAAGTAGGTACAAGTGATACAGTCGGATGTTAAAAACATTGAAGATACATTTAACCATTTACTACGTGTATTTCTTTGCCACCTTTTTCGTATAAAAAAGAAATATAATTTCCCTTGATTGCTTTTTAAATACCCATTAAACCTCACCCAACGTAACACTTGAAAACGTGCCTTAACCTCCCTCGGAGTATTGGAAAGGAGGTTGTTTGTATATTTATACAGCAATTTATTCAAGGACGACCGGGTGACTCGACGAATACTTACCTGTAGAATTACACACGAAAGGAAATGAAGAAATAGCCAGGCTGGACATGTGAAGGAAAGAGGACGTGACGAAATTATCCAACCCTGAAATTGAGGTCCCTTCTTTTTGCAACGAAATTCTAATTTTATATTTATGTACCGTGGCAGTGTTTCGTGCGTTTGGCGTTAGAGTACAGATTATCTTAGTCCTTGAGGGCCGATTAGGGAGGCTTAACAGGGACAGCAATCAATTCAATTATCTTGACGTGTACTTACAGTGTTTTGGTGTCATATCATCGAATATAAATAGGTTTATACAATCTTTCTGCGACATATACTGATTATATACTGAGTAAATATTTGTGTACCGATTAGAAATGTCTAGAGTTCAATAAAAACAGATCGTTTTTAGGGTTCCGTACCTAAAAGGTAAAAAACGGAACCCTATTACTAAGCCTCCGCTGTCTGTCTGTCTGTCTGTCTGTCTGTCCGTCTGTCTGTCACCAGGCTGTATCTCATAAACTGCGATAGCTAGAAAGCTGAAATTTTCACAAATTATGTATTTTGGTTGCCGCTATAAATACTATAAATGAAAAAAATGAAAATATTAAGGGGGGTCCCATACAAAAAACATGTTACTTTTCGTATTTTTTGCTCAAAATTACTAACTGTAACAGGTAGACGCTTTAATTTTTTACAGAATATGTAGTTTTATATTACCTTTCAAAATAAATAAATAAATTTAAAAAAAGTAAATAATAAAGGGGGGCTCCCATACAACAAACGTAATTTTTAAGCAATTTGTTACTCAATCTTAATAAACAGGTAGAAACTTCAAAAGTATTTAAGTATACATACAACGAACGTGATTTCCTTTTATAGATGATGGTACGGAACCCTTTGTGCGCGAGTCCGACCCGCACTTGCCCAATTTTTGAGATTATTATCACAGTTTCAGGCGGAACATACCGTCGGGTAATATGTCTGGTAGAATAGGCGCCTATTACGTGCGACTCTAAACCCATTTATATAATTCATACATTTTGTAATCCACATCACAGAGTTATAAATAAGCAGACTAAAATTAATATTAAACCTCGTTTAAACCTCGTTAAAAAGAGTAAGCTGCTCAATTGTAAGTTATTATTTTCACTGAAAATATTTTCTTCGTTTATATTTTATCGCGAGCGTGTCAAGAAAGGCAATTTAATTTTATGAAAAGCGAATTGCAAAACTGATTGTAGTACTTTTATGAGCTTCGTTTGAATATTGAAACTGGGTTTTGATTAAATAACGTTTGAATAGTAGCTGAACAAAAAGCTCATCAATCATTAATTGCAGAATTTTAGAACTAATCAATAAATTATTACTTACTTCAAAATAGCAAGCAAACATTTATAAAATATAGTTATGATAAAATTTCAACTTTTATTTTTCTCTCTTAGAAATGGCAATGAAAGGTGTCATTCTTTTTTAATTTTTAAGTTCAAGTTTCTAGCTTTAGTAGAACATTATCTGCGATGGTATGTCAATTAAGATAAGTGATTTCATATGTAGAGATATAACATAAGCTAAGGTTCCTCATACACGTTAAGCACAAACATCATATATGTATACAGAGTGTTACCTTGCTTCACTTGTCACGTTGTGTGCCAGCTATGAGCGGTACGTGGATAAATCGAGTGCCAGCACTCGCGATAGCTGACACTCCACTATAATCTTTGTTTACCTCTTAAGGAAAGTAATGTTGACGTATACAAAATATGCCGCCATTTTTGGTTTGTTTTTTGGGACAAAAACATGTGTATGCAAGGTAATACTTTTTCGTTTTCCTGTCTAGTTCTAGCGATATAATAGATAACTGTGTATTATGAGAACTAGGATTTGAATACCGAATCGAGGTGAGTTTGGGTTTTCTGTTAATAGCTAGAAACAGCCAACATCACCAAGACTAGGGACTTTGACTCGTGTAATTGTTGTAATCAATCTAAATGCAGAAATAAACATGTCCTTGTCTTAACAGTTTCCCTATTCCGTGTATCATATATGATTCATGTCAGTTTTATATTGTGTCTCGCGCCGGATAGCGAATGGGTTCATTGTAGCTCGGAGTCAAGAAGTTGAAAAGGGTAGACCCTGACCTTCGCAAAACAAGTTAAGCCGTTGGTCTTGCGCCCAGTCTCTCTGCGGTAGTGTAGACTTGCCGTCCCGTCCGTCGGACAATGACAGTGAGAAATAGAAAGAACTGAAATTCACCTGTTATTGCTATATTTTTGTAAACTTCAATTTTAAAGCTTTTTTGTTAGTTATAGACTTACAATAAAGTAACGGTTTCGCATTTAATATAAAATAAGTTTGCGAAATCATTTTACATTAAATACGAAATCGTTAGCACCTACTAAGCAAAAAGGTGGATCATAACTCAACCGTATAACATTGTACTGACTTATGGAATACGTGGTCAGAGTTTAAACAAATACCTTAATTATAATCTTAAACACGTTTTGATTATATTAGGTAGCAAATATTTTGTTTTTCGCTCATATAACTATGAATGTATACAATTAAGTTTTCATAAGTGTTGAATATGCAGTTTGTGCTTTTGAGCATCATTGTCTTAAATCTGACATTGTCCATTAAATTATACAAATAGTGCTCTCTTCACATTCAAAATATCTGTGGCCATCGTTACCACTATCATTACCTACGACACACATCCGTATTCAATTGCCATGTGATTTCTGTCGATAACGACGCAACGCAACTACTGCACAATTTGACGTTTGCCCGAACTTTCGTGGAACCATGTACCTATTTATTCGATTGCTGAAACCGCTCGTTATTGTTTCATCCAACAGTGATTACGCGGCGAAATCGAAATTCTTCACAAATTACAAGTACAGTAAACTTTAGTTTTACTGTACTTGTAATTTTTAAGCTGGAATCCTAGTTACTGGAAAGGGTCAGAGCTATGGGCTCTGACCCTTTCCAGTAACTAGGATTCCGCCTCTGGAAACAATAGTTATTACGCTTTATATTCATAATGTCGTAATACCGAATTTTGTATTTGATCTACTCTAGATGGAGGATTAAAAATAACAGACAACATGTAGGCATGAAACACAGTTCTGTCTAGTTATTTTATAGTTTTCAATGTATCGTTACTTACGTACTACGAGCTTGAGTCCTAACTTTGAGGCTGAGCCCGGATAACATACGCTTAACTTAACTACTAGACAACTAACTTTGCTAGTTTTAGCACGAATGAGCCAGGTTTTCTAAGTCACTGAGGAAGTACTACGACTCGGTGGCGTAGCGGGAGTGAAATCGACTGCCATGCTGTGGTCGGTCGTGAGTTCGATTCCTGCTCAAGTAAACATGTTTGCTTGTGTGCATGTTTGTCTTGGTCTGGGTAATTCTATGTATTATATGTGAATTATTGTGAGTATATACAACACAAGTATTTATGTGTTTATTCATTGTCTAGTACCCTTGGCACAATTTCTGCTTAGTTTGGGACTAGAAGGCGACGTGTATGTGGTAGAATATGCTAATCATATACTACCTAATAAGAGATGAAAACTAGCTGTACCTCGTAGTCAATACGAGATACTACTTCGTTGAGTAATAGAAATGAAATGAGTAGGTAATATAAAAGTGCCGTAAGTTTTATAATGGTCTGCCCGTCATCTACAGATTCATTCTTATTTAATTTTCTTGTTGCCTCTGTCTCGGGTACCTATCTAAATGCAAAATATTTATGGCAAGTGTAGGTAAAAATATCTGATGTACTTATATGTTTATATATATAAAGATCTAAGTGACACGGCTATACAGCCTTTGTACGTACTTGCTAAAAAACTATAAGACTCCTCTAGAGAGCTCTTAAAGAAATAATCACAATGAAATGTAGGCGGAATTTATTACTTCGGTCGCTACCAGATTAACAAGTGACCTCTTTAACCGGTATGAACTTTGAATACGCAAACTTTGCCTGATTAAAATCTATGAGAGCCTGAAGTTTTGAAGACAATACTTTGTCTTAACCAGAAATGTTAATTATTATTACTATTTATAATAAAAAAGGCGTAACTTAAGATCAGAATTTCTCTTATAAAATAAAAACAAATAAACTAAAAAGGTGATTAAATAATTAATAGTGAAACAGTATTTCCATAAGATATGTTGTAAATATTAATTGTTACTCTGTGAATTCAACAAAAAGAAAAAGAAAGCGGGATAAAGGAAAGATGGGGATAGAAAGATAATACAGGTTTGTAACAACAATAAAACAAGTAGGTACATCTTGAATCGTTTAGACCTTGTTTTTCGTAGAACATTGTCAACGACTAACATCCAAATAAACTATTATTTTCCTTCAATTTATATAATTGGTGCTAATACTGGGTCGATACGACATTGAGCCGATATTGGACATCGTATCGTTCATATGTACCAGTGATATTTTAGTATCGTATTGGTATCGTTATCAGAAAAAACACTATTCCTCATTATATTGGTTTTTCTTTCGAGATTGCGGTAACTGAAAGAATTGCTTTATATGTCTAATTACGATAAGAATTGTATTGTAGTATGACTACTGAATTAGTGCCCGCCTAATTTACGTACTTGTCATGGACTACATTACGACAATATGATAAATCTTATATTACGACGTTTTACCGCGTATAATAACTGTTATTTACTGTATAGTAGGTAAGGTAATTAAGCTTGAGAACCGAGTAACATTGTGACAAAGCAGGGTTTCTCCCAAATAATATATTTCCATATTTTATTAAATTAATGATGTTAAATTTTGCGACGTAGGGACCTTCATAAACTTTATCTTTTTTGCGTTCGAGCTCCATTTTACGATGGATTTATATTATATCCAACGATACAAAAATCCAGTGTACAGAATTTTACCTTGCTTGCCTGAAAGTTATGAAATCTTAAAATAGAACCGACGACTTCGCACTTACACGAGATAAGTAACAATAATACTTTTAAAGTCAAAGTTGAGATGTTATTATCATAAAAACGATGGCTTCCCAGTTAGTGGTACCTGAGGAGTTCTATCGCAGTATGAACTTACTCAGAAACTTTAATGAATACATTAAACTTAAGATACAACAGTTTTACTAAACTTTTATAAATGTTTTATCAACGTCCAAGAGCATTTTATTGTTACCTGAATGTTTTCATCTCTTTAATATGATAAAAAAAAACTTTGTCTAAGTTCAAGTCCTAGGAGTGCACCATGTGAAATTAGTTAGGTTGTCTAAAATTAAGAGTCGGGTTTATTTCCAGTTATTGTCTAGATTATTATGAAATTGGTTAAAAAATGTTGTAAAAGTAAGGATTCAGCTTATATTAATATATCTTTCGTGAGAAAAGTCAACATTCCTGAAACCTATATACTAATATGTACTACTATAACCTATATATTTATGTACTATGTCGCTTTAGAAAAAAGTCTTGACTAGATAAATGGCGGACCATGCGTGAGTAAGTGTGCATGTTTCTTTTTAAATGAGGTATCCCATAATTGTATAATTATAAGTTTATCGCTTCAGCAATGTAAAAAGTAGGGATCAAATAGAATCTAAGGAGAAGAGAGCAAAAAATCTTTTTGGCAAATAGCCAGCTTGGACCAGGTGCGGCTTAAACGGGAACTATTGGAACTATTATTTTGAGTAATAGCTTAGAATTTGGCAGTGCCATATTTTATGCTCGAATAATGACTTCACCTAACTATTAAAATAAGCATCATTTATTCCCGATAACATAGATGTGTTTTATTATAAAATATTGGATTACAGATAGCGTATAATTAATATACGAAAACATTTCATACGATCCCAAAGTATGAACACAACAAAGGCAAAAAGCGATGCGTGCCACGCCTCGGCTCGTATTACGAGTACGTTAAGGTCGTGTCTTTGTGAAGCATCAGTTCGAATCAAACGCACAAATGCGCACGAATTTAATAAATATCGAAAAGTGATATTACTTTACTATATAGCCTAGTGCGTGACAGTTCCACTTTATTCGATCACCGAGCTGTGCGAACCTGCTGAGCGGTGCTGAGTGACGAACATATCTGTGGAGGAATAAGGTTTGATGTTACTCCAACTAGAGGGAGGAGCCTCTAAGCTGGTGGTCGTGCTTGCCACCATATCTACCCATACATAATTCACGGTTATTTGCGCTGAGTAAGCAATAGGGTAGAAGAGAGACTAACACCTGTTCGGTTTCAAACTCACGGGTACCACAAACTTTTCGAAGTCATGTGTTAAATTGGTAAATTTAATATTACTTCCCACGTGCGTCGGCGAGTTATGTCATGCAGATGTCATGAAGATCTTCTTTTCATAAATAATGGCAAGAAGCCTGTGCCCATTAAAAGAACCGATTATAAACAAGGCTGATGATGACGATGACATTAGAGACAAGGATGTTTGCACAAACGCTTACTTTCTTCGCATATCGGATATGGTTATACAAACTTACAAGGTCCCTCAAGACATCTTTTCCACCGAGTTTTGTTAAGTTTGAACAACTTTTAGATTACCAAAAAAAGACTTGACGATTAAAGTTGAAAAATGAGTTACCAACTCATCTAATTTGTTACGCTAAAGGACATTGTGTCATCAATCAGAAGCCCTGAGGGCTATTCAAATTATTGTTATTAGAGACACGCAAAGAGGCTGTTTCTTGTGCTGTCTACGGAAATTGGAAAAGTTTTCATACCGAATGGGTTGTTATATTCTATTGTAGCTTTTAGAATTTTCGTAGGTTACTATGTTATTTTCGTTGTAAGTATTTTAGGCATTGCGTAGAATAATAAGTTCTCCAAAATTAGGAGCATGCACATAATTATCTATGTCAGACAAATGTAAGTAAGGGATACTTTAGTTGGATGGAAGTAAAGTGTAATTGTTTCAAAACACATTCATTTTCATTCTATCTAGTTATCAGTCACTTCATAATTATCTTTGCATCTCTTAATCAAAATGTGCTCTAACTTGGCTAACACCTACCGCAGCATTCCACACACGTAGAGATGGCTACTTAATTAAGATACGGCGATAGTATCAACAGGACAGTCCCGTATTTGGCAGAGAGCCAACTCGTTCGTATCTACCGACCAATGTGAGGGTAGTTTTAAGTTAATTTTCATGGAGGCCGTGAACCATCCCTTTGTTCGCCACGCTACGTGACATTCTTTTTATTTTCTAGTAAAATCGATATAAGTTCCTATGAACTTTGCTTTGCACGGTGTTGTGCCGAGTCGTGAATTATCTAGCAGTACTGACATTATAGGCCCCTTATTCAGTAACTGTGTCGTCGTTTGCTAGCTTACCAAATAGAACTATCGAAACAAATTTTTCATGTGCTTTGAATATTTTTAAATCTTGGTTAGGAATTATATTATACGCTTATGTTTCAGTCTAGTAATATTCAGCATAGTTTAATGTGAGAAGATGTATCGCGATCCATTCTCATTGGCCAATACCACGAATTCTTGAGGATGCTTTTAATCACTAAGAATAAAGAGTTGTGTAGAGTCTCAAACAAAATAATACAGATAACTTATATGTACGTAGTCCGTCATAACCTCATAATTTGAAACAGGACCACACAGAAAAGTGTAAATAAGGAATAAACACATAAATTCTTATTCATCAAAATGAGCTTCATTTTTTGCTGCTGTTTTTGCTCTGCTGGGTTTCGCAGGACCATTATAATATATATATTGTACAGTAATGTTGTATTCGTTTTTGTTCCATGTCTATATATATTTTCTGAGGACTGTTGGTCGTAAAAGCATTCATATCTGTGGGACCGTTTTTGTTGAGGTTAATTTAAATAATGAATATTGTTGGGTACAGTTAGACGTGATGTTCGTTGATGACAAAGTTTTTAGATAAATGTCTGTGGAAGTAGGTCAATAAAAGTTGCCTTTTAAAGCTATACCGTCAATTGAGAATATTACGAAAGCAAATTATATTCACTTCGGACTGATTCGTTCTGTATTTTTTGCGGTTGTATAATAAACTTTTTTTAGGCTCTTAGGTCTTTTCCGCCTTAAAACCTGGCTATACATTGTCAACATAGCGACAAAATTACAAAAAAAAATGTTGAGAATGTTTACGGGTATTCTCGTGGATGAAAATGCTCATGTATTTTTCTCTAGTTTGCGTAGAAGTTGTAGATACCATTACATGGACGTATGGTGTTATTTTGTTTCATTTTTTTTTTTGTTATACAACAATTATTGTTCTTGTAGTAACGAAAAGGGCAAGCAAGACATTTGACTTATATATGTAGGAGATAGAAGCTTGACTTGACATGACATATTATTATGGTAACGTTTGACAGTGCGAGCCAAAAGGTCTCGCCTTGGCACCATTTTCCATGAAAATTTTATTGGTCGGATACATTTTTAAAAAACGTTACTTTTTTGTTTGACCTACTATTTGTTACCTATTCCGAGATGCGTTAAGGGAATATTTAAGCATCAATCAGACCTTTCTGCTACGTCGAACCGTAGCATTTTCCTTGGGTTGACAACGGGCTACGATGCCTGGTGGGCATAACATCGCTGTCATCTAAGAGCTATGGGTTGGGCGTTATAATCTCTCAAAAATAAATGTGTTTGTAAACTTTGCAAAGATATATCACTAAATAGTATAAAACAAAGTCTGGCTTCTGTCTGTCTGTCCCTATGTAGGGGAAAGTGGGGCAGATTCATACAAGGGGCATATACACTGGATACACCTGACGTTAGGCGCTCATAAAAAATTACTTATTCGTGTGTGCCTAGCCTACCTATGTGTGTGGTTGCCGACGGGGTTTGACAGAACTCAGTCAGACTTCAGGACAACATCAAACGGGTGACGGTGTGATACGAAACGTGATTTGGCCAGGCGTAAGTAATTTTATACCCTCATTTTGAACGTCTTTTTTCAATAAAAGCTGCTCTCTAGATTATTTAGTTATATTTTATTTCAAAGATAATAGGGGTCAAATTTGTGAAATGAGTCACGACTTATTCTATATATAGTTGGCTTTTTTCTAACAACATTTTCATTTTATTTTCTTGTCATGGAGTAGATTCAAGCAGTAGTATACGGGACACATTCGTATAAAACAAAGTCTGGCTTCTGTCTGTCTGTCCCTATATATGCTTAAATCTTAAAAACTACGGAATGGATTTTAATGTGGTTTTCTTAATAGATAGAATGATTCAAGAGGAAGGTTTATATGTATAATTGACGTGGGCGAAGCCGCTAGCGACGGCTAGTAATAAAATACAACAAAAATGACAATACAAAAAAGGTAAAGGAAATTGATAAAATGAAAATTGTTTCTAAAGTTAGATAAAAATTAGATACATAAGTATATGGCAATTGTTCTTGCTGGGATCGCGGGCAGCGGATGGATGCGGGTGGCTCGGGATCGATTCATGTGGAGAGCCTTGGGGGAGGCCTATGTCCAGCAGTGGACGTCTTTCAGCTGATAGTATGATGATGATGATATGGCAATTACTAAATACTACATTGTGAGTAGTCTACACTTGAACATTTCTTTGTTCGATCACTCGCTCTGCATTAAATAATATTGGGAGTTAAAATTTTATGAGAAACGAAAATTAAGAGGAAACGGAAAACGTCCTATGAACAGTACAAAGTCAATGTTTCGTAGTCCTTGATTCCTTCTCCAAAATTTACTCGATTAAACTACTATTTCCATTAGAAAGTAAAGAAAGGCTTTGACTGTCTTCCTATGTTTGCCTTTTTTATTTCCAATTTGATTTCTGGAATATTGAAAATAGATGAATATTTGGCCAACTTTTGACGTCTTTGAAAGTCTGAATCTGTCTATTTATAATTAATTTAAAAAAAACATGCCAATAGTGGCCAACTCTTTTGGAAGGAATTTTGTATACATTAGTGAGGAAACGGAGGACTACGTTTGTATGGAAAAGAGGTCCTTGTGTTTTCTCTTAATGTAAGAATCTTTGTATTAGTTTCATAATAAAATACTTCTCTATTTACTACTATTTACTCATCCTTCATCGTGGCCAACCGACTAAAGAGCTTATTCAAATTTTCGCCAAAACGAGAAGTTTTAACACAAACAGTTGCCTCCCAGTGGGACATGCCGCGATAATACACGATAACTCTCTTGTGCTCGCGTGAAAACGTATATTGTAATAAGCATATATTCAACTGAGTATGTGAGCATATGACTGAGTAACTATTCACGCCTACATAATAACATAACATTATGCTTCATTACAGAATATTGTGTCTGCAGACCTTATAACCATTTTGTTACCGTTGACGTTTTTATAAGACATGGTGAATTTTTGTTATGCCTTATAATCATGGCGAATATTTTGGCTCAACTTTATTTTGATTTTACTACGTATGAGCCCATATTGTTTATGATTGCGTTTTATTTTGTATTTTAGCTTCGGTTTAACAAAGTATAACATGGTTTTGCTGTATCACACGTATCAATAAGTACATATAATAAAATTATTTTTCTAGATTTTGTGCATTACTTCTATCGATCAGTTTATTGGATAGCAGATACTTTAAGACCTTATTTAATTTTGAAACGGAAATCTAAATTAAGTAAGATTTACAATCTAACATCCTGAGCTTAAGTTTACAGCATGAGATTTCTTCATTTAGGTACCACAAAGATAAATCATGTCAAGTAGGTGATTCATTACTTTTTTCTTCAGTTTTGGTACTTGTAATATTAATAATTTCTACATATATTTTAGTAGATACGAATGAATCTTAGGCACTCTCGTCATTAACTGATTTTGTAACACGTTGAAGTATTCTCAGGGTAGTTATTATGTGTTCCATCTTCATTAATGTACGTGGCTTCTCCTTCATATGATTGATAGTTTCGCTATTGATGCAAAGTTAAGTGACTAATGAGTTTTTATAGACAGAGTGAAGGTGTGGCATGTATAATGTATTCATAATGGATCCCCGCTGTGAAATTAGCAGCGGTTTGTAATTTACCTGCTTTATTATCAACTGAAATTTCATAACGTAATTGTGGGTAATTTTATTGTTCATTAAGTAGTTTCTTTCTAATTATTATACTTAATGTACCAGCTTATTAAAATTTTGCGCCTTTCTACTTTGCTAAGAAAATTGTAATAAATGAGTTTGTTTTAAACCTGGTATCATAACCTTTGAATCATCTTAAGTAAGAACATGTCTTTTGCTTTAAGGTGATGTTTTTAGACCGCTCATTATAACATGAATTTAAATTCAAATGTAAAAATGCGATGACTGAACTTTTGTCGAGAATCTAGAAAATGACAATGATAAGAACGTGTGCAGACATACGTAATTGCAATTAAGATATGGCAATTGATCTTGAATATTCTAGAACCTTTCAAGGACCTACTAGATGTATAATATAATCATGATATAGCCATAGCTATTTTCAGTTCGTGGTAATTACGGTACTTATGTTAGCCCTAAGATAAGATTGGAGGAATATTTTTGTTAGCTCTAATGGCTCTAGATATGACAGTTTCTTTGCTTTAAAAAATGTTCAACAATTTTAGACATGACAATGGCGCGTCTTTTTTTGTTGAGTGACACGTACATGATTTATCTGCCTGAATTTCGTACAGTAAAAATAATTGTGGAATATTCTTTTGCAAATTTCACTTCTACTAAAACATGACACATGTAATATAGGAGTAATTGACGTTGTATTTCCCGTTTATTTCTCTAAAGCTTTTACGTAAAATTGTCGCCGTAACTCACAAGTCACTCCACTTATACATCGTAAACGTAAGAGATGGGTGCGCTTAATTATATTTAATCTTAATTATAAGACTTGATCTAAACTAAACCTGAATGCAGTTGCCAGTTCACCAGAGTGTTCTTACCTTAATAAAACTTACGCTACCTGCAGTTTCAAATACAATTTTGCACTTTGAAACCGAGTTTGTAGTTTGGTCGGTAACGGCCACTCGACTTCCAATTTAAACGATTTCTTGCTAACTTTCGAATGCACATGCCGTATATCTATTAAACTCTATAGAGCATTTAGTTTTAGTGTTACGTGGGCGGAGCCGTGGACGAAGTCAAGTGAAAGATAAAATATAAATTGGGCTTTATAAGTTTCAGTATTAATTTTGGTTACAGAAGTTGTATAGTTTATGGATAGCTATGTAGTACCACATAAGCCAAGAAAAAGTGGAGATCTGAAGCCCGTTTCTAGATGTTTATTCTAAATAGAACAACGCGTTTAATATGGTCCATACTACAATTATTGTTTTAAGTATTCATTACATTATAGAACCTAATTTCATTGTTACAAACATACAGCTAGTTGCTAATACAGCAGGATTATTCTTGCAATACCCAACATAATCCGTAAAACCCTGTTACATAAAATATGCAAACAAACTTATATACATTCCTCTTAATTATCTATGCAATGCAGATAACATGCGTTCGCTAAATGACTTCGTGTTCCGATACTTGTATATTCGAAGCTCTGTGAGCTAATGCAACTTTTGATTTCACTGTGCAGAAAAGAACAAGGAATAACAATGAACCATTATTTTTAATGGATGTACATACATACAGATGTATTCATTACTGTACAGCGTAGCATTGCTTATATGCTACACAAACTCGGATCGCTGGGCGCTTTGACTCGTGTTGCAAAGGAAAATATTTCGCTCATGTTATATTTATACTTTGACCAATTGTTGATCGAAATGAAGGCCCGGATTGCCGATTTACTAGCAATACGGGCCGGTTAAATAATAAAGAAGGCGAGTTAAGAACAAACTATGTTTCTGACAAAATAGTAGCGCGAAATAGCCAATTTGTACAGTGATAATATTCGACTAACTCTAACTATTAACCAACCCAGTTATTTTAGTGTAGTACAGGTATCGTTTTTACATAAGCGCTCGTAGCAAATCTTGGTTTGCTGTTCGTAACGATTGGCAAGTTAAGCAAGCCTGCACAAGTCACCACTTGGACAGGTGACCGCGCGTAGAATTTACATCAGAACACAGCCGTGCTTCGGAGGACAATTAAAGGTGTCGGTTCCGGTTCTTGCCTCAGGACAACATTTAATTATGTCGAAGGCCTTCAGGCAGTCTAAAATCTACATACATACATAGACACCATTTAGTAGGTAGTAGAGCCTTGCTGATTTCAGCATGAATGGGCCGGCTCGACCGGGGAAGTACCTCTCACAGAAAAAATCGACGTCAAGTACTTAAACTGTTGCGTTTCGTTCGGTGAGTGAGAGTGCCGAAGGCCCCATCCCCTATTTCTTCTCATTCATCCTTCTCCTCATCCTATCCCTTTTCTTGACCCCAAGGGGTGGCAACGCACTTGGGACTCCTGTGGTGTTGCTTGTGTCCATGGGCGGCGGTAATTGCTTACCATCAGGCGATCCGTCTGCTCATTTGCCGCCTATTACTATAAAAAAAAAAATGTGGCCACATACTCAAGCGACAAAAAAAAATGAAAATTAAACCTGTTATAGATATTTTGTGTTCTCGAAGATAAAAGTTAAGACGAAATTCAGAGTATCTATCTGTTACTCCATTTACCAGTATCAGTTGTTTTCGAAACTCCTGTTCTTGAAACCTCCTTTGAACAGTTCACTTTCACAGTATGCCTAGACAGTTACAGTCCGTTCACAGTTATTTTACCTCTGACAAATGTCGGTGTTTGTTTTCTTTATGTTGGAATTGTACTCAGTGATGACAGGTATGTAAAATAGGGTTACCCATGCATTACATTTTACCCAATATTAGTGGAAACTAGAATGTTCAACTGTAACCACCATGAGTGTGTAATCTAATTTCTGTCACGTCTGCTTTGATTTGCTGGCAACAAGTCACGTTAAACTGCTTGTATTTTTGGGACACTGGGTACTTATATGTAGGAAACTACTATTGTGTTGTATATGCATTATTTCATCGTTATTGCTAATTATTGTAAGCCTCCTTGTGTGATTCTAATTTGAATCAGTCATAATATATCATAACAGCCTCTTGCAGTTCACTGCTAGGCCTCTCCAAAAAAAGAGGTATTGGCCTATTAAATCACGCTGGCCAGACGGGTTGGTAAAAGATTTGTTTCAAGTTTTCTATCTCTTTGCAATGTTGATTCTCTCTTAAGACTATTTTCTTGTTTCATGCTTAACTGAAAAAACCTTTAGCACTATCACTAAAGAAGGCGAAGTTGCGGCTTCCACATCCCAAAAAAACGCCGCGCCTTGAAAAAAACGCAAGCAAGAAAAGAAAATTGTGTTAGATGATTTCGATCTGAGCGCAGTCCGAAATAAAATAAACGAAATGTATACCGTCAGAAAAGAAGTATCGACTTTGGGTAAACTCTTGGCGGAGTTAAAGATTGATATAAGTTTTCGTGGAGGTCGTACTACATTATGGAAAATTAACCGACAAATTGAATTTCTATTTAAAAAATGTAGATCAAAAATGAAGTTACTCATGGAGAGGCACCATATTGTAGCTTGGAGATACAGGTACCTTACCAATTTGAAACAACACGCGTCTTACACGGTGAATAAATACTGGCAAATAGAAAATGAAATGGGTTTCTTAAAAAACGATTCCGTTGGTGCACGATGGATAATTGTTCATGCGGGTGGTGAAATAGGGTTTATACCAAACGCTTTATTAATATTTAATTCCCAGTCGAAATCGGGTGACTACCATAAAGACATGAACAAAACAAATTTCATGAAATGGCTTCAGGAAAGACTAATTCTTCATTTGCCGCCTAATATTGTAGTTGTTACGGATAATGCCCCTTATCACACAGTCAAATTAAACAAGGCACCAACATTAAGTTCTACTAAAGATGAAATGCAAAACTGGATCACAAATAAGGGATTATCTTATCTGCCTACCATGGTGAAAGCTCAATTGTATTAAATTATAAAAGACCATAAAGAAGCTCCAATATATGAAACTGATCAAATGCTTGAAGCTCAGGGCCACAAAGTGGTTAGATTACCGCCATACCACTGCGAGCTAAACGCAATTGAATTTATGTGGAGTCTCATTAAAAGACGAGTCACAAGCAAAAATGTAGGACAAGAGGCAACCAACATTGTGAATTTATCTGAAAAAGCTTTTCAATCTATCACTGCAGAAGACTGGCAAAAACAATGCAAACATGTGCGCCACATTCAAGACAAGCTTCGTGAAACAGATGGGTCTACGGATGCTGAAATGGACAGGTTCATAATAGAATTAAATTCTGAGTCTGATACAGAATCTGATAGCAGTTACGAATCATCATTGGCAGTCCGAGAATCTGACAGCAGTTACGAATCATCATAACATTGGCAGTCCACATGGATCATTCTTATAGACTCAAGCCTGTTTCCCTGAAGGGGTAGGCAGAGGTGTAATATTACACCCACATCATTCTTATTCAAAAGAAATATGAAAATCAAATTTGCAGTTTCTGTATTTGATAATTAAAACCTCACATTGACGTAATTATGATGCGTTTACCTTTGTATATTAAATAGACAACATTTTTATTATAACTACTTATCTTCATAGGAAATTAGTTATTTCGTAAGAAAATAAATGTACATGCATATAGCCATGCCGAAATATGAGGTTTTGTTACAAACATTACTTCCAAATATTTAATACAATCGCGTAGGCAATAAAAAAATAAGTACATTTTAGTAATACTGTATATTTAAAATGGGAGTATTATATACCAAATATAGCAACACAACGCCCAGATTGGCCAATCTAACAGCTAGAGGTAAAATAACTGTGAACGGACTATAAGTTTCCCGCGCAATTATTTTGACAGATGCTTGAACTTCGACGATGTACCGGCCTTAGACTATATATATTAAGTAAATAGACGGAGGAATCCCATCACTCAAAGGTCTGGGACTGGGCTCCAGTGTGGACCCCATTACCCGTCAAAATTTTATAGAACTTCATTTGAAACTTTGATACTTCGTTTATAGACATTTTGATTCATTCGTATAAAAATGTGACGCATAAACATAGTGACGTTATAATTTTATCGATACTTTTATTTTAGAGACTAGCTTCGGCCCACGTATTCGCCGATGTGGGTGACAGTTATTGCAAAAAAAGGAAGCCTTTGCACTATTGCGATGTAGAAGCTATGCTGCAATATTTCTTTGAATAATAAGTATACTTGAATATAATTATATATCTCAAGAAAAGTGTTTTCATCGATCATCACAAACTTTCGTGTTTATAAAAGTTCAAATTAAACCATCTGCTGCTAACAACTAAGTTTAAGCTTGTGTAATGAAATGCAACACTTCACATGTAGATCGATACGATTAACTGTACTGAGTACTGAGTAGTCATTAACTACTTTTTTGCAGTGGCGTCAGATTGCCGGACTAATAGGAAGGACTAGTATGCCAACCTTAAAACGATAAATTACCATGATTCTAATCATGTGAGTCATTATCATGATTAAATAATCGTAGCCATGATAAACCTGTCGTCATGCAAATGACAAGTAGACTGCTGTGAACCCTTAAAATATTTGCTAATACTAAAACTGTACCTAGTCAAATAATACCGAAAGTCAATTTTGATCAAAATGGATAATTATCAATATTATGCTTATAAAAACCCCTTAACAAATTATGCAATACTAGGGGATAGTCGCAGCTATGCTCGCACATATTTTATAACGTTGTTTTTGCCTGATTCTGTGGTAATTTCGAGAAATTCCTTTTTAGTGCACCCTTACGCTACCCTTCAGCTTCTTGCACTCCCAGTAGCTTTGGCTTTGCCATATATGTCAGTCATTCAGTTACGTAATATATACAGATTATAGGCCAAAAAGTTGTCTTGTTGCTACTTTTTAGGACATTGAAAGGGTAACTCATTACGCACCGCACGCAACAGATGCTCTCAAAAGTATACTGGCGATGCAAACATTATCCTCGCCCCTCTAGCGGTGAAATTAAGAAGTTTTACTTATTTTACACCTAGGCTTCTATAAGGGCGTAATAAATTTGGCCTGTATATATAATATGATTTTGTAAAGATTTGAGTTTTTTTTTAATTAAGCCAATGACACTGTCTGTGACTTTTTCTATTTTACCCTAAATAAATGTGATTCATTATGTGTGAAATATTTTATTTAAAATTGACCCTGCAGTAAAATTTTATTTCTAATCTGTTAGTTAATTCACTTACTACTGCAGCCTACTCTCGATTGGTGATTTAATATAATTATAATTATGTAACTGAGCATACTGGGCTGGGGCCTTGCTTCAATTTAAAAAGGCCTAACTTGGTTTGGAAGATTTTAGACGAACACTTGACGATCGTGATAATTTTCTAAGTAATAAGCATATAACTTCCAAAAGTCTGAAATACGTAACGTGGTTTTGTATTCGAAAACCATTACGTGGTAATGATCTCGTCATTGACCCTATCATTGCATATAGATAGTGATTATTAATGATATTATGAATATCAATTGCTTTATTCACCTTAAAAAGGTAATTTAAAAATATATTTTTTATCGTATATTATTTACTAGTATTTAAGCATAAGCTGGATTTATTCACATATTTTACTTTATCTGAGGATTTATCAACATTCAATTGATATTCATTCTGAGTAATCCAAATCTAAAGATTTATTGCAAACATTATCGATATTTTATCGAAATTCATTTTGAGTAAGCACATACCTAGTCTAGTTTAAATTTACGACAATATCGAAGATTCGAAACTGATTCGAAATGACATTTGTATATTTATCTTTCTCTTACATGAGAAAAATATCGTAAGTCAGAGTGAAGTAAATATATTGGGTAAGGTTGCTATTTGAATGCGGTCTCTATTTACTTCCTTACTTTGAGGTTCCGGCCATGAACGTGCCTCGAAGGATTTATTATAAGATAACAGCCGCGTTAAACTTCGTTGCCAACTAAAATGTAATCTACACCATAAAGTGAAAGTTTATAGCTTTCTCTGTCGGAGCTTTGAGGCTGTGAAAGATTATTGTTGTTTCAGTATTTTTATTTTTAACTCCAGTCGCTCGCAGAGTTTCGTAGATGACTCTGTGTGTCGGTCTGTGCATTGTGGTTTCGGAACGAGTGTTACATTGAGGCTGTTTTGTTTATTAAAAGCTGATGTGATTGAATTGCTGTGTTGATGGTTCTTAGCTACAATTGGGGTATAACTTAATGCAAAATATGCTAACTGTGACCAGATTTTTTATAAGTAGATGGATATTAATTTCCGCAAGCAATATTAGAAATGTATACCTTCAGGCGTAATTTTACCCATAATTACACGAGCAAAGTACAAAATATCAATATTATTGCCTCAGCTTCATAGAATGAAGTCGAAAAAACGGTATTGTCTTCAAATTTGGCAGTTACAATATACTCAATTGTTTCATTTAAAACTTGACTCATATGAGTATAACAAAGTTTATTTGGTGCGAAAGCGCCCGATATTTATCGTGTTTGTACTTACTTGTTACTTCTATGAGAGTTCAGTAGACAAAACGACGAATTTTACATATAAAGATATTTATGTTATGACAAGTTTACTTCTATTTATTTTATTCAAGCGTTTGCCCGCGGTTTTATCAGCTTTTTATCGTATTTTGATAACAGCAAGACCCACCTACCCGGTCAAGTTATAACCTATATGTAGCTTTATAAGGTCCTCTAACTTCCAACTAAAAGACATATTCAAATCGGCTCAGCTATATCAGTGTTTCAGTCAAACAGAAAGACAGATAGAGAAGGTTGTTAATGATTTGGTATCTTGTAACTAATTTCAAGCACTTAAAAATTCCTCGTTATTCTGCAATCACATGTATGTGATTGCAGAATAATGACTAAACACTTATATTTTATTTATATGAATCTACTCGTATGTATAGATAGATAAAATGATCAAGCATTATATACTCAACTGTGAAAACTTATCAATGGTTTATAGTTGTATTAATAGCTTATAATTTAGTTATAGCAAACTGTTTGTTTTCCTATTAAAATAAAATAAAATAAAATAAAATAAAATAAAATAAAATAAAATAAAATAAAATAAAATAAAATAAAATAAAATAAAATAAAATAAAATAAAATAAAATAAAATAAAATAAAATAAAATAAAATAAAATAAAATAAAATAAAATAAAATAAAATAAAATAAAATAAAATAAAATAAAATAAAATAAAACAAAATAAAACAAAATAAAATAAAATAAAATAAAATAAAATAAAATAAAATAAAATAAAATAAATAATAAATAGTATCTATCAGCGAGACTATAAGTGTATATTATAGTACGCTTTATCGATTCCATTTATTATATATCTTCACAGCTTATATTGACTTCGATTTTCCAGCAAAAGTGTAGAGATTGCGAAGTTTTTATTTATTTGTTCACCTTATCATTGTCCGTGTGCTGTAGTGTGTTACGATCAGGAAACGCTACGTCTGACATCTACAATACAACGGAATAGTAGTACTGTATGGTTTATACTGTGTCAGGATACTGACTTCTCGTAACGACATTTTAAGTTCTTCATGAGACAAGAGACCAACAGCTTTGCGTGCACTTCGAGTTTGTACAGAAGGTTATGCCTTTGTACCAGGTCACTCACCTTCCTTGCCTCGGGCCTCTCTAAGATAATCAAATATTAAAATTTAACGAAAGAAAGTCTGCTACGGTTGAGCGCTGTAATCCTTCAGACTTAGGCTACTATCTCTAGGTATCACAGGTTTAACATTAAAGTCACGTACAGTCAGCATACAAACGAATAGATGTCGCCTCAATCTAGTTCTGAATTTTGAAGAGACTAAGTAATTCGTTTGCCTAATCCTCTCAGTTTATTATGTATATGTTTAATAATATCCTTCAATGGATGTTTTTTTTTTAGATACTCAAATTTAAGCTATCGGGACACTGGTTACTATGACTTCCCGTCGTGTGCGTGCCTGTAAAAAAACAATATGTTTTTAGGGTAGCTCCTAGATTGATGATAAAAATTTAACGACTTCCACGGTGGAAGGTGTGCATATACAATACAACCACCATGCTATAAGTAAGACAGCCTTTTGCAATCCACTGCTGGGCATAGGACTTCTCTTATTTGCGTCACAGTAGGATTGTGAGTCAACAGGAGTATTTGGCGAAACGGGTTGGTATAAGATTTGATGCTGACTTGTTTTTCGTCATTTTCCAAATATATTTTTGGTTCGTGTATTTGACGTAGTTGCCTCTTAATACACCTACAGAATTAAGTGGGCAGTGACGCTTTGTATTCTTAATCCATTACCACACGGATAACACATACAACAATATTTTAAAAATGTATGAATGCGCAGTCATATTCTAAACGAGTCACTCTGTTATTTAAATTAAGTACTCAACTAGATTAACATACAAGTACACAAAGATAAAGGCCACTGGAGTAATGTTTCTGTAATTCCAGATTTAAATTAAACAAGGAAATGTTTTTGGACACGCAACGAGGTAATTCCCGCGCGACTAAGTGATTATACATTCAAGAATATTTTAATACTTTCGAAGAACAACAAAGGCGTTACAAGAGTGCTCTTGTTGCTCGTTATCATCATCAGCCTTTAACAGTCCACTGCTGGATTAGGCCTTTCCTTTGAAAGGAGGAATTGGCCTACTATACCACGCTGGCCAAACGGTTTGGTATAGGGTTTGTATCAAGTTTGTATAAGTTTTTTTTCTCTTACAGTGCTGTTCTCTGCGTAATATGCTCCCTCTGTCGGCTCTTACGACACCCATTGGGATGATATGGGGCGGTGACATTCCGTATTCTTAATCCGCCACCAGACGGACTTGCTGCTCGTTATATTATGCAAAATGAATAAGCAACATTCCGCGAAGTTACTGCATCCTCCATTTTTAAATTCACGCTGGACCGCTGCTGCAATATAAATGAAATCAGCGGAATCTCAATGCATTCATACTGTGATTCATACTCACACAAGGCTAAGATTCTCTCAGTAGCTAATAAAAACTATATGAAAGAATATATTGAAACCATAATGTAAAAAATATTAGATTTTTCATATTAGATTTTTGGTTTAGTTGCTACTGTATTTGAGATTTTCATAGTGGAGATGTTTAAGGTTTGACTGGATAATAATGTTCGCAGTCAGATTTTTATCAGTGGTATAATCTACTAGTATCAATATATTATTGCTTAGGAATGAGTTATATCTCAACTGGGAAATTCGATGCGTAAATTGTTTGATCTAGAGGATATCGGTGTATAGTCATGATGTATTTATCGGTTTTTCTTACAACTTATAAATTTACTAGGGAATGTCCACAACTACGCCCGCGCATTTTATTTTAATTTAACTGTTTTTGCCCGTTCCTGTGGACATTTTAGTGCGCTCCTGCGGTCTCCGAAGAACACAGACCAATTTCAGCTTTCTGCGCTCAGTAGTTTTGGCTGTGCGTGGTCTGTCAGTCAGTCAATAATGCAATAATTTTAAATATAGAGGTCTTTATCATAGGAATAGTCAGCCAACAGTCTAGGATTATTACCGGAACTGTTCCATAGTGAGATATAATGACAAGCAGGAAAACAAGGTACTTTCAAACTATTCAAGTTTTGGTTACGGTATCATCTTTCCTGTTACGGCGAGCGATAAGAAACTTTTTTAATACGCGCATTACTTAGAAATATCAGATGTGCGTGCCTGGGTTTAGAAAAGGACCTTTGGAATTGCTTATCTGAGGATCTCGCAACGCTATTGATCCTTACAATTGTGTGCATCGGGTCAAGTCAGATTGTTACACAATATTAATAAGCTAGTATTAGTTTTGTGTGACAAATGACGAGCCTGTTGTCAATATTTTTTACAGATTTTGTCTTGATACAAGGCATTAGTTAAGAATCGAATTGTTTTATTCTGAAGCCTGGAATCGAAGAAAATCGTCTGTAATGCATGTCAATGACACGCCACAAAAGAAAGGCCATCATACTACGGAGCACATTATCATAATATAAATAAGCATGAAATGAATTAGCTTATTATTCTATACATAGAGCTGGTACATACGTATATCGGTTACTCTAATAAAAGCACGGTAATAGTACCTATCGTTTAATTGCGCTGTACTTCAATCGCGGAAGCAAATCTGAATCGAACAACATGAGAGAGCAATGTTTAATTTACATACTGCATTCTTAGACAAGGAGTATTGCGTGTAATAAAACAGAGCTGTAGAGCGCTTTGTAACCAAGGTTATGTAAATCTCATAAGCTAATGTTGAATACTTACACCGCGAGTACAAATTAGCGCACTATTCTGATTCGTACACATGGCAGTGAATTGTAAGATGCGAGTTGCTTATTCAGCCAATATCGGGCTAGCAGCTACTCATCTCTTCAAATTTAATGGTCTAATATTATATAATTGCCTCGGGAGGAAAAGTATATTATCGGCACAATATAAATTTCGTAAAAAGTCTGCCTCCTGTATTATATGGCGATATTAGCTTTAAGTTCTTTAGCTTTGATCCACCTAAGTCAACAATAATAAAAAATAATAGTCGCCCTCTTTGAACAAAACGAAGTGGGCGTAATACTAAAATTCCTAGTCTTATGTTATTATTTCACAGAAATAGCGAGCAAATATAGCTAATAAGCCATTTAATACGCATCTAAAACATCCTCCATAACTAACAATGTTGGCAAACAAATAAAGAACAAAAATAGTTACTCTTAATACCTGGACTTTGTCCTAAACAAACTGGTCAATAACTAAGTACAGTACACAAGACCAACGGGAACACAAAATTAATCACGAATTAATCCCTACTTAGTCAGCTGCGCTGGGAAAATGTCATTTTAGTTACTCGGGGTTCTCGCCGACAATGACTGGTCGACGGGGACGATTTCCATACATTTTATTAAAAGCGCCCCTGGCGGATACTAACGGTCAGTAAAAACCACGAAATTGTTCCCATCAACAAGTCACTTGGCACTGTGACAATCGAATGCAAAACTCCGACTAAACCCTCACGAACAAATAGTAGTCTGTTTAAACTATATTAACGCTTTGCTGTGGACATTCTTGCGAGAAGGGATTTTGCATAGTGAAATGTAGGTACATTTCACTAGGCAAAATCCCTTCTCGCAAGAATGTCCACAGCAAAGCGCAGAGAACTTGTCTAGGCCAGCTTGTTTAGCTCTCTGTTTTAAGCTTAAATTAAAACCTTTCGACCCAACCTTTTAAAGTAAGAGGTGCCCGTTACGAATGACGTAGCTATATTTGTATTCTTGTCAATTTACTGTCCGACCCTTAAATAATCTGTGGGATGTGGGTTGAAGACGAAATTTTCATGAAAATTTAGGAACCTGCGGTACAAATCATAGACAATTATCGGATTTGGGTAGGCCTTATTTACTTGGGTCATGGGTTGAAGATAATAATATGTTTAATTATATCAAACGTTTTGTCAAATATTACATAACTTACGAGTCGAATGGAATTACGCTAGATTCCGCTAAGACATTTGCCCATACATAAAACTAGTATTATTCAATTTTGGAAACTATTGGGTACGTATTTGTCGGCGATACGCCAGGGTTATCGTGTCCAGACTCCATTATAATAAAAACACTCACGTAATATTACTTGGTTTATTTTCAGACGATTTCTAGCACAGAATTGAATTAAAATGTGAGCTACAGTCCTTTTTATAAACTAACCGTCATTACACTTAATGTTTTAAAACTGCCACTTCCTTTTCAACATATAATTGAAATTACCGTACAATTAATTATAAAATATAAATCAAAAATCAACATTAATATTGTAATGAAAATTTTGCACAACACCAAATGATTTATTTTACAC
The DNA here is from genome assembly GCA_944739405.2 of Euclidia mi. Taxonomy (NCBI): domain Eukaryota; kingdom Metazoa; phylum Arthropoda; class Insecta; order Lepidoptera; family Erebidae; genus Euclidia; species Euclidia mi. The sequence goes on from OX123187.2 coordinate 36,771,882, forward strand.
GAATAACAAATTTATTTTAATAACCAAACGCTGCTTTACAACATTCGGTCAACAGATGGCAAAGGATGTTAATTATTTATTATATTAATATCAACAGGATGTTAATATAAGCGCATGTTATTTATTACCGTAAACATAAAAATAAGTGTCGGAATAATGTTATTTAATACTAATTGATTTTACTTTGAAAGTTTCTGGAGTTATCTTAATAATTAAGCGATAAATTAAATACTTACCCAATCTTTATAAAACAGTGAAGCAGTCAATACAGTGTCTAATATTCTAAAGTAGTGAAGTTCTCAGTTCTGTGTTCACAAATAGTTATTTAAATATCAATCTTAAATATTATTACCATTTTCGTAACAATATAATCATTATATATTAATTTGCGCCCATATATTCAATATTTCGGCACGGTTACGAGCACCATGATGATATACATCCGTGACAACTTAAAACTCAGTTAAATTATTGTTTCAGCGTTTGCTAGTTGTCAGCGAAAAATTACTTTCAGTTCATGAATCTTGTCAGTTAGTTTTCAAGCAATATTATTTTATTTCAACAATATTAGTAAACTATTGCTAAGTCAGGGAAATACTGCAAATGGAAGCAATTTATAAGCGTTTCTCATGAACTCTTTACCATTCATCAGTTTCAAGTCTATCTATAGTTAGAAAGGCTTTGTCTTGACTATGAATATATTTTATATTTTTCGCTGTCGTAGCAAGCGATTGTTCAACTTGAGTAGGTACCTACCGCAGAATATACTTTCATAGCTGGAGTAAGCACTTTCTATGACATAATCATACAATTCTTTTATGAAAGTTTGAAGATTTTGAACTAAGAATATCTCGAGTATTTTAAAATGTTTATCAAAATTTACTTTAACACCAATGACTAGAAAACAGAACATAAGCGTTTTTTATGCTTTATTTTATCAAAAGCTCTGAATGACAAATATACGATATTCCTAAGCAACCCTATGTCTCATCCACTTCAAGGCCATTTTTGATGACAAGAGGTATTTTTAAGCAACCACAGTTTATAGTGTCGATCGATAACAATGAACTAATTATTAGGCTAAATGCGGCAAACACGTGCCCAACTAGGTAAGTAATTTTACTTGCCACTCTCAGATTACAGTCTCACATGTGATATAAATTGACTGTCGATTTTGCCCCTGTATTGATACTGCACCGTGTATTCGCTATTCTTCGAATATGATTGCGCGTTCAAAATACGCGTTTCATTGTTTTATTTTATTTTATTGATTGTATTGATGCTGCATTGCGGTATGATAATTCGGTGCTAGTATTGAAAAGAAGAGGGCTGGCAATACAATAGATTAATTAACTACCATTATTTTGTTATTGTGCGATAAAGGCTATATTTTTAATTAGTTTTATCACCTACCAGTAAATGCGTGAAAATGGAGATTGCATCGGTGCTGAAATATCGGTTACCGAAGCAATAGATACGCGGTACCTATATACCTATTCCGGACAGGTATACAATGCTATAATTCTATAATCAAAGCTATCCCGTAAGGCAATATAAAAGCAATGTAACTTATGAAATGACTACGAGAGATCCAATTCCTATAATGTAATTAGTTATCTGTACAGATATGGCGAAAAGCAAGCAAGTGGTGAATAAATAGAATCTATCATGATCGTGGGTATAAAATTTTTTCGTCATTCTTTTGCCTATATTATTTTCTCATTAGTCTACTTGAGGATAATTACTCAATTGTTACATTTACATAGTTAGTCGTAGCTAAGTAGATTTCTAGTGAAACTAGCAAGATAAAAAAGAAGCATACAGAAAAAAAAAGCTATTTATATTCTAGAAAAAATTCCTGCTGGGTGCTTAGGGTTCCCAGCAAGAACATAGGGTCCCAAGCCAACCTCACCTGCAAGTGGTGCACCTGCCGCTCAACGGACGAGGCTCTGGCAAACAAAATATCCGGATAAGCGACAATAGGCTCGCCACCTATTACGTGGGATCAAAACACTGGCGTAAAGTGGGCGTTTAATATGCCTCTGCCTACCCCATCGGGGAAACAGGCGTGAGTCTATGTATGTATGTATGAGAAATTCCTAATTAGAATCCTCGCTAAGCCAATGGGTTTATTTGACATGCCTTTAAAGTCTTAATTTCTTCGTTATACAGTTATCCTGTCTCGTTCACGTAAAACACGAAAATAAGAGATAGTAATATCCTAATCCGCTTTGAATAATCCCATACGGTAGATCGCAAACAGTTAAAGTAATAAAATTTGATTGTTGTTGACGCCTTTGAATATAAAATTGACTTCAGCGAAATGATAAGTCGAAAATACTGTGAAATACACCGAAATGTGATAAATTCGTTTCGTGTATTATGAATAATAGATCACATTTTATTGCTCAAGTTATACACATTTATTGCAAATTAAAGGTATACAAACTTTTACAACCCGCGCAGTTATTATATGTCGTGTGCTCTCAGATGGAATAATATACCTACATACGTTAAATAATTAATATATTGTTAGACTTATGTTACCTAATTGTTACTAACATTAATAGGCTAGTTGACGAAAAAAATTTTATATGTCCGTCTTTTAGATTATTCAAAAATAAGTTATACGTATTTTTTTATTTGTAAATTAAACCAAAAATGACCAAGATATAGCTCATTAAAGTTACGTATAACGTCACGCCGTGCTGCATTTTTTCGCATTAGATGACGTCACACGTAATTTTAATAGCCTATATCTTTGTCATTTTTTATTTAATCGAAAGAAGAAAAAATACGTGTCCAATATTTTTTTATAATCTTAAATACGGATTAAATAAAATGTAATTATTTTGACCCTGGAAACTACCCTATAATTTACCCTATACCTAATTATACCCTAATAATTAATTTTTTTTATTAAAAAAACTGACTCAGTAATTTGTGAAGTTTATAATATATCGAATTAAAAAATATTATAAAACAAGTCTGAGATGATCATGCGGTCTTTCGCGGTCCAATGCCTATGACTAACGGGCTTGTCATAGGCTTCTGCCGATTCATGCCATAGTGACATTGTAAGTAAATATAACGATTTAGTCTACTATACCACCCTGGCCAAACAGTTTGGTATTAAATTTGATGTCGAGTTTTCCGTCTATTCACAAAGATACTATTGGCTTCAAATTTACCCACCGAATTAAGGCGCTGTTATACCTCAGAAGCCGTGAAACACCTAAGTTTTCGTCGCGCAACTAGCCATAACGGTACATACTACAAACTTGCAAAAAATAGAGCTTATAGTCAAAAGTCTGAACAAAAGACTTTTGAAAGAATTTTTCATGTGTGTAAAATAGAATCACGGTAAAAAAATCACAAAAACGAGGCAGTAAATAATCTTTCGTCTCACTGTTTGCAATATTTTGATCGTAAGCTGTCATATTTTATTTAATAATATTGTAGGAAACCTAATAAACTAAAGAATTACCCTATTTATTTTCATATTATACGTGTATATTTTGTAAAATTAAATAAAATCTGTCAAACGTCTATGATTTTGACGCTCGGTAGATCCCATCAATATCAAACACTTCGGCAATTTAAACCTTATTAGCATAAGCGGTGTACTGAGTGTCAGTTGCTAGTTTACGCCCCGCCCAGACCTCATCATTCGGCTATGGGCCCTGTGAGAGATAGGTCATGTCGCTTGCGTCTCCGCTGCACGAAATTTTACGTAAACCTGTTTGTTATTGTAATACGCCGATTTGAGTTCGTAATTTCATGATTTATGTTATAGACTGAATACTTTGATTCAAATAGGCTTTTCATGTGACTATGGGCACATATAATTAGGACCTAAGTTTATATTCTTGTTGCGTTTAATGTGTTATTGTTTCTGTGCTTATAAATATATAATTAGAAGAATAAAATATGGACAATTAGAGAAATAAAGTTCTACGAAGGATTTGCACAAGAAAGCGTCGTAATAAAATAGAAATTCATCCATGGCCAAGTGATTATGAAATATGAAACATTTTTACACAAATTATTTTCATAATATTTATGCATAATATAATTATATAAATTATTCTCACAATACATAGCTGCCACAGTTTTCAATATCTGAAAGAGTAATAACATAAAATCGAATCATTTTATGTACCTATATTGCAAATTCATTAGCTTGTCAGAGCGCCTGGAGTGCTAAGATGCCGCCACGGCGAACAATAAACAGCGCTAATATGGCGCTCCGCAGTCCGCACACAAGGGGTAACGAATGTTGTATTATTGTGTTGTGAACATTAACCTATTTAGGTACATCGGGTTAAACTTTAATTATTTATAAACTATTAGGTATGTCTCAGTACATCTAATATCTTTTTAATTTCTAAAATCAATCATTTATAAGTAAGTAGGTGATTTCTCTGTTTGCTATAACACAAGTTATAGTATTTTTTTAATAATAAAGTACCTAACTAATTATCTTTATTGTAATTACATTGAAGTTAAACTTACAGTTTAGCAACGTCTTACACACATTTGACTGCAGTAATTCCTAACACGATATGATCAAGAGTGATAAGCAAAAAATACACGAGGGATAGCAGTGACTGGTTCTAATTTCGTAAGAATATGTTGACAGATTCAAATTTTGGTATAGTTGTAAATAGAAGAGATAACAGCAGTAAAGCCAACTTAGTAAAAATTATTTTGTACAAATAAAATATTTGCAATGTAAAAGCAGTTGCGCATGGAGTCTTAAATGAACCACTGGCTTTGCAACAACTGGCGAAGCAAGAAAATGTAACAATCGAGCCTTGTGGATTATCCGTTTATTGGTGCCACGCCAGATGGATTAATAGGTCCAAACACGATTGTGGAAATTTAATGTTCTATAGTTGCCTATAAGAATGGCCTGGAGAATAGGTAGTATAAGAGCAAATAAAATACAAATATGGAAACATGATAAAAAAGTTAACTGACTAGTCTAAACAAATATCGTAATTGTTATTACAGGGGCAACGCCACGTTACACGCAAACAAAAATGTTTATTTGCTGTGTGGAGTGGCGAAAGTATACCACTAAAAATGGAAATGATAGAAAGAGATGATATTTTCTGGGAGACGAAAATGAAAGAAAAGCTTGTGGCGTTTTATATGAATTGGCAGTTGCCTGAATTTGTTGATTCTCGTAGAGCTCAAGGGATGGCATTGCGAAATCACGGAGAGGAAAATGTCTTATCCGTGCTTGGAGTTTCTACAATACCAAGCCTTAAAAGGAAAGTAAATGAAAATGTGCCTCGTGAACAACAGCAAATAATAAGAATTGAAGCCTCATCACCTCACACACTGCCTTTAACTTTCGATGAGAATAAAGAAAACCTGCCGGGTTGTAGCAGACAGCTAACTTTTATGAGCTGTAAACTCTGTATTTCGTTAGTAAATGATAAATAAATATCTTTTAATATTTATTTTCTTTGAAACAACACATATTTTAAGCGAAATATTTTTTTTATATTTTTCCATACAAACATGTATGAGGAGAGCCAACGAAAAAGCAGTAACTCAAATTTTAATTCTATGATTTTGGTTGGGTTTCGAAACGAGTCGCCTGAATTTGAGGGTATTGGTGGTGTAGGGGGCTTGAGGGAGTTAGTTTTAATCCCCTAAAAGTAATTTTGGCTGCCGGAGTTGCGCATAAATATTTTTAAATAATTTCCAAAAATTCCTAGTAGCAGTTTTTATACTTTAGTACAGTTTTATAAATGTCATTTTTAAGTTTTATGTGAAAAACGTGAAACGAAACGCAAACCTGCCATCTTGGAATGATCATATTGACAGCTAATGTCTTTGTGCGTCATTGCTTTCGAGTCCCTAGGGCTAGGTGCGACTGTAATAAGTAACTAAATAGGTTATGTTAGGTTCTCTTTTCACTCTTAATCCGGAAATAGGAACCCTGCGAAGCAGGGCTCAGTCAACCTTAGTTTATTAAACTACTGTGAAGAATGTGGATGTTTGGAGATATTTTTTTTTCAGAGGAAACCAAATATTTCCGGCTAGTGAAAATGGTGAGGGCGGGTTCCGAGACCTCCCTTCCTCCCCCTCAATCACTCACATCCCCTAAAAACGGCGACGTATTTCGAAACCTATACCATAATAATTATACCTATAATAACAATAAAACATCCATAAATAAATAAAATAAATCAACTTTTACTAAACTTAAATTATTTCGTAACTCGCTTTAGTTGAGATACGGCTTTTGCGCTTAGTAGGGCAGTATTGTGGTTTTTAGGGTACCGTAACCAAAAATTGTAAAAGCCCTTTATATTTTGTAGGATAGTATATATAGGTAGTTTTTATATATTGTAGGAACACTTATAGATTCGCCATGTCTGTCTGTCTGTCCGCCCGTATGTCACAGCCAATTTATTGCAAAACAGATTTGAAAGCTGGCAGGAATGGAATTAGATGTAGGTATTCTATGAACTGCTTCACCATATTTATACAAAAACAAAACAAAAATAATTAGGGCCTCCATATATGGAACTGACTTAATTTTTTTTATCATCTTAGGGCACGTAGGTATTTATCTACTTTCGTCAACAATAATTTCGTCAAAAACTAATGAATACCTATAACGTCCTATAACGTCGCTCATGGCTCCACTGAGAACAAAAATTGCGCTATGCCTATATTGTACAAACAGATTGATTTATGTAATATAAATTTTAATATCAGTATCTCAATTCAATATGCTAAAACGTTTTGCTTGCGATTTTGAAATATTGGAATAAGGATGTCGCCAGAATACGGCCGCTCACGACGAGAATGAAGGGGGGCGCACGGCAGTAGACGGAGCTAAGCGCCCTTCACCTCCCCTGCTTCACCCCCTCATTTACCAAAACAGTCGCTTAGGACAGCGCCTTAAATGTGATAGTGTCACATTGTTTTCTTAATTCGTAATCACACGGAGGACTCTGTGATATTCGAGTACAATTCCTCTGTGAATTCATGGAAGCATCATGATAGGATATTCGATCATTGATCGAATACTTGTAATAAAGACTTCACACGGAAAACACCAAAATATATTAGCAAACACCCAACAAGAAATAGATTAGCAACAAAATTATTCAGAAAAAGCAGAAATGAATCTCCACACCAACATTATGGGCAACACGCCCAAACGCTGCAAGTAAACGAGAAAATCTGGTAAAATATTCCCTTTTTACAGAACAGCAACACATTTGCATAATTTGAATTGGATGAAAGAAAAAAAACGTTGCACGTGGTCGAGTTATCTGGTATTCATGAAGCTGAGAACATTGTGTTAACTTGCAGAAGATAGCAAACGACTACAAAACACAACTATTATGCAGTAACCAGGAGTTGAATGAATAACATATTTATTTGCTGTTCTTTAAAGTAGTTTCTATGTAAACACTGATTTAAAAGCGAATAGAAATTTCATTTGCTTAAACGGTTTTCTAAAAGTAAACAAGAATAAACAACAATTATTAAATGTCTTTTCAAAATATCTTATTATATTATAAAAATACTCAAAAATGGCTATGAATAATAACAAGTTTTCGTACATTTTTCATCGATTAGACTATTATATGTATAGTACTGTAGTATGCCGGTATTATCGCAGTTTGTTTTGGGTTTAGATTCGAACCTAAAGATCCATTCTCCAGTTGTTTAGGGCGTTATATCAACTTGTCAGAAAAAAGGTTCCTTAAGCGATCTTTTTTTGTTTATTTGTCCGTATTTTAAATTACCTTTTTTATTAAGAATCCCAGACAAGCCGTTTACATTATTTAGAAACTAGAATAAAATGGACCTTTGTTTCGACATGGTTACATAAAGTTATAACACTTTACCAACTGGAATAAGTACAGACATGATTATGAATTTATTATTAATATGTTTCTCCTATTTCTTGTTATTATAAATTAACTTTGTGGATAACTAAAATACCTATGTATGTATGTGTCGTAATCAGTTCTTGTCAACAATTTATGTCAAGCCAAGTTGTTATGTTTGAACATAAGGGTTTATTAGAGTAACGATTATTTCTTGGATATCTGTTGATATGTTTACAATCTGTGAGTCGTGAATACATTTATATGAAGGACAAGTGTCCCTTTCTGATAGCTTTTGACTTAAAACGTTTTGTTTTGTAAACATTTACATAGGGTAACCTATGAAATATGTTTGAATCAATCTAAAGTTCTAGGTACAGATGTAGGTGGTATTTTACATTTCTTAATTTGAAATAATTAGGTACTATCAAATTAATTATTTCTCGTCTTTCTCTCTAATCTAATCTAATTTTATAAAATAATATGAAAATTATATAAAACTTTGCTATCATTTAATAACGTATTCAGTATAATTTGGATTCTTAATACATTAGGTTCAAATGTATACATTCCCCTTGAAACTATTTATTTCACAAATCTACTGTGCAGTGCTTAAAATAGACAGGTTCTTCGATTATATGGAGTAATCACGAAACTGATGATCCGATAAAAGTATTTCTAATATTAGCATACAATATTTGGAACAGTTCCGTCGCTCCATTCGAACGGATGCAACGCAAACCAAAACAATCAGATACTATTTGTTCATACTTGCACGGGCTGTTTTCAAATAGAAATGCACATACAGAGGCGGATGAAATGGAAAATAATGCTTCAATAAACATTAGTACGTGGGATTCACATGAAGAGCTGTGAATGCGAAATGGCGAATAATGTGTGCATATAATGACGGCTACTGGTAGAATTTGAAGGCACGTATGGATTTTTTTACATGGGCAGCGATAGCCTAGTATAGATACCAACAGACTGCCATGCAGAGAGAATTACTTTTCAAAGTTAAGTGTGTAGTAAATTGTTAATTATCGCTTGCCCCGTGCCTCGGAGGGTACGTTAAACTGTCGGTCCCAGCTGTCATGAAGATCTTTGACAGTCGTTAAGTCGTCGGGGAGTCAGAACCCTCAAATAAACTGACACTGGTCTAAGCCAAGGAATATCGCTATCCCTTCAGGTTGCGAAGGTCAGACGGCAGTTGCTCTGTGCAAAAGTTGGTATTCAGTCATATCTGGTTAGACCAGTAAGCGGACCTCGGGCTCCAAGGCGTGTTCTTTAGAGTTCATCCACCTGAGTCAACATTAATAAAAAAAATATAGTCACCCTTCCCGTCCCCGTCTTCAGAACAAAACAAAGTGGGCGTAATACTAAAATACCCAGTCTTATGTTATTATTTCACAGATATAGCGGGCAAATATAGCTAATACGCAACTAAAACAGGGTTACCCTTGTTTGATCGAACAACGTTTGATATAATATTACTAAATCGAATTTTATTTGCAATAAAGTCATTTCGAAGAATTATTCATGACCGAACTTGATACTTGATACTTGATGGCACGGGCTGTTTCCGCAACTCCACGTCTTGGCGTGTATTTTGCGTGCAGGTGGGAATGGTGTCTTCATTCGAGCCACCCCAGCTCTTCGAGGAAGGCCAGCAGACTCTTGATGTGGCCCACTGCCTCCCTCAGGGTGCTGTATCTCGTCAGGTACTGCTGCCTGTACTGTGCGACCTCAGGGCAGTCGAGGAGCAGGTGGGCTCCCGTCTCGTCCGCTGCCATACAGGCCCTGCACAGCGGGCTGTCGGTGATACCTATAGTAAATAGGTGTTTATTAAAGAATCCGTGTCCTGTGTAGGCGGCCGTGACTGTCCGCAGTTGTTGTTTGGACAGCCGGAGGATTTGTTTGGCTATCTTACCGTCTACTGCGGGAAGAGCCTCCTTGGCCTGCCTACATGTTTCAATACCAATCCAGGACTGGTTGTGTTGGGTCCTGGTCCTATTCCTTACCAGGTTGCGATAGAAACCAGAAGGGAGGGGAATAATGGGCTCGGGTCCCACCACCTCTAAAGTGGCCCCTCTTCTGGCAAGTACGTCGGCTGCGTCATTCCCTCTTGAGCCACTGTGGCCCTTGATCCATTGCAGTGTTAATTTGTTTTGTTTACCTACCTCTGTTAGTTTCTGGTGGCATTCAAGCGTGAGTGCCGAGGTGATAGTATGGCTTTTGAGGGCTGAGAGGACAGCCTTACTATCTGAGAGGATCCTAATGGATCGTTCCCTTACCTCACGTGCCATGATTGCTGTGGCAGCTAGGATTATGCCAAAACATTCGGCCTGGTAGACCGTGTTGTAGGCTCCCAGCGGTGCTGCGATGTTGATCTTAAGGTCCTCGGAGAATACTCCTGAACCCGTACCTGTATCCGTCTTAGACCCATCTGTGAAGATCGTGAGCTCGTTGTGGCCAACCGCTCCCTCGTGTAGATCCTCGTACAGTTGGATTTTGTATTTCTTATCGAAAACAAATTGTTTCGGTATTCGGTCGCCAATGGCTTGTGTGAGAGGAACTTCTTTAAAGAGTGTGTTTAAGTTGCTAGTGTGCAGTGTGTTAGTGTCTTTCCAGAGCTTCAGTGCTCTTAGCCGGATCGCCGACATCGTTGCTTCCTGTTGTATGAACAGGTGCAATGGAGGCAAGTCCAGCAACACTTCGAGTGCCGCTGTAGGTGTAGTTTTCATGCAGCCCGTGGCCGCTAGGCATGCAAGTCTTTGAAGCTTTTGAAGCTTGTTGGCGGCCGTTGTTAGGTTGGTCCGAGGCCACCACACTACTGCGCCGTAGCTTATCATCGGACGTATTATTGTCTTATAGAGCCATAAGACAATTTTGGGGGATAGGCCCCATCGTTTACCTATCATCTTCTTGCACTGCCAGAAGACGATGCTGGCTTTATTGAGCTTATTTTCCATGTGGCTGTTTATTTTTAGGTTATTCATGACCGAATAATTCATTGGTAAATTTTTATTTAGCGTAATTATTTATTTGAACTAATTTCATTTGAACTAATTTCATTTCGCCGAATTTTCAAATGCACTAATTTTATTTAAACTAATGTTTCACTACACTAATAATGATTTAGTCGAAAGATCGTATCGAATATTTAGTTCGGTATTATCTCGTTTTCCATAAATTCATTTGCACTAATATTGTTTGCCATAATCATCCCCGATCATAATATTAACTTGCACTATTATCATTTATACTAATAACGTTTGCCTTAACAACTCAACAGTGATAACTTTTATTTGCCAAAAAATGACTTTCTATAACAACATAATAATATATCATAATAATTAGTTTTCATAAGTAACACATCTCATAATCGACTCTTGACATAATCAAAATTTGATATAATTATGAAAATAATACATAATATTGTTAGGTCGAAATTAATTATCGTTAACACCCCGACTCAGTGCAACCCGACTCGGATAGGTTAGGTTAGGTTAGGGTTCTCTTTTGACCCTTAACCCAAAAATAGGAGCCCTGCGAAGCAGGGCTCCGTCAACTTTGTCCACATTCTTCACACTAGTTTAATAACCTGAAGTTGAATTAATTATCGTTAACACCCCGACTCAGTGCAATCCGACTCGGTTAGGTTAGGTTAGGTTAGGGTTCTCTTTTGACCCTTAACCCAAAAATAGGAGCCCTGCGAAGCAGGGCTCCGTCAACTTAGTCCACATTCTTCACACTAGTTTAATAAACTGAAGTTGTTCAGTTTATTCTCTATTCACACACGAAATAATGTGGAAGCGTGGCACCACAGGTTAAATAGTATAGTCGATAAAAGAAACCCCGTATTTTATGAACTGTCTACTATACTGCTTGCCGAAATGAATATAGTTGAAGGAAAAATACAGTGTATTTTAAATGGAGAACCTAGTGCAAAGCAGAAGAAGATTTGCACTAAAAAAATGACAATATTGAGACCATATTGCGCAATTTTGAAACGTATACAGAACTGGATTTACTAAAAGCAATTGCAAGTAATTTAAGATTAGTTTAACTGTTTTCTTGTTCAAAATAAATAATTTTTCAAATATTTACAATGTTTTCTTTTCTGCATTACATTACACCAATTGAATATTCGATAAAATACATGGTTATACCATCTGAACATTACATCAAAAGAACATTATCATTAGCGCAAATGTTGTAATAGCAAATAAATATTCGATGAACTGAAAATTCTGTCAAACGATATTATACAAAGTGATGATTTTCTTAAACGTTGTTCGATTTAGTAATATTATATCAAACGTTGTTCTATCAAACAAGGGTGAACCAGTAAAACAACCTCCATAACTAACAATGTAGGCAAACAAATAAAGAACAAAAGTAGTTACTCTTAATACCTGGAATTTGTCCGAAACTAACCCATCCTTTTAAAGTAAGAGGTGTCCGTTACGAATGACGTAGTTCTATTTGTATTATTGTCAATTTACTGTCTGACCCTTAAAAATTCTGTGGGATGTGTATTGAAGACATAATTTTCATGAAAATTTAGTGCACTGTGGAACAAATCATAGACAATTATTGGATTTGGGTAGACCTTATTTTCTTTACTATAAGTATCAAATAATTATTATTATTATATTTACTATAAGTATCAAACATTCTGTCAAATATTACATAACGTACGAGTCGAATGGAATTACGCTAGATTCTGCTAACACATACCTCATTTGCCCATACATACCTATAACTAGTATTATTCCATTTAGGAAACTATTGGGTACGTATTCGATATTTCGGCACGGTTACGAGCACCATGATGATATATTATACATTAAACTCAGTTGAATTATGATTTTAGCGTTTGCTAGTTGGCAGCGAAAAAATACTTTCAGTTCATTAACCTTGTCAGCTTAGTCTTAGTAGCAGCCTTAGTCTTCAAGCAACATTATTTTATTTTAACAATATAATAAACTACTGCTAAGACAGGGAAATGCTGCAGATAATTGCAAATGGAAGCAATTTATAAGCGTTTGTCATGAACTCTTTAATATTCATCAGTTTCAAGTCCATCTATAGTTAGAAGGGCTTGGTCTTGACTATGAATAGATTTTTTATTCTTCGCTGTCGTGGCAAGCGTTTGTTCAACTTGAGTACCTACCGCAGAGTATACTTTCATAGCTGGAGTAAGCACTTTCTATGACATAATCATACAATTCTTTTGTGAAAGTTTGTAGATTTTGAACTAAGAATATCTCGAGTACTTGGTCTGTATTTAGGTAATGCTAGCAAAAATTTTATCAAATTACACTTCACGAAAGTATTTTTGATAAACATTTTTCCTGGCATTAAAGACAGAAGAAATACTGTAAAACAGAACAAAAGCGTTTTTATGTTTAATTTTATCAAAAGCTCTCGATGATAAATTGACGAAATTTCTAAGCAACCCTATAGCTCATCCACTTCAAGGCCTTTATTGATATTAAGAAGTATTTTAAGCTACCAAAGTTTATAGTGTCGATTGTTAACAATTGGCTAATAAATTATTAGGCTGAATGCGGCAAACATATGCACAATAGGTGAGTAATTTCATTTGCCATTCTCAAATTACTGGTATACTTTCATCATCATCATCATATCAGCCAAACGACGTCCACTGCTGGACATAGGCCTCCCCCAAGGTTCTCCACACAGACCGGTCTTGAGCCGCCCGCATCCAACCTCCTCCCGCGATCTTGACAAGATCGTCGGTCCACCTTGCGGGGGGCCTACCTCTGCTGCGTCGTCCGGTACGTGGCCGCCACTCCAGAACCTTTCTGCCCCAACGGCCATCGGTTCTTCGAGCTATGTGCCCTGCCCACTGCCACTTCAGCTTGGCTATCCGGAGAGCTATGTCGGCGACTTTGGTTCTACTGCGGATCTCCTCATTTCTGATTCGATCTCGCAGGGAAACTCCAAGCATAGCTCTCTCCATCGCCCTCTGAGTGACCTTGAGCCTTCTGATAAGGCCCATAGTGAGCGACTGGTATACTTTGAGGTGATATAATTGATCGTTGATTTTGACACTGTATTGATACACACTGCACTGTGTATTCTTTGGATAGCGCTTTCACAATACGCATTTCATTGTTTTATTATATTTTATTGATTGTATTAATGCGGCATTGCGGTATGATAATTCGATGCTAGTGTTGGAAAACAGGGCTGACAATACAATAGCTTAATTAACTACCTACCATTGTTTTTGTTATTGAGCGATACAAGTTCTTTTTTTTTATTAGTCTTGCCACCTACCAGTACAGTACGGTACAGTGTATATCCGTGAACATGGAGATTACAACATGGACGAAATATAGCTTACTCGAAGCAAAAGATATGTGGTATATATCTTGTATAATCAAAGAAATCCGGTTAGACAATATAGAAGCAATGTAACGCATGGAATGACCACGAAAGTTTAAATTCCTATATGGTTAAGTAGTTCTCTGTACAGATCTGGCGAAAAGCAAGCAAGGCGTAAATCTTATATAGTCGTAGCTATAAACTTTTTTCGTCATTCTTGTGCTTATATTCTATTCTCATAAGAATACCTGAGGACAATTACTCAATTGCTCCAATTACGTAATTAGTTGTAGCTAAGTAAATTTCTAGCGAAACTACAAGATAAAAAAGAAACATACAGAAAAGCTATTTAAATTCTAGGAGAAACTTCTGATTAGAATCCTCGCTAAGCCACTGGGATTATTTGACATGCCTTTAACATCTTTATTTCTTCGTTCTAAATTTATCCCGCCTCGTTCACGTTAAACACGAAAATAAGAGTTGGCAATATCCTAATCGGCTTTGAATAATCCCATACGGTAGATTGCAAACGGTTGAAGTAATTAATATTGATTGTTGTTGACGGCTTTGAATATAAAATTGACTTCAGCGAAATGATAAGTCGTAAATATTGTGAAATACACCAAAACGTGATAAATTCGTTTCGTGTATTATGAATAATAGATTACATTTTATTGCTCAAGTTACGATGTTATGTAAAGTGTATTTATATACCTATACACATTTATTACAAAATATATACAAGCTTTTACAACCTGCGCAGTTATTATGCTCTCAGATGGAATAATATACATACGTTAAATTAAAAATATATTGTTAAACGTATTTTAATTGTTACTAACATTAATTTACCTGCAGAATAAAAAAACTGACTCAGTATTTTTTATGTTTATAATACATCGAATAAAAAATAAATTATAAAACAAGTCTGAGATGATCATGCGGTCTTTCGCGGTCCAATGCCTATGACTAACGGGCTTGTCATAGGCTTCTCCCGATTTGTGCCATAGTGACATTGTAAGTAAAATATGTAAGGATTTCGTCTACGATACCACCCTGGCCAAACAGTGGTATATCTAAAGTTTGATGTCGAGTTTTCCGTCTGTTCCCAAAGATACTTCACTTTTGGCTTCAAATTTACCCACCGAATTAAATGTGATAGTGTCACATTGTATTCTAATTTTTTTATCATACGGAGGACTCTGTGATATTCGAGAACAATTCCTCTGTGAATTCATAGAAGCATCTTGACAGGATATTCGATCATTGATGCAATATTTGAATTAAACGCTTCAGGCGAAAAACATCAAAATATATTACCCAACAAGAAATAGATTAGCAAACAAAATTCTGAAAAAGGAGAGATGAATCTCCACACCAACATTATGGGTAAAACGCCCATATGCTGCAAGTAAACGAGAAAATCTGGTAAAATATTCCGTTTTTACAGAACAGCAACACATTTGCAAAATTTGAATTGGATAAAAGAAAAAAAAACGTTGCACGTGGTCGAATTATCTGGTATTCATGAAGCTGAGAACATTGTGTTAACTTGCGAAAGATAAGCAGCAGCAGCTAAGAGTTGAATGAATAACATATTTATCTGCTGTTCTTTAAAGTTTTTTCTATGTAAACACTGATTTAAAAGCGAATAGAAAATTTCATTTGCTTAAACGGTTTTCTAAAAGTAAACAAGAATAAAATCATCATTTATTAAATGTATTTTCTGAATATTTTATCTTAATATATAAAATCCTTGCGTTACTGACTGACTGACAGACACGCTACAGCCGAAACTATTGGGCGCAGGAAGCTGAAATTTGGCATGTATGATCCTTGGGAACCGTAGGGGTGCACTAAGAAGGGATTTCCCGAAATTCCCACGGGATCGGCCAAAACTGGAAAAATTTAAAAAAATGCAGGCGTAGCTGCTGGCGTCCTCTAGTTATATTATAAAAATAATACTCCAAAATGGTAAAGAATAATTACACATTTTCATACATTTTTCATCGATTAGACTATTATACATATAGTACTGTAGTGTGCGGGTATTATCCCGGTTGGTTTTGGGTTTAGATTCGAACCTAAAGATCCATTCTCCAGCTGTTTAGGGCGTTATTTAAATTGGCCGTATTTTAAATTACCTTTTTTATTAAGAATCCCAGACAAGCCGTTTACATTATTTACAAATTACAGGCGAATGGACCTTTGTTTCGAGATGGTTACATTTTATAACACTATACCAACTGTAATAAGTATAGACTTGATTATGAATTTATTATTAATATGCTTCTCTTGTTTATTACTACCATTATGAACTTGGTGAAGAACTAAAATATGTATACATGTGTCATAATCAGTTCTTGGCAATTGTATATGACAATTTATGGCAGAATTGATTACAGCTTCGGAGGTTATGGTCAAGCCAAGTTGTTATGTTCGAGCATAAGACAAGTGTTTATTTGAGTAACGAGTATTTCTTAGATACCTGTTGATATGTTTACGATCTGAGAGTCGTTAATAGACAGATCTTTGTGGTAGATAAGTGTCACTTTCTGATAGCTTTTGGCTTAACCGGAGCCGCTATGTTCTGTAAGCATTTACATACGGTAACCTATAGAATATGTTTATGAAACAATCTAAAGTACCTACTAGACATACTTATGTAGGCGCTATTTTACATTTCATAATTCAAAATATTTAAGGTACTATGAAATTAATTATTTCTAATTTTTCTGTCTTATCTAATCTAATTTTGTATAATAATATGTAAATGTTATAAAACTTTACTATCATTTAATAACGTATTTAGTATAATTTTGATCCTTCATACAGTAGGTACAAACGTATACTTTCACCTTAAAAATATTTATTTAACAACTCTACTATGCCGTGCTGAAAATAGACAGATTGTTCGATTATAAAACGTTATCACGAAACTGATGATCCAATAAAAGTATTTCTAATAATAGCATACAATAATTGGAATATTTCAGTCGCTCTATTCGAACGGACGCAACGCAAACCAAAACAATCAGATACTATTTGTTCATTTTAACTCATTATAATTCTTAAAATACTGGTTCAAATTTAATTAAATTTGAAATATACCATGTTTATACAATGCCTGCTTGGTTACTAAAAAACAGGCTTCTCGTTTTATCCACTATTAAATTATAGGGGGTTGAAAATGGACTGAACTGCTTCGACAAAAGGATGGTACGGCCGTGCCGCTTTTACGCTCGACTTGGCGGAGGCACTGCCGTGCCCCCCGATTATCAATAGTTGTTATGCATGGTTTTAAGAATATCAAATGTGCATATGAGTTGTCTAGTTATGATAGTGCAGGCTCGTTTGTGGTGAGATGATTGTTTGTCAATATCTAAAAACATCGAGTTACACCGTTATGGCTCCAGCGGCCGTAAATAAATAAAGGAAATCATTAACTGCAATATAACACTCATTAACTAATAAACAACGACGCATAGGTACAACACACGAGCTCAGCTTTGTTCCACGGCCGCTAAGGTAAAGTTGGTATAAAAACTATGTAGGTTTTATTTTGGTTTTATTACAAGTTGAGAGAACTTGTTTCATTTATGCTAGTGCAGCCGAAGCGAGGAAAATGTGTAGTAGCGAATAATTCAATTCAAACATGCTTTCATTAGAAAAAGAAGAGGCAGCTCAATCGGTATGCAATTATACAGAGCTTCTAGTATCATTCAGTGTTTACAATTTGCATCTTCATAAAAATATTCACTCCGTACTACGACTACTAATTACGTAACAACGAAATGTTTTGCTGAGTTGTAATTATATTTTTAGGTTTATAATATAAAGGGTGCATAGGGTTCCCACCAAGAACTTAGGGTCCCAAGCCAACCTCACCTGCAAGTGGTGCACCTGCCGATCAACGGACGAGGCTCTGGCAAACAAAATGTCCCAATAAGCGGCAATAGGCTCGCCACCTATTACGAGGGATCAAAACACCGGCGAAAAGTGGGCGTTTAATATGCCTCTGCCTACCCCTTCGGGGAAACAGGCGTGAGTCTATGTATGTATGTATGTTATAATATAAAAGTTGCAGTCCACGTCTCACTTAAAAATACTCTTCTCATGACTGGTGCAAAATATTTTCACCGTATGATAATAATCGTCGTAAGTCTTCATGTCCTGCCTATACAGAAACACATATGTAGGTATATACACATCACACCTAGAGACAAAGGATGTTGGTGATGATGAGGATGGTTTACTTACCCATAGTATTTAATAAGAATTTCTACTATTTTATATCGTCCAAAAATTACGTAAGTTGGCATGACTGTCCCCACATTAAAACTGAAAGAAAAAGAAGAAGAAGAAGACAGTAGGAGCCCATCGACCTTGGATTATTCTTTGAGATAATCGTGCGCTCGGAGGCTAGTCGTTATAAGCGGTGTACGGAGTGTCAAATGGCGTCATATGCTCCACGGTGAGCATTCGGTGAGCTCTATCTCACAAAAGCACACTCGTGCAGAGGGTATTAAACGATATAACGTTTTGTTTTCATTTTTCACATAAGAATATAACTAGCTCCGTGGTCCAGGATAGCGTATGCGACTGCTGATCGGAGGTACCGGGTTCGATTCCCGGGTAGGGCAAAGTGATACTGGGATTTTCCGAATTCTCAGTAGCAGCACGCAGTCTGGTGATGTGCCCGGTAACGGCAATAGGTTCTATTACGTGGGGCCTAAAAATTCATGGCGAAATGTGGGTGTAATATTACACTTCTTCTGATGTATGAATGACTCACGCCTGTATCCCCAAAGGGGATACAGGCGTGAGTCATTCATAGTGAGTCATTCATAATTCATGAGTCTATAAAAAAAAAATATATATAAAAGTTTAAGCCGAGTTATCGTCAAATTGTTCAATAGATGACGAAAAATATGAAAGATGGATATCTTTCATATTTTTCGTGAGTTGCCAACTCTCGTGTCGGCAAGGCCCCCGACTTTTTTTGAAGGCCCGTCTCTTTAATAAATGTGTTTTGCCCACAATGACCTACGATGCCGAGACATGGACACTCACACAAGCGGCCGTATACAGACTAAGATTCACATAAAGAGCCATGCAGTGCTTCATGCTTGGTATCCGTCAAATAGACCGAGTTGCCAACGTCAAAATTCGGCAACGCACAAAGGTGCTCGACGTGGGAACTCGAATAATGACATCAAAATGGGCTTGGGCAGGACATTTAGCTAGACGTGGTGACAACAGACGGAGTAGATCCGTAACGTAATGGTGGCGACGGATGTGGAAAAGAGGTGTCGGCCGTCCCTTAGCAAGATGGGTCGATGATATCACCACAATCGCGGTTCCAACATGGGTTAGATTAGCGCAAGATCGAGGCAAATGGCAAGAACAAAGAGAGGCCTATGTTCAGCAGTGGACAAATTCGGGCTGTGGATGATGATGATAATGATGATGAGGGCAACAAAACCAGGTATGGTTCATAATGCTACAATTAACTTTGCCTTTGGGTACGCTCTTATCCATTCTCCTTTACTGTCCTTTCTCTAGAAAGTTTCAACCCAACCGCTCCGCGGTAATGCTTGCTAAAACACACTTGTTTGTTTTTCTGTTTTGTTATATTCGCAAGAATGCTCATTACAGGTGAATGCTCAAGTGTATCAGCACCATTATGTTAACGCCACAACAGGCGGTCAAATCCAAAAGGTGGCCTATACAAACGGTGCTTAACTTTTGTGATTTAAAACAACTCACGTCATGCTATAGGCGCTACAGGATGAAAAATGAAGAAGGGGAAAATAAATGTCTAAGCATAGTGTTTCCTTTCTATGGTATGTTTTTCAGAGTGAAAACAAACGACGTATTTCAATTCACTGCAACAACGGAGCTAAGCCGTTGCGTCTTCCATATTTAAATCACTTCTGTATGACATGTTGCATTACAATGGCGTGCAGCAATGCAACTTTAGGCCCCTTCCTGACTGGGCGGTGCGGTATTGGTTCGGCATCTGTATGCTGTATACCGTCAGTATACTGTGTTGGCCAGATCTCCCTAATTTATCGGTTTACTGTCGGTAAGTATTCAGACGCGTTTGTGCCGTCACCGTGATATATAAATATATAAAAGATGTATAAAATATGTTCGCGACAGACATTAAAACTATGACAGTGAATAGTATATTATATATATAATAGTATTAATAGTATATATATAATAGTATTCGAAACCGCGAGTGAAAATCGTATAAAATCAGTGTTATCTAATCGTGCGGTACACCGGGTTCGGTTCCCGGACGTGTCAAAACGTTACAAAATAGCTAAAATAGTGTAAATGGTTAGATTGTTAATATACAACAACTATGTAATACATGAACATTAGTCTTAAACTTGTGCTAACTGTAGGGACCTTAGATATCGAATCATAAATAGCGTTATCAGTAGTGACAGATAAGAGTTAATGCTTCATAAAACAGCTGTTTGTTTACATATTCGTTTTATAGTTTTATAAGTGTTTTTAGCTTCATATAGACTTGAAATCATGTCTAGATACCTTTTTATTGCTAGTTATTACCTTATATAGTTAAAATAAGCATAATAACAAACATTCGTATGTTTATCATGAAATTTGTTTACTTACGATAGTATTTACTTAAGAAATTCTGTAATTTTTTTATGATTCAAAGTTATCATGTAATAGGTTCGAATTGAATAAAGATATTTTCATGGTGTTTGTTTTAATAGATGCCCCATATAGTTGCCCACAACGGCCTACCAAAATCATATATAAAAATTTAGTATACGATAGTTTTTTAATAGAAAATATAGTGGGCGGGCCCTTGTGTGGCAGCATTTTTTGGGAGTTTTTATGGAATAACTTAGTGACGCTAATAGTTAGGTTTAGGTATTGTATACCAATAGATAGAACTTAATGAGACCTATCTAACGATGTATAGAACATGTATGTATGTATAATAGGATCGAATCATACGTAACATTTGTACTATATTTGAAATAAAAATAAACGAAAGATTTTCTGTGCACGTGTTCGGTGCGATGGTCGTCGATAAGGTAAAGTTTCGAGGTACTTAAGCGACCATGTATTCGGCCAGTTGTTGGCGTCCCAACCACCATCTTGTGACCTATGTAACCATCAAGCACCGCACACCTGAACAGCATCGCTCTCAACGTATGAAGATGTTTCATTTCTGAAGCCCTTACACATCGAAGCCATACAGTCCACACACATAGAAGAACACGCATCGTCGTAGGCACACGTCAGCAGCACACTACCAGCGCACTGTAGCGGACTAGCAAAGGTTCGATTCCTGGCATCCGTTACATTTGTTGGTCGCTTCGAGCCGGATTGAAGAATGCCTACGACGCGTTCAAGAGGTCGTGCTCCCGAGGTCGCCGGGGGAGCGGCCGGCGCCGGGCCTAGTTCCAGTACCCCAGCCCGCGCCGCCGCTGCCCGCAACCCAGCCGGCGCGGTCGTCCGTCACGACGGGCCACCGCGATCGCCGTCGACAACAGTCGGGAGCGACGCGCCGCCGCCGGCCCCCCCCGGCCCCGCGGGGAGGGACGAACGAAACATCACTCAAGACGCAAGGGAGCGAGCAGAGGTGCAGTCGAAAAAGGAAGATGGCAAGGAAAGGACGTTGCAACCATCCGATAGATCGAGCGTTTGTACAGCGCAACATAGCATAATAGAAAATAGAGATAGAAAGAAGCCAACGAGGGAACGCGACCAACGCTCAGCAGCTACGGGACGCTCCAATAGAAATGTGATGTTGGCTCGAGAAGAAGTTTTGAAGATAAAACTACAGTTAGCACAGTTAGCACTACAGAAGGCTGAACAGGAGGCGGACTCCGATGACTACGACGAGGATGGACAGTCGAAGCAAGATTACATACGTTCGTGGTTGGAAGAGGCTCCGGAACCCCAGCCCGGCCCTGAAGATATAGATATAGTGGTATCGGCGCCCACTAAGAAGAGGGACGTCGACGGGGCACAGAAGATATATATAGAAGATGGACCGCCCCCACAGAAGATGGACGTTCATCAACAGGGAGGTGATTCGCTGAAGCCGTTCATCACGGATCTCACCTCCGCGATCGCCGCGCTCGCCGACAGGAAGCCACCGGACACATCGATAGTTGCACCACACCCGGCGGTTTCGAAAGTCATCATGACGCTACCGACGTTCGGCGGCGCGCACACCGAGTGGCTGTCGTTCAAGGCGATATACGACACCACCAAGAATTTCTTCAACGACGTGGAGAATACAGCGAGACTGAGAAGAAGTCTCAAGGGAAGAGCGTTAGAAACAGTTAGCTCTGAACTGATTGGGCATGTACGACCAGATGAAATCATGAAGGAGTTGGAGCTGCAATTCGGACGACCAGACTCGATCGCACAGGCAGAGACAGACAAGCTGAGGACCCTGCCACGCTGTAGCGAAGCACCTAAGGACATATGCGCGTTCGCGAGCAAGATTAGAAGCGGCGTCGTCACACTTCGTGCGTTGAAAAAGGAACACTACCTCATCAATGCGGAGCTAGTGCGCGTGTTGACCGAGAAGCTACCGAACTCGCTACGTGTGCAGTGGTACAAGACGTATACCGAGAAGTGCCAGTCGAAGCCGGACCTCAGCCGATTCAGTGACTTCGTGACAGAGTACGCGCGTTACTGTAGCGCCTTCGCGCCGGCTGAGAACATCACCGATGGGCCGCCAAGCAGACGTACCGTGCAGAGGACGTACACAGCGACGGCGACGGAGAAGCGAACGCATACGGACACGTCTAACGCGAAGTGCAGGATATGTGAACGCGAAGGACACTACTCGTCGGCCTGCAGCACGTTTCGTAACGCCAACGCAGAGAAGAGATGGCAGCTAGCTAAGCAGCATGGATTGTGTTTTCGCTGCTTACGCATACGCCGAATAGAACACTCGTGCAAGCCCAAGAAGTGCGGTGTAGAGGGATGCCGCGCTACACACAACCAGTTGCTTCACTACGATAGAGGAGCCCATAGGACCGAAGACGTGAATAAGGATACGCAGAAGAAGCTCCCATGAATAGTACGCCAGGGAAGACTTGGTACTTGCCTCACTTCGATGTACACAACCCCATGAAGCCTGAGAAGATTCGTATAGTTCACGACGCCGCCGCGAAGACCAGAGGTATGTCACTCAACGATTACCTGCTCACGGGACCGGACTTGCTACAATCGTTGCCGGGGATGTTGATGAGGTTCCGTCGACACCGCGTTGCCGTCTCAGCTGATATAACGGAGATGTTTATGCAGGTAAGAGTACGCCCAGAAGACCGAGACGCGCTGCGCTACCTGTGGAGAGATGACCGGCGGGAGGGACCGCCCCAGGAATACCGTATGAAGTCCATTATCTTCGGCGCGGCAAGCTCACCGTGTGCAGCTATATTCGCGAAGAATTGGAACGCACGCAAGCACGCAGAAGAGTACCCGGAAGCAGCAGAAGCCATCATAGATAACCATTACATGGATGACTATCTGGACAGCTTCAGGGACGAACAGGAAGCGACGAGTATAGCGTCACGGGTGCGAGACATACACAGACAAGCGCACTTTCACCTCACGAAATGGGTGTCGAACTCTAGAAACGTCATCGAAGCAATAGAACCAAGTCAACATCGCCAGGAGACAGTCGGCCTCGCCAGCAAGGGGCAAGAAGAGAAAATTCTCGGCTTGATGTGGAAAACGAGCGCGGACGAGCTGAGCTTCAACCTTACACTCACACGGCTTCCAGACGGCCTCATCGGCACCGAAGCGCCTACGAAACGAGAAGCGTTGAAAATAGTTATGTCGCTATACGACCCACTCGGCCTCGCATCGCCCGTGACTGTTCGAGCCAAACAGATACTACAGGAAGCCTGGCGACTCGGTACAAATTGGGACGAGAAGTTTGACGAAAGCCTCAGAGTGCAATGGGCATCGTGGATACAGCACTTAGAACAGTTGAAGTCGATACGCATTCCGCGGTGTTACCCGGGTACAGTGACGCCCGTACACTCCAAGTACATGTCTTTACGGACGCCAGTGAAGCGGCCTACGCAACAGCGGTGTACTGGCGAGCGACTACACCAGATGGGCGTGTGCACGTGACGCTCGTTATGGCGAAGGCGAGAGTGGCACCGCTTAAGGTGGTGTCAATCCCGAGACTCGAACTGCAAGCCGCCGTCATGGGTACGCGAGTCGCTCAAGCGGTAATAGAAGAACATCGCGTCAAACCCGAGGCCGTCGTGTACTGGACGGACAGCAAGACCGTACTAACGTGGATAAGAAGAGGAGCACGGGCGTACAAACCATTCGTCGCGCACCGCCTAGCCGCCATAGAAGAGCATAGTAAAGTTGAAGATTGGCGCTGGGTACCTACGAAGATAAACGCGGCGGATGCGGCTACACGCGACGTGCCAAATTTAACTCCGAACACGAGTGGTACACCGGACCGTCGTTCCTGTACGAAGACCCGTCACTATGGCCCGTGGAGAAGCACATCGCCCCTGACGCGACAGGCGAAGAGCGCACACTGACAGCTGTAGAGAAACGTCAAACATATAGAATTATAGAAGCCGTACCGGACCCGTATAGATTTTCCAAATGGGAAAGGCTCTTACGAGCAACAGCAAGAGTTCTACAATTTATAGCATTATGTAAGAAAACCGCAGAGAAGGTTCTATATAAAAGAACGCAGAAAAATAGACAGAAGGATCCGGATTGGCGTCACGTGACGAAGACGAAGCACAACATCAAGTCGGGCAGAGCGGCACCTCGTCCAGCCGCCGACTCCCGAAACTTCGTGCTTCTCTCCGCAGAACACACCCGCGGCGCCGAGGACCTTCTTGTGAAGGCGGTACAAGAGGACTCCTTCGGCGCCGACCTCCGGGAGCTGCGGCGCGGAGGAGGTGTCGCCAGAGACAGCCGCCTGTATTCGTTACCCGTGGAGATGAACAACGGAATGATCACTCTACGCAGTCGTATAATAGCTACAGAAGAAATCTCCGAACAAACAAGAGACCGCCGATCTTAGACGGCGATCATCGTATTACACAGCTATACATAGATTGGACGCATAGAAAATTACATCACAGCGGTACAGAGTTGGTAATCAATGAAATACGCCAACACTATTGGATTCTTCGTCTGCGGCCGACTACAAAGAAAATAGTACATAGATGTCTACCATGCCGCATTAGAAAAACGCAGCCGCCTGAGCCAGCCACAGAAGACCATCCGAAGACGCGCCTTGCTCACCATCAGAGGCCCTTCACCTACACGGGTCTTGATTATTTCGGGCCGCTCTCCGTAACCGTCGGTAGACAGCGTCACAAACGTTATGTGGCACTGTTTACATGTCTCACTTCCAGGGCAGTACATCTGGAGGTCGCCGCCAGCCTGAGCGCCGACTCCGCAATCTTGGCGCTGCGCAGGTTCGCAGCGCGCCGAGGTTGCCCCGCAGAGATCTACTCGGACAACGGCACCAACATGCACGGTGCCGACCGAGAGATGAGAGACGCCGTCGCCGAGGAAGCGAGTCGCCGTGGCATCATATGGCGCTTCATCACCCCCTCAGCGCCATTCATGGGGGGCGCATGGGAGCGCCTCGTCAGGTGCATGAAGACCGCCCTCTACACGGTCCTCCACGAGCGCCATCCGCACGAAGAAGTCCTAGCTACACTACTGTGTGAGGTCGAGTACACAGTAAACAGTCGACCTCTCACACACGTCTCCGTCAACGCAGCAGACAGCGAGGCCATCACCCCGAACCACATCCTGTTCGGTGGTTCTGCTCGCCTTCCTCCGCTGGGCGAGTTCAGCGAGGCTGACCTCAACAGCAGCAAGCACTGGCGGCGCGCCCAAATCCTCGCCGACATGTTCTGGCGCCGTTGGGTGCGCGAGTACCTATCCGAGCTGCAACACCGGCGGGAGCCCCATGGGTCTGGGCTCAACCTCGAGGTCGGCGACCCCGTCCTGATCGCCGACGGCCAACTCCCGCGCAATACCTGGCCGCGTCTGGTCCCCCTGCCCAAGTGACGAGGCGTCGCTCACCGGGTGCTCTGCAGCACCGCCACACGACGAGTCACGCGCGTTGCTGCACGGCGGGAGAGATGTTCGCGACAGACATTAAAACTATGACAGTGAATAGTGTATTCGAAACCGCGAGTGAAAATCGTATAAAATCAGTGTTATCTAATCGTGCGGTACACCGGGTTCGGTTCCCGGACGTGTCAAAACGTTACAAAATAGCTAAAATAGTGTAAATGGTTAGATTGTTAATATACAACAACAATGTAATACATGAACATTAGTCTTAAACTTGTGCTAACTGTAGGGACCTTAGATATCGAATCATAAATAGCGTTATCAGTAGTGACAGATAAGAGTTAATGCTTCATAAAACAGCTGTTTGTTTACATATTCGTTTTATAGTTTTATAAGTGTTTTTTAGCTTCATATAGACTTGAAATCATGTCTAGATACCTTTTTATTGCTAGTTATTACCTTATATATTTAAAATAAGCATAATAACAAACATTCGTATGTTTATCATAAAATTTGTTTACTTACGATAGTATTTACTGAAGAAATTCTGTAATTTTTTTATGATTCAAAGTTATCATGTAATAGGTTCGAATTGAATAAAGATATTTTCATGGTGTTTGTTTTAATAGATGCCCCATATAGTTGCCCACAACGGCCTACCAAAATCATATATAAAAATTTAGTATACGATAGTTTTTTAATAGAAAATATAGTGGGCGGGCCCTTGTGTGGCAGCATTTTTTGGGAGTTTTTATGGAATAACTTAGTGACGCTAATAGTTAGGTTTAGGTATTGTATACCAATAGATAGAACTTAATGAGACCTATCTAACGATGTATAGAACATGTATGTATGTATAATAGGATCGAATCATACGTAACATTTGTACTATATTTGAAATAAAAATAAACGAAAGATTTTCTGTGCACGTGTTCGGTGCGATGGTCGTCGATAAGGTAAAGTTTCGAGGTACTTAAGCGACCATGTATTCGGCCAGTTGTTGGCGTCCCAACCACCATCTTGTGACCTATGTAACCATCAAGCACCGCACACCTGAACAGCATCGCTCTCAACGTATGAAGATGTTTCATTTCTGAAGCCCTTACACATCGAAGCCATACAGTCCACACACATAGAAGAACACGCATCGTCGTAGGCACACGTCAGCAGCACACTACCAGCGCACTGTAGCGGACTAGCAAAGGTTCGATTCCTGGCATCCGTTACAAAATATATAAAAGATGTATAATAGTTCGTAGATATATAAAAGTTCATATTTTTCCACCTCAGCTACACAAATAATACACAAGGCTTTTTCATTTGCCATTTTCAACGACGTGTTGCGCGGTCGGTATTTCGGATTCTACTGGATGGCCGTACCGCAACGCAGTATGCCGCAAGTATACCATCCCGCTCTCGTACAGCCCGCGCCAATCAGGATGCGTGTAAGCAAATATAGGCGCCCGGTAACGAAGCCGTAAAATTTTTACTACGTGTTATTTACTGCGCCGATACCGCACCGCCCAGTCAGGAAGGGGCCTTAGAACGGTAATAGTATTGTTCTGCCAGAACCCATATGTGTCACTATAACGCCCGATTTACGTAAAAATAATAATAAGTATCAGCCCTATAGATAAACTATTCTAATACTGGACACACTATGTGAAAGATAACGCCATAGTCCAGCACGGTGCCTACATACCTTTCGGAAACATAAAGGAAAAGTCTACCGCAGGATATTTATTAACCTTCACCGATTAGCAAGCGATAATCAACAATTAAATATGCACATATCTTCGAAAATAAATTGAAAAGCGCCGTGGATTTGAAGTTTCTTAATGCCTCTCCACTAGATTTTTAAGGCTTTTGATAGAAGCTTAAGTTAAATTTACCATGTACAAACATGTTTATACCACGCTAGTCGAAATGATAAGACTCCTGCCTCCTAACTAGTACACTTATGCCATACTCCAAGTCACATATCTATCCATACTCAAAAGCTCGTGCATTTATCATGTAGTTCAATACACGTGAGCATTGCACGCTACTTGCTTGTGACCTTCGTTGAACTCCATCTTAATAGCTGCATACACTTCTAATAAAATGAACCATGTTTAAGACAACAGACTAATTAGCTAAATTTTGTATTGCTATAAGCAGAGATGGCTAAGTGGCGAGATCTTTGAACTACTTGAACCTCCACGCTAAGGTTTCGAGGTAAATTCGAAATACGTTGAGACAACCGGCATCTTAAAAGATTACGTTTTAGTATTTATTTCCTGCTTGTACCTAATGGTTTTTCAGTAAAGCGGTCTAGTTTTATTTAATGTTGTATATTACTTTTTGCCATGCTAGGAAGCGATGTATATTTAGAACGAACACAAGTTCGGAACTGAGATATAGAGAGACTAGAGGACGCCAGCAGTTACGCCTGCATTTTTTTTAAATGTACCTGTTTAGGCCGATCCCGTGGGAATTTCGGGAAATCCCTTCTTAGTGCACCCCTACGGTCCCCAAGGAACATACATGCCAAATTTCAGCTGCATGCGCCCAATAGTTTCGGCTGTAGCGTGTCTGTCAGTCAGTAAGTAACGCAAGGATTTTATATATTAACTGTCTTACTAATAAAAAAATATTACTCACACGTTTAACGTATGAATACTTACACAGCGTATAACGTCTGTATAGGAGTTATACAGGGTTTACACAACATTGCTACTAATAAACGCAAAGACAAGCTTGTGTAACTACTCACATGCTACTCACGCTGTGTACACACAGCTACACATTAACCTAAACAAGCCCAAAGTTAGGCGAACTCCCTTAGTGTGACCAACCTCTTGTTGAGTAGTTCAGCTAATATTGGTTTTGTATAGGTTGATGTGTAGCTGTGGGTACGTCAAATATGCTGACAACCTTTTACGAAGTACGTTTAAAAACTTCTAATCGTAACTTCGTTTTAATAATTCAATTGTATTTTATAGTTTATATAGAATTTTACTAGCTTAATTATGTATTAAATGGGGTTTCTTCTTAAAAATATCCCTTATCTATTAATCTAATATACAAAAACTAAAGACTAATGGTTGTTATTTTCTGAAGGATAAATATGTTTTGATTTGTACTCATAGCTTCCGAACGCCTCCACCGACAAAAACATTCATTTCAAAGATCAAAGAAATATAACCTTCCTAGTCCAAGCTCTTTGTCATAGATTGCGCGCATAACCTAAGTAAAGTGACAACCTCAGCTTCCTCAGCTGGCCAAATAGCCGCCATTTTGCTCTTACGCACTCCTTATACAAGGGTGCAAGCGTGTGTAGAGCTTGTGTAAGTCTAAATAGATATTTTGATCTTTTGATAGAAGCTTAAGTTAAATTTACCATGTACAATCATGTTTATACCACGCTAGTCGAAATGATAAGACTCCTGCCTCCTAACTAGTACACTTATGCCATACTCCAAGTCACATCTTCTAGCATACTCAAAAGCTCGTGCATATATCTTGTAGTTCAATACACGTGAGCATTGCACGCTACTTGCTTGTGACCTTCGTTGAACTCCATCTTAATAGCTGCATACACTTCTAATAAAATGAACCATGTTTAAGACAACAGACTAATTAGCTAAATTTTGTATTGCTATAAGCAGAGATGGCTAAGTGGCGAGATCTTTGAACTACTTGAACCTCCACGCTAAGGTTTCGAGGTAAATTCGAAATACGTTGATACAACCGGCATCTTAAAAGATTACGTTTTAGTATTTATTTCCTGCTTGTACCTAATGGTTTTTCAGTAAAGCGGTCTAGTTTTATTTAATGTTGTAGATTACTTTTTGCCATGCTAGGAAGCGATGTATATTTAGAACGAACACAAGTTCGGAACTGAGATATAGAGAGACTAGAGGACGCCAGCAGTTACGCCTGCATTTTTTTTAAATGTACCTGTTTTGGCCGATCCCGTGGGAATTTCGGGAAATCTCTTCTTAGTGCACCCCTACGGTCCCCAAGGAACATACATGCCAAATTTCAGCTGCATGCGCCCAATAGTTTCGGCTTTAGCGTGTCTGTCAGTCAGTAAGTAACGCAAGGATTTTATATATTAACTGTCTTACTAATAAAAAAATATTACACGTTTAACGTATGAATACTTACACAGCGTA
Source organism: Euclidia mi (assembly GCA_944739405.2). NCBI lineage: Eukaryota > Metazoa > Arthropoda > Insecta > Lepidoptera > Erebidae > Euclidia > Euclidia mi. The sequence continues at coordinate 36,802,360 of OX123187.2, forward strand.
TAACGTCTGTATAGGAGTTATACAGGGTTTACACAACATCGCTACTAATAAACGCAAAGACAAGCTTGTGTAACTACTCACATGCTACTCACGCTGTGTACACACAGCTACACATTAACCTAAACAAGCCCAAAATTAGGCGAACTCCCTTAGTGTGACCAACCTCTTGTTGAGTAGTTCAGCTAATATTGGTTTTGTATAGGTTGATGTGTAGCTGTGGGTACGTCAAATATGCTGACAACCTTTTACGAAGTACGTTCAAAAACTTCTAATCGTAACTTCGTTTTAATAATTCAATTGTATTTTATAGTTTATATAGAATTTTACTAGCTTAATTATGTATTAAATGGGGTTTCTTCTTAAAAATATCCCTTATCTATTAATCTAATATACAAAAACTAAAGACTAATGGTTGTTATTTTCTGAAGGATAAATATGTTTTGATTTGTACTCATAGCTTCCGAACGCCTCCACCGACAAAAACATTCATTTCAAAGATCAAAGAAATATAACCTTCCTAGTCCAAGCTCTTTGTCATAGATTGCGCGCATAACCTAAGTAAAGTGACAACCTCAGCTTCCTCAGCTGGCCAAATAGCCGCCATTTTGCTCTTACGCACTCCTTATACAAGGGTGCAAGCGTGTGTAGAGCTTGTGTAAGTCTAAATAGATATTTTGATCTCTTATAACGCATGTATACACGCAATCTGTCAAAATATTTTTTATTAGTTGCGTTTTTGTTACGCAATGCTTATAGTACTTGTATACACAGTGTCGTAATTTTTATTAGTAAGACAGTAAGAAAGTAATAAGATAAAATATAGCTCATAATTATTAAAAGAATACTGACACGGGATCGAGAAGCAAAGGATACTCATCATCGGCCCTGTATATAATTTGTCCTACTGCTGGGCACGGGCCCCTTCTCACTGTGAGAAGGGTAAGGCCATAGTCCAGCACGCCAAGGATAAATTAAAATAACATTTGTAAGTACTGTGGGCATCTTCTAGAATAGTTATAAATCCCTTCATTTCACCATACTAATCACGCTTTTCTCTACCTACAACATTAATATTGTACATGTCATTGTTCTAAATGAATATGGTTAGGCAAGCGATGTAAACGCACGTATATCGAAGACAGGAAATACTGATAGGATTTCTTCCATGTAATTATTTATTAATTACATACCAAGCGTCAAAATCAAATGATCAAAGGGTTTAAGAATGGAACTATGATAGTTCCATTCTTAAACCCTTTGATCAAAGGTTTGGTTCTTCTATTGTTATTGAGATAAAGCTTAAAGCAAACACATTATATACCTAAAAAGTTTCTTGCGACTAATTTATTTATTTTACACTTAATTGTATACAATTAAAAACATTATTAGAAATCTTATATGATGATTGTCATGTAATAGCTCGCTAAGTAGTAGTATAAAATACTGATTATCATCGTTTGTGCTTCTGAGAGCACTCTATGCCGTTGGTGCCGGCTGTCATGATGATCTTTGACAGTCGTTAAGGCTTATGCCGAAACCGGTTTAAGTCGTATCCAATATCGTTATACCTTTATGCTGCGAAAGTCAGCCGGCAGGTCCTATTTGAGTCCTCTTTAGAAAATCTAATATTCTGTCCAATCTGGTTAGACTAGAAAACGGGCCCCGGACTCCAAGTCGAAAGTCTTGCCTGAAATCGGGAAACCACTTATTCTAAAATTTTATCTGTGCCCGCTTTCTATAGACACTGACTATTGAGAGTAGTATTTAAGAAAATAAATTCATAAGGCTAACAGATTCGCAGAATTAGAATTGCTACGAATATGTCCGGTGCTGAGCCCTTCCTCGTTTCAAATCTTTCGTGTTTTCAACTAAATTGCTACTCGTTTCAATGTGAAAGTCTTGGCTTTTTACTTAATGTGACTAATTTTAAATGGAGGTTGTAGAATTAGTGTTAACAATTTGTTTCTTTTCCAATTTACTTATCACACGCAACCACTTACACTCAACAGCCATTATACATCAGTTTTGAAATCCTTAATTTGAATTACAATTTTAATAGAAGTATGGCCTCAAGTATGGCACTACATGCCATTCAAAATTTTCTAGCCTCCGCGTAATTTATTGGCCACTTAAACATTTTGTAACATAATAATATATAATTTGTTAAAAATCCTTCTAAATAATTTTGTCTCAATCTTGGATAGGCTCCAGAAAGTCTATACTTCCACAAAAAGTTATCGAATTTTCATAATCGGTTTATAATTACGAAGTTATGAGGTAACGAACATAAAAAATACAATATAGTTGAAGACAAAGACAGTTATTGCATTACTTACTGTGCTTATAGCTATAAATTTTTTATGAAAATTTATTCCTTTCTTAGAAGACGGTTAATTAAATACGATTTGTCTCACTTATACCATTTTACTACGTTTTATCACAACTTGGAGTCAGTGAAAAATAAACACGTTAATATCTATGTACGTAGGATAATTTTGTTATCCATCATTTTAGCCCAACGTGAGCCCTGACCTATTCCGTAGAGCTCGTAGTACTTGTACCACATGTAGCCAGCCGAAACCGCGTAGCCAATTTTACCTCTTATAAAGCGCGCCTCGAACGCCAGTCAAATTTGAACCTGACGCTAGTTTACTTTGTAGAGCAGATAACTTGAATATCGACTCCGTTCTTAATCAAATACATGTCTATCCTTACACATAACCATTTCATCCGGTACAGAATTTAAAACCATTTTGTTTGAAGCTTTATACTTGTATATCCATCTTTTATGCAATTCAGATCAATTTTGTCGCAGATTCTGCATACATACTTATGTACAAAGTATATTCTTATTATCTGGATGTAATTTATCTAAAATGTTTTCAATGTTACATAAGTATATTTATCAGTTTTGTATGGTACTGACTTTGACTAGTTTGGGATCATGAGATGTGTGATTGTGTGTGTGTGTTTTTGATCTAAAAACTGAACGCAAAAGACATTTAATGCCGAAATACTTGTACGAGTGAAGCAGTGCCCCATTTATAACGTCGACGCGCAACAAAACTACCAAGCAAATTGGCACAATTTGCTAGTCACATACATTCTAGCACAAATATATAGCACTATTGTTCAACAAGGAAAGTTTTACGTTACTTTGAAGTATCCAAGTTTCTTCCTAACGTGTTTTCTCGTCAATTGAATGACAAATAATTAGGTTATTTTCCAATTTGACGAACCACCTTATTCAATTTGATGTAGCAACACGAGATATTTTGTTATGTTTTGCTTTGCGATTGTGTCTGAAAAAGCTTTTTTACTTTCAGATTATGTAAAGATGGTTGAGTAAACTATTTATTTTGTATATATTGACACCTAAATTCCAAAGTATTTAAGTCGATTGTCTGAAATTACCCAAATTGCTTAAATCCGTCCAAATTTGAAAATTTCTCTGTGTTTTGACCCCATAACCATTAAATATATGCTAATGCATATATTATGGTAACACACTGGTAACACAGTAATCTGTGTGGACAGTATTTGACAGGTGAATCATTTGATTATTCTGTTTGATTGACACATTACTTGATACTTGATGGCACGGGCTGTTTTCCGCAACTCCATTTTTTGGCGTGTATTTTGCGTACGGGTGGGAATGGTCTTGTCATTCGAGCCACCTTAGCTCTTCGAGGAAGGCCAGCAGGCTCTTGATGTGGCCCACTGCTTCCCTCAGGGCAGTCGAGAAGCAGGTGGGCTGCCGTCTCGTCTGCTGCCATACAGGCTCTCGACAGCGGGCTGTCGGTGATTCCTATAGTAAATAGGTGCTTATTAAAGGATCCGTGTCCTGTATAGGCGGCCGCGACTGTCCGAAGTTGTTGTTTGGACAGCCGGAGGACTTGTTTGGCTATCTTACCGTCTACTGCAGGAAGAGCCTCCTTGGCCTGCCTGCATGTTTCGATAGCAATCCAGGACTGGTTGTGCTGGGTCCTGATTCTATTTTTTACCAGGTTGCGATAAAAACCAGAAGGAAGGGGAATGATGGGCTCGGGTCCCACCACCTCTAAAGTGGCCCCTCTTCTGGCAAGTACGTCGGCTGCGTCATTCCCTCTTGAGCCACTGTGGCCCTTAATCCATTGCAGTGTTAATTTGTTTAGTTTACCTACCTCTGTTAGTTTCTGGTGGCATTCTAGTGTGAGTGCCGGGATGATAGCATGGCTTTTGAGGGCTGAAAGGACAGCCATACTATCTGAGAGGATCCTAATGGATCGTTATCTTACCTCACGTGCCATGATAGCTGTGGCAGCTAGGATTATGCCAAAACATTCAGCCTGGTAGACCGTATTATAGGCTCCCAGCGGTGCTGCGATGTTGATGTTTAGATCGTCGGAGAATACTCATGAACCCGTACCTGAATCCGTCTTAGACCCATCTGTGAAAATCGTGAGCTCGTTGTGGTTAACCGCTCCTCCGTGTAGATCTTCATAAAGATGGATTTTGTATTTCTTGTCGAACACAAATTAATTCGGTATTCGGTCGCCAATGGCTTGTGTTAGAGGAACTTCTTTGAAGAGTGTATTTAAGTTGCTAGTGTGCGGTGTATTGGTGTCTTTCCAGAGCTTCAGAGCTCTTAGCTGAACCGCCGACATCGTAGCTTCCTGTTGTATGAACAGGTGCAATGGAGGCAGGTCCAACAACACCTCGAGTGCCGCTGTAGGTGTAGTTTTTATGCAGACCGTGGCCGCTAGGCATGGCATGCAAGTCTTTGAAGCTTTTGAAGCTTGTTGGCGGGTTGGTCCGAGGCCACATTATTGTCTTATAGAGCCATAAGACAATTTTGGGGGATAGGCCCCAGCGTTTGCCTATCATCTTATTGCACTGCCAGAAGACAATGCTGGCTTTATTGAGCTTATTTTCCATGTGGCTGTTCCATGTCAATTTGCTGTCGAGAGTGACACCCAGGTACTTGACCTCGGTAGACAGTTTAAGGTCTGTATTCAATAACCTGGGCAGTCGGTAAGTACCCAGCTTGTGTGTGAACATAACTAGTTCGGTTCGGTCTTGGTCGAGTTTACAGATAATTCGTACTCATTACACCACCACTCTACTATGCGTAGGGCTTGTTGGGTGAGGTCGTACACTGCACTGGTTACGAGTACCTTACCTGAGGTGAGAATGGTTAGATCATCTGCATAACCTATTGTGTAGAAGTATCTCGGGATGAGTTTGTCTATGAGTTCTTGATGACTAAGTTCCACAATAGCGGGGAGAGTACACCTCCCTGCGGGCACCCTTTAGTTATCAAGGCTGTCTGGGTGTCGCCGTGCAGGCGCACTACCCTTTTGCTGAGCATGTTTTGGATCCACTGTATGAGCATCTGATTCACACCATGTCTGGCTAGGGCGTTGCTTATGCTGGAAAAGTTTGTCTTGTCGAAGGCTCCTTCTTTGTCAATGAAGGTGCCCAGACAGATGCTTTTTTGTTGTATAGCAGCTTCTATCTGGTTCACGACCTGATGTAAGGCCGATTCTGTCGATTGCCCTGAGCTGTATGCATGTTGGTTGGCATGTAGGGGTAGGTGCTTAAGTGCCCCACTTCTTAGTTCCCTCTCGCATAGTCTTTCCAAGGCTTTAAGCATGAAGGAGGTCAGGCTTATTGGCCTGAAGGACTTTGCATTTGTATAGTCTGTTTTGCCTGCTTTTGGTATGCAAATTAGTTTAACTTCCCTCCATCTCTTCGGTACATATCTGAGGGCCAGTTAGCCCTCATGATTGCCAGAAGTCTTTTACGGATAGGTTCACCCCCCCATTGTAATAACCCTGGAAAGATGCCGTCCATTCCAACTGCTTTGAAGGGATGAAAGCTATCGATGGCCCATCGGAGTTTTTTCTCTGTGACGACGGTATTTGCGTGTCTCCACTCGTGTTCGGTCGCCACTGTTTGTGTATCCTGCCACGTTATTACCGGGGTGAGGACGCAGACTGGGAAGTGTGTTTCGAGTAGAATGCGTCTTGTCTCCTCCTCCGATGTGGTGTATGTGTTATCCGGTTTACGGAGAGTACCTGATGCAACCGTTGGTTGCCGAGCCAGTAATTTCCTTACCCGGTTTGCTTCTTGGCAAGATTCAATGCTCCCACAGAATTTCCTCCATCCCATGGTACGTCTGAATCTGAGGCATTTCTTGTAGCTTGATTTGGCCGCTTTATAAGCGTTCCAATCTTCGTCTGCGCTTGTGTTCATTACCCTGTTTAAAGCCCTTCTTACCTTCATGCGCTTGCGTTCAAGCTCAGCGCCCCACCAGGATTGTTTGCCTATTGTTGAGGGTAGAGTGGTTTCTGGGCAGGCTGCGTGGTAGCTGTCTAGCATCGACTGCGTCAGTGTACATACCTGCTCGTCAATCTGTTCATTGTCACCCAGTACCGTCGGCGTAGCAGTAAGGGTAAGTTTCTCTGTAAGTAATTGAACATACTTTGACACATTAATGTCGGCGGTAAGTTACGGCCAAAAAACTGAGTAGCGTATGAATACTGTAAAGTACTCGTATATCGTATCTACAAACGGTGGAGATCTATGTACTATTAGACTTTGAATTCGAATAACTCGTCTCACAAAGGACAGTCACTCTAATAAAAGAATTGGATTTTGCATGGATCATTCAAATTCGGTCTATTTTTAAGAATTTTCAGTATAGATTTGATTGTTGGTTTAAATATGGGCCCAGCTTTACTGGCACCATTTGCGATTATTTTTATGGGCTGACGTCGTACTGAAGTTGCAAATCCTAATTGAATTTTTAACTCTGATTATATTTGTAGAAACAAATTTAAATCTACTTACTACTTTGTAAGTTCTTTTGAATAATCAATCGTAAACATCGAATTTATTATTGTCTTAATATCCGTCTCTGAAATTTATCGGAAGTATCGCAAACTTTGACAATCATCTCGGTTGGCCCAAATCGCTAGCAGGAAGTACGTCAGCAATAAAAAATAAATTGGAGTATACATAGGTACTTAATCAAGCTTGCTTTATTGTGGCAAAGGCAATGAATTAAACCACAATTTTAAATTACTTCGAGCTTCAGAGAATTACTTTGTGTATTTTAAGGCATTAATAACGAATCTTCATAGTCAGATTTCTCACATTTCATCCTTACACTCTGAAACTCAAATATGAAGTACCTCGAAAAATAAAAATCTGTTGACGCCATGCGGTATTTTATAATTATATTAAGTTATTTAATTGCGAGAAGTTGTTAAAAATCTTCGTTTTACGGGTACTGTCCAATAAATTTTTATTTTTCGAAATATTCAATTGAACCTCAAAGGAATTAAATACTGTTTACGACAAAGCTTATTTGTGTCTACAGAGGAATAAAGTAAATATTTTTTTTTATGTTTTTAGAGAAACAATACGATGTTTAGTGAAACGACAAATGAGATAAGGTTGGTATTTTAGTCGCATCATTGATTTAGGGATGGGGGCTTAATGGATATATTGCTTCAATAACATTCAATTATTTTTAGTGAGACTTAGATGGAGGTTATTTTGGCGTAAAGACAACATGTATCGGTTACGTTTGTAAGACTTGAGATGGGGTCTCAGGTAGGATTGTCGGGGTTCGATGAAAACACTGTTAGACTGAACAGGTTTTTATTATGCCTCACTACCGCTTACATACAGTATGACCGAACTAGGCACTAAGCACTGGCCTGAAAGCTGGAATGTAGACTCCTGCTGTTCTCCGACGCTCGCAGGGTAGTTGCTCGTAGGGTCGCCGGTGAGCTGGCCAGGTGCACGTTGTGTAGGCAGCTCGGTGGTCGAGGTGCAGGCTGAGCGGAGGCTCAGGCGGTGCAGCCGATGTGGGTCGAGCGGTAATGCTCGGGCGTAAGCTGGTGCAGTCAGGCACCAGTGGCCTGGCTGTGGAAGCTCGTAGGCAGGAGCGGATGCTTGGGCGGCGGCTAGTAGCGGCACGGCGCCAGCAGCTCGTAGCTTGTAGCCCGTAGGTAGAAGACAGGTGCGGACCCGTAGGGAGAATCGTGGCCCGTAGGGAGAACGTCAGGTGCAGACCGTAGCGGTGTAGACAGCCCGTAGGGAGTACTGGAAACAGCACAGAGAATACACAACAACCGGTCAGGAACAGGCTGTTCCTAGATCGGTTGTTATGCTTAGGAGACACAGATACTACAGACAGAACATATAGGCACACAGACAGCTAGAATATGCATACCCCCAGCGGGACAGTAGATAGGGAAGTAGAAGACAGAATAATAAGACAGAAAGAAAAAATAAGGAGGTCCCGGGTTCGAATACTGGACCGGGCAAAAGTGTTGAGTATTGAGTTTTTTCAATTCTGAGTAGCAGCACGGAGTCTGTTTATGTGCCAGCGTTGCGTCGCGTCGTGTAGGGAAAGTGACCGATTTAGATCGCGCACCCATCTTATATAGTCATAGACCAATGAGTCACAGACTGCCTGTGGCTCTGTCTATGACCATATAAAGTAACAATTCCAACGAAGCGCTCTTCGAACTAAGCTCGCGTTAAGCGCCTGCGAGATATTATAACGCAATACGATGTATTACGTTACAGACTTCATTTAGTATTGTATCTATTAATGGTTGAATGCGCTTTAGGAACAATCAAATGACAAAAAGATTTTTAGAATCATTTAACATAGCTAAGTAGTAACAGAAGACATATGCTTGCTCATACTCGTTAATACTGACTACATTATAAGCCGCTATTGATATTACCAAACGACAAACAATAGTTGATTCTTTTGTTACCTACCAATAAATGTAATGTAGCGAAGCAGATAAAAATAGCACTTCCACGAAATAATATTTTCGATCAAGGATTTGTTTAATTCATATTTGTATATCCATCATGTTACCTCAGAATGTATTGTATCGTTTCCGCAAACAAACGTAGAGTAGTGAGAAGTTTAATTCGATAAGTGCAAAACAGGGCTTGAAACACCCTGTCTGTGTCTGCTCTTTATAGCGGTAAGAAAAAACTTAAACTTCTCTGTCGTGCGGGAGGCATAACTTCCATCTGGTTCAGTGTAGGAAAGAGATAACTATATATCTGAGATGTGCTGTTGATGCCTAGTTCTGTGGTACACCAACCTTAATGCTGGGTTTCTTAGACCTCGTGCCGCACTGAACAAATAATAATTCTAACAGTGCGGAATGAAGTTGCGAACACCTTGTACCCCTGCGCACCTCGTACCGCACCCCACGCTATCTTGACGCGGTTAGTGTTGTGCAACGCATTCGAAGCTGCGCACGCGACGAAGTAATAAAATAATAACTATGAGTGTGTTTGTTTATTGAATTAACTAGCGGACCTGGCAAACGGTGTGTTGCTCATCAAAATTTAACTCTTTTGCCCAACTCTACCCAACTCTTCCCTACTCTAACCAACTTAACCCAACTCTACTCGACTCTACCTTACTCTTACTCTAATCTACTCAGCTCGACCCTACTTTTCACTTTCAGAACCCACTACAAACTAAGCACATCATCTCGAAAAGGGATCAAAGAAGAGGAAATGTGTAGGACGTTATGAAAAACGCCGCACCTTCTTAACAAGTCGTGAGGCTTACAAAAAGTAAATAAAACATTCACAGAATGCACTGGTTGCAAAAAATATTATTGTTTGACCTGTTTTAACGAAAAGCATCCATAAGTTTGGGGTATATAAATACAATGCAATAAAATCGATGTTTATTTAACAGAAACTTAACCTATGTTAGTAAAAAGCACACATTACAAAATGATCATATTTTAAACAGTTACACTAAATAACACGACAAATTGCCATTTTTCAGTGCGGTACGGGGTACATCAGATCCCACATTTTATTTTACCCATAGGATCTAAACTAACTAATCTAACCACGGGCGGCGGTTTAGATTTAGGTTAATCAACTCATTGTTAACAATAATCATGACTAAAGCCGTACACTTTGTCTTATTTGGCGCCAAAAAAAGGATTTTGGTGTCCTACAGGCGGTGGGGTTTAATATGCCTCGTGCCGCCACAATCTCTGGTATAGGACAAGGTATAAAACGACCCGTAACGCAGTAATGGATAGTATAGAAATAAATCTGTGCCGCTGGGAACGTGTTAAGTTTACATTTTGTTGTTTCAAATTCAACACTATTGGTGTGAAAGTTACTTCGCAAATTGCTATTAATTACGAAAGTTATCTGTACCAGTACGTTTAGGCAAAAAGTTAAGTTACCACACTTGTTTTTGCACCGTGAGTTATTGTGTGACTGATTAAGTGACTTTTATTTTGAATCTTATGATGCTGGACTTAAGGGTTAAAGTTAAGGTGAGTAACGTGTCCCAAAAGAATTACTGTGAGATAAAAAGTAAAATGTAGTAACGCGAGGCCAAGGAGAGCCATAAAAAGTGGAAATGTAATATCATGGAAATGTTACAAAAACACCCGAGAGAGTATAAAAGTGGATACAGATGCAGGTAACATTAAATGTAGATATTTTATTGCTTGGCGTTTCGGCATTTGTATATTGCGGGCCGGGCGATAGTGGGCTGATTCATCATCTGTCACTGCGGCAAACCAAAAGGCTTTTTAAATTCAACAGCCAGAAACCAGTAAAAGCGTTACATTTATTTCTTAGGTGTATAAGAAAATTATTCTTTTTTTGCCAGAGGAATCTACAGTCTTCAGATTCTTTCAATTTCTTTCGCTCTTTGTATACATTAAATAAGTTCATTTACCGAGGTATTTATGCCTTAAATATCTTAGTTATTTAGCCAGTCTTTGAATTCCTTTCAAGAGATAACCAAAGAAAGAAAAACAGCTAGATGAACAAAATAATTGAAATGAAGAAAAGCAAAACCGCTTATTGACCTGCAAACAAAGACATGAGCCATTAACAAGGCAGCTAATCGTCGACGAGGCCATTTGCTCATCCATTTCACAGAAACGCCTCTACAACCTCAAATAATCCACACGTTGATTCCACATATTACACCAGTGCATGTAATACTACAATATACTAGTGTAAAGCGCTCTAATGCCGATACAAATCGTCAAATAGCGTGCACATACTTGCCCTCCACTCCTAACCAATATTTAAGTTCAGTACGTTGCAGTGTTTCGATAGCAGAATGTTGATTGCTTGCCTGAGTCCACCAAAAAGCCAACTAAATAAGCATTGTAACGTAACTGAAAGTGACTTGTTCTAAACTAATATTAATTGAAGTGAAATTTGCGATGCTTTTGTTCATTTCGAATTAAATTGCTGACTCTAAAGTTTATTGTGTGAGTTTAGAATTTGTTTAAAGCGGTTGTTTAATGGTTCAATAAACTGACTAAAAAATTTAAAAAAATGAAAGTATTTTAGATGTTTTCGTTGCTAACCGTGTTTGTTTCATAAAATATATATCTCACGGCACATCTAACTTTTTTAATGGATCGACGACTAAACATAAACTTTCATGTGGTACATTTATTATTACAATTAATTTCCATTTATGATATTTTTAAAGGGCTACAAGCTGCATAAAAGGTAGGTAAGGAATATTAACATTAGTCATTTAGTTAATTATGCACTATTTAAAAATATTGATCATTTAAAATTAAAGGCATATAATATATTGGCATATATTGTAAATTTAAAATAAAGCTATAGTTTTTAAAAATGTAACCATTTGTCATATATGTATATCATCTTAATACTTGCAAATTCAGTTCTTCGAAAGGTAGCGGGTAGAGCGATCGGCTTTTGAGGCACTGGGTATATAAAGGTTCTAAGACAAATGATTGGTATCGCTTCGCTATACTAGACTCCGCGGTGCCTAATAAAAATAGGTCCGTAAATGAGGCAACTAATTATGACAGCAAAAGCATCTTGATGCTTTTGCGTCTTGACGCATGCGTGAAGAATTGTGTTGTCAGCTTCTCAACAGTTACCCGAGTAAATGGGAATAGTTATTTGTGCAACAAGAGAGCAAAGTTGTTTTTTGTTTTGAGTGCTGATTTTGAGTCCCGAGCAAGCGAAGGATTCTATGATTGATTCACGAGCGTAGCGAGTGAATCAAAGTTAGAATCCTGAGCGTAGTGAGGGACTCAACAGCACGAGATGCAAAAAGCTTTGCTCTCGTGTAGCACACATAACTTTTCACCTCAGCAGTGAGAACATATATTACTTAGCAGACATAAAAAATAACAGGAATAAATTGTAAACAAAATTCTGCATGATTAATGCAGAATTTTGTTTTAACTCTTCTGGTGTTAAAACAGTCATCATCGCTAGTTTCACTCATCTTTTTAGATGAAGTATTTTATATTAAAATAATTTAACACGTTACGCTATACGCTATGAACATCAGCGAAATGTTTACTTATACGTAGTATCCTTATAGTCTGTGGTTTACTTTATTCCCGCAATTTTTTTAAATCGCGTTTTGATACCGCGTCCCTGATGATTATTTTTCAAATGTATCATTGTTGAAATTTCAAATAAAAATGATTTGGTTAAATAACAATTTTAAACTATTAATTAGACTTATTTTTATTAAAATCCAATAATATATTAAATATATAAACAATAACATTTAAAAAACAACATAATTTCTTTATATATAAAGATGTTTGTATATCTTTAAATTTTAGGGTAAAACGCGCTTCCGAACGTGTTTTCTTTGAGGTCGAATTCCAAAATCGAATTTCGAAGGAGTTTGTTTTTTTTCACTCGCTTTTTTATATGCATGTGAAAGAGACAGAGCACAGTAAAATTCGAATGTTTCAAATTTATGGCTGAACAATGTCAATTCGTGGCACTGAAGATTGAAAAATTAAAAAGCTACTTTGCCTCACGCTCGAATCAAAATCGCGTTTTGTTCACTGTTGTCTCGCTGCAAAAGCGGCATGTTTGAGCTGCTGTGGTGAAAAATATTTTATCCTGTGGTCTAGTAGATAAGTCATTGGTCTCAAAATCAGTTAAGAAAATTCTTAAATATTACAATTCATTAAGAGCATTAATATATTTGTGTATAGTTATATTTATCTATGGTATAGGTTAGGCGTAGCGTAAGTTCCTTTATGAGAAAAATGGTTGGTATATTATCCAATGATTAGGCCTTATTTTATTATGATGGTTTGTTTTATGTAGGTACTTATACTATTTTGCAAATTATTATTAGAAATAACCATAGAGGAAATAAGGTGTTTCCAAAACAATGCTTTCTATTTCTATGCTATTAGTCCATATAAATTTAGTTAGACATTATTAATTTAACATGAATAGTCGTGAAAACTACTTTGAATAAAACAATAATCTTACACACTTAATTACACATATGATTAGGTAAACCATGTTTCTTGGGAAAGATGTTCAGTTTCTAACAACTAACATTTTCACCTTATTTGTAAAGGTATAAATATAAAATAATGTAGAAAAAGGTAAAATATATAATAAATATGTTAGATAAAAGAAATAGTAAAATATAAGGAAATACAATAACTATAGATTCACATAATAAAAATCTCAACTGTGGGGAAGTTGATACTTGTACTAGCAGCAACACTGAATGGCGTTTTCGGTTTTTTGTAATTTTATGTTGATATTTCATAATTATTCTTATTTTACAGATAGTATGTTATACCAGAGTTCTTCTTATTTCTTGCTGAGTTAATTTTACTCAGGATAAAAGCGCAACTTGGCATTATACAGCGTATTATTTCCGTAATTAATTTGGTGGATAGGTATAAGGCTGTCAGTGTGACAGGCTCAACCATGCCAGCTGGCATGGTTTTTTCTGCCTCATTTTACAAGTATGAGGGCTCCGTCTAGTAGAGCAGAGCGAGACCAATCATTAGTCTATGTAAAGGTTGTATTTGGATGTAGGTACAAATGTCAGCTCGCTTGCACCTACCACATTCAAATCTGTCACCGAATTTACTTCAGACTGTTTCTTACCCTATGCTGTTCGCAAAAGTTTGAGCTTTCGATAAGAATGTGCTTGTTGTTTAACATGATATTTGCTGCACATAATTTTCAACTACCTCAGGTCGTTTTTGTAATTTAATTACATTGTTCAGGTAATATATTTGCTTGTAATCATATATATGACAAAAATAGGCAAAACTGGATTCTTAATGAAGATATCAAACAAAATATTTTCCAGAGTTATAACCTGGCATTCACATCGTATGCATAGTTTCGCATGTGTCTTTTTCCTCAAAACTTCAATCCACCAAGTATGACCTACAAAATAAGAAAGTATTAGAAGTGAAATCTTCAGTTATTGCGGCCTTATAAGATTGAGTTACAGGGACCTTCGACAAGATGGAATATCTTCGTTTATATAACATCGATCTGTTATTAACGATTAAAGGACAGAAACTACGATTATGGAACTTTTCAAACATGCATCTTTATTCGAGCATGCGAGTACATAAATAGCTGCTCTGTATTCCATGTCCGAAGTATTTAACACAGGGCGATCCTGTGTGAAATCCTCAAATTTACAACTTTACTTTACGAATCTAGCACTCACTAACTAAACCCTAGTGTCGTATTTTTGTATATGTTATGGACCTCAGTGTGATTGCGCGTTTTCTCGCTCACCCTATAGACGCTATACCTGGAAACATTTATACACATTGTAAAATAAAGTCCCCTCGCAGCGTCTGTAGCTAATCGTCGACGAGGCCATTTGCTCATCCATTTCACAGAAACGCCTCTACAACCTCAAATAATCCACACGTTGATTCCACATATTACACCAGTGCATGTAATACTACAATATACTAGTGTAAAGCGCTCTAATGCCGATACAAATCGTCAAATAGCGTGCACATACTTGCCCTCCACTCCTAACCAATATTTAAGTTCAGTACGTTGCAGTGTTTCGATAGCAGAATGTTGATTGCTTGCCTGAGTCCACCAAAAAGCCAACTAAATAAGCATTGTAACGTAACTGAAAGTGACTTGTTCTAAACTAATATTAATTGAAGTGAAATTTGCGATGCTTTTGTTCATTTCGAATTAAATTGCTGACTCTAAAGTTTATTGTGTGAGTTTAGAATTTGTTTAAAGCGGTTGTTTAATGGTTCAATAAACTGACTAAAAAATTTAAAAAAATGAAAGTATTTTAGATGTTTTCGTTGCTAACCGTGTTTGTTTCATAAAATATATATCTCACGGCACATCTCACTTTTTTAATGGATCGACGACTAAACATAAACTTTCATGTGGTACATTTATTATTACAATTAATTTCCATTTATGACATTTTTAAAGGGCTACAAGCTGCATAAAAGGTAGGTAAGGAATATTAACATTAGTCATTTAGTTAATTATGCACCATTTAAAAATATTGATCATTTAAAATTAAAGGCATATAATATATTGGCATATATTGTAAATTTAAAATAAAGCTATAGTTTTTAAAAATGTAACCATTTGTCATATATGTATATCATCTTTTTTTTTTTTTTTTTTTTTTTATTTATTTAAAGAGGCTTGATCACTCAGTGATCATGTCGCCTCCATAAGAGATTACAAGTTATTAAAATATACACATATTACAAACTAAGGTCTACATTTAAGTGCACAGTTAACTATTTTATACAAGCACTTTGCCTTTTCTGACAAAGGATTAGCCAAAATGTTGTTACAGACTCCTAAAGATCTCAAAAAAAGCTTCTCCTTGAATTCAAATTGTTTTCTCTCAACCTCGTTCCGTACGCACTCCACCAAGATGTGATATACATCTTCTCTCATATTACACAAGGAGCAGTTAGGTGAAGGAGCCATTTTCATCATAAACATAAAACTATTCAATGGGATGTGTCCAGAACGAAGTCGAAGAGCTGTTACAACATTTTGCCTAGAAAGGTTGGAATTCGCAAACCAAATATATCCTAAGGGACTGGTTTGTATGGTTTTGTACCATATTCCTACGGTTCGAGACCTTTCATCGAAATATTCTTTCCACAATCTAAGACTATTATCTTTAGCTATTTGTAAAATATCTGTGAAATAAGGCAATCGTGAAAGTGTAACCCCATCACATGTTGCCTCCTTTGCTAAACGGTCTACCACTACATTTCCCTTCAAACCGATATGTGAAGGAATCCACTGAAGGATTATATTGGTACCAGAGCTTTGTAGCTTTCTAATGGAGTTTATAATATCGTATGCTATTGACAAACCTCGAATGTGTGAAGTACATCGAATCAGATGTTGGAGCGCGCTCCTGGAGTCCGTAAATATGACATAGTTACCGGTTTGAAGAGACTCTGTATAGGAAATCGCTTCTAAAATAGCTATTAATTCAATGTTCATAATGCACATATATGGAGTTTCAATTTTAAATCTAGCGTAACTGTTTGCTTGGGGGTCGAAAAAGGCGGCACCCGCAAGGTTATTGACCTTGGACCCATCAGTAAAAATTCGGTAAAAATTTACATAATTACTATTAAGGAACTCTAAACAGATATTATGTAGGAAACATTTGTTGTAACTATGTTTACTTTTGTCGAGCACTTCGATGAAAGGTCTTACCGACCGAGTTAAATTCAAATTGCTCATCCACGTATCGAGGCTAAATAACTCCAGCTGTCTGCTGATATAGACAGGTACTGATTTAAAGTGTTCAGAGGACAGAAGCAATATAGGTTTGTTCCGACGTCTCCAGTGAGAACTAGGTATTTGATCAGAGAGCTTATCAATCAAGGCAACAGTCTCACTATCGCAGATCGACCTCTGTTTCAGCCAGAATTTTGCAGCCAAGAAATATCTCCGTGCACGCAACGGTTGAATATGTAGCTCACTTTCCATGGCATGCACGGGTGTACTCCTAATAAATCCTCCAATGAGTCGCAGATACTGATTTTGTAATACATCTAATTTAGATAGATGTGTGTTAGCACTCGCACTATATAAGTGACTGCCGTAGTCTAGTCTGCTTCGCACCAGACTTATATATAATGTTCTCAAATGAATTGGGTGTATCCCCCACCCACTGCCTGACAAGACCTTAAATATGTTTACATAAGACGCGGTTTTACTCTTAATCTCGTTAATATGTTTGCTCCATCTAAGACCGCGGTCGAGCCACAATCCTAGATATTTAATACTGTCAACAACTTCTAAGGAACAATTATTAATTTTAAGTCTTGGCGACTGCCTATAAAAACTTGATTGGAAAACACAAACTTTACTTTTAGTAGCTGAAATTTCAAGACCTATATCAAGGAGCAAATAAAACATTTTGTCAAGTGCTAATTGTAGAATACAAGAAATATCCCTAATTTCGTTACCCAAACAATATACAACGAAGTCATCTGCAAATTGCGAAATAAATATGCTATCTGAACCAATTGAAGCGCTTATGTGCATAGTGGAAATGTTGAATAGTAAAGGAGATAGAGGATCCCCCTGAGCTAAACCCAGACTAGTATTTCGGCATAATAAAGTATCATCTATGTTTATTCGCAGATTACGATTAATAAGAAAGTTCCATAAATAATTACAAAGCTTTGATCCAACCCCAATACTATCCAAAATTTGAATCAAACTAGTTACGTCTACATTATTGTATGCATTGTTGATGTCGAGGAAGCACCCGACTGTACTTAGTTTTTTTGTAAAACCTAACTGAATTCTCGTTGCTAAGGTTGTGAGGTTATCCATAGTAGAACGACACTTACGAAAACCTGTGGTATTATTGGATAACAACCTATTTTTTTCTATGTACCATTCTAATCGGTTGAGTAGAATGCCATGAAATACTTTGCACAAACAAGAGATCATTGATATAGGTCGTAACGACGATACATTATTAGGATCTCTGCCAGGTTTAGGTATCGGTACAATCGTTATATCTCTCCATTGTCTAGGGACAAATCCGTTAGAAAAAAAACTGTTGTACAAATCTGTTAGTATTTGTTTACCAATTACCGGAAGATACTTTATCATCGAATAAGATATATTATCGCATCCAGGTGATGTATTTTTGGCCGGTATACATTTATTAAGTTCGTGTAATGCTATTGGGGATTCTAGAGTGTGGTTAAAAGAACGTAAATACGGCTTGTTTGGGCGTACAAAATCGGGTGCTAGGGTGTTCAAAAGATCAGTCGCTCTCTTAATGTCCACATGTTGCCTATAGGATCTGTTGCCCTTGAACCATTTCATCCTATTCCACATCACTGTAGATGAAGTTGTTTGGTCAATAGACGTACAAAACTGCTGCCAACTTTTTGTTTTTGCGTTGCGTATTAGTCTCTGAGCAACGCGAATTTTATTTTGTAGAATCTCTAAATTTTGTGAAATAGGATTACGTCTAAAATTTTTTAAAGCCAAACGACGTTCAGCTACAGCTTTGGAAAGCTCAGGCGACCAGTATGGTTTAGGTGTAAATATATTACTAGGGCTATTACTAATTTTAATTAATGGTATATATAACTCTGCTGCCAAATGCATGTAATCCACAAATACGTTATAAGCTTTTTGTAAGTCACTTGGGAGGATTATATTTGAATACATTTTGTTAAGTAAATCGGTGTAGGATTGCCAATTAGCATATTTATAATTTCTTCTTGCATAAGGCTTACTTGAAGATGGAATGTTAGTGGAGATTTTAATCATTTGGTGGTCGCTACCCAAACACTCACCCAGAACTACCCAATTTAAGAGCAAACTAATGTCAGAAGAGGCTAAGGATATATCTGGCGAGGATTGCTGTAACACACCATTAACTAATTTTGTGCGTGTGCTCTGACCGTTATTTAATGAAACTAGTGAACTATCCAATAAGGCATCAAAAATGTGAGTCCCTTTCTGATCTGTCTTTGTAGACCAATTTGTGTGATGACCGTTAAAGTCCCCAAGTAATAATGATTTTTCTTTTAAACTAGAAAATAAACAGTCCCAATCATTACTGGTGGTGCTTACAGAGGGCGGGCAGTACAAACAGTAAATGTGTTGTATATACTCACAGTTATGAACTTTAAGGCCAATAATCTCAATTCCTGTATTACTGTTACTAACCGTCATTTCTTGTGCTGTTATGGAATTATGGATCAGGAAGGCAACCCCCCCATAGCCATCGCTTCTGTCCCTTCTAAACACCCTATAACCACTTACTTTTATATTGTCCGTAGGTGCGAGCCATGTTTCACATAGGGCGGCAATGTGAATTTTCTCCTGCGACAGCAAACTTTCTAATGACGTTAACTTAGGTTTTATGCTTTGCGAATTCCATTGAATAATATTAAGTCGCACTGTTGAACGGGTCTTAGCCATTCAAGTAATCTAAAATCATTTTCAACCCAGGCCAATCGGATATGTTTTCTACAGCAACTAGAATCAACCATTCTATACAGTGTTTTATAATTAATTTCATCTTCACAAAAAATGATCCACTTTGAAAGAAAATAACATTGATCAATTTTGTTATTAATTCTTCAAATTTTACTTCTTTCTCAGTCTTTACCGGTGTCGCGAGAGATTCCATTGGTTCGGGGCTACAGTTCGATTCCAACTCGTCGGATTCACATACGAAAGGGGTCGATGGACGAAACGATTGAGTTTTTTGCACTGTTGTTTTCTTTTTATTGTTTTTTTGTTTGGCTATTTTAGCATATGTCTGTTTTTCTTGGGGCTCTTCTTGGGGCGGCAAGCAAGGGGATGGCTCCATAATGACTTCAGCACGTAATGGTGGCTCCTGTACGGTTATGGGCGGTGTGGGCGGTACATAGATCATTAACGCTTTCTTGTAGGTGCAGTTAAACTCGGCCATCAAATCTCGAATTTTCTTTTCCTTTATGTAGGCAGGACATGCTCTGTCGAGGGTCATATGGTCACCTGAACAATTCGCACATTTATAATACCGTGCATCACAGTTCTGATGTCCACCGCCGCACTTGGGGCACACTACTTTTAATGAGGGGCAGAACTTCAGCGTATGACCAAACTTCCAGCACCGCGAGCACTGCGAAACCGGAAAGATATACGGTTCAACCTTAATCCGTAAGTTATCAACGCTTACATACGCCGGTAAGAATGCGCCAGCAAAACACAGACGAACGGACTCACAGTTACTCCAGCCCTCTTTATCGGTATTACGTCGCATTAAGCGTTTAACAGCTAGCAGTTTGGCGGGGGTGGGACACGTAATATTCTTCATTATATCTTCCTCTGATATCTCAAGCTCGATGTCCCTGATTACGCCATACGACGTATTTCTCTCCAAGGCTTTCTGTATTCTCCAGCCTTTTGTCAGTAAACGTTCACATGTTATTAATTTGTCTGCGCTTGTTTCGTTGTTAAAATCTAATCTGATCTTATATGAACTTACATATTTTACTTTAGTCACGTCTAGAATATTGCATTCATTCAATAGTTTCGCTAACGCGAACTGTTTCGGTAGCTTGTCGTTGCTAGATATGTACACCTGTGTGATATTTTCTTTCAACTTTTTATACTTCCCTCCTACCTCAACCCAATCCTCTTCCTCACGTAGTCTTTTATTGACCGATTTTTCGGGAGTGCTTTCATCCATTTTTTCTATTTGTGTGAGTTCAACTTCTATTCTCCTTTCTTCTAATTCATCTGATTCTGAGTCATTTATGCTTGCATACATTGAGTGATTACTATTCAAATACTGTTCTAATATTTCGTTATCCATTAGCCGCGCGCGCAGGTAAAAACGGGTCCATAGTACAACAGCCGGACTTCTCGAATCGCGCGCGCAAATAAATAATTATTGTAAACAACTTATTATATATTAAACACCGAAAAATATATTGCGATGAAAAAATAGCAACTTCTCAGTTTCCCGCTTTTTTTTTTTTTGTATATCATCTTAATACTTGCAAATTCAGTTCTTCGAAAGGTAGCGGGTAGAGCGATCGGCTTTTGAGGCACTGGGTATATAAAGGTTCTAAGACAAATGATTGGTATCGCTTCGCTATACTAGACTCCGCGGTGCCTAATAAAAATAGGTCCGTAAATGAGGCAACTAATTATGACAGCAAAAGCATCTTGATGCTTTTGCGTCTTGACGCATGCGTGAAGAATTGTGTTGTCAGCTTCTCAACAGTTACCCGAGTAAATGGGAATAGTTATTTGTGCAACAAGAGAGCAAAGTTGTTTTTTGTTTTGAGTGCTGATTTTGAGTCCCGAGCAAGCGAAGGATTCTATGATTGATTCACGAGCGTAGCGAGTGAATCAAAGTTAGAATCCTGAGCGTAGTGAGGGACTCAACAGCACGAGATGCAAAAAGCTTTGCTCTCGTGTAGCACACATAACTTTTCACCTCAGCAGTGAGAACATGTATTACTTAGCAGACATAAAAAATAACAGGAATAAATTGTAAACAAAATTCTGCATGATTAATGCAGAATTTTGTTTTAACTCTTCTGGTGTTAAAACAGTCATCATCGCTAGTTTCACTCATCTTTTTAGATGAAGTATTTTATATTAAAATAATTTAACACGTTACGCTATACGCTATGAACATCAGCGAAATGTTTACTTATACGTAGTATCCTTATAGTCTGTGGTTTACTTTATTCCCGCAATTTTTTTAAATCGCGTTTTGATACCGCGTCCCTGATGATTATTTTTCAAATGTATCATTGTTGAAATTTCAAATAAAAATGATTTGGTTAAATAACAATTTTAAACTATTAATTAGACTTATTTTTATTAAAATCCAATAATATATTAAATATATAAACAATAACATTTAAAAAACAACATAATTTCTTTATATATAAAGATGTTTGTATATCTTTAAATTTTAGGGTAAAACGCGCTTCCGAACGTGTTTTCTTTGAGGTCGAATTCCAAAATCGAATTTCGAAGGAGTTTGTTTTTTTTCACTCGCTTTTTTATATGCATGTGAAAGAGACAGAGCACAGTAAAATTCGAATGTTTCAAATTTATGGCTGAACAATGTCAATTCGTGGCACTGAAGATTGAAAAATTAAAAAGCTACTTTGCCTCACGCTCGAATCAAAATCGCGTTTTGTTCACTGTTGTCTCGCTGCAAAAGCGGCATGTTTGAGCTGCTGTGGTGAAAAATATTTTATCCTGTGGTCTAGTAGATAAGTCATTGGTCTCAAAATCAGTTAAGAAAATTCTTAAATATTACAATTCATTAAGAGCATTAATATATTTGTGTATAGTTATATTTATCTATGGTATAGGTTAGGCGTAGCGTAAGTTCCTTTATGAGAAAAATGGTTGGTATATTATCCAATGATTAGGCCTTATTTTATTATGATGGTTTGTTTTATGTAGGTACTTATACTATTTTGCAAATTATTATTAGAAATAACCATAGAGGAAATAAGGTGTTTCCAAAACAATGCTTTCTATTTCTATGCTATTAGTCCATATAAATTTAGTTAGACATTATTAATTTAACATGAATAGTCGTGAAAACTACTTTGAATAAAACAATAATCTTACACACTTAATTACACATATGATTAGGTAAACCATGTTTCTTGGGAAAGATGTTCAGTTTCTAACAACTAACATTTTCACCTTATTTGTAAAGGTATAAATATAAAATAATGTAGAAAAAGGTAAAATATATAATAAATATGTTAGATAAAAGAAATAGTAAAATATAAGGAAATACAATAACTATAGATTCACATAATAAAAATCTCAACTGTGGGGAAGTTGATACTTGTACTAGCAGCAACACTGAATGGCGTTTTCGGTTTTTTGTAATTTTATGTTGATATTTCATAATTATTCTTATTTTACAGATAGTATGTTATACCAGAGTTCTTCTTATTTCTTGCTGAGTTAATTTTACTCAGGATAAAAGCGCAACTTGGCATTATACAGCGTATTATTTCCGTAATTAATTTGGTGGATAGGTATAAGGCTGTCAGTGTGACAGGCTCAACCATGCCAGCTGGCATGGTTTTTTCTGCCTCATTTTACAAGTATGAGGGCTCCATCTAGTAGAGCAGAGCGAGACCAATCATTAGTCTATGTAAAGGTTGTATTTGGATGTAGGTACAAATGTCAGCTCGCTTGCACCTACCACATTCAAATCTGTCACCGAATTTACTTCAGACTGTTTCTTACCCTATGCTGTTCGCAAAAGTTTGAGCTTTCGATAAGAATGTGCTTGTTGTTTAACATGATATTTGCTGCACATAATTTTCAACTACCTCAGGTCGTTTTTGTAATTTAATTACATTGTTCAGGTAATATATTTGCTTGTAATCATATATATGACAAAAATAGGCAAAACTGGATTCTTAATGAAGATATCAAACAAAATATTTTCCAGAGTTATAACCTGGCATTCACATCGTATGCATAGTTTCGCATGTGTCTTTTTCCTCAAAACTTCAATCCACCAAGTATGACCTACAAAATAAGAAAGTATTAGAAGTGAAATCTTCAGTTATTGCGGCCTTATAAGATTGAGTTACAGGGACCTTCGACAAGATGGAATATCTTCGTTTATATAACATCGATCTGTTATTAACGATTAAAGGACAGAAACTACGATTATGGAACTTTTCAAACATGCATCTTTATTCGAGCATGCGAGTACATAAATAGCTGCTCTGTATTCCATGTCCGAAGTATTTAACACAGGGCGATCCTGTGTGAAATCCTCAAATTTACAACTTTACTTTACGAATCTAGCACTCACTAACTAAACCCTAGTGTCGTATTTTTGTATATGTTATGGACCTCAGTGTGATTGCGCGTTTTCTCGCTCACCCTATAGACGCTATACCTGGAAACATTTATACACATTGTAAAATAAAGTCCCCTCGCAGCGTCTGTATGTAGACTCAAAAACTACCATAATATGAATTTTGTGATGACCTATGTATAGATTTCACAAATAAAGTCGTACTAAGGAGTGTATTCACTCGGACTAAGCCGTGGGCAAAGTCTAGTCTTAATAATAATGGTTTAATGAACTAACAATTATTGTCAGGTGTGTTAATAGATTTCTCAAGGCTTAAGAAGTAACTGTTAATGGAATCAAAAGCTATCTTTGTAGTATTTAAGTAGCTTCAACATTGTATTTTAATACGGTTTCGTGGGCGTTAACTTGCTTCAATACAGTGGTTTATTACTACGTTGATCGCGACCCAAGTTATTAATAAGTAGACATTTTAATTTTGGGTTCTAGTGTCTTATAGTATCATACAGTATTTCGCAGCCAATATAATATCATACAATCTTCTTTGCTGTTAGCCATATCTCACCCAATATTTTTTCTAAAATTGTAACAAAAGCTTTGACATAAGTTTTATCACATAGTCATTGTTCAAACGCGGTAGGACTATTAGTGGTAGTATTATAGTATATATATATAGTATAAACTTTTTAGACCTATGTATCCTGCTTATGTGTATGAAGTTTTATTAAAATAGGTTCATACATTTCGAAAAATAAGGACTTAAAGGTTTGTATGAAATGCCGTACGACGTAAACGCTCTTAAGAATGAACACTCACGTAACTCCGAAAAATCACTGTGCGTGGCATCGTGGAGGGTGGACCGCGATAACTTTTGCGTAGCAGTATATAATTAGTATGAACACCGGACAGGTGTAGTATTTATTTTAATAACCGTAACTATCATCCAATTTCATTACTTTAAAGTCAATTATCATTATCACAGCGTGCCAAAAAGTAATGTTACCTCCGTGCCGTCAATTCACCATCATATTAACATACGCTCTCGAGGCGGAGTATCGTACTAAGGCACAAATAGCAACACGTTCCCGGAACCGACGAAGCAATACATTATAACTGTACCAAATGAAAATGTACTAGCGCAAGGTAATACCGGCCACGATTAATGGACTCCATTCGTTTAGCGCCCGACTGTACTCGTAATGGGCTATAAGAGTCATAAATAATAAAACATAATGTTGTTGTACAGCAAAATCTCTGTACGGCGAATAATATTGCGAAAGAAAATAATATCTATTATTAAATTGCTAATTATCGTTTGCCTCATACTTCAGCAAGCCCGTTAAGCAGCTGTCTTGAAGATCTCTGACAGTCCTTATAAACGATTTTTTGGTTATGAACAGTACGTGCTTTACGCCAGTAAGGTTTATTCTTCTATAAAAAATACTTTAATCTTCCCCTATTTGTATACATATTACTACCTGCATTTCTCGGAGGCGACGGCCTTGCAGAACATCAATCACCCCGAGACCACGGCTGGAGTTACCCGGGCCTAAACTTTAAGGCAAATATAAAGAACTCCATATTGCTTTTCAATAATTACAAGATGTAGGCTTGTTACTTAATAAGTACAGTACTAATACTATAAATGCAAAAATGCGTGTGTTTGTTTCTTCTTGTTTCACGCTACAACTACTAAACTTATTTTGATAAAGCTTAGCAACAAAATAGCTTATATAACACAAAGGCTACCTTTTGTCTCCTGGCACCCACGCAGGCGAATCCAGTATTAATAATTAAATCTCTCTATAGCCCATGATAGCAAAACAAGCCATGAAGAACAAGTTCTTTTTATTTTTCTTATTCCTCGGATAAGCTAAGGACATAGTTATATCTTATTCCGTCGTGAGAGTACAATCTAAGCAGGATGGCTGGAATAACTTCCGCGTTCCTACTCCGCGATGCGATGAGAAGAGCAATCAAAGTAACTGCTATTTGCTTTTATAGCACTTTTAACATTTAAATAACATCTCTATTTTTATTTTAGTGTGTACTTGTACAACATTTGCTCCCATTTTTAATTTGTAATGAAATAGAAGCGATAATGTATTTTCTTTACGATGGTTCAAATATACTTAAAGAAAATATTTATTTTTCAGAATAATTTGTATTTGAATGAGGTCTGTTTGTTTATCAATCAGTCTGCGAGCTATGTTTCATGAACGGTTCATGAGATTCAAGTTATGTGTCATCGATACCATTTGTGTTCGTTATAAGCAGTAATAATTCTGGCTTTACTGCTTACAAAGATTTTAACTTTTTTCGTACACTTAGCTAACAGACAACCCAATAAAATTTCACTGACTCAGCATCAAACCCAAATCACGATAAGTGACAGATAATCGTCTATACTCAGCTCGTAGGTACATCTTTAAATATATCGTCAACGTTACCATGATACTAACAAAATAGTCGTAACCTACTGTAACTTAAAACGGCCATATTATTCTTAAGCTTTTGAAATATTTTTGTATTTACAGAGAGTACACGCTATTTGTATTTCTCTCGCAACAATGGACGCCAAAATGTATCCGAAAGGTGTACATCGTTTGCAAATGTAATAAGCCGTGAGGAAAAGTTATTATAAGTATTATTCGTCTATGAACATTGCTTAATACTGTGTTCAAAGAAGACTAATGGAGGTCGAGTTTGCTGAAAGGTTTACAACGTAGCAAGAAAAGTACGAGTCTTGTTATAATTTGGTTCTCCTCTTCATAGTTAAATAGAGATTATATAAACTATATTATACAGGTATAATATTGTTTATATCAAAATATACTCGCAAATAATATTTCGCCAGAAACAGCTGACTGAGATTTGAATGAACGAGTGGTGTAGTATGCTGCACTAAATAATCGCAGTTAAGAGTGTAGGCTTGGTTAATTAACAAAGAAGAATTAAATTAAATAACTATATAGTGCCCTGCGATCTTAAAACCATCCCCTGTTTAGTAAATGTCACCTAAAAAGGCATGACGATTGTCGATCTCGTGACTCTCACTTTAAACCTTAATAAGCCAAATATTGCCAAGATAGGTTGAAGAAGCTTCATAAAAACATAAACCAGTTTTCAAATTCCATTTCATGAATATACATTAACAAGAACAGACTCTTAAGTAATTTATGTATAGATCTATAAATATTTATTTATTTATTTAACTTTTTGCACAGCACAAAAACATGTGGTACATAGGCGGACTTAATGCCTTAGGCATTATCTACCAGTCAACCTAGGGTGATGCAAAGATAGTAGATAGTAGGTGCGTGATTATTAGAAAATAATTATTTGGAGTTCGATAATAATTACTATATATGAAAATTACTACTTAAATTATAGATAAATATTTAATATATATATATATATATATATATATATATATATATATATATATATATATATATATATATAATTATATAGATATCCCCTTCATCACAATGTTGATCAAGCGTGCCATATAAGTAGTTTTTGTTTCATCCGTTTTCACTTGTTGATCCGGCCATGATTTCTTGATCCATTGCGAGCGCCCAATTCTCATGTGGTTCCCTTCGGATCAACTAACGCCAACGTCATTGCTAATAATAATTACGCCATTTTTATACAAATCCACACTTTAGATATTTTAGATTTACTTGATCCGATTCAAATGGGCCAATCGCAGCGAAGTATCCCTCACGGAGGGCAGTCATTGGTTCTTGGTCACTTTTATGTATTTTTTTTCAGTATTTTTATCAATTCTCATAACTTGCGAATTTCTTACATTAACTTGGTTTCTATGTCCATTTTCCAGCAGTTTTTTGTTACTTCGGAGTTTTTGGTTAAATATTTGTAGTAGGTAGGTACATTACCTACCAGAGGGGCAGGGGCTGACAAAGTGGCGACCACTCTAATCTATCAAAAATTCGCGAGGTAAAACGCGTTCGTCACCGTCTGGTTTATAGATGGGTCATCATCATCATCCTCCGAGCGTTATCCCGGTTGCATCCAGGCCTTTGCCTTGGAGCCCAGGCTCCGCTTTCTAGTCTAACCAGATTTTACTGAATATTAGTTTTCCACAGAGCGACTGTTTTCTTACTATAACATGTATTACCATTTAATTTAGGGCACGGAGGGTGTGACTTTTTGTGGCTGGTCACCCATCTATAAACCAGACGGTGACGAACGCGCTTAACCTTGCGAATCGATAGATTCGAGCGATTGCTACTTTGCTACGGGCCGCTCACTTTATACGCCACATGTCCGTACTCATTTGAATCCAAAACTTTATAATATACACCTGCTGGTCATTATTATGTGGCTCCAGGATTATGTTACTTGAGTATTTTTGTTTGAATATTTTAGCTTACTATTTAACGCATAATTGTATACCTGCCTCGTTGGTCTCGCGGCATTAATGTGCGCGTGGGATTGGGAGGTCTCTGGTTCGATTCTCGGATCGGGCAAAGTGTTATTGGGTTTTCCGTTAGGATATTCTCAGTAGCAGCTCGGAGTCTGGTAATGTGCCCGGTACGGCAATAGGCTCACCCCCTATTACGTGGGACCTAAAAATTCATGGCAAAATGTGGGTGTTATATGACACCTCTGCTTACCCCTTCGGGGATACAGGCGTGAGTCTATAAATAAATAAATAATAAATCAAATTGTATACCATAATCTATATATTTATTTGGCTCCTTTAAAGCATATATATACCTACCCGTCAATCAATACTTAATGGTTTCACATAACAATTATTTAAATTTTAGTTTTTCATACATAGGATGATCCAGTGAATTTAAATTCATTACGTCCATGCATTGTCAAATCCGAAAGCATACTATATTAATCCGCTTTAAATATGAACTGATACTGATAATCTTATGCACAATAGCTTATATGAATATTATGTGGCTCCATTACGTATGTACCTACGCCATGCCATATCTGCGTACTTATATGAATTTGGGTCGTTTGGCTGATATGAAATATCATCATCATATAAGCCAAACGACGTCCACTGCTGGACATAGGGTGACCGGCCACAAAAGATCACATCCCTTCGTTCCTCGTAAAGCACGTAAAACTATCGGTGTCGATTAGCTGCTTACTATCAGGCGGGCGCTTTTGCCACACTTGTAGTATGATTACTTCATTAATATTGTTCTAGAGCTGCGTAGTCCTCATGAGCAAATGTATTGTATAACCTATTACTGGAGCCAATTAGGTAAACAGAATGTGGCATATAATTTAGAGTACGATTGTAATAATAGTTTTAAATAGAAAATAGTTTACCATACTACTACTTGATACTTGATGGCACGGGCTGTTTCCGCAACTCCACGTCTTGGCGTGTATTTTGCGTTTGACCATACTACTAATAATCATGCAATTAATGAACTTAATCCTGGAGCTTCATAGTATTGATCGATTGGTTAGCTGGTAGTAATATGACTGGATTTAAATAAGTATAAAGATATGGCATGTGAATTATAATGTGGAGCCACATCACATTGATTTGTTTTTATATAAATTTACTGGATTCAAATAAGTACGTACGATGCAGCATGTAATCAGAGTTAAATAATACGTAAATCAACAACATAATGCTAGCAAATAACTCCATGGCTGCTATTATTTCACTCGTGGATCTAACAATGCATGGTTGTAATAAATATAAATCCTCTGGATCTATGAAATATCTATGGGCCTTATCCGAAGGCTTAAGGTCACTCAGAGGGGGATGGAGAGAGGTATTCTTGGAGGTTTCCTGTGCGAGATCGAATCAGAAATGAGGAGATCCGCAAGAGAACCAGAGACATAGCTCTCCGGATAGTCAAGCTAAAGTGGCAGTGGTCAGGGCACATTTCCCGAAGTTGAGGCCGTGGAGGCAGAAAGGTTCTGAAGTGGTGGCTACATACCGGATGACGCCACAGAGGAAAGCCCCCCGCAAGGTGGATCGACGATCTCGTTAAGAACGCGGGAAGCGGTTGGATTCGGGCGGCTCAAGACCGGTATGTGTGGAGAACCTTGGGGAAGGCCTATGTCTAGCAGTTGACGTCGTTTGGCTGATATGATGATGAATTGATGATATTTCATCATACCAGCCAAACGACCCAAATTCATATAAGCACGCAGATATGGCGCGGCGTGTATAGTAATGTAGCCACATAATATCCACAAGCTTGTGTGCATAAGATTATCAGTATCAGTTTATAATATTTAAAGTGGATCGAAATAGTATGCTTTCGGATTGGACAATGTATGGACGTAATGAATATATATTCAATGGATCCTCTTATGAATGGCAAACTAAAATTTAAATAATTGTGATGTGAAACTATTAAGTATTGATTGACGGGTATATGTATGTCTTAAAGGAGCCAAATAAATATACAGATTATGGTATACAATTATGCGTTAAATAGTAAACTAAAATATTCAAACAAAAATACTCAACTAACATAATCCTGGCCTGGAGCCAATAATATTAACCAGCAGGTCTAATATAATATAAAGTTTTGGATTCAAATAAGTACTAACATGTCGCGTATAAAGTGAGCGGCCCGTGGCAAAGTGGCGACCGCTCGAATCTATCGATTTGCAAGGTTAAGCGGGTTCGTCACCGTCTGGTTTATAGATGGGTGACCGGCCACAAAAAGTCACATCCTCCGTGCTTCGGAGAGCACGTTAAGCCGTCGGCCCCAGCTGTCATCAAAAAGATCCTTGACAGTCGTTACGAGGAATTAGTACCCGCGAACATCCTGACTCTGGTCTAAACCGTAGAATATGGCTATCCCTTCGGGATGCGGAGGTCAGATGGCAGTCGCTCTGTGGAAAAGCTAATATTCTGTTAAATCTGGTTAGACTAGAAAGCGGAGCCCGGGCTCCAAGGGGAAGGCCTGGATGCAACTGGCATATCGCTCGGAGGATGGGGATGATTTGGCATAATTATCAAACAGTATAAATGGAGCCAAATAGTATACAAGAAATGGAAAATATCGGACTTAAATAGCATTAAAATTATCAAATAGAAATAGGATCATTATAGTGCTGGTAAGAATGTATAAAATGGTTATATCATATATTATTATTATTACACGGAGCAAGTACTGAAGTAAGTGAAAAAACTTGTCCCTGGAACCACATATGTATTTATAATTATCACATCTGGATTGAAATAAGGACACACGCATGGCATATAATTCGGAGCCAAAAAGTTGACGTCGGTCTGAGATATATGGCCGTTACGGATCCAGTTTTGTTCGGCACTTCAGCCAAATTCATCACGAATTTTATTGAATATGTTTGGCAACGTCTTGCCATGAATTACAACATTGTGAAAAAATCCAAAATATATTCCATAGAGCAAATGTTATTCGAGTGCAAAGGTGGATCAAGTAAGGAACGGCAATACCGCGTGATCAACCAAGTCCGCAAACAGTCGTTTATATATATATATATACAGGGTGTAAAAAGACCCTTAACGAAAACTGAAATCCTATGTTTTACCAATCACTACGAACATTTTTTACTTCGGCACCATACCTGGGAAAATACTGGTTCAGGAGATATTGAGGCTCAAAGTTAGTATGGAATTTTTCGAATTAGGTACAAAATCGATGCATTTACCCCACCAATGTGTTCTTTAGATGCCCTATGACCCCATAGATAAGTAGGTATTTCGAGCATTGCACGCGCGCGCTTTTAATTGCGGTTTAAAAAATGTGAAATTTAAAAAAAAAGTTCGTTTCCCAGGTATTATTTTTGGTTATTAGGACTTTGCATGATGTCTACAACGAGTAGACTTCGGCTTGGTGATGGGTCTTGTGACACCCTGCATATATATATAAAACATTTGATTCGTACTAAGAGGTCTATGCGAATGGATATTAGTATATGGTCAGGCTAGTTTTATATCGTTTCATTAAAAAATTTAAAGTCTTTATATATATATATATATATATATATATATATATATATATATATATATATATATAAGTATTAAGTATATATAAGTATAAATATAATTGTCATATGAATAAATACTTAATTATATAAAATAATTCTAATTGGCAAATTTGTCTCACCGTATTTGTTATCGAGACCCCCCAATTTATTTCCTTAGACACTAAAATTTTCCGTCACATTTAACGGAAATAAACTTGTCTATTGAGACGTTAAGTAGTTTTCGAAACA
Source organism: Euclidia mi (assembly GCA_944739405.2). Classification (NCBI taxonomy): domain Eukaryota; kingdom Metazoa; phylum Arthropoda; class Insecta; order Lepidoptera; family Erebidae; genus Euclidia; species Euclidia mi. Next base: position 36,834,272 of record OX123187.2, read on the forward strand.
AAGGACAATGGGCGGAAGCGTCCCCACCCATCAACAAAAATGAAATGTAGCTCAATTGACACATCTTGGCAAGATGATATTTTTTTACTATGGAGACGTTGCCCAAAAGCATTGGGTTGTCATAGTAACGTTTAACGAATATTTGTTTAAACGTTTAACGTTTAAACAAATATTCGTATTAGTTCGCATTTTTGACGACACTATTAGTACAACACCTACTCATTTATCAATTCTTTAGTGTACAGTGAACATCAGTCATATTAACACTCACTATTGTTATTTGCCTACTATAAGCATTGTAAGAATGAACATTTATATTATACTAGACGGTGCCAGTGGCTTCGCCCGCGTCAATTATACATATAAACCTTCCTCTTAAATCATTCTATCTATAAAAAAACCGCATTAATATCCGTTGCGTAGTTTTTAAGATTTAAGCATACATAGGGACAGACAGACAGAAGACAGACTTTGTTTAATACTATGTAGTGATTATTATATCAGGGCAGCGATAGCCTAGTGGAACGTGTGGAACGTGGAACGGATTGCCATGCAGAGGGATGTGGTGGGTGCGCGCACCGCGACTTTTCGAAGTTAAGTGCGTATTAAATTGTTAATTATCGCTTGCCCAGTGCCTTGGAGAGCATGTTAAACTGTCGGTCCCGGCTGTCATGAAGATCTTTGACAGTCCTTACGTGGAGTCAGTACCCTCAAATAATCTAATACTGGTTTAAGCCATGGAATATCGCTATCCCTTTGGGTTGCGGAGGTCAGACGACAGTCGCCCTGTGGAAAAGTTGATATTCTGTAATATCTGGTTAGACCAGTCCGGACCTCGGGCTCTAAGGCGTGTAAGTCTTGGGTGCAACCAGAATAACGTTAGGGCGATGATGATTCATTCATATTCGTTATTTTCGTATTATACAATTGTAATCATTTAAATGTTTAAAAAAAAACTATTTTTTATTTTGTATAGTTACTAAATCATGTTTTGTACTGTAATATAACCATAATGTTAAAATAACTTACAACTGTAAAATGAAAATGTAGGTTATTTAATAATAATAAATTGTTTTTCATTTATATATGCCACGGATTTAAGTAAAAAAAAAGGATTTTAATCAAATAGTGGATACTTAAGGTACACATTGGCATCAGTTCCATGTGTGTTGGTATATGGGGACGGAGCTCATACATTTTTGCCCATAGTCCTTTAAGATAATCAATGACATATAACTGTAACAAGGCTTATAGAATTTACGTTTATATTTAGTTATTTGTATAGTCCAAGCACAAAGAAAAACCACGATTAGCCTGTTATTTTTTATTATTCTCTATAATTAGTTTTTTTGCCGTCGATAATTAGACACGCAGTACAATCTCTATGTGGGCAATCGTTGTTATAGAACAATTACTGTAAGTTAACTGTACCGCCTCATCACCATCGTCATCATCCTGCCGTAATCCTGTAATGGATATAGTCCTCTTCAATGTCACACTACAGAGATCGATTGCCTTCTCTTCGTTTACAGTCACTACCGCCCCTTTTGCGGATGCCGTCACACCATCTGGCCGGAGGACGTCCTACGTTACACGAAATTCGACAATCCAGCTAGTCTGACTGTATCCTACGCTACGTTATAGCTTAGTAACCATGAAACGACTACCTACGTAACAGGTTCGAAACAATAACATATTGTTATCAAAATTGCAATAACTATCCAAATGTTATATCTTTCAATATTCTCATGCCTCGAGGTAAACATTCGCGGGAAAAATATTGTGAGAAATTTGTCTATTTTGTACATAAACAAAAGGGCTCTACTGCCTACAAATAACACGACAGTAATTCTAGTCATAACACTGTCGATTTTGTCTCGTCGATGATTCTGTCTCGTCTATAATAATATAATCGATTCTACGAATAAGATTCTGTTGTTCCGCATGCATATGTTATCAGTATGATATTATAAGATCCGTATCCGTCCACTCGAAATTGGTCAAAATACTGCATAGGCGTTACCAAGATATTAAGCATGACAGAGCTGAACTTAACAATATTGAAAATTATTTGTTAAAATACATTTATAATGATAGCAACTGCTGCGAATCTCGTTTGATATCCGATACAGGACAAAATGTATGATACGCAAATGGTTGAGCCAAAGATGCTAATTATTTATTACTTGTTGATGCTTTACAAAATTCCTCTGCAACGTAAAATACTCAATGCGTGCTAGCTTAATATGAAAATAATATACTTACCTCGGATTGTAATATTTTCAATGGGCAATTCAAAAATTCATAGTAAAATTCACGTTCTTGTAACATAAGTGGAGCTGGCACAGTGCCCGACAGGCAGCAATGAGTTCGCTCTTTATTACCTGCGGCCTGGACATAACTGCTGAAATGTGAGCCAGATACGCTTTTGCATAATCATTCAACATTACATGTGATACAATGTTGGACATGCAAGGCTAATATTAGACATATGTAGAAAAGTCGTTATAACTGGTGTTTACATTTTCAACGCTAAATCGCTGAATGACGATGAAGTTATTTTTTTAAGGTCACGAGAAGATCGTCGTAGTCATAGAACGATTACGGATCTAACAAATGGATATTTGTTAGATCCATCATTGTTGTACGGCTACTACGAGATAAATTATTAATAGTCCAAGTGCTGTGCAGAGGAAATCGGATCCGAATTCACGAGGCGCACCATGGAATTTTCTTAGCTATGTACGTATTGAATGGTTAATTATGGCTTGCCCCGAGCCACGGTAAATCGCTATCTCTTTGGGTTGCTGAGGTCAGACGCCTGTCTTAGCTCACCCATCGTTCTGTGAAAAAGCTAAGGTTGAGTCAAAGGTTTGACTAGTAAGTGGATTCCAGGTACCTAACAACTGGGATCACGCTAGGATGCTGAGCTAGATGACTTAAATATAGATATTTCATGCGTATTTTCCAAACTGAATAATATTGTTGGTCAACATATTATTTTACATTAAGCCAAAAACCGTCGTTTGTTTTTAACGTATGCTTGACATGAGCACTTAAAGCTTTAAACATATTATTTTGATCCTATGGGAAAATCGAAATTAAAGTCTATACAAGCTCTCGACAATATCTGACGGGCTGCACAATCATCTAGCTTGATCAAAAGAGGCTACCTCTATTAGAAGAATAAGATTTTTTTTTCTACAAAAAAGCATATCCGGCTTGAAATCCTCCGAGTGGCCATCATTATACGCACACATTAAAATTTTAAAACACATTTCGCTTTTACTGTTCTTCATGTGAATCCCACGTACTAATGTTTATTGAAGCATTATTTTCCATTTCATCCGCCTCTGTATGTGCATTTCTATTTGAAAACAACCCGTGCAAGTATGAACAAACAGTATCTGATTGTTTTGGTTTGCGTTGCATCCGTTCGAATATACCTACGGAAATGTTCCAATTATTGTATGCTAATTTTAGAAATACTTTTATCGGATCAACACTTTCGTGATTACGTTTTATAATCGAACAATCTGTGTATTTTCAGCACTGCACAGTAGAGTTGCGAAATAAATAGTTTCAAGGTGAATGTAAACGTTATTACCGTATTTTTACGTATTAAGAATTAAAATTATACTAAACACGTTATTAAATGTTAACAAAGTCTTATACAATTTTCATATAATTATATAAAATTTGATTAGCTTAGAGAAAATGATTAGGAATAATTAATTTGAAAGTACCTAAGTACTTCAAGTTAAGAAATGTAAAATACCACCTACATTTGTACGTAGTACTTTAGATTGATTCTAACATATTTCACATAAATTTCTGCTATAAATTGTAGGCAATAACTATAAAACACACATACGAGTACATATTGAAGTTTTTCGCCAAATTCGTAATTGAGTATTGTGCAAGTATAATTATACTTAAGTATTCCAATTGTTTAAAACGTCATGAAAACGTTTGGAAACACAGGTCCATTTAGTTCTTATTTGTAAATTATCCAAGCAGCTTATCTGAGAGTTTAATAAAAAGGATATAAAATACGGGGTAAACAATAAAAAAATTGGGCAAGTGCGAGTCGGACTCGCGCACGAGGGGTTCCGTACCATCATCTATAAAAGAAAATCACGTTCGTTGTATGTATACTTAAATACTTTATAAGTTTCTACCTGTTTATTAAGATCGAGTAACAAATTGCTTAAAAATTACGTTGTATGGGAGCCCCCCTTTATTATTTACTTTTTTAAATTTAATGATTTATTTTGAAAGGTAATATACAACTACATATTCTGTGAAAATTTAAAGCGTCTACCTGTTACAGTTAGTAATTTTGAGCAAAAAATACGAAAAAAAATACGTTTTTTGTATGGGGACCCCCCCTTAATATTTTCTTTTTTTTATTTTTAGTATTTGTTGTTATAGCGGTAACCGAAATACATAATTTGTGAAAATTTCAGCTTTCTAGCTATCATGGTTTATGAGATACAGCCTGGTGACAGACAGACGGACAGACGGACAGACAGACAGACAGACAGACAGACAGACAGCGGAGGCTTAGTAATAGGGTTCCGTTTTTTACCTTTTAGGTACGGAACCCTAAAAAGGATCGCTTAAGGAACCTCTTTCCTGACAAATTGATATAAGGCTCTACGCAAATGGAGGATGGATTTTTCTGTTTCAATCTAAATAATTATTTATTACAGCAGTATTATTTAAAGTATTACAATTGATGAAAATGTTTATGAAAACGTATGTTTATTCATGGTCATTTTGGAGTATTTTTATCATATTATATAATCAGATATTTAGAAAAGACATTTAATAATTGATGTTTATTCTTATTTACTTTTAGAAAACCGTTTAAACAAATGGAGTTTCTTCTTTCGCTTTTACATCAGTGTTTACATAGAAACTACTTTAAAGAACAGCAAATAAATATGTCATTCAGCTGTGCTATGCTGCATATCTTCATCAAGTTAACACAACGTTCTCGGCTTCATGAATACCAGATAACTCGACCACGTGCAACGTTTTTATTCTTTCATCCAATTCAAATTATGCAAATGTGTTGCTGTTCTATAAAAAGGGAATATTTTACCAGATTTTCTCGTTTACTTGCCGCGTTTGGGCGCTTTGCCCAAAATGTTGGTGTGGAGATTCATCTCTCCTTTTTCAGAATAAATATGTTTGCTAATCTATTTCTTGTTGGTAAATATATGTTGATGTTTTTCGCCTGAAGGGTTTATTACAAATATTGCATCAATTATCGAATATCCTGTCAAGATACTTCTATGAATTCACAGAGGAGTTGTACTCGAATATCATAGAGTCCTCCGTATGGTGACAAATTAAAAATACAAAGTCACACTATCACATTATATTCCGTGGGTAGCTTCGAAGCCTAATAGTAGATTTTGAAAAATATGAAAAACTCGACATCAAACTTTATACCTAACTGTGTGGCCAGGGACTATGGTAGACGAAATCGTTATATTTACTTACAATGTTATTATGGCGGCAATTGGGAGAGCTCTATGACCAGTAGTGGACTGCGAAAGACCGCATGATAATCTTAGAGTTATTTTATAACATTTTGTTGAAGATTTTGATGTATTGTAAACGTCAATAATTACTAATTCAATGTAATCTGTTTCTTTCAATATTGCAGGTAAATTAATAGTAGTAACAATTAATATATGTCTAACAATATAATATTTATTTAACGTATGTATATTATTCCATCTGAGAGCATATAATAATTGCGCAGGTTGTAAAAGTTTGCATATATTTTGCAATAAATGTGTATAGGTATATAAATACACTTTACATAACATCATAACTTGAGCAATAAAATGTGATCTATTATTCATAATACACGAAACGAATTTATTACGTTTCGGTGTATTTCACAGTATTTTCGACTTATCATTTCGCTAAAGTCAACTTTATATTCAAAAGCGTCAACAACAACCAATATTTACCGTATGAGATTATTCAAAGCGGATTAGGATATTGCTATCTCTTATTTTGCGTTTTACGTGAACGAGACGGGATAACTGTAGAACGAAGTAATAAAGACGTTAAAGGCATGTCAAATAATCCCAGTGGCTTAGCGAGGATTCTAATCAGGAGTTTCTCCTAGAATTTAAATATCTTTTCTGTATGCTTCTTTTTATCTTGTTAGTTTCGCTAGAAATCTGCTTAGCTACGACTAATTACGTAAAAAGAGCAATTGAGCAATTCCTCAAGTAGACTTATGAGAAAATAATATAGGCAAAAGAATGACGCATAAAGTTTATACCCACGATCATGATAGCTTCACTACTTGCTTGCTTTTCGTCATATCTGTACAGACAACTAATCATATTATAGGAATTGGAACTCTCGCAGTCATTTCACAAGTAACATTGCTTTTATATTGCCTTACAGGATATCTTTGATTACAGACCTGTCCAGGATATATACCACGTACCTATTGCTTCGAGTACCTAACTGATATTTCAGCACTGTTGCAATCTCCATTTTCACGAATATACTGATAGGTGGTAAACTAATTAAACATATTGCCTACATCGCACAATAATAAAAATAATGGTAGTTAATTAATCTATTGTATTGCCAGCCCGCTTTTTTCCAATACTAGCACCGAATTATCATACCGCAATGCACTATCAATACAATCAATAAAATAAAACAATGACACTTCACACACAAATATGATTGCGTGTATTTTGAACGCTCAATCATATTCGACGAATAGCGAATACACGGTGCAGTATCTATACAATGGCAAAATTGACAATCAATTTTTAACACCTTGAAGCGAGACTGTAATATTAGAGTAGTAAATGAAATTACTCACTAAGTCTCACACTCACTTTTGTTGTGTTTTCTATTATTTGGTCTGTACTTATGACCAGAAATAAGTTTTATCAAAATTTACAAGCTTCACAAAGTATACTTTGATAAAAATATTGCTAGCCTTGTTGCTAGCTTTATATAAATACAGACCAAATACGAGATATTCTTAGTTAAAAATCTACAAACTTTCACAAAAAATTGTATGATTATGACATAGAAAATGCTAACTCCAGCCACGTTGAACAATCGCTTGCTACGACAGCGAAAAATATAAAATCTATTCATAGTCAAGACAAAGCCTTTCTAACCTGATGAATAGTAAAGATTTCATGACAAACGCTTAAAATTGCTTCCATTTGTAATTACCTGCAGCATTTCCCTGTAGTCTAAGATCCGTAGAAGAGCGACCTTCACCGATCTGTTTATTGGATGAAAAGTATTTTATATAAAATTTTGCATATTAAAAAATATATCGCGAATTGGTTGGTAAAAAAAAAATCCAACCGCTTTTCCTAACAGGTTATTCGTAGGCAACCCAATATCATCGTGTTCGCAGTGAAATAGCGGTCATTTTAATATAAGATTTGTCTATTAAAATAATTGATAAATATAACTAGTAACAACTTAACAGTCGAAGTGTTTATACCTGGCATCCCTACCAAATACTCCAAGAAAACTCGACAACCCTATGTTAACGTACCCTTTAGAGTTCATACATTCAGTTAGTACTAAATTTATTCATTAAACACGTATATTCAATATTAAATGAAAAGCCAAATACATTTTTTTTCTACTTTTCCTAGTCTGGACCGGATTTTTTTTGCTAACCCATTGTCGATATATATTTAGGCATGCAATATTTGATATAAAATACATTTCATTCAATAACCAGATCGGTGAAGGTCGCTCTTCTACGGATCTCGGACTACTGTCTTTTACTAATAATGTTGCTTGAAGACTAACTGACAAGGTTAATGAGCTGAAAGTAATTTTTCGCTGCCAACCAGTTGTCACGGATTTCATCGTCACGGTACTCGTAACTGTGCAAAAATATCGAAAATGTACCTAATATGTTCCAAAATCAAATAATACAATTTATAGGTATGTATGGGTAAATGGGGTATGTCTTAGCGGAATCTAGCGTAATGCCATTCGACTCGTAATATATTGGACAGAACGTTTGATATGATTAAACATATCATTATCTTCAATCCATGACCCAAGTAAATAAGGCCTACCCAAATTCGATAATTGTCTATAAGTCATGCCGCAGGGTACTGAATTTTAATGAAAATTTCGTCTTCAACCCACATCCCACAGATTTTTTAAGGGTCAGACAGTAAATTGACAAGGATACAAATATAGCTACGTCATCCGTAACGGGCACGTCTTACTTTAAAAGGTTGGGCCGTAAGGTTTTACATACATACATACATAGACTCACGCCTGTTTCCCCGAAGGGGTAGGCAAAGGCATAATAAACGCCCACTTTTCGCCAGTGTTTTGATCCCACGTAATAGGTGGCGAGCCTATTGCCGCTTATCGGGATATTTTGTTTGCCAGAGCCTCGTCCGTTGATCGGCAGGTGCACCACTTGCAGGTGAGGTTGGCTTGGGACCCTAAGTTCTTGGTGGGAACCCTATGCACCCGTAAGGTTTTAATTTAAACTTAAAACAGAGTGCTTGTCTAGACAAGCTACATTTCACTAGGCGAAATCCCTTCTCGCAGGAATGTCCACAGCAAAGCGTTAATATGTAGTTTAAACGGACAACTATTTGTTCGTGAGGGTCAAGTCCGAGTGTTGCACTCGATTGTCACAGTGACTAGTGACTTGTTGATGGGAACAATTTCCATACATTTTCTAAAAGCGCCCCCTGGCGGTTTTTACTGACCGTTAGTATCAGCCAGGAGCGCTTTTAAAAAATTTATGGAAATCGTTCCCTTCGACCTGTCATTGTCGGCTAGAACCCCTAAGCAACTAAAATACGATTTTCCCAGCGCAGCTGACTAAGTAGGGATTAATTTTGTGTTCCCGTTGGTCACGTGTACTGTACTTAGTTATTGACCATTTTGTTTAGGACAAATTCCAGGTTGCAACTATTGTTGTTCTTTATTTGTTTGCCAACATTGTTAGTTATTGAGGATGTTTTAGTTGCGTTAAATGGCTTATTAGCTATATTTGCCCGCTATTTCTGTGAAATAATACCTAACATAAGACCGGGAATTTTAGTATTACACCCACTTCATTTTGTTCTAAAGAGGGCGACTATTATTTTTTTATTATTGTCGACTCAGGTGGATGAACCAAAAACTCAATGCTAATATTCGCCATATAAAATGCAGGTGGCAGACTTTTTACGAAGGTTGTATTGAACATTAAATTCGAAGAGATGAGTAGCCGCTAGCCCGATAGTGTCCGAATAAGCAACTCGCGTCTTGCAATTCACTGCCATGTGTACGAATCAGAATAGTGCGGTAATATGTACTCGCTGTGTAAGTTTTCAAAATTAGCATATGATATTTACATAACCTTGGTTACAAAGAGCCCTACAGCTCTGTTTTCTTACACGCAATACTCCTCGTCTAAGAATCCAGTATGTAAATTAAACATTGCTCTCTCATGTTGTTCCATTCAGATTTGCTTCCGCGAATGAAGCTCAACGGCGCAATCAAACGATACTATTACCGCACTATTATTAGAGTAACCGATATACGTATGTGCCAGCTCTATGTATTGAATAATAAGCTTATTCTTTTCATGCTTATTTTTATTATGATAATGTGTTCCGTAGTTTATTGGCCTTTCTTTTGTGGCGTGTCATCGAAATGCAATACATCCGATTAACTTTGATACCATACTTGAGAATAGAGCAATCCGATTTTCAAATATTGCTTGATATCAAGACATAATCTGTTACAGACATTAACAACAGGCTCATCCTCTATCACACAAAACTAATACTAGTCGGGTTTAGGCCTTATTTACTAGCTTATAAATAATGTGTAACAATCTGACTTGACCCGATGCACACAATTGTAAGGATCAATAGCGTTGCGAGATCCTCAGATAAGCAATTCCAAAGGTCCTTTTCTAAACCCAGGCACACACATCTGATATTTCTAAGTAATGCGCGTATTAAAAAAGTTTCTTATCGCTTGCCGTAACAGGAAAGATGATACCGTAACCAAAACTTGAATAGTATGAAAGTACCTTGTTTTCCTGCTTGTCATTATATCTCACTATAACAGTTTCGGTCATAATCCTAGACTGTTGGCTGACTATTCCTATGATAAAGATCTGTATATTTAAAATTGTTGCATTATTGCTGCATACCACGCAGAGTCAAAATTATTAAGCGCAGTAAGCCGGAATTTGAGAGATTGCTCATTCCTAAGCAATAATATGTTGATAGTTTATACCACTGAGTAAATTCCGACGAAGAACATTTGTTCAGTCAAACCTTTAACATCTCTACTATGAAAATCTCAAATACAGTAGCAACTAGATACTAAATAATGTGAAAAATCTAATATTCTTTAGATTCAGGTTTCAATATAATCTTTCATATAGTTTTTATTAGCTACTGAGAAAATCCTAACCTTGTGTGAGTGTGAATATATTGAGATTCCGCTGATTTCATTTATATTGCAGCAGCGGTCCAGCGTGAATTTTAATTTTGTGTTCCCGTTGGTCATGTGTACTGTACTTAGTTATTGACCATTTTGTTTAGGACAAATTCCAGGTTGCAACTATTGTTGTTCTTTATTTGTTTGCCAACATTGTTAGTTATTGAGGATGTTTTAGTTGCGTTAAATGGCTTATTAGCTATATTTGCCCGCTATTTCTATGAAATAATACCTAACATAAGACCGGGAATTTTAGTATTACACCCACTTCATTTTGTTCTAAAGAGGGCGACTATTATTTTTTTATTATTGTCGACTCAGGTGGATGAACCAAAAACTCAATGCTAATATTCGCCATATAAAATGCAGGTGGCAGACTTTTTACGAAGGTTGTATTGAACATTAAATTCGAAGAGATGAGTAGCCGCTAGCCCGATAGTGTCCGAATAAGCAACTCGCGTCTTGCAATTCCCTGCCATGTGTACGAATCAGAATAGTGCGGTAATATGTACTCGCTGTGTAAGTTTTCAAAATTAGCATAATTATGATATTTACATAACCTTGGTTACAAAGAGCTCTACAGCTCTGTTTTCTTACACGCAATACTCCTCGTCTAAGAATCCAGTATGTAAATTAAACATTGCTCTCTCATGTTGTTCCATTCAGATTTGCTTCCGCGAATGAAGCTCAACAGCGCAATCAAACGATACTATTACCGCACTATTATTAGAGTAACCGATATACGTATGTGCCAGCTCTATGTATTGAATAATAAGCTTATTCTTTTCATGCTTATTTTTATTATGATAATGTGTTCCGTAGTTTATTGGCCTTTCTTTTGTGGCGTGTCATCGAAATGCTATACATCCGATTAACTTTGATACCATACTTGAGAATAGAGCAATCCGATTTTCAAATATTGCTTGATATCAAGACATAATCTGTTACAGACATTAACAACAGGCTCATCCTCTATCACACAAAACTAATACTAGTCGGGTTTAGGCCTTATTTACTAGCTTATAAATAATGTGTAACAATCTGACTTGACCCGATGCACACAATTGTAAGGATCAATAGCGTTGCGAGATCCTCAGATAAGCAATTCCAAAGGTCCTTTTCTGAACCCAAGCACGCAAATCTGATATTTCTAAGTAATGCGCGTATTAAAAAAGTTTCTTATCGCTTGCCGTAACAGGAAAGATGATACCGTAACCAAAACTTGAATAGTATGAAAGTACCTTGTTTTCCTGCTTGTCATTATATCTCACTATAACAGTTTCGGTCATAATCCTAGACTGTTGGCTGACTATTCCTATGATAAAGATCTGTATATTTAAAATTGTTGCATTATTGCTGCATACCACGCAGAGTCAAAATTATTAAGCGCAGTAAGCCGGAATTTAAGAGATTGCTCATTCCTAAGCAATAATATATTGATAGATTATGCCACTGAGTAAATTCCGACGAAGAACATTTGTTCAGTCAAACCTTTAACATCTCTACTATGAAAATCTCAAATACAGTAGAACTAGATACTAAATAATGTGAAAAATCTAATATTCTTTAGATTCAGGTTTCAATATAATCTTTCATATAGTTTTTATTAGCTACTGAGAAAATCCTAGCCTTGTGTGAGTGTGAATATATTGAGATTCCGCTGATTTCATTTATATTGCAGCAGCGGTCCAGCGTGAATTTTAAAATGGAGGATGCAGTAACTTCGCGGCCTGTTCTTTATTAATTTTGCATAATATAACGAGCAACAAGAGCACTCTTATAAAGCCTTTGTTGTTCTTCGAAAGTATGAAAATATTCTTAAATAAATAATTACTTAGTCGCGCGGGAATTACCTCGTTGCGTGTCCAAAAACATTTCCTTGTTTAATTTAAATCTGGAATTACAGAAACATTACTCCAGTGGCCTTTATCTTTGTGTACTTGTATGTTAATCTAGTTTAGTACTCAATTTAAATAACAGAGTGACTCGTTTAGAAATACCTGGCTATTTATACATTTTTAAAATAGTGTTGTATGTGTTCTCCGTGTGGTAATGGATTAAGAATACAAAGCGTCACTGCCCACTTCATTCTTTAGGTGTATTAAGAGACAACTACAGAAAATACATGAAGCAAAAAATATCTTTGGAAAATGACGAAAAACAAGTCAACATCAAACCTTATAGGTACCAACACGTTTCGCCAAATACTCCTGTTAACTCACAATCTTACTGTGACGGAAATAAGGGCAGCCTTACGCCCAGCAGTGGATTGCAAAAGGCTGTCTTACTTATACCGTGTTGGTTGTATATGCACACCTACCACCCACCTTCCGTCAGTGGTAGGTGTGCATATACATATACGTTAAATTTTTATCATCAATCTAGGAGCTAACCTAAAAATGTATTGTTCTTTTTACAGGCACGTATCATTTGTGAAATCATAGTAACCAGAGTGCGCCCGCTAGCTCTAATTTGAGTATCTAAAAAAAACTATTTCATTGAAGGATATTATAAAACATATAATACATAATAAAGTAAGAGGATTAGGCGAATTACTTAGTCTCTTCAAAATTCATAACTAGATTGAGCCGAAACCTATTCGTTTGTATGCTGACTGTACGTGACTTTAATGTTAAACCTGTGATACCTAGAGATAGCAGCCTAAGTCTGAAGGATTACAGCGCTCAACCGTAGCAGACTTTGTTTCGGTAAATATTGGATTATCTTGGAGAGGCCCGTGGCAAGTAAGGAAGATGAGTGACCTGGTACAAAGGCATAACCTTTCGTAAAAACTCGAAGTGCACGCGAAGCGGTTGGTCTCTTGTCTTATGAAAAACTTTAAATGTCGTTACGGGCAGTCAGTATCCTGACACGAGTATTATGAACCATACAATACTACTATTCTGTTGTGTTGTTGATGTCAGACGGAGTGTTTTTTTTATCAGACGGATCGCCTTATGGTAAGCAATTACCGCCGCCTATGGACACAAGCTACACCACAGGAGTCACAAGTGCGTTGCCGCCCCCTTGGGTCGGGAAAAGGGATATGGTGAGGAGTGGGATGAGGGAGAAGGAATAGGGGATAGGGCCTCCGGCACTTTCACTCACCGGACAAAACGTTACTATTTAAGTACTGTTACTTTACGTCGATTTTCTGAGAGAGGTTAGTACGTCCCCGGTCGAGCTGGCCCATTCATACTGAAATCAGCAAGGCTCTCCTACCTGTTCTTTACAGAGGAGCAAATATTCTATTAAATCTGGTCAGACGAGTATAATACGTCCCCGGGCCATCTGTTAGGACCAATATTGTCAAATTAGCCTGCGGGCGGCGCGCCCAGGGCCTCTTTGTTGCCCGCTATTAGGTCGAGTAGACGGCGCCCCGTGTCACCGCAATACCAAAAACATTACCCCTCCTTTTGGCTTCGCCGAAGTCGGGAAAAAAGAAAAGTATAACGGAACCTAGGCTCTTAGGCAATGTCAACCAGAATAACTCGGATGATGGATCGGATTTAATTATAACACCCGCTCTGTATTACAATCAGCCTTACTGACACACAACCCAACGAGCTAATGATAGTAGTTGTTTTTTGTCTACGAACACTTTTAAGAAGTTTAACTTTACTTCGCCAGCTATAGAACTATGTTCAAAGATGTCACGTATTCATAACACTTAAACTGTTGTTGAACTTTATCTTGCTATTCAATAAAAAGCAGGACACGGTTCTTGCCCGCATTGCAATAGGACCAAAAATTTGCAGAATAACAATATTTTCTTAAAACTCAAACAATTTCATTAAAAACTTCGTACATTATTTAAGTAAATGAACTCATACACGACGACCTCAATAGTTATTAGCTTTTTATACATATGTTTTAGAGAGCTAAGGTTTTGAAATTAGGTATACAAGATTCGTAATCATGAGCACGCAGAGTATCAGTATATAATTATATTCCAGCAGAATTCGGATGCTTTTGCAGTCTTTATATAAATAGCGATAACGGTATCGGAAGATATGTTTTATATACAAAACTAACAGAAACGTAGAAACGTGGTCCAGTGGATAGTGTACGCGTCTGCTGATGGAAGGTCCCGGGTTCGATTCCCGGGTCGGGCCTTCTGCCCGACTGTTACTGGGTTTTTCCGAATTCTCAGTAGCAGCTCAGAGTCTGGCAAAGTGTCCGGTAACGGCAATTGGCTTGACCCCTACGTGGGACCTAATATTCATAATGCAAAATGTGGATGTAACATTACACTTCTGCCTACACCTCCGGGGATATAGGCTCACGCCTATACAAAAAAATTAAAAAACGTAGAAAGAAAAGAAATCCTATATTCATAAGGAATAAATTAACCTTATGTTTTGGAACAAATCAGAATTTAAATAACATCTTCAAGGCATTATAATTTCAAACTAGGCGTAATTTACCTAAAAATACAGTTATAAATTTTATTCTTTTCTTTGCTTTCAGTTAATGCTGTCTGTAAGAAAAAATGTGAAAGGTTCTCCGTAGAAACATTTCTATTGTTATTTTCGTTCTGTAACAAGAAAATATGGTTCTGTGATTCGATTTTCCTGGTCTACTCATAATAAGGTACTTCAAATATCCAAGCCAGCTGTATTTCGGCCCACCGTCCCTTTGTCTACTGTAAAGTCAAAGTCAAAATTCTTTATTCATTTAGATCACAAAGTGACACTTATGAACGTAAAATTTAAAACAATATTACTGTATGCTTCTACGTTTACATTTACTGCCACGTTCGCAATGCAAGGGCGTAGAACCATGAGAAAGATCGGGCAATAAAACTCACGGTCACTCTTTTTCATCGCCAGGTTTTTAATAATACATAACAATTAAACTTTTGTAAGGTGCTGCAACTGTTATACCTTCTATGTTACTTGTATATATTTACTGTACATAATACTCAAGCCTAATCAAGTTAAATTTTGGATGTTCATTTAGTTAGCCTCCTGAACATAGACATGGTGAAAAAGGAGCATCCACTTACATTATACACCTAACAATGCAGGCTATCCGCGCAAATGTTCAGAACCATGATGGAAATGATGAAGTTAAAAATTATTAAAAAAAATATATCCCAGCCCATAAGACCGTCATCGACCAGTCATCGCAAGTAGCACCCGTTCACGAGTATGACGCATATGCCAGCCATCATCCCAAATGATGTACCATAAATAATCCTATATGTACCATATAAAAATAATGTACCATAATCATCATGTACTATAATGGCATAAGCGAGCTAGCGTTAGCATATTGCATAGTTCTCTTCAAATAAATACGAAAGGTTTTCTAGCGAAACTCAAGGTCTTACAGAACTTTTTCACTAACATTACAATTCCTGAACGAAATGTTTCTAGTAGTTTTGTACGTCTGTTGGGTTATTACTGGGCACAAAATTCCAACACAACACCATCTGCTCGTTTATAACTAACTTAGTTTTGTCTATAAAGACTTGTATACTGTAATATTTGGCAGTATTAGTACCTAACAATTATGTTATTAAATCGCCAATTTCTGAACGCAGTCCTGTCTGAAAAAAATCTTGTTCAGACGCTGGACGAACATAGACTGATCAGCGTGCAACATAATGCACGGCTCTGAACTCAAAAAAACATACTTACACGTTTTTCCTATTAAAAAGCTTTGTTAAGAATTAATCATCATAGACGATTTTGAATAAAATGCGTCTCAATTCACACGTGGGAACTGAGTAACTAATAATATATAGCAATAAAAAATATTATAACTAAAACATAATACCTAACCATAATAACCTATTACATGGTTGATGACATCACATAAGCTATAGAAGCAACGCCGTACTAAACAAACATACATACATTTAATTATGTATAGCGTTTCTCGATCGTAACACACTACAGCACACAGACTAAGGTGAACAAATAAATAAAAACTTCGTAATCTCTACACTTTTGCTGGAAAATCGAAGTCAATATAAGCTGTGAAGATATATAATAAATGGAATCGATAAAGCGTACTATAATATACACTTATAGTCTTCCTGATAGATACTATTTATTATCTATCTATACATAGATACATATAAATAAAATATAAGTGTCTGTGATTGCAGAATAACGAGGAATTTTTAAGTGCTTGAAATTAGTTACTAGATACCAAATCATAAACAACGTTCTCTATCTGTCTTTCTGTTTGACTGAAACACTGAAATAGCTGAACCGATTTGAATGGGTATTTTACCTGGAAACTAGAGGACTTTATATAGCTACATGTACGTTATAAATTAACCCGGTAGGTGGGCCTAGCTGTTATCAAAATACGAAAAAAACGCTAGAATAAAATAAAATAAACTAGTCAAAACAGATATATCTTTATATGTGGAATTCGTCGTTCTATCTACGGAACTCTTATAAAAGAAACAAGTAGGTAAGTACAAACACAATAAATATCGGGCGCTTTCGCACCATATAAAATTTGTTATACTCTTATGAGTCAAGTTATAAATGAAACAATTGAGTATATTGTAACTGCCAAATTGGAAGACAATACTGTTTTGTCGACTTCATTCTGTGAAGCTGAGGCAATAATATTGTTATTTTGTACTTTGTTCGTGTAATTATGTGTAAAATTACGCCTGAAGGTATACATTTCTAATATTGCTTGCGGAACTTAATATCTATCTACTTATAAAAAATCTGCTCGCAGTTATCATGCGAGCAGATTTTTTATAAGTAGATAGACGCATTTTTTTTTTGCATTTAATTACAACCCAATTGTAGCTAAGAACCATCAACACAGCATTTCAATCACGTCCGCTTTTAATAAACAATACAGCCTCAATGTAACACTCGTTCCGAAACCACAATGCACAGACCGACACACAGAGTCATCTACAAAACTCTGCGAGCGATTGGAGTTATAAATAAAAATACTTAGGTACTGTACTGTAACAACAACAATCTTTCACAGCCTCAAAGCTCCGACAAAGAAAGCTATAAACTTTCACTTTATGGTGTAGATTACATTTTAGTTGGCAACGAAGTTTAACGCGGCTGTTATCTTATAATAAATCCTTCGAGGCATGTTCATGGCCGGAACATCGCCGAAGGTCAAGCATCTGTCAAAATAATTGGGCGGGAAACTTAACTTAACATTACTATGAAAGTGAACATTTCAAAGGAGGTTTCAAGAACAGGATTCGAAAACAACTGATTCTGTTAAATGAAGTAACAGACAGATACTCTGAATTTCTTCTTAACTTTTATCTTCGAAAACACCAAATATCTATAACAGGTTTTATTTTCTTTTTTTTTGTCGCTTGAGTATGTGGCCAAATATGCTTTTTTTTATAGTAATAGGCGGCAAACGAGCAGACGGATCTCCTGATGGTAAGCAATTACCGCCGCCCATGGACACAAGCAACACCATAGGAGTCACAAGTGCGTTGCCGCCCCTTGGGGTCGGGAAAAGGGATAGGATGAGGAGTGGGATGAGGGAGAAGGAATAGGGGATAGGGCCTCCGGCACTCTCACGCACCGAGCGAAACGCAACAGTTTAAGTACTGTTACTTTACGTCGATTTTCTGTGAGGGAGTATTACTTCCCCGGTCGAGTCGGCCCATTCATGCTGAAATCACCAAGGCTCTACTACCTAGTAAATGGTGTCTATGTATGTATGTATATTTTAGACTGCCTGAAGGCCTTCGACAAAATCAAATGTTTCTTGTCATGAGGCAAGACCCGGAACCAACAACTTTACTTGTCCTCCGAAGCACGGCAGTGTTCTGATGTAAATGCTACGCGCGGTCACCTATCCAAGTGGCGACTTGTGCAAGCGTTGCATAACTTGCCGAGCTATTACGAACTGCAAACCTAGTTTTGCTATGAGCGCTTACGTAAAAATAATACCTATACTACACTAAAATAACTAGGTTGGTTAATAGTTAGAGTTAGTCGAATATTATCACTGTACAAATTTGCTATTTCACGCTACTATTTTGCCAGAAACATAGTTTGTTCTAAACTCGCCAACTTTATTATTCAACCGGCCCGTATTGCTAGTAAATCGGCAATACGAGCCTTCATTTCGATCAACAATTGGTCAAAGTATGAATATAACATGAGCGAAATATTTCCCTTTGCAAAACGAGTCAAAGCGGCCAGCGATCCGAGTTTATGTAGCATATAAGCAATGCTACGCTGTACAGTAATGAATACGTATGTATGTACATCCATTAAAAAGCATCGTTCATTGTTATTCCTTGTTCTTTTCTGCACAATGAAATCAAAAGTTGCATCAGCTCACAGAGCTTTGATTATACAAGTATCGAAACACGTAGTAATTTAGCGAACGCATGTTATCTGCATTGCATAGATAATTAAGAGGAATGAATAAAAAAATTGTTTGCATATTTGATGTAGCGGGGTTAACGAATTACGGTGGATATTGCAAGAATAATCCTGCTGCATCAGCAACTAGCTACACTAGTAACAATTAAATTGGATTCTCTAAATATAATGAATACCTAAATCTACTGCAGTATATGAATTATAGTGCACACGTTGTTCTATTTAGACTTAAATTTTAACTGCTGGAAACGAGCTTCAGATCTTTACCTTTCCTTGATGAGAGTGATATACCGCTACATGATAATAATATGTATATTCCGTATGTGGTAGTTTGTGGCACTACATAGCTATCTTTAAAATATACAACTTTGTAAAATCCATTTATTAAATGTTTTTCATTTTATCTCTCGCTAGACTTCGCCGACGGCCTCGCCCGTGTAAGACTATTTATTCCCTTAGGGTGGGACATTTCCAAAAATCCCGTTTAAGTGCACCCTTATATTCTCCAAAAAGAACATGCATGTCAAATTTCATCTCCTTGTGCCGAGTAGTTTCGGCTGTACGTTGTCTGTCAGTCAGTACCTATCTAACGCAAGAATATCATATACATTGGATTGATGATTATTAGTGTAGATAATTAAAACAAATAATGTTATTTAGAATATCTATTACTTCTACTTCGTTACGCAAATATAGACTAATGTAGAGAATAATAACAGCCAAACATTAATATAAATAATGGGTAAAGTTTAAATGGCAATGCCAACTTTGTATAAATGTGCCGTGGAGTGTTATGAAATTATAGATTATAGAGTATTCAGAGCGCTGCCTCATAACCGAATAATGCAACAATCCGTAAATATACAAATCTTGCGTTACTAACTGACTGAGAACACCACTCAGTCAAAAATAATGCGCACAAGAACCTGAATTACCAAATTTGGCATTTATGGTATCTTGAGGCGTACAATAGGATTGCCCGAAAGTCTTATGATATCCAAAAGTTTCATTAATAAAACCATATGTACCAGCTTAGCTTAGGATCCGCTAGTAGTCTTGTACTTTTAATAACTCCCAACCATCGGACTGCACATAATATTATGTCGTAGTGGTTGAAGAGTCATCTCGCCGATTAGTACTGTGCTAAGTGTTTTAGGTTCTATCCTAAGAGAGTGGTATCCTATGTGGTCCCAAATAAAATTGTTTTTGAGATGTTTGTCATGCTTTATAATCTCATGTGACACAGGATTTCAGACTTCAAGCTTGCCTTATAAGTGGTTGTAGAGTGAAACCAAAATGTACTGCAGTAATATATTTTTAGTTCCAAAAACTGCACTTTTATTTTCGTTAGAAACTGTTTAACTTTAGTTGTCTATGTTACGCAAACGGTTCAATGTAACAGCATTATTTAAGTACCTATGGGAATGACTTTAGTTAACGTTTATAAGTTCTTAATTGGGAACCATTGTCATTAAAGTCAAAGTGATTACATGTTAAAGATGTAAACTGAATCTACTTAAAGTATTATGTACAAAATTGATGGTAGTAAAAAAATATAATTGAAGAAATATGGTATGAGAGAGTCAGCAAATACCTAATCTTTATTTTCAGGCGGTGTATAATGAAAAAATCATTCATCATAAATAGGAAACCTGTAAGTAAAGTAAGCATTATAAATGAAAAAACTTCTCTTTTTGAGTTTTCATCACTTTCCTTATTTATATTCGTGTTAAAATATTTTTGGCAACGACCAATGTGCGTGAAACGTGTACGTGTATGAAAGTTAGTTTTGAAATTAAAAATAGAGAATTTTAAGCACCATTTGACAAGTAAGTTCTTTTTTATAAACGAAAGGAAATGCTCTATATCTACAATTCAATAGGCGTATACCGTGAGTCGTATATCTTTGAGCGTGTTCATAAGGCATGTGCATTCGAAAGTTAGTAAGAAAACGTTTAAATTGGAAGCCGAGTGGCCGTTACCGACCAAACTACAAACTCCAAAGTGCAAAATTGTATTTGAAACTGCAGGTAGCGTAAGTTTCATTAAGGTAAGAACGCTTTGGTGAACTGGCAACTCCATTCTGATATAGTTTCAATCAAGTCTTATAATTAAGATTAAATAGAATTGAGTGCACCCATCTCTTACTTTCTCATTCTCTTCATCTACAACCGGAGTGAGTTGTGAGTTACGGCGACAATTTTACGTAAAAGCTTTAGAGAAATAAACGGGAAATACAACCTCAAATACTCGTATGTTACATGTGTCATGTTTTAATGGAAGTAAAATTTGCTAAAGAATATTCCACACTTATTTTTACTGCAGGTGCGGAATACAGGAAGATAAATCATGTACGTGTCACTCAACAAAAAAAGACGCGCCATTGTCATGTCTGAAATTGTTGAAAATTTTTAAAACAAAGAAACTGTCATAACTAGAGCTAACAAAAATATTCCTCCAGTCATATCTTCGCTATCGCTCACATAAGTACCTTAATTACCACGAACTGAAAATAGCTATGGCTATAAAAGATTATATTATACATCTAGTAGGTCCTTGAAAGGTTCTAGAATATTCAAGATTAATTGCCATATACTAATTGCAATTACGTATGTCTGCACACGTTCTTATCATTGTCATTTTCCCGATTCTCGACAAAAGTTCAGTCAGCGCATTTTTACATTTGCATTTAAATTCATTTTATAATGAGCAGTCTAAAAACATCACATAACCTTAAAGCAAAAGGCGTGTTCTTACTAAAGGTGCTAAGATATATATACTAAGATAATAAATATGATTCATAATACCAGTTTTAAAATAAACTCATTTATTACAATTTTCTTAGCAGAGTAGACGGCGCAAAATTTTAATCAGCTGGTGACATTAAGTATAATAATTTCGGTAGATGAAATTAGTGCAAAAGTACTTAATGAAGAATAAAATTACCGACAATTACGTTGCGAAACTTCAGTTGATTACAAAGCAGGTAAATTACAAACCGCTGCTAATTTTACTGAGGGGTTCCATTATAAATACATTATACATGCCACACCTTCACTCTATCTATAAAAACTCATTAGTCACGTAGCTTAGCATCAATAGCGACACTATCAATCATATGAAGGATAAGCCACACACATTAATACATTAATGAAGATGGAACACTTAATACCTACCCTGAGAATACTTCGGCGTCTTACAAATTAGGTAAATGAGTACAGTACCTAATATCCATGCGTATCTCCTCAAATATATATCTAGAAATTATTAACATTACAAGCAAAACCGAAGAAAGAAGTTAGTAATGAATCACCTACTTGACATTATGTCTCTATTTGGTAGCTATTAGAAGAATTCCTATGCTGTAAAATTAAGCTAAGGATGATAGTTTGCAAATGTGCCTTTATTTAGATTGTCATTTTCAATTGAACTAAGCCCTCCCTTGAAGCAGCGCCTTTACAAGAATTTGATCGATAACGGATATGCACAAAAATCCAGAATAAAAATAATATACGAGACCCTTATTCGTTTTCGTCAGTTTCGTGTGATACAAAAATAGCTGTAACACTTAGTTATATATATGATAAGACGCAATCATAAACGCCATGGGCTCATATGTAGTAAAATAAAAATAAATTTGGGCCAAAATATTCGCCATGATTATAACGCAACGTCATCAGTAACAAAATGGGAATACTATCTGCAGACACAATATACTGTAATGAAGCATAATGTTTTGTTATTATTTGGCGCGGATAGTTACTCAGTAATATACTCATATACTCAGTTGAATATATGCTTATTACAGTAAACGTTTTCACGCGAGCACAAGAGAGTTATCGTGTATTATCGCGGCATGTCCCACTGAGAGCCAACTGTTTGTGTTAAACCTTCTCGTTTTGGCGAAAATTTTAATAAGCTTTTTAGTAGGTGGGTCACGATGAAGGATGAGTACCTAAATAGAAGTAAATAGAGAAGTATTTTATTATGAAACTAACACAAAGATTCTTACATTAAGAGAAAACACAAGGGCCTCTTTTCCATACAAACGTAGTCCTCGGTTTCCTCACTAATGAATGCCATTAAAGCAATTATTTTCTACAAAATTTCTTCCAAATGTGTTGGCCACTATAGGAATGTTTCTTTTAAATTAATTATTAATAGATTAATAGACAGATTCAGACTTTCAAAGACGTCAAAAGTTGGCCAAATATTCAGCTGTTTTCAATATTCCAGAAATCAAATTGGAAATAAAAAAAGGCAAACATAGGAAGACAGTCAAAGCCTTTCTTTACTTTCTAATTAAAATGGTAGTTTAATCGAGTAAATTTCGGAGAAGCAATCAAGGACTACGAAATATTGACTTTGTACTGTTCATAGGACTTTTTCTGTTTCCTCTTAATTTTCGTTTTTCATAAAATTTAAACTCCTATTATTATTTAATGCAGAGCGAGTGATCGAACAAAAATACGTTTCAAGTGTAGATATTCACAATGTAGTATTTGGTAATTGCTATATCATCATCATATCAGCCGAAAGACGTCCACTGCTGGACATAGGCCTCCCCCAAGGCTCTCCACATGAATCGATCCCGAGCCACCCACATCCATCCGCTGCCCGTGATCCCAACAAAAACAATTGCCATATACTTATCAACTTATGTATCTAATTTTTATCTAACTTTAGAAACAATTTTCATTTTATCAATTTCCTATACTTTTTTTGGTATATTTGTGGCTGGTTAACTTGGTTCATTTTTGTTATAGTTTATTACTAGACGTCGCCAGCGGCTTGGCCTGCGTCAATTATACATATAAACCTTCCTTTTGAATCATTCTATCTATTAAAAAAGAAATCCGTTGCGTAGTTTTTAAGATTTAAGCATACACAGGGACAGACAGACAGAAGCCAGACTTTGTTTTATACTATGTAGTGATATATCTTTGCAAAGTTAATTTTTGAGAGATTATAACTCCCAACCCATATCACAGCGCTGTTATGCCCACCACGCATCGTCGCCCGTTGTCATTCCAAGGGAAATGCTACGGTTAGACGTTAGAAGAAAGGTCTGATTGATGCTTAAATATTCCCTTAACGCATCTTGGAATAAGTAACAAACAGCAGGTCAAACAAAAAAGTCACGTTTTTTTTAAATGTATCCGACCAATAACTTTTTCATGCAAAATGGTGCCAAGGCGAGACCTTTTGGCTCGCACTGTCAAAAGTTATCATAATAATAGGTATGTTATATCCAGTCAAGCTTCTATCTCCTATATCTGAGTTAATCAAGCATCTGAGTCAAATTGTCTTGCTTGCCCTTTTCATTACTACATGAACAATTATTGTATATGAAAAAAGTTTTGAAACAAAATATCACCTTACGTCCATGTAATGGTATCTACAACTTCTACGCAAACTAGAGGAAAATACATTAGCATTTACATCCACGAAAATACCCGTTAACATTCTCAACATTCTTTTTTTGTAATTTTGTCGGTATTTTGACAATGGTTTTAAGGCGGGAAAAACCTAAGAGCCTAAAAAAAAGTTTACTATACAACCGCAAAAAATATAGAACGAATCACTCCGAAGCGAATATTATTTGCTTTCGTAATATTCTAAATTGGCGGTATAGCTATAAAAATACAACTTTATTGACCTACTTCCACAGACTATAATCTAAAAACTTTGTCATCAACGAACATCACGTCTAACTGTACCCAACAATATTCATTATTTAAATTAACCTCAACAAAAACGGTCCCACAGATATGAATGCTTTACGACCAACAGTCCTCAGAATATATATATAAAGACATGGAACAAAAACGAATACAATATTAGGTACTGTACATATTATAATGGTCCTGCGAAATCCAGCAAAGCAAAAACTGCTCTCAAATATGAGATGCTTTGCGTCCTAGATATTTAATAAAGCTGTTATGAAGCTCATTTGGATGAATAAGAATTTATGTGTTCATTCCTTGTTTACACTTTTCTGTGTAATCCTGTTTCAAATAATGAGGTTATGACACACTACACAGTTACGTACTAAATAACGGGGCCTATAATGACTACAGCTACATAATTCACGACTCGGCACAACACCGTGCAAAGCAAAGTTCATAGAAACTAATATCGATTTTACAAGAAAATAAAAAGAATGTCACGTAGCGTGGCGAACAAAGGGCTGGTTCAAAACCTCACATTGGTCGGTAGATACGAACGAGTTGGCTCTCTGCCAAAAACGGGACTGTCCTGTTGATACTATCGTCGTATCTCAATTAAGTAGCCATTTCTACGTGTGTGGAATGCTACGCTAGGTGTTAGCTACGTTAGAGCACATTTTGATAAGAGATGCAAAGATAGAACGAAAATTAATGCGTTTTGAAACAATTAAAACAATTATACTTTACTACCATCCAACTAAAGTATCCCTTACTTACATTTGTCTGACATAGATAATTATGTGCATGCTCGTAATTTTGGAGAACTTATTATTCTACGCAATGCCTAAAATACTTGCAACGAGAATAACATAGTAACCTACGAAAATTCTAAAAGCTACAATAGAATATAACAACCCATTCGGTATGAAAACTTTTCCGATTTCCGTAAACAGTACAAGAAACAGCCTCTTTGCGTGTCTCTAATAACAATCATTTGAATAGCCCTCAGGGCTTGTGATTGATGACACAATGTCCTTTAGGGTAACAAATTAGATGAGTTGGTTACTCATTGTTCAACTTTAATCGTCAAGACTTTTTTTGGAAATCTTAAAGTTTTTCATTGGAAGAACTTGATAAAACTTGGTGAAAAAGATGTCTTGAGGGACCTTGCAAATTTGCATAACCATAATTATCCAATATGCGAAGAAACTAAGCGTTTGTGCAAACATCTACAAGTAGTAGCACTTTATGTTCCTTGCGTCATCATCCATCAGCATTGTTGATCATCTGTCCCATTACTCCGCACAGGCTTCATGCCATTATCATGAAAAGAAGATCTTCATCAACACTTCGACGCATGTGCCAAGCTTTAGTTAATAATTTAACACATGACTTCGAAATGTTTGTGGTACCCGCGAGTTTGAACCAGAGCAGATGTCAGTCTCTGCTCCATCCTATTCCTTTCTTAGCGTTAATAACACTGAATTATGTACTGATGGTCCGTGTGGTCACGGATTAAGAATACGGATTGTCACCACCCCATATCATCCCATGGGTGTCGTAAGAGCCGACAGAAGGAGCATATTATGCAGAGAACAGCACTGTAAGAGAAGGAAAACTCGATACAAACCCTATTCCAACCCGTTTGGCCAGCGTGGTATAGTAGGCCAATTCCACTTGTCAAAGGAGAGGCCTAGTCAGCAGTGGACTGTTAAAGGCTGATGATGATGATATGTACTGATGGATATTTTTGTCACACCGCTCCGTTCAACAACTTCACACAGCTCGGTGATCGAATAAAGCGGAACTATCACGCACTAGGCTATATCGAGAAGTAATATCACTTTTCGATATTTATTAAATTCGTGCGCATTTGTTCGTATGATTCGAACTGATGCTTCACAAAGACACAACCTTGACGTAATACGAGCCGAGGCGTGGCACGCTTTTCGCCTTTGTTGTGTTCATCCTTTGGGATCGGATGAAATTATTTTATACATTAATTATACGCTATTTGTAAAATAATATGTTATGATAAAACACCTCCATGGTATCGGGAATATCTGATACATAGTTTAATAAACAAGTGTTGATGAAGGTTGAAAAGTTTTAATTGGATTTTCACAACGGATAATAGGCTAGTTGACAAAAAAAAATTTATAAGTCCGTCCTTTAGATTATTCAAAAATAAGCGATACGTATATTTATATGTAAATTAAACCAAAAATTACCAAGATATAGCTCATTAAAGTTACATTATAACGTCACGCCGTGCTGCATTTTTCCGCACTAGATGACGTCACACGTAATTTGAATAGGGTATATCTTTGTTATTTTTTATTAAATTGAAAAAAGAAAAAATACGTGTCCAATATTTTTTTGTAATCTAAAATACGGACTAAATAAAACGTAATTATTTTGACCCTGGAAACTACCCTATTCGATACGACAAAAATACCTGCATAACAGTCATAACGAAAGTAATTTTATTGGCAGTTTACCATGTGCTGTATAAAAAAGAAGAATATTTCAATGGAAGGCCGCCCAACACGTCTAGGTGACAAATTTAACATATTATGACAAAAGAAAACTCCTTCTTCTGACACAGTTAGGTAACAAGTCATTATTCAAGCATAAAATAATGGCACTGCCAAATTCTAAGCTATTACTCAAAATAATAGTTCCAATAGTTCCTGTTTAAGACGCACCTGTCCAACACGTCTAGGTGACAAATTTAACATATTATGACAAAAGTAAACTCCTTCTTCTGACACAGTTAGGTAACAAGTCATTATTTAAGCATAAAATAATGTCACTGCCAAATTCTAAGCTATTACTCAAAATAATAGTTCCAATAGTTCCCGTCTAAGCCGCACCTGGTAAATCTGGCTATTTTCCAAAAAGATTTTTTGCTTTCTTCTCCTTAGTTTCTGTTGGGGACAAACAGAAACTAAGGAGAAGAGAGCAAAAAATCTTTTACTTTTTCTTTTTCATTTAAAAAGAAACATGCACCCTTACTCACTCATGGTCCGCCATTTATCTAGTCAAGACTTTTTTCTATTAAAGCTACATAATACAATATATTAATTTAAGCTGAGTCCTTACTTTTACAAAATTTTTAAATCAATTTCACAATAATCTAAACAATAAATGGTAATGAACCTAACTCTTGCTTTTAGACAATCTAACTTATTTCACGTGTCTTAGGACTTTAACTGAGGTAAAGTTCATCGAATAGAATATAGTAAATTTTATTTATCATATTAAAGAGATGAAAACATTAAGATAACAACAAAATGTTGTTGGACGTTAATTCAACATTTAAGTATAAAAGTTTAGTAAAAACTGTTGTATCTTACTGTTTAATGGATTCAATAAAAGGTTTCTGAATAACTTCATACTGCGATAGAACTCCTCAGGGACCTCTAACTGGGAAGTCATCGTTTTTATGATATGAATATCTATGTCAACTTTGGCTTTAAAAGTATAATTCTTACTTATCTCGCGTAAGTGCGAAGTCGTCGGTGCTATTTTAATTTTTCATAACTTTCAGGCCCGCACAGTAAATTTCTGTGCACTGGATTTTAATATCGTCGGATATAATATAAATCCATTGTAAAATGAGGCTCGAACACAAAAAAGTTAAAATTGATAAAGGTTCCTATGGCAAAAAATTTAACATCATTCATTTAATTAAATATTATGGAAAATATTATTTGGGAGTAACCCTGCTTTAACACAATGCTACACGTGTCTCAAGCTTAAGTACCTTACCTACTGTACAGTAAATAACAGTTATAATACGCGGTATAACGTCGTAATATAAGATTTATCATATCTTCGTATTGTAGTCCATGATAAGTACGTAAATTAGGCGGGCACCAATTCAGTAGTTATACTACTATACAATTCTTATCGTAATTAGACATATAAAGCAAATCTTTCAGTTCTCGCAATTCTGAAAGAAAAAACAATATAATGAGGAATAGTGTTTTTCTGATAACGATAACAATACGATACCAAAATATCAGTGGAACATATGAACGTTGCGATGTCCAATATCGGCTCAATGTCGTATCGACCCAGTATCAGCATCAATTATTTATAAATTGAAGGAACAGAGTAGTTATTTGGATGTTAGTCGTTGACAATCTTAATATATAAAATCCTTGCGTTACTGACTGACTGACAGACACGCTACAGCCGAAACTATTGGGCGCAGGAAGCTGAAATTTGGCATGTATGTTCCTTGGGGACCGTAGGGGTGCACTAAGAAGGGATTTCCCGAAATTCCCACGGGATCGGCCAAAACGGGTAAATTAAAAAAAAAATGCAGGCGTAGCTGCTGGCGTCCTCTAGTGTTCTATAAGAAACAAGGTCTAGGCGTTTTTCTTTTTGTTGAATTCACAGAGTAACAATTAATATTTACAACTTATCTCATGGAAATGCTGTTTCACAATGAATTATTTAATCACCTTTTTGTTTATTTGTTTTTATTTTATAAGATAAATTCCGATCTTATGATACGCCTTTTTTATTATAAATAGTAATAATGATTAACATTTCTGGTTAAGAAAAAGTATTGTCTTCAAAACTTCAGGCTCTCATAGATTTTAATCAGGCAAAGTTTGCGTATTCAAAGTTCAAACCGGTTAAAGAGGTCACTTGTTAAGCTGGTAGCGACCGAAGTTATAAATTCTGCCTACATTTCATTCTGATTATTTTTTTAAGAACTCTCTAGGGGAGTCTTACAGTTTTAAGCAATTACGTAGAAAGGTTGTATAGCCGTACCGCTTAGATCTTTATATATATAAACTAGTAAGTCGGTGTAAAACGCCATACTTAAGGTTTAAAGCACAAATTCGTAATAAAAATTAATTAAAATAAAAACCTTTTCATCTTGGTAATAATCAGTGTTTTAATAATAATCTGTAAACAAAACAAAAACTCAACATTTACACCTCTAAATAATTAAAAAAAAGATTTTTAAAAACTCAAAAAAAGTGGCATCTCCCCCACATGCGTGGGTAAAATGCAACACACCTGGGGGTAAGATGCGTATAATAACTACTGATGTGCTTCCATCACATAAATGCACCATTTTACTTAATAATAATCAGTCAACAATTAGTTACTTAAAGTTAATCAGTCAAAAATCAGTTTTACAATTGTAATAATTAAATTGTCATTATTAAAGTTATTTAAATATTTTGTGTTTTTAAGTATCAGTTTCTAATCAGTCGGGCATATCAGTTTCTAATCAGTCATGCATATTGGGCAATCTCCTTTCTGGAAACAGTCTTCATGCATCCACTTCTTGCATGAAGAGCATTGCACCCAATCGCACCTTTTTTTTTTTTTTTTTTTTGGTGTCGGGTTGGAAAATCCTCATGGAGTCCCTCCGCCCCGGGGGAAGGACGAAGGGGACTGTCAGACTCTTACTGACTAAAAACCAACCCGTTTTCCTCATGTACCCGTGTGTCGGAGGGTAGGGATTCGCATAAGCATTCATCGCTACCCCCCGACGGGTATTGGCCCGCCAGATGGTCAGGCGGGCCCCGAACAAAACCCCCTTGGCGGCGGATTAAGGTGTTGGGCTCCGCCGCCAAAACACTCAGCGGCCGCAGAGGATAGGGAGGACGGCAACGCAACACCGCATCTCCTCTTCCTCTGCGGCCCCACCGCGACGCATCGAATGGTGCGCCCCCATTTGGTCGCGGGAGATAGGGCGCGCGGCAACGCAACACCGACACGCCTCTCCTCCCGCGACCGCACCCGACTGCGAGGGACAGACAGAACTGTCCCCCGCACCCGCACCGTTGGACGCATCCTGCGCAGGCCCCTCCAAGCCCACGCGGAGCGTCCCCTCCCGGATCCCTCTTAGCTTCACCGCGGATGCCCAATCCACGGTTACTGAGCCCCCCCACCACGACAAGGTGGAGATCCTACGGGGGGGACCCAATCGCACCTAGGTCCATTTTTATCATAAAATATAATTCACAGACACCACTATAACTGTCCGTATCTTCTTCTCTACTTGTCTAATCATCTAGAGCTGGAAGAGAATCAGCTGATGATTCACTCTCACTATCGTTTATTCTTTTTTTTTAATTATTTTTGTTTTCTTTTTGGATGGGGTAGTTTTTTGCCTGATTTTTTCAATGTGATCTTTATTTGTTACCACTTTCGCATGCTGTTTGCGGGTTGATATTTTAGGTTGAAGCATCAGTGGAATAGGTCTGATTGATTCAAAACTAGACGTAGAAGGCGATTGAAAATCATTTGAACATCCAGGTATAGGTTCAGATTCTGTGGTTGGGCTGTTATTAAAATTTGTTTCTTCAGCTAAAGCGGTTGTTATTGCAGTAGTGAGGGGTTCAGGAAGCAGTATTGTTTCTAGGGTAGCTGGCAAATCACTTGCTGTAGAAATCATTGACTGAGAAACCTGTATAGTACCCGAATGAGTAATTGAGACATTTTGTACTCTTGCGCTGTCAGAAATAGAAAAAGCGTGGTCTGGTATCTCTTCCGGATTAAATGGAAAGATACCACAAGCCTTAAAACCAGAAACTCCATTTTCAATTGTTGCAGCCATAGTCCAAGCATAATTTAAAAGTCCTCCAAATTGATATCTGGTCAAACGGCGACCTGGGTGATTAAAAATCCAGTTTGATAGGGCCTTTTTCTAGTACGATTTCAATGGTTTGAAAAAACTGCGGTCCAGAGGTTGTAGGTAATGTGTGGTGTGGCTGGGTAGGCACAATAACACAATGTCATTTTCAAATGCAAAATCTAACACACGTACATCCGAGCAATGTGAACTGTGGCCGTCTAAGATCAGTATAACTTTGCCAGGCTCCTTTCTAGGACAAAAGTTCCTTAAGCCATTCGAGAAATATTTCAGCATTGACGTAGGCAGACTTCTCTCCCATTTTTACAACGGAACCAGGTGGCATACCATCTTCAAATTCGTTTTTTTTCCTTATCCCTTTAAACACACAATATGGTGGTAGAAATCTTCCTTCAGCGTTACAGCACGCAAGAACACTTATTGTTTCGCCTTTTTCTGCAGAGGTTAATATATGCACGTCTTTTGCCCCTTTGG
The DNA here is from genome assembly GCA_944739405.2 of Euclidia mi. NCBI lineage: Eukaryota > Metazoa > Arthropoda > Insecta > Lepidoptera > Erebidae > Euclidia > Euclidia mi. The sequence continues at coordinate 36,865,900 of OX123187.2, forward strand.
TAGCCACTACCTTGCCGGGATCATTGTTGAGCTGTAGACCACTTTCATCCATGTTGAAGATTTTACTAGGCTTTCCCACTAGGCCATGGTGATCTAATAATTCTTTCAGTATGTCGAAATAATTACTAACTTCCTGCCTATTCATACCAAGGCCACGAGCGAATGATACTCGTTCGGCTTTTCTAATAGTTAGCGTTGGATTACGTCTCAAGAAGGAATTAAACCAATCTCGTCCTGCCAGTTTGTTTTCACAGTTAAATCGGTGTTTTATGCCATTTTTTTCAGCAAACGAGTATGCCAGCTTTCGCACCGTTAATGAAGTCGGTGGGTATCCTACACCTTCCATTTTTTTTATGTATTCTACTAGCTCAGCTTCGTATTTACCCAAACAACAACTAGGACCCAGGTTACCTTTCACCAAGTTGTTTTTTTTTATTCGGCGCTGTAGTGTACGATATGGTATCCCATACTTCATGGCTGCTTTCCAGAGAGTATTTTGACCAGTTTTGACCTCATCTGCAGCACTCACTAAACTTTCTTCCGTCCATGATCCTCGCTCAGTCTTGCGTACGTACCGGCGAGGCATTGTTCACCTAAAAAAATACAAGAAACTTAAATAGCCTCACGGGTAAGACGCCACCCGGTCGGGGTAAAATGCCACATGGCATCATGCCCCGCTGTATCAACTGGCATATCACCCCAACACATAAAACTAGCTGTCACATGATGTCAAATAAAAATGGCGTCCTCGCGAACGAAATTAGCAACCTAATTAAGAAGGTTACTAAGTAAATCATGATAAATCAACACGATCCATCGATAAATATTAGCAAAAATGTTTTATTGGCGTTCTAAATAACATAAATTTTATAAAAAGTACAGTATTTTCAGTTCTTACCTTAAAATTATAACAATAATTAATGATATCGCGTTCCCGTTCGAACCACCTTGACGAAAGGCCGAATGGAGCAAAAAATGCGCACTGTGTCGCCATCTGTGCCACGAAGTTAGAAAATACAGCGTTGTGGCATCTTACCCACACTGGCATATTACACCTACTCACCTATATAAGATATTTTTACCTGCACTTGCCAAATCAATATTTTGCATTTAGATAGGTACCCGAGACAAAGGAAACAAGAAAATTAAATAAAAATGAAATTGTAGATGACGGGCGGACCATTGATCAAACTTATGGCGCTTTTACTTATCGAAGCAGTATCTCGTATTGACTACGAGGTACAGCTAGTTTTCATCTCTTATTAGGTAGTATATGATTACCATATTCTACCACATACACGTCGTCTCCTAGTCCCAAGCTAAGCAGAAATTGTGCCAAGGGTACTATGTCATATATAGACAATGAATAAACACATAAATCCTTTTGTTGTATATACTCACAGTAATTCACATATAATACATAGAAATACCCATACCAAGACAAACATGCATACGAACAAGCATTTTTCACTGGAGCAGGAATCGAACTCACAACCTTCAGCATGGCAGTCGATTTCACTCCCGCTACGCCACTGAGTCGTAGTACTTCCACAGTGTCTTAGAAAAGCTGGCTCATTCTTGCTAAAACTAGCAAAGTTAGTTGTCTAGTAGTTAAGTTAAGCGTATGTTATCCGGGCTCAGCCTCAAAGTTAGGACTCAAGCTCGTAGTACGTAAGTAACGATACGGTGAAAACTATAAGATAACTAGATAGAAGTGTTTCATGCCTACATTTTGTCTACCATGTTTGGTCCTCCATCTAAAGTAGATCAAATACAAAATTCGGTATTCCCACATTATGAATTCATAGCGTAATAACTATTGTTTCCAGGGGCGTATGGGCTCTGACCCTTGCCAGTAACTAGGATTCCAGCTTAATTTAGATTTACTGTACTTGTAATTTGTGTAGTATTTTGATTTCGCCGCGTAATCACTGTCAGATGAAACAATACCGAGCTGTTTCAGCAATCGAATAAATACATAGTTCCACGAAAGTGCGGGCAAACGTCAAATTGTGCAGTAGTTGCGTTGCATCGTTATCGACAGAAATCACATGACAATTGAATACGGATGTGTGTCGTCGGTAATGATAGTGGTAACGATGGCCAAAAATATTTTGAATGTGAAGAGAACACTATTTGTATAATTTAATGGACCATATCAGATTTAAGGCAATGATGATCAAAAGCACAAACTGCATAATCAACACTTATGACAACTTAATTGTATACATCCATATTTATATGAGCGAAAAACAAAATATTTGTTACCTACAATCAAAAAGTCTTTAAGATTATAATTAAGGTATTTGTTTAAACTCTTACCACATATTCCATAAGACCGTACAATCTAAAATGTTTGAGTTATAATCCACCTTTTTCCAGAGTAGGTGCTTGTTTGCGAAATAATCTTACTATATAAAATCCTTGCGTTACTGACTGACTGACAGACACGCTGGAGCCGAAAATATTGGGCGCAGGAAGCTGAAATTTGGCATGTATGTTCCTAGGGGACCGTAGGGGTGCACTAAGAAGGGATTTCCCGAAATTCCCACGGGATCGGCCAAAACGGGTAAATTAAAAAAAAATTGCAGGCGTAGCTGCTGGCGTCGACTAGTCTTATATAAAATGCGAAATCGTTACTAAATTCTGTGTCTATAACTAACAAAAAAGCTTTAAAATTGAAATTTACAAAAATATAGCAATAACAGGTGAATTTCAGTTACGGAGACACGTCTCAACTGAAACAAGCCAACTTCACAGAAGGTATTAGCATGCCTTAGTGTTCAAACACAATAGGGTATTTGACTACAAAAATCAAATTAGTCCGTCAGTTAGATTATCGCAAAATATTGGATACGTATTTTTTGTTTTATCAAATCAGTAAAAAAATACGAAGATAAAACGCATCAAAGATAGAGAAACGTATAAGAGTGGGGGGTTGTAACGTCACTTGCCAGTAAAAGTGTACTGGCAAGTGACGTCACAAGAGTTTTCAGAGAAGTTTGTCGTCTTAATTTTTTGTTTACGCGACTAAAGAAAATATACGTGTCCAATATTTTTTGGAAATCTATCTGACGGACTAATTCGATTTTTTTAGTCAAATACCCTATTGCACTTTCTATTTCTGACTGTCATTGTCGGACGGGACGAGGCGACACGACCGCAGAGAGACTGGGCGCAAGATAAACGGCTTGTTTTGCGAAGGTCAGGGTCTACCCCTTTCAGCTTCTTGACTCCGAGCTACAATTGAATAAACTATTATTAACCCATTTGCTGTCCGGCGCGAGGCATAATAGAAAATTGTCGTGAATGATATATGATACACGGAATAGTGAAACTGTTACGACAAAGACATGTATATTCTGCATTTAGATTGGTTGCAACTCTCACACGAGTCAAAAGTGTAAAGTCTATTAACAGAAAACCCAAACTCACCTCGATTCGGTATTCAAATCCTAGTTCTCATGATACTCAGTAATCTATAATATCGCTAGAACCCGACAGGAAAACGAAAAAGTAGTACCTTGCACACACTTGTTTTTGCCCCAAAATAACAAACCAAAAATGGCGCCATATTTTGTAAACATCAACATTACTTTCCTTAAGAGGTAAACAAGGATTATAGTGGAGTGTCAGCTATCGCGAGTGCTGGCACTCGATTTATCCACGTCCCGCTCATAGCTGGCACACAACGTGACAGGTGAAGCAAGGTAACACTCTGTATACATATGTGATGTTTGTTCTTAACATTTATGAGGGATCTGAGCTTATGTTATATCTATAGGTACATATAAAATCACTTATCCTAATTGACATACCATCGCAGATAATGTTATACTAAAGCTAGAAACTAAAAAAGAATGACAAGGGGTCCTTTACTAACGTATCCACTTTTTACCCGACTACGGCGAAGCCAAAAGGAAGGGTAATGTTTTTTAGTTTTCCACTCTAAGAGAGTAAAATAAAAGTTGAAATTGTATCATAACTAAATTTTATAAATGTTAACTTCCTATTTATTTTTAAGAAATAATTTATTGATTAATTATTGAATTCTGCAATTAATGATTGATGAGCTTTTTGTTCAGCTACTATTCAAACTTTATTTAATCAAAACCCCATTTCAATATTCAAACGGAGGTTATAAAAGTACTACAATCAGTTTTGCAATTTCACTTTTCATAAAATTAAATTGCCACTCTTGACACGCTAGTGATAAAATATACACGAAGAAAATATTTTTAGTGAAAATAAGAACTTTCAATTGAGTAGCTACTCCTTTTTAGGGTTCCGTAGTCCACAAGGAACCCTTATAGTTTCGTCATGTCCGTCCGTCTGTCCGTCCGCAGCCTAGCTCAAAGACGCCTGGTGCTAGTAAGCTGATATTTGACATGAATATAGACATAAGATATTGCAACAAAACTGTAGAATAAAATTTAGGAAAATATTTTTTTAAGGGTATCTCCCCTACATATATAGTGGGGTTGAATTTTTTTTGGTTGAGTATCCCATCATGTGGGATATCATTAGATAGGTTTTAAAAAAATATTATTAGTTTGCTCAAATCATTTTACGATCAAGTGATTGGTTTGTCAAATATCAAGCTTTGAAGTGAAAAAAATTGTTAGACTCAAGTGTCCCCCCCCTCTGCCGGCTAAACTATTAATTTGGAAGAGGTGAAAAAAATCACAAATGTAGTACATATAACGAATTTAAAAGGAAAACTATCACGGCTAAGTAGATATCACTAGTTTACGAGTAATCGTCGGTTAACTTATAAATACCTATGTCTGTGAGTTTACATTGGGCGCGCTGGCTTAATCTTAAAGATATACGTACTTTGGTATGTAATGTACTACGGTACTACGTAAATATAGTAGTAGTATATCTTGGAAACCACATTTTATGTTTACAATACATAACTGGATACATACCTAGTATTTTTCTAAACAAAACTTAGGTTCTTATAATAGTGTTATTAAAATATTTTTTCAGCAAAATAAACAGTCGGATTTGTTGTACATGAATACCTTTTGCAGCAAGTCATTATGGGCAACTACGGAACCCTACATTGCGCGTGGCCCGACACGCACTTGGCCGGTTTTTAAATTTAGTTATGAATTCTAAATGTGGTTTAATATTAATTTTAGTCTGCTTATTTATAACTCTGTGATGCGGATGATAAAATATATGATATAAATAAATGGCTTTAGAGTCGCACGTAATAGGCGACTATTCTACCAGGCAAATTACCTGAAGGCATGTTCCGCCTGAAACTGTGATAAAAATCTCAAAAACGATCTTTATTTATTGAACTCTACTTAGACATTTCTAATCGGTACCCAAATACTCACGCAGTATATAATCAGTATATGTCGCAGAACGATTGTATAAACCTATTTATATTCGATGATATGACACCAAAACAATGTAAGTACACGGCAAGATAATTGAATTGATTGCTGTCCTTGTTAAGCCTACCTAATCGGCCCTCAAGCACTTAGATAATCTGTACTCCGACGCCAAACGCATGAAACACTGTCACGGTACATAAATATAAAATTAGAATTTCGTTGCAAAAAATAGGGACCTCAATTTCGGGGTAGCATAATTTCGTCAGGTCCTCTCTCCTTCACATGTCCAGCCTGGCTATTTCTTCATTTCCTTTTGTGTGTAATTCTACAAGTAGGTATTCGTCGATTCACCCGGTCGTCCTTGAATAAATTGCTGTATAAATATACAAACAACCTCCTTTCCAATACTCCGAGGGACGTTAAGGACTTACCTTTTCAAGTGTTACGTCGGGTGAGGTTTGATGGGTATTTAAAAAGCAATCAAGAGAAATTATATTTCTTTTTATACGACAAAGGTGGCAAAGAAATACACGTAGTAAATGGTAAAATGTATCTTCAAGGTTTTTAACATCCGACTGTATCACTTGTACCTACTTTACAAAGAAGATTCTTGCCAATTTCAACATTACAATGACGATTATTGACGTAGTATTGCGTATTGTTCAGTAAGTAATAAAGCCTGAAGGGCAACCTCTTTACCTACCTTAGACATAATCCTTCTGGTATGCAGCTATCTTGACGGAGTTAGCTTTGCTTCTTTAGTGCTAAGAAACATTGTTATGTTTATGCTGATGAATACTTACCATCACGTGGGTGGCTGACTGGAACAAAAGGGGATAATTACTATCTAGTGCATGTCTAGTGTCTGAGAATCAACTACACTTCATGAATAACTCAGTGTTCTTTGTCCGAAATGCTCTGTACTATGAAAATGCCTTTCTACGTACATATTAACTTTTTAAAATATTTTCTTCCCTTTTTCCCTAATTTCCCTAATTTGAACGACAGAGTAAAGAACTGTGAGATAAGAGAGTGTTGTGGGGCAAAAGAAGATGTAGTAACAACCATTGAGAAAGGTATGTTAAGATGGTTTGGAGTTTGGACACATGGAAAGGAAGGATGATGAATAACTGACCAATAAGTTATATAAGTCAAGTGTGAATGGGACAGGAGGAAGGGGAAGACCTAGAAGGACGTTCTCTGACCAGATTGGAGACATCCTAAAAAAAGGACAGGTTAGAAGTACCCTTAACCGAAGAGCATGCATGAGAAATTTGATGGGGATGAATGAAGCAAGAGATATATGTGCTCCTATCTGGTCCGCTGGTTAGTTTTTTTTAGAATTTATTCTGTTTAACTGTATATGTATGAATAATTTTAGAAGTTTCAATATTTTATTCAGAACTTATTTTAACGCGTGCATAATGTAAGGTGTGTTAACCGCAGACACATGCTCATATATTCATTTAGGAGTGTTTATTCCATTTGGACATATTAAAGTGAATTAATTCATTCATTACACCTATTAAACCTTAATGCGAACACGAGACCGAAAAAATATTTACAGATATTCAGATAATGTATATTTTTGGGTTTAAAAACGTTTAAGACGAGTTATTTTTAAGTGGGCAACCATATTTGATATCAGCTAATTGTTCATTAAAGAGTTTCGTTTGTAAACGTGCATATTTCCGGACGGCTTCCTTTTTTAATATAAACCAGTTTATATTCTCTTTGGTCTCTCTCTCAGCAAATATTATAATATATATGAGCACACGCCCTACACGTATAATAAATGTTCATACCACTTTCGTGCATAATATTACTTAGTGTATAGATAATTGAGTTTTGAACAGATAGGATCTGTTGAAAGCTGCTCGATATACATATATTTCAGAAATTGTCTTCCAAAAAATTATATTTGTTTGAAAGACAATTTCTTCAATCAGCAACATTTGTTTACTTATACTAAATATACGTAGACTAGACTGTATTTACTTATGTCATATTATTTTATCACCTGAAAGCGCAAATTTTATTGGTACAATTCTCTTTCGTCATTCTCACCTAAGATATTTTATCAAATACTCGTTTGAAATTTCAACCGGGACGAGAGAAAGATTCAATAACGTAATTTCAAATGGAATATTATATTATAAGCGTCCTTTTGAATATGGTGCGTCTTAACTGAGGATTAAACCTTTAGACTTGGTGATGTTATATAGTGTACTCATAGTGGCGAAAGGGTAAAATGGGCGATTATAAATTCTCTGAGGAATATAATACGCGAGGGCTTTTGTCTCTACCTCGTAGCACTGCGATTATTTATATTTTATGATATTTGTTCGGAAGGATTGGCAGAAGCTCGCGTGTGATTGCGTCAAGTGAAAGATGGAAGAGGAGGCCTTTGTCCAGCAGTGAGACATAATTTGTTTTTTTTTAATAATAATGATATTTGTTGATTCAGAAAACTCGGGTTGATTAATGATAAGAAAAGCTTAATTATGTACATGTAGGTGCAAGTGTCCTGTTAATTGCTTCAAAAAGCGTTAGGTATTTAATTTGTAAAAAAGTAAACTCCACGTGAGGAATCTTGCTCGTTTCAACTATGTCGCAATAATCATCGCAAACATGCTACCAAGAATTTGTAGTAGAGTGGAAAGAAGGAATTTGAAAATCTATATTCGCATCAAGAATTTGTAGATATAAATAATTATGATTGACAGAATATCTATTTGTGTAGTCACGGTCTTATGAACGACTACCGTGACACCAGCCATCACGCCGCAATCAATACACCGACAATTAGGTATTATAAAGAACCGACGATAAAATGTGGCAAGTTAATCTTTGAGGAATTGAGTCTTCAGCTTCTAGGAGTTTATATCCCCATAAAAATTCCAACACGCTGAAAATGGCGGCTGCAGAATTTAATAGCTTGTAACTGGCGCAAAGTTTTAAACAGCTGTCCTCAAAGAACTCTCCAAGGGGATTCGCAAATGGTCACACACTGTAGAACGACTTTCTGAAAGGCAACTTGTTGTAACTTTACTCCCTGTGAGCATAAATTACACGTATAGCTTTAAGAGCTTCTAGCTTCAGTCACAGATTACTAAATAGTTACTTCGTAAGTTCAGTCCTTTATTTCAAGTAGCGAAAGTAATACATGATACTACGCGTCACGAGGTTGAGGGCAAAACATGTTAATATTAGGAAATAAAGAATTTAGTACTGAGTTGATGTTTAACATATGTATATATAATTTTGATAAGCGAGTGTCCAATATTGGACACTAAGCGAGTAGATATGCTTTAGAAGTTTATCTTATGCTTAAAATACTTTCCTGAAGCTATTATTATAAATGTTTATCTGCCCGATGACAACACTAAAGCTCTCGTCCCTGCCAGTGCTATGGTACATAGCCCGAATGGGAAATTAAAACTGTTTTAAAATAGTTACAAACGGCATGAACAATCGGTGGTTTATTTAATTCCAGCTCAAATAAATTTGCTACACCACTTTACGATTTCATACTCAATACTCAATATTTTATTGCACACCATAAGTTACATAAGGTGTTATAATATGACAATATAAGATACATTATGGACCCTGTAGGGCACGGCAACTTATAATAATGTAGAAGAGAGGAGGATGCTGTTTTTTCATACCGATATATGCGTCATGAATGTTTGGTTTTCGGTCCGAATGTTTGTAATATATTCGTGAATACATATATGTATATGTAGTACACTAGAGCTACAACAATGCGTTCGGAATGTATTTACGATCATTGTGCCACTGCATGTTTGGTATGTTTGCCGAGGCGTGAACGAGGCTTTCAGGCTATTTTACAATGCTATTATAGGTACGTAAATCCTCCGCAGACTACATTATTGTGGAAGTTTTATGGGTAATATCAGATATAGGACATTTTTGTTACTGTTTTTGAAATGTGCAAATAAGCTTTTAATAAAAAATTCAGGCACCAAATCCTGCTTATGTACCTGGTTGGAGTATAGTAAATAATTGCCATTATATGGGAATGTGAGTTGTTTTTCTAAGGTATATGTAAAGATCTAGGTACATGTTAAAGGCGACAAAGAACATTTTTACAAGATATAAATTTTGCAGGCCAAACGTAATTTCAGACAGTAGGTACTTGACCCAAATGTAGTTATGGAGCCTAACAGCGATACTGCCATAATTAAAGTAACAATTGCTTAGAAATATAATAAATACTATGTTTCAAAATTTCCACGAAAATATATAAACTAATTATTAAGAACATACAGATCAATGATTAAGAATAACTAAAAAGTATTCGTCGAATCTTGGTCACATTTAAATGGTACCGCACGAGCGGCACTAGCGTTTCAATAAAAGTCCAGTCCCGTAACAAATATTAAAAATTGAGCCAAATTGTGAATCTGCTTTTTGAATTGGTTAAAAATAATCCCGTTGATAACGAAGCTTAAAATATGTATGTACCCATATCTTCTTCTTCCATTCACTCATTATGGTGTTATCAGCATAACGAGTGAATAGAAGATTGAAAAAGGAACCAAAATACAAGCAAAATTACTTGGTACATACTAGCCTCGAACAGAAAGATAAGTTTGGTGTATTTACAGCCTTTTGTGAAAATTGTGTCATATGTTTTTTATAAAGAAAATGTCGCTGACATAAAATTCTACTAATTAAAAGCAAGACAAAATCAAGTTCATCGTACCTAACTATAAAACATGAAATACTGAAATACTTTAACCCAGCATAAAGCGAAAACACTTTCATAATAACTTGGTTTGCCTCATTTACCCGAGAAGGCATAAAGGGTTGGTATTGTGTGCTTACCCTTTGACATTGGCTAAATGGATTCCACAAAAATTGAATATATGCGCCATTTTTTGCGCCGTCATTACCGCTCGCCACAAGGGCCATTTACTTAATGTGACAGTTTGATCAAACGACATTCAGACTGCTGTAATTACAAGTTATTTCTTCAAGTTAAGCTATTCGATTATACGCTTGATTTTATCGAAATGAAAAAGTCCATCGAACAGTGTTTCCTTCTTAGATCGCTACAAGCGATTAAAGTTGTAATAATAATAACTCGGTAGAATTATGAGTAAGCTAACGCGATACGACCTTGATATGTTCCTACTATAAGTAAAAGGGTGCCATTCGTTGCTCGTAAACTTTAGATTAAGACGTCGCGTTGGCTGCATTTGACTTAATGCGTGCCTAAGTTAGACATGCTATATTTTCTGCATTATAATTCTCGTTTTTTTATTTTCTTTGGCCACAAAAATAGGTACATACTTATTAAAAAATTGACACAGCCAAGTAAATAACGTTCAGATAACCTCAATCATTTGATTGAAAGAAAATTGCATGAAACAAATGTACAACGTCATATAACTTACCTATTTTATATTAACTGCGATTATATTGAGCGCTGCGTCAGTGTTTTATAGGTAATACGCTCAAAGATTAGAAACACTGCATTTTAAAAAAATACAGTTCTAAAATCCCAATCGTATAGGCAATACCTGCTATACAAATCTTTCAACAGCTTTTAAACCGAAATTCTCGTTTCATGCAGAACGTATTTCATAAGTGAAAGCCGATGAAGCTGGAAGCCTAGGTTCGAAACCCTTCTATAAACAATACGCATCCAACAACAAAATCTCAGTGACAAACCGGATTCACAGCAATCAGAGACGCAAACAGAAGCTTGTTCTTCTAAATAATATATGTAGCGAGTAACAAAGTCTTCGTGCTCTACGCGTGCCGTCATTCCATTCAAGACTTCCTGTCCCGACCATCGACGTCCCGTACAATAGGCCGGATGAATTTATGTCTGCGAACAGGCATCGTTGTCAGTGCCTCTTTTCTCTCAGCTGCAATACAATGACGGATCATATTCACCACTTGTGACCGTACTTCGTGCTTTGTTTCTTATTGAACCTTTGGTGTACACCCTGATTTAAATTGTCAGAAATGTGATGTGAAATTTTTATACTCATCACGTGCCAACGTATAAATAAAAGTGCAGACTTACAAACTTACGGATAATTTACTAATTACATGAAAGGCATTTAGGTTATTTCAGTAAATAAATTACTTTGGTAACAAATTTAATATGAAATATTTAAGCCACAGAAACCAAAAGGTGAATTCCCACATTACATGAAAACAATTGTACATTTGCACCACAGAAATAAATAGTACTATTTATTTCGTTGATATGCACAGTATATTAATATATTCCGATAAACAGTTTAAATTATGGGAAAACAATGTCACCACAAATTGCTTGGTAAACACCGCATCATAATGGTCTGTGAAACACCAGTAGAAATATTTAAATTTAATACTGTTATAGTTTAACATTTATGCAGTTAGTTTTAGCGTTATTGTATACGGCTTTTTACAATAACAAACGTAAGCTTGTGAAACCTGTCAAAGGGCGACCCCAAACTAGGCAGATCGCTGAAAGGGACCAGATGACCGCTGAACATACCTGCGAATATATTCCTAAATATACATATACAGACATATTATAAATTAATAAAATATGTCAGTCAGATACAGAACAAACAGACAAGGAGGCGTCATCAGTGGGAATCAAACCCTCGACCTTCAGGCTAGTATTTAGAGTAAAAAAATTTGCATTCTGGTTTAAAAACCACTAGACCAACAGCCCAGGCAAAAATATTTACTTGAGTTTTTACGCAATACGCGTACATACTCAAACATAAACAATTTATAGTTAACGTTCACCAAGTAATGAACGACAAAATTGATATATTTCAATGGATTTGAGGCCAGTGAAATATTATTGGCATGAAAATAATATTACTTTTATAGCGCAGCTACGAGTACAACGAATAGGCGGACATTTTGTTTCGATAAATGGGGAAGCCATTTAGTGAGGAATCTTTACGATACGATGTCTTACTTGAAATATCAATAAGTTAATATTTTTTATACTTTTAAAACTGTTTTAAAATATGCTGTTTATTTTATGACATAATAATGGATTCAAAGCATTTTGACACAAGTAGGTACATTAATAAAGGCGAATGCTTTTAAATGAGAATCACATGCGGCTTGTTGTACGACTAAGTTTCTATTCAAAGCTAAATAGTAAATATATGCTCAACGTCCAGCGAGTTTATTTAATGAGTTTTGCTGTTTTTAACTCTCAACCAAAAAAACAATCTTATAACTAACTTATCATATTCACATACATTACTTATAAAAATCTTATCATAGAACTGACAGCAACAAGTTATTATTTGTCATTATCTCGTAATAATACCGTATAAAGCCAAATCACAAATTATAATCACCACCGCTGCGCTGCCACCAATATTACACGGTATTAAAAATAATATTATCCGCACCGCCATTTTTTCGCCACTTTCGCCAAGATCACATTTCTATATTCAAACGACGTCGTCCATATTCGTTTTACGTTCCTTGCGGTTAAAATCATCGAGTACTAGGCTGAACATACCTACGCGCAAGTATCTCGGAGTATACCGACAGTAGGTACACTTCAGCGGCTGGATGGAGGCTTCCGGCCGCTCGAGTTAAATACCCCTCCTTTCAGACAGTAGGACTAATTTCAACACGAGTCCCTTTCAGAATACGAACGGTTTTATACGACTGCTGCTGTTACTGACTGTAACTTAATATGTGCTCTTGCTGTAGTTCGGTTGAGTCTCTTTGTTCTTTGAGATAGTATGTGTCATGACGACAACTGTATGACAGTGTGGATATCTAAAGCCATCACATATCTGGCTTTCAGATCTCCTTTTAGTTTATATTGTGAGTGAAATTGTTGTGATACTATGAAGACAATATATAAGTTAAAATGTAAGGTACACATTAGCAATTTCTGATGTTGCATATTACTATTTCGCGTGGCGTGCCATGTACAATATTGTACTTCAAACCTACTGCCAACGTCTAATGATATTGATTATGATTACTACGAATAGTAGGGTAAACTTAGGTCACTATAATAAGTGGAATTGTTAGGTTTCGAAACCGTGATTTCTCGGAATCACACGATCACAAATTTATAGTTTTAAACTATGGGACTATGGCCTGTTTAGTACAACTTGTAAAACAAATTCCATGAAATTCTTCCTTTTTTAATTCATAGTTTTAATCATGGCACTTTGGGATCAAATCGGTGACTACTGGGGCTAAAAAAATTTTATACTTATATAGTTTCCATAGAATCAAATAAGTCTTATCTTTACATTTACTCTTGATTTAATTGTAATGGCTTGATTTAATTACCAATACAAGTTTTATGTGGTTTTACGAGTTTTATGGGCCGACCCAGTATTAAAGTGATACACAATTTGGACATTTTTACAATAATTGAAATATAGTACTTGTTTCTATTCATATTATACATAGACAGAATATTGTATATACGAGGTTGAAAGCAAATTATGTTTTATTATATTTTTATAGACGTGAGTCTGCATCCCCGAAGAGGTAGGCAGAGGTGTAATGTTACACCCACATTTCATCATGTTTTGATTTCTTAGGTGCACATGTCAGTCGCCTTGCTGCTACTGAGAATTTGGAAAATCCCAGTAACACTGTCCGACGCGTAAGTATTTTTTTTCTAAAACTTCTCTCTTGCAAGTGTAACATATTGTAAACAACAAATACTGCATAATGTTATATTACAGTTGAAACTATTGCTTTAAGTATGATGTATAATCAAGCCTGTTGGTCTAGTGGTGAGTGATCCTGACTGTTTAATCCAACCTTTACAACATTTCGTTGTCCACTGCTGGATATAAGCTTCTCCTAATTTGCATCACAATAGCATTGCGAGTCAATAGTAGGATTTGGCATTTTATACGAAAGTGGTACCTATAAGGTTTCACGTCGAGTTTTCCGCCTCTTTGCAAAAATATTATTTGCTCCGTTCTTTTCCTTAGTAACTCTAATGACACCCATGGAATGAAATGGTGGTGCGACATTTTGTATTATAAATTCATCACCACATGGATAAAATTATATGCGTATCTATTAAGAGTAGGTAAATAAGCATTTATTAATCTTGTTGCCATAGTACAAGCTCTGCTTAGCTTGAGATTGGGAGAAAGCGTGATAATTCATTTATTATTTCTACGTCATATCCTCAAAAAGTTAAAGCTATGGTTATTAGCCCATTACGCCTATATCATGTTCATCAGCTTTTGCAAGAGTAAGTCCATAAAAACGTAGTTGTTACGTTGGTACTTGTCTTACCCACCGTAGTAAGAGGTAAAGCTAAAAGAGATAAAAGGTTAAAATTAAAGAGATAAAATGTCAAATAGTGATTTAGAAATAAGTACACTTTAAAGTACATGATTCTAAAACAACCTAACGAAACGATTGCACCCAATGAACGTTAATTATTATTTGCTACTCGTTGACAATATTGACGAGACTTTTCGCCATCTGTGTCCTCTCCCAAGCGTTTCCGTCTCAATATACTATCCTTTGAAAGCCGCACTAATCCTAAACGAGCCACCAGACTTACTGCGAACTTATTTAGCTCAGAATCACTTCCTTGGCACACAAACACTTCTTGGAACATAATTACTTTCTTAGCGTGAGTAAAACCTAACAATAATTATGTAATTAATGTATAGGTATAGCACGTGTTGACTAGGTACGTATTATTGATAATAATGCAATAGTTTAACCTTTTCCTCCAATACACAATATTCTCTGAGTATAGACTTATAATAACAAAATACTTAAACGTATAAGTTTACCTATCAGACGAACAGATTTTGTCGCCAAAGTAAAAAATCTTACCATTATTTAACACTGTGCTCTGCATAACATCCCAAGTCTAAGGCCCTTTGCAAGTCCCTTGAGTCCAATCCAATTATCACCACTTCAGCTTTACCCTGATTGCAGCCATGAATTTCGTCTTAAAGCACGAGGTCCGCTTTCTACTCTAACCAGATTTGACAGAATATTGGCTTAGCCACACAGAGACTGGCGTGTGCTCTCTGCAACTCAAAGAGATAGCGATATTCCATAATTTTGACTACTTCAAGGTAAACTCTTAACGACTTGCAAAGATCCTGGTGACAGCCAAGAAGACTTTATATGCTGTCTGAGGTACGAAAAATTCGCATATTAAGTTTACAGTGCAGCCTTGGCTTGGAACCTAGTCTCTCCCACCGGCTTTCGTTGCTTTTTTCAAAGCAAATCAAGGAAAGCAATTGGAAGTGAAGACGTAGCGATCATGCTCATACTTTTTTTATAAAGCAGACAATAATATCCAATACTTTATTAAAACTCGATGATCTCAGCAGTATATCTAACAAGTGCCAAGTACAACAACGTAATAATTCTTTATAATAATGTCTTTCAATTGTAAAGAATGTAAAAAGAATTCGTATCGCGACAGTGCGGTCCCTCGACCGTTCCGATAAAAAGATTACTCTCGAGTCTTTTATGTACGAATTGGAATAAATATTGGACTAGCCTTTTCTGAACTGTGAAAAAAGATTACATCCTAGCTTCTACTTATTTTTGTCAAGTTTTATAAAAGAAAATACTCGCTTTCGGCATAACTTTTCACACACATTTATTTTGCGGCTTCTCAGCTAACAAAAAAAATTACGTTTTAATGTTACTAGGTTTCATCCGCGATTTGTTCGTATCTGTGTAGCTTATAGCAACAAACGGTAGCAAATATTCTTTTCTCATGAGTAAGCTATATTACTGTACATTTTCATCAGAATCCGTTCAGTAGTTTTTGCTTGAAAGAGTAACAAATATCCACTCGTCCAATTTCACTAAATTTCGCGTTTGCTTGTAATAAGATATAGCTGAGCCCCTATTTATTATGGCTGTACAATAAGTAGGTTGTGGCGGTCATTAGCATACTCTGAAGGCCACCTAGCGATCGCCGAAGGTTAAACAATGTTCAGTGAAGTTAATCTATGATCTTGTATGGATGACCTCAATGTGGGGCGGTAGCAGTCTGTCTTCATTTAAATATATCAATCACATCTGTCGACATCGATGCATAGTATTATAGAATAATTTATTCATAAAAAAAATTTTATACGTAATCTTTATACAGTGTATTGCATTCGACGAGCGAATGAAATATTTCGAGATACGCGGCATCTGGAGTGAGTTACAAATATTTGTATGGATGATGATAGATGAACATCCCTACTTAATATTATAAATTCGAAAGTGTGTATGTACATATGTATATTTATATGTATGTATGTTCCATTTTCACGCAAAAACGGCTGAGCCGATTTTGTTGAAATTTAATATAGAGACATATTGGACCAAGGAGACGGACATAGGCCACCATAAGTTGCAAAAATTAAACTGGGAGGGATTTTAGGGAGTATAGAAGTTTGTACATGCGCGAATAATTGAGTGTTGCGCATGTGCTATCTGTCAGTAGTGACACATCATATATAATATTGTCATATTGTGCACGGTGATTACATTGTTCGCATAACTAAACAAATAATTATATACTACGCTCAAACGGCTGAAACGATTTTCTCTACCTACTAAAATTATAAATGCGAAAGTGTTTATAGATATATATTGGACATCTATTGAAACATGGCTTTGACATTTGTCATGGATACTGACCGAGTTACTTTGTATCCTATAGAGCTTCTGACTCTTTAGAATAATCAGGCGCGTCTTCACACAACTTGAGACTGAAAGTAGATTATGTGTTACCCCGAATTTAACGCAAGCGAAGCCGGAGGCAAAAGCTAGTAGTTTATAATGGCTCATAGAAAAGTTAATATTCATTCAAATTTGAATAGACACCCGGGATAATGCCGTATGGCGCAATCAGCTGTATCCAAATTCCTATTTAGATTTTTTAAGTTCGCTTGGCTCTGCATCAATCCAGAGAGATGTGATGCTAACAAATATCTTTGCACCACACCTCTGAGGTTCGATATCTACCTATTTGCAATAGTGTTTACTTTTTTTTTGATTATCAGAGTTCCGTAGGTACCTAAAAGGTAAAACTGGACCCTAATACTAAGATTCCGCTCATGAACCGTGATAGTTGGACAGTTGAAGTTTTCACATGTGATGTATTTTTGTATGACATATATGACATGATGGTGATGAGGAGGTACAGTTTAATTGTTCTATAACGACGATTGCCCACCCGATACCCACTGCCATGCAGAGGGTATCGGGTTCGATTCCACGGCGCGCACCAATGACTTTTCGGAGTTATGTGCGTATTAAATTATTAATTATCACTTGTCCCGTGCCTCGGAGAGCACGTTAAGCCGTCGGTCCCGGTTGTCATGAAGATCTTTGACAGCTGTTACAGGGCGTCAATACCTTCTTAATCAACTGACACTAGTCTAAACCATGGAATATCGCTATCCCTTCGGGTTGCGGATGTCAGACAGACAGTCGCTCTGTGGAAAAGCTAATATTCAGCCAAATCCGGTTAGACTAGTAAGCAGACCCCAGATTGAAACTGAGATAACGCTAAGAGGATGATGATGATGATGAACGACGATTGCCCACATAGAGATTGTATAGCGTGTCTAATTATCGACAGCAAAAAAGCTAATTTTAGAGAAGTTTAAGAAGATAACAGGCTAATTGCGGTTTTCTTTGTGCTTGAACTACACAAATAACTAAAAATAAACGTAAATTCTATAAGCCTTGTTCCAATTTTATGCCATTGATTAACTTAAATTTGTTTCGAAAACTACTTAACGTATCAATAGACGAGTTTATTTTCGTTAAATGTGACGGAAAATTTTAGTTTCTAAGGAAATAAATTAGGGGTCTCGATAACAAATACGGTGAGACAAATTTGCCAATTAGAATTATTTATAGATCTATACATAAATTACTTAAGAGTCTGTTCTTGTTAATGTATATTCACGAAATGGAATTTGAAAACTGATTTATGTTTTTATGAAGCTTCTTCAACATATCTTGGCAATATTTGGCTTATTATGGTTTAAGGGACAGTCACGAGATCGACAATCGTGATGCCTTTCCCTTTTAGGTGACATTTACTAAACAGGGGATAGTTTTAAGATCGCGGGAAACTATATAGTTATTTAATTTAATTCTTCTTTGTTAATTAACCAAGCCTAAACTCGTAACTGCGATTATTTAGTGCAGCATACCACACCACCCGGACCCGTTCATTCAAATCTCAGTCAGCTGATTAAACCCGATTAGCTGGCCAATCACAAGATCATTTCTGGCGAAATATTATTTGCAAATATATTTTAATATAAACAATATTAGACCTGTATAGTATAGTTTATACAATCACTATTTAACTACGAAAAGGAGAACCAAATTATAACAAGAATCGTACTTTTCTTGCTACGTTATAAAACCTTTCAGCAATTAGTCTTCTTTGAACTGTGTTCATCACTGTGTATTAAGCAACTTTCATAGACGAATAAAAGAATGATATTAACATAACTCTAATGTATTGAACTTTTCGTCACGGCTTATTACATTTACAAACGATGTACACCTGATGTTTCGGATACATTTTGGCGTCCATTGTTGCGAGAGAAATACAAATAGCGTTTGCTGTCTGTACTCTCTGTAAATACATTTAAGCTTGAAAATTTTTGAAAGCTTAAGAATGATATGGCCGCTTTATGTTACAGTATGTTACGAATATTTTGTTAGTATCATGGTAATGTTGACGATATATTTAAAGATATGTACCTAAGTGTAAGTAATTATCGTGATTTGGGTTCGATGCTGAGTCAGTGATATTTTATTGGGTTGTCTGTTAGCTAAGTGTACGAAAAATGTTAAAATCCTTGTAAGCAGTAATACCAGGCTTATTACTGTCTATATCAAACACAAATGGTATCGATGATGCATAACTTGAATCTCATGAAACATAGCTCGCAGACTGAATGGATAAACATACAGATCCATTTGACTGCACGGTTGGCGTAGTTGTTTAAGCGGCCACCTCGCCGCTTGTGCCGCCTCACAGTGTTGTGAGTTCGATTCCCACACGAGACGTTACTTTGTGTGATTCATAAATTGTTGTTTCGAGGCTGGGTGTTCATTGTGCCCGTCAGTTGTATGTTTGTAAAGTCCCCCGCTACACAGGATTTAATCCTAGTGCGGGAGTTGTCTTTTATAAAAAACTAAAACAAATAATTCAAATACAAATTCTTCTGAAAAATAAATATTTTCTTTAAGTATATTTGAACCATCGTAAAGAAAAGACATTTTCGGTTCTATTTCATTAGAAATTAAAATTGGGAGCAAATGTTGTACGAAGACACACTTAAATAAAAATAGAGACGTTATTTAAATGTTAAAAAGTGCTATAAAAGTGCTATAAGAGCAAATAGCCGTTACTTTGATTGCTCTTCTCATCGCATCGCGGAGTAGGAACGCGGAAGTTATTCCAGCCATCCTCCTTAGATTATACTCTCACGACGGAATACATACATGCATACATAGACTCACGCCTGTTTCCCGGAATCACGACGGATTAAGATATAGCTATGTCCTTAGCTTGTTCGAGGAATAAAAAAATAAAAAGAACTTGTTCTACATGGCTTGTTTTGCTATCATGGGCTATAGAGAGATTTAATTATTAATACTAGGTTCGCTTGCGTGGGTGCCAGGTAACAAAAGGTAGCCTTTGTGTTATATAAGCTATTTTGTTGCTTAGCTTTATCAAAATAAGTTAAGTAATTTTAGCGTGAAACAAGAAAGAACAAACACACGCATTTTTGCATTTATAGTATTAATGCTGTACTTACTATGTAACAGGTCTACATCGCGTAATGATTGAAAAGCAACATGGAGTTCTTTATATTTGCCTTAAAGTTTTAGCCCGGATACCTCCAGCCGTGGTCTCGGGGTGATTGATGTCCTGCAAGGCCGCCGTCTCCGAGAAATGCAGGTATTAATATGTATACAAATAGGGGAAGATTAAATGTATTCTTTATAGAAGAATAAACCTTATTGGCGTATAGCACGTACTGTTCAGAAGCAAAAATTCGTTTATAAGGACTGTCAGAGATCTTCAAGACAGCTGCTTAACGGGCTTGCTGAAGTATGAGGCAAACGATCATTAGCAATTTAATAATATTGTACTGGAATGGTTCTCATCCTATCTTCAGGAACGTCAGCAGTCAGTACGCGTTGACGAAACTACATCGAGTTGGCACGACATTCACTCTGGCGTTCCTCAAGGCGGCATTCTCTCTCCTTTACTTTTCTCAATTTTCATTAATTTCTTAACACCTAATCTTCGATGTGCGTATCATCTCTATGCTGACGACTTGCAGTTGTACGCCCAAGCGAGAGTGGATGATATATCAGTAGCGATCGGTGACGTAAATAGAGATCTCGAGTCGTTGATGGATTGGTGCAAAAGATTCGGTCTGGACGTAAATCCAGCAAAATGTCAGGCCATCATTGTGGGCAGTCGCCGTTTAATGCCCAGATTAGATTTAAATACTCTGCCGCCCATCTTGTTTAATGGTCTAATTATTCCATATAGCTCCGAGGTCAAAGATTTGGGCCTGCTCATTGACTCGACTCTCGGCTGGCAGGCACAGGTGACCAAAGTTAGTCAGAAGGTTACAGGATCACTCAGAGCGCTATATCGCCTTAAAAATTTCCTCCCATCCAGGACCAAGACTATGCTTGTGCAGTCCTTAATATATCCTATAATCGACTATGGTGATATGTGCTATTATGACTTGAATGCAGAATTTCTCAATAAATACGACCGACTTCTCAATAACTGCATTCGATTCATTTATAATCTTCGTAAGTATGACCATGTCTCTACTTATCGTTCTGAACTTAATTGGCTACCAATTCGTCAACGCCGTAGTTTGCGTGCTCTCACTACTCTCTTCACGATTATTAAGTCCCCTTCCTCGCCCACTTATCTTACTGAATACTTCCAGTATCTATCTTCTACTCACGAGAGAAGTCTCCGTTCTTCCCATAATCTACTTCTTTCATGTCCCAGTCATTCTTCTGGGTTTGTCTACTCTTCCTTTATTGTCCAGTCTGTTCTACTCTGGAACGTGCTCCCTCTTGAAGTCAGAATGTCCACTAACCGTTACGCATTCAAAATGAAAGTACGTGACCTCTTGTTTAAGAGATTGAAGGAATCAGCACATCCCTCTCATCCATTATTATAAGTATGTATTTACATGTATTGTGTATGTATATATTTATACGTATGTATCATATTATTATATAATTTATTGTTATTATTCATTGTTATTATTCCTGTTATTATGTATTGTTATTATGTATTGTTATTATTCCTTATCTATGTACTATATTATTATATTATGTATAGTATCCCATGTTTTAGTTAGGTATATTGTTATAACCAATATTATCTATTATATTTCATAATTACTGGAAAACGTATAAAAAAGACACAAATTTCTTGTGCACCTACCACATTTATCTCTGCACTACCTAAGGGTCGACAGGTAGAGAATTCCACAAGGCATTATGTCCACCATTGAACAGTTTGTATGTGCAAAAAGTTTTTAAATAAATAAATAAATAAATATTATTTATAATATCAGTGTAATTTCGCAATATTATTCCCGTACAGACATTTTGCAGTACAACAGCTTTATGTTTTATTATTTATGACTATTATAGCCCATTACGAGTACAGTCGGGCGCTAAACGAATGGAGTCCATTAATCGTGGCCGGTATTACCTTGCGCTAGTACATTTTCATTTGATACAGTTATAAAGTATTACTTCGTCGGTTCCGGGAACGTGTTGCTATTTGCGCTTTTGTGCGATACTCCGGCTCGAGAGTGTTTGCTAATGCGGTGGAGAATTGACGGCACGGAGGTACTAGGTACTAGGACTATGTGATAAAACTTAAGTCAAAGCTTTTGTTAGAATTTTAGTAAAAATATTGGGTGAGATATGGCTGACAGCAAAGAAGATTGTATGAGGTTATAATGACTGTATCATACTATAAGACTCTAAGACCCTAAGTGCGAGATTAAAATGTCTACTTATCAATAACTTGGGTCACGATCAACGGAGTAATAAACCACTATATTGAAGCAAGTAAACGCCCACGAAACAGTATTAAAATACAATGTTGAAGCTACTTAAACACTACAAAGATAGCTTTCGATTCCATTAACAGTTACTTCTTAAGCCTTGAGAAATCTATTTAAGCCACTTTGGCGAAGTTATGACCCGTCCTATTACAACAACACATCTGAAAATAATTGTTAGTTCATTAATTCATTATTATTAAGACTAGACTTTAAACTTTAGACACGGCTTAGTCCGAGTGAATACACTTCTAAATACGACAGCTGCACTCAAAATTTCCTTAGGAATCGCGCTATCTATCTATGAAATCTGTACATAGATCATCACAAAATCCATATGGTAGTTTTTGAGTCTACACGACAATACAGACAGACGCTGCGAGTTGACTTCATTTTACAATGTGTATAGATGTTTCCATTGCCTATTTGTCTATAGGCTGAGCGAGAAAACGCGCAATCACACTGAGGTCAAAGATACGACACTAGGGTTTAGTTAGTGAGTGGGCCGTAAGTCATCCTGTGTGAAATCCTGAAGAAATTTACAACTTTTCATACGGTGCGGTCGCCATAAATAGGCAAAACTGAGTCTTGCAACCATAATAAATACCTCATACTGACTTAGTAAGTAAACTACTTCTGCCAAGAAAGTCGGGGCGAATTCTAGCGCTCAACAAAAATTCATAAAATATTCGCCAAGGCAAAACTAAGGCAGGTACCTAATAGCTTATTACTGTAAAGTAATTAGCCATTAACATGAGTGAATATCACGCAATTTCTTGGCTTTCGCACTTGCTGCATTCTGATTGCATTCATTTTAAACTTTTTGTGATTGTATAACGTTCTGCGAACGTTATACAATCTCAGTCGATTGTTTTTTTTTGAATTGAACTGTTTCTCTAAAATTTTTTATAGAGGTTCTCTATCAGGCAATTCTAAGAAACTCACAGTTTCTAAGTGCACCCAATGAATGTTCGCTGACCTATATTTAATATTACATTGTACCTAAAATTACTCAATTTTGAATGAAACAACTTTGGACGCTGTCGTAATAAACACTGTAATAAGGTAATTGGTGTATCTTTCGATTGCATATGGTGTATTGGTTAAAGCAGTCGACTTGCCGTTTAGCATTAACGAGTGGTCTAGGTTTGATGCGCACAAGAGTTTGTGTTCGACTAATATATAAGTATTGCTGTTGTCTAACTAAGCAAAAGGATACATATCTTTGAAGATATATGAAACTACGGACATAGCAACAGACAACAACAGAAAACAGAGCAGCTATTTATGTACTCGTATGCTCGAATGAAAATGCATGTTTGAAAAGTTCCATAATCGTAGTTTGCGTCCTTTAATCGTCAATAACAGATCGATGTTATATAAACGAAGATATTCCATCTTGTCGAAGGTCCCTGTAACTCAATTTTATAAGGCCGCAATAACTGAAGATTTCACTTCTAATACTTTCATATTTTATAGGTCATACTTGGTGGATTGAAGTTTTGAGGAAACAGATACATGCGAAACTATGCTGATGTGAATTCCAGGTTATAACTCTTGAAATTTTTTGTTTGATATCTTTATCAAGAATCGACCTTGAAGTTTTGACTATTTTTGTCATATATATGATAACAAGCAAATATATTACATGAACAATGTAATTAAATTGCAAAAAAGACCTGAGGTAGTAGAAAAATTATGCGCAGCAAATGTCATGTTAAACAACAAGCACATTTTTATCGAAAGCTCAAACTTCAGCGAACAGCATAGGGTAAAAAACAGTCTGAAGTAAATTCGGTGACAGATTTGAATGTGGTAGGTGCAAGCGAGCTGACACTTGTACCTACGTCCAAATACAACCTTTATATACCCAGTGCAGTGCCTCAAAAGGCGATCGCTCTACCCGCTACCTTTCGAAGAACTGAATTTGCAAGTAATAATATTACATGATATATATGACAAATGGTTACATTTTTAGAAACTGTAGCATTATTTTTAATTTACAATATATGCCAATATATTAATGTTAAATGATCAATATTTTTGAATGGTGCATAATTAATTAAATGACCAATGTTAATATTCTTACCTACGTTTAAAAATGTCATAAATGGAAATTAATTGTAATAAAAAATGTACCACATGAAAGTTTGTGTAACAAAGGAAATATTTCAAAAATATAGTCGTCAATCCATTAAAAAAGTTAGATGTGCCGTGAGATATAAAGTTTATGAAACAAACTCGGTTAGCAACGAAAACATCTTCAATACTTTAATTTCTTTTAATTATTCAGACAAATGCCGCTTTAAACAAATTCTAAACTCGCACAATAAACTTTAGAGTCAGCAATTTAATTCGAAATGAACAAAAACATCGCTTTCACTTCAATTAATATTAGTTTAGGACAAGTCACTTTCAGTTACGTAACAATGCTTATTTAGGCGTGTTGGTGGACTCAGGCAAGCAATAAAGATTCTGCTATCGAAACACTGCAACGTACTAAACTTAAATATTGGTTAGGAGTGGAGGGCAAGTATGTGCACGCTATTTCACGATTTGTATCGGCATTAGAGCGGTTAACACTAGTATATTATAGTATTACATGCACTGGTGTATTATGTGGAAACAACGTGTGGATTATTTGAGGTTGTAGAGGCGTTTCTGTGAAATGGATGAGGAATGGTCTCGTCGATAATTAGCTGCCTTGTTAATGGCTCATGTCTCTGTTTACAGATCAAAAAAGAGGTTTTGCTTTTGGTAATTTCAATTATTGTGTTGTTCTAGCTGGTTTTCTTCCTTTGGTTATATCTTGAAAGGAATTCATAAACTGGATAACCAAGATATTTAAAGCATAAATACCTCGGTAAATGAACTTCTTTAATGTATACAAAAAGCGAAAGGAATTGAAAGGGTCCGAAGACTAGTTTCCTCTGGCAGAAAAATAATATTTTTCATATACACCTAAGAAATAAATGTAACGCTTTTACCGGTTTCTGGTATAAAACTATGTTGAATTCAAAAAGCCTTTTGAATTTGCTGCAGTGACAGGTGAAGAATCAGCCCGCTATCGCCCGGCCCGCAATATACACATGCCGAAACGCCAAGCAATAAAATATCCACATTTAATGTTACCTGCATCTGTATCCACTTTTATACTCCCTCGGGTGTTTTTCTAACATTGCCATGATATTACATTTCAACTTTTTATGGCTCTCCTTGGCCTCGCGTTACTACATTTTTATCTCACAGATATTCTTTTAGGATACGTATGTACCTCTATTTTAGTCTTTAAATTCAACACGTTAAGGTTCAAAATATAAGTCACATAATCAGTCACACAATAACTCACGGTGCAAATACAGGTGTACTGACTTTCAAGGCAACATAACTTTTTGCCTAAACGTACTGGTACAGATAACTTTCGTAATTAATAACAATTTGCGAAGTAACTTTCACACCAAAAGGGTTGAATTTGAAACAACAAAATGTTAACTTGAACTTCTCATTACTCTGCGTTTGTTTGCGGATACAATACATTTAGAGGTGATATGATGAATATGCAAATATAAATCAATTTAATCCTTAATCGATAATAATTTTTCGTGAAAGTGCTAAATAGAAAGTGGATTCGCGAGTTGCGACGCGTCGCGTCTCTTCCACTCTGCGCCAGTGTGAGCTGAGCCTTATAATCATTGATATGTTGAACTATATATAACGAAACAATCATCTATTGTTTGTCGTTTGGTAATATCAATAGCGGCTTATGATGTAGTCAGTGTTTACGAGTATGAGCAAGTATATGTGTGCAGTTACTACTTAGCTATGTTACATGATAACAAAAAGCTTTTAGTCATTTGATTATACCTAAAGCGAATTCAACCATTCATAGATACCTAAATGATGTATTACAAACATAACCGATACATGTTGAAGCAATATATAGACGCCTGGTGTTTGTACGGTAGAAACGTAGGAGAATAACAGAGGTATTTATGCCTTGAAATATAAAATTATCGCGACTAAGACCCGCTAAATAATATTGTATGATGTATACAAATCGCGAAAGTTTAAAATAATAAATTCGATGTTTACGATTGATTAATCAAAAGAACTTACATAGTAGTAAGTAGATTTAAATTTGTTTCTACAAATGTAATCAGAGAAGAAATTCAATTAGGATTTTCAACGTCACTTAACAAAAATAATCGCAAATGATGCCAGTAACACACGAGATCCACATTTAAACCAACAATCAAATACATACATACATACATACATACACAACGTCACGCCTTTAATCCCCGAAAGGGTAGGCAGAGGTGTATTTCTACACCCACTTTTCGCCAGATATACTTTGGTTCCTCGTAATAAGGGGCGAGCCTATTGCCGTACCGGGCACATTTCCAGACTCCGTGCTGCTACTAAGAATTTCGTGACAGAAAAACCCAATAACACTGCCCGACCCAGGAATCGAACCCGGGACCTCCCGATCCCACGCGCACATTTATGCCGCGAGACCAACGAGGCAGTCGTATAGGGTTTGATGTCGAGTTTTCCGTCTCTACGCAAAGATGGTATTTGCATCGTGTTATCCCTCAGTCGCCTCTTACGACACCCACGGGAAGATAGGGGGTGGTGACACTTGTATTCTATGCCGTCAACCACACGGCAAACAATCAAATCTATACTAAAAATTCTTAAAAGACCGGATTTGAAAGAATCATGCAAAATCCAATTGTTTAATTAGAGTGACTGTCCTTTGTGAGACGATTTATTCTAACAAGAATTGAATCAGTACAGAGATCACCACTGTTTGTAGATATGATATACTTCACAGTATTCATGCGCTACTCAGCTGTTCGGCCGTAACTTACTGCCGACATTAATGTGTCAATCAAACAGAATAATCAAATGATTCGCCTGTCAAATACGGCCCACACAGTACTGTATGTAAGTTAAGGTTATGGAGTCGAAACACGGGGAAATGTTCAAATCTCGCATTTCAACAATTTAAGTAATTTCAGATAGCCAACTTAAATACTTTGGTATTTAGGCGTCAATATATACAAATGGTTTACCCAACTCTCCATCATCACATAATCTGAAAATAAAAAGAGCTTTTTCAAACACAATCACAAAGCAAAACTTGACAGAATATCTCGTGTTGCTACATCAAATTGAATAATGTGGGTCGTCAAATTGGAAAATAACCTAATTATTTGTCATTCAATTGACGCGAAAACACGTTAGGAAGAAATTGGATACTTAAAAGTAACGTGCAACTTTCCTTGTTGAACAAGAGTGCTATATATTTGTGCTAGAATGGATGTGACAAGCAAATTGTGCCAATTTGCTTGAGAGTTTTGTTGCGCGGCGACGTTACAAGTGGTTAGAAGTGGCCGAAATACCTGTACGTGTGAACCAATCACTCGTACAGGTATCTCGGCATTAAATGTCTTTTGCGTTCAGTCTTCAGATCAAAGATAATGCCGATTGTTTTAAATACCAAATATTTTTTGTTACGCTGTAAATTCATGCATGAATTATCTCATAATTAGTAAGTAACACGTTAGTTATTGTGAGATATTGGCCTAGGGGCTAGTAAAATAAGCAAAGAAACATTGACCTTCTACATTTTACTTACATCAATAATAATATAATATTCCTGTAAAACTCACAATCGCACATCTGGTGATCACAAACTAGTCAGAACCAGTACTATACAAAACTGATAAATATACTTGCATATTCTTTAAATCATTAATATTTTAAAAGGTACAAACATATATATATATATATATATATATATATATATATATACATATACATTGTAATAATTAAATATTAAAGATAAGAGCTAAACCTAAAACTAATCTACAATTAAGAAAAAAAAAAGAAAAAGTAATGTAATATTTTAAATAAATTATACCCAGATCATCTGGCTCATGATAGAAATAATTATGTGTTTTGGGTGGAAATCGAACCGACAATCTTCGGTTCAGCACTCATGACCACGATACCAACGATACCTACCACAATACCAACAGAAATATAACAAGATACTTTGTACATACATGTAAGTATGTACGCAGATATAAAAGTACAGAGCTTCAAACAAAACGGTTTTATTCTGTACTGAGTAAAATAGTAATGTGTAGGGATAGACATGCATTTCATTTAGAACGGAGTCGATATTCAAGTTATCTGCTCTACAAAGGGAACTAGCGACAGGTTTTGACTGGCGTTCGAAGCTGGCTTTAAGCCGAAAACTCAATTAGAGTAAAATTGGCTACGCGGTTTCGGCTACGGTGGCTACATGTGCTACGAGTACTACGAGCTCTACGAAATAGGTCAGAGATCGCGTTGTTGGGCTAAAATGATGGATAACAAAATTATTCTACGTACGTAGATACTAATGTGTTTATTTCCATTGATATTTATCAACTTTTGATAAAACTTAGTTAGTTGGTATAAGTGAGACATATAACTACACGCCTTTATCCCCAAATGGGTAGGCAGAAGTGTATTACACACTTACACTTCACCAGTTATGTTTCGGTCCCTATCTATTAGGGGGCGAGCCTATTGCCGTCTACTGGGCACAGTATAAAGCGAGCGATAATTATCATTTTTAATACACACATAACTTCGAAAAGTCAGCGGTGTGTGCCTGGAGTATCTGGGGGTCGTATCCAAAACCATCGTCTCGGCAGTCCGTAACGTACACCACTATGCTATCGATAAAAGTGAGACAGATATTTAATTAGCCGAATTCTAGTGAAGGACAACATTTTCATTAAAAAAATATAGTTATGTGCACAGTAAGTAATGCAATAAATAATTTGTCTTCAATTCAGTTGTATTTTTTATGTTCGTTACCTCTTAACTTCGTAATTATAAAGCGATTACGATAATTCTATATCTTTTTGTACAAGTGTAGAGTTTCTGTTAGAGCCTATCCAAGATTGAGACAAAAATGTTTGAAAGCTATTTTACGAAATTATATATTATTATGTTACGAAATGTTTTAGTGACCGATAAATTATGCGAAAGCCAGAACATTTGAATGGCATGTAGCGCTATACTTGAGGTCATGTACTTTGAATAAAAGCAATTGTAATTCAAATTAAGGATTTCAAATATGATGTATTATGGCTGTTGAGTGTAAGTGGTTGCGTGTGATAAGAAAATTGGAAAAGAATCAAATTGTTAACACTAATTCAACAACCTCCATTTAAAATTAGTTACATTAAGTAAGAAACTAACACGATAAAGATTTAACGATAAAATTTGGGAACAAGGAAATTCTCCACACAGTAGTAACAGGGTAACAGTCGTAGTAAACAAGCTAAACATGTAAAAGAATTTCACGAAGCCTTATGAAAGCGTACCGACTCCCGATGACAACTGTCAAAGATCATGGCAGCTGGAAACGAAGGCTTAACTTGCTCTCCGCGGCTGGGTCACACGATAATTAATCAAAGTTTCACATCATCAGCCTTTAAGGGTGCTTCTACACGGCGCATGTACCTTGAGCATGTTGAGGCACTTGCGCGGGTTATTTGCACCGTAAAAATATCGTTTAAAAAGATGTGCGGGTTCAGTGACTCGAGCATGTACCAATGCGAGCCACCCGCGCAAGTAATTCGCGTGCTTTGCGGCGCGCGCGGGTCGCTCGCGCATGATATTTGTTAAAATTACATTTTTAACGTATGATTATAAAAGAATTTTCGTTCGTCGAGATATTTTGACGCGATTCAAGTCATAAAGCTACCGCGCGAATAGCATGCACATGTACCTAGCTCTTGACCACGAACAAATAACTTGTACACACAGCTGGCGCAAGTAGCCCGCGTCTTTACTTGCTCCAGTTATTTGCACCACGTACAAGTACAATCGAGTAACTTGATCAAGTAGCTTGCGCATATTACTCACGCGTATAACCCGCACCTTTACTTGCTCCAGCTACATGCACCGTGTACAAGCACCCTAACAGTCTACTGCTGGACTAGGCCTCTCCTTTGAAAGGAGGAATTGGCCTACTATACCACGCTGGCCAAACGGGTTGGTATAGGGTTTGTATCAAGTTTTCCTTCTCTTACAGTGCTGTTCTCTGCATAATATGCTCCCTCTGTTGGCTCTTACGACACCCATGGGATGATATGGGGTGGTGATATTCCGTATTCTTAATCCGTCACCACACGGACTAACACGGACAAAGTTTAATAATACAATTTTTATACATTCTTATGTACTATGTTTTTTTTAAGCTTTTCTAAGTATCAATCGTAGAACCGAACCTTATCTATCATCTTCTACTAATACTAATTCTACAATTTATAGCTTGATATGAAATTAATAATTAACTACACGGAGGAAATTCTATCCGTATTTCCTGTTTTCAATATACGTGCGTTTATATCGCTTGGCTAACGATATTCAATTAGAACAATGGCATGTTCAATATTAATGTTGTAGGTAGAGCAAAGCGTGATTAGGGTAGAATGTTTTATTACGTAAGCACAGCAGTAGTATGGTGAAATGAAGGATTTCATAACTATACTAGAGGATACCCGCAGTATGCCTACGCTTTACTTTTAATTTATCCTTTACTTACTTCCTGATCCTGTGTAAGTATTCTTTTAATCATTTGTCCTGCAGTCTCTAGTGTGGTTGCTTAATTCTACCGAAATATAAGCTCAGTTCCGAACTTGTGTTCGTTCTGAATATACATCGCTTCCTAGCATGGCAAAAAGTACATATACAAAATAAAAGAAAACTAGACTGCAGTTTACTGAAAAACCAAATATACAAGCTGGAAATAAATACTGAAATGTATTCTTTAAAGATGTTCGTTGTCTTAAGGTATTTCGAATTTACATTGAAAAACTTTGCTTGGATGTTCAAGTAGTTCAAAGATCTCGCCACTTAGCCATCTCTGCTTGTAGCAGTACAAAATGTAGCTAATTAGTCTGTTGTCTTAAACATGGTTCATTTTACTAGAAGTGCATGCGGCTATTAATGTGGAGTGCAACTAAGGTCACAAGCAAGTAGCGTGCAATGCTCACGAGTATCGTACTACATGATATGTGCTCGAGCTTTTGAGTATGGTAGGAGTTGTAACATGGAGTATGACGTAAGTGTACTAGTTAGAAGTCAGGAGTCTTTATCATTTCGACTATCGTTGGATAAACGTACATTGTACACGGTATATTTAACTTCAACTTTACATTAAAAAGCTGCGATAATCTAGCGGAGAGTCAGACTGCTACGCAACTTCAAATCCATATTTCAAATCAATTATTTTTGAAGTTACATATTTGCATATCAAATTTTTATAATATTTCCGAAAGGTATGTAGCCACCGTGCTGGACTATGGCGTTGTCTTTCACATAATGTGTCCAGTATTAGAAGAGTTTATCTATAGGACTGATATTATTATTTATACGTAAGTAAAAGAGTCAGGCGTAAGAGTGATACCATGTGGGTGCTCACAGAACTATACTGTTACAACTCTAAAGTTGCGTTGCTGCACGCCATTGTAATACAACGTGTCATGTCCTTTGTTTATTATTCCGAGATAATTGGGTTTCAAGTTTATAAACGGTTAAAAAAAATCAGAGTTAGAGATAATAAAATAATTTTTATTTCAGTTATAGGACATAATTATGTCCTATAACTGAAATTATATTATAGTATTCATTCTTTGGCAATTAATAATTCAAAGGTAACTTAAAGTAATTAAAAATTAAATAATCTGAGGTAAGTCGTGTGGTGAGGGATTAAGAATACGAAATGTCACCACCCCATATCATCCCATGGGTGTCGTAAGAGCCGACAGAGGGAGCATATTATGCAGGGAACAGCACTGTAAGAGAAGGAAAACTTGATACAAACCCTATACCAACCCGTTTGGCCAGCGTGGTATAGTAGGCCAATTCCTCCTTTTAAAGGAGAGGCCTAGTCCAGCAGTGGACTGTTAAGGGCTGATGATGATGATGATGATGAAGTCATAAAAATTAAGAACAATAACGATCACTGTCCACACTATGTTCACAGTCAATAATGATAGATGTCCTGGACATTGATTGTTATAGCCGTGAACGCCTGTGACTTTCAGCGTTCTAGCCGTGTAGCTAAATGTTAAAAACTAAATTTTCTCGGGACTGTAAGCGATATTGCCGACTTTGTAAACGATATTATTAACTGCATATATTAAGTGACTGAATACCGTTCATACTTTGAATTTGAATTTTTTTGGACATTCATCATTCTTGCAGTGGACCCTACATATGGAAGCTGCATCGGCATAGCTCCTGTTGCAGTGAATTGAACGGGTCGTTTGGGTTCATTCTGAAAAACATACCGTAGAAAGGAAATACGATGTTGAAACATTTATTTTACCCTTCTTAATTTTTCATCTTGTAGCGTCTATAGCATGATGTGCCTTGTTTGGTAATAGATCGAAAAAGTTAAGCACAGTTGGCATAGGTCACCTTTTGGACCTGTGACCGCATATTGTGGCATGGTGCTGATTCACTTGAGTATTCACCTGTAATGAGCATTTATGCGAATTTTACAAAAAATAAAAACAAACGAGTGTGTTTTAGCGTGCATCCCGCCGAGCGTTTGGGTGATTATTCTATCGAATGAACAGGTAATTTGCTTAGCTTTTCTTTTGCTGATTAGAGCGTTCGCTAGAAATATCGTGAAAATGTTCGGCTTTGTTCGTTGTTCTGTTACAAGTGAAAGCTCAAAGTTATCAGCACCATAAGAGTGCTACCATACTTCGGCAGGCTCTTTGAGCCTTCGGTCCCGGTTCTTGACACAAGACTAGAAACCTTAAACCACGTCGAGGGCCTTTCCGACACTAGAGTTGGCAGCGCACGAAAAATATGAAAGATGGATGGATCATCCATTGAACAGTTAGACGTTAACTCGGCTTAAAGTTTTATATGTGAAAACAAAACGTTATAACGTTTAATACCCACTGCACGAGTGTGCTTTTGTGAGATAGGGCTCACCGAAAGCTCACCGGCGAGCCTATGACGCCATTTGGCACACCGTACACGGCATATAGCGACTTGCCTCGAATCCCATGATTATTTCAAAGAATAAACCAAGCTCCATGGACTCCTACATTCTTCATCTTTTGCTTTTACGTGTTAATATGGGGCTAACTACTACAGCCATGCCAGCTTACATATTGTTTGGACGAAATAAAATACTGGACTTTCTTATTAAATCCTATGGTTTCATGTGTATGTATGTGTTTATGTATAGACAGTACATGAAGACTTACGACGATTGCAAAATTAATATAATTAAGTAGTCTAATTTTAAGCGAGACGAGGACATACTTTTTTATCATATATTCACACTCTTCTTCCATAAGTCCCAGTCTTTTCCTTCCTGCAAAATTAAAAAAATATGTTATAAACATAATAATATAAAGGAAAACGCTTCGTTGTTACATAATAAGTAGTCGTAGTACAGAGTAACTACTTACATGAAAATGCAAATTGTAAACACCGAATGATACTTAAAGCTCTGTTTAATTACATAGCTCTTGAGTTGGCTCTTATGTTTCTAATGAAAGCATGTTTGAATTGAATTAGTCGCTACTACACATTTTCCCCGCATCGGCTGCACTAGCATAAATGAAACAAGTTCTCTCAACTTGTAATAAAACCGTATAACCTACATAGTTTTCCATACAAACTTTACCTTAGCGGCCGTGGAACAAAGCTGAGTATGCGTGTAGTAGGTACCTATGCATCGCTGTTTATTAATAAATTAATGAGTGCAATATTGCAGTTAACGATTTCGTATATTTAACCGACTGTTGTACTCAGCAAACGTTGTTGTAACTGGGATGATGAGATTTATTGTTATTTTATAATATCTCATTCTAAAACATACAGAGCCTGTCCTATATTAATTATTACAGCCCTAGGCTGTGTTTGCGTGAGACTATTTTACAATCTTAGGTAGCTCTCATTATCGTTTTAACATTGAAGTATGCATTGTCGAAAAAAAATTTGTTGTAGGTATGATCAGTCCTTTAGGTTGTAAATTTGAGGACATTAGCGAGCATTCTAAGAATTTCTAGATACACGTTACAAATAGGTACAGCATTTTCTCATCTAGGCTATAACTTACCAGTTTTAAAAGAAATACTAACATGCGATATATTTTGCTTCAGGAACGTCGCCATCGTGGGAACAGTTCGTGCGAGAGTCATTAGTGCAGGCGGCGTGGCCCGTCGCACTTGTAGCACCGCCTCGCAGGGCTCTCACCGTGGATCATCAGTGAGTACAACACTAATTAACATTAAATACGTAGCAATTAATGCGAATCTGCTAAATAATGTCTTGAAAGAGAGACTAAGAACGTGCGACGATTTATTGACAAACGTACTAATGAATGACGATCTGCGTAGCAAGTTTTTGATAAACAGACTAAAATGTGTGACGATTTATTGACAATATAATTGATGCGGTACCTTACAAGTAGTCTTATTTATACTTAGGAATATTGACCACCTATGCATTTATTATGAATTTATCTGCAATATAGTTTAACCAGAACGTATCCCACTGTGGTATAAGATAAGTCTTCGTAACGTGGATTTAGTGAAGAATATGCCATTTTCACACAGTCTTATATAAGCCTAATTGCCACTGGAAGAGTCAACAGAAATTTCTTGAGTTGCACCATTATCTGACCCAATACAGACCTACAGATAAATCCTCGACCACGTAGTGATTATCATCAAAACGCAAATTAGCTAAATAGTTAGGTGTGTAACGAGCGATTCAGAATACTTCATATCATTATATATAAGTCCATATAATTATATTTAATAACTACAAATTTGAGTGAGCCTCTTAAGATGGCTAATATTATCCAATGAACACGGATTCAGCGCTAACGTAGGGAAAACCGCGTGGAACTGGTTACGTATAGTTATATTATTGCGAGTCTACGTGTTACGCTAAAGGTCACATGGATAACTACTAACATATATGCTCCAAATTAGGGTCGTATTCTTATGAGAACATGGGCCTATTTTGTATCTCCAGTCTATAATAGTCTATAATTACTTTGAACTACGAAGCTGTGTGTGGTCAAAGAAAACTGGTACCATGTTTCAGGTCATTTCTATAATCGGATTTTTAATAACATTATTATTACACACTACATTAACTCATATTTTATGCGCATGCCGGTAATGGCGTTGGTTGTGCATTGATGTAGGATTTGCATATACGAGTAAATTACTGTTTTAGAATTCATTTTCTCTAGAAGAAACGATTCTTAACTAACTAGCGCTAATGCCTTGAAAATTATTTTTCTTAGTTTATTCTTTCAATATGTAGGTACAGATACGCGATATGGAAATACAAACGCGTGAAGGAAAGTCTAAAACTTAAATATAAAAATACTGATGTGTGAGCTTAATACAAAGTATCATATACATTTATTTTCTCTAGAAGAACCTATAAATAAGATACCACCGCAATTATTTGAAGTTTGAACATATATTTATCTAGGTTAATTATTTTAATATAGTACAGCACACATACGCTAAAATATAAAAATACAAATACGTGAAGAAAAGTCAAAATGTCGAGAATTATATAAAGTACTTCACATGCCAACTGAAAGCTAAATTGTATCTAAATATTGACATACATCGGTGTAATACGGCGGCAGTATTTGCTTTCGTCGAACCTCCCTAACTCGACACAAAACACTTCGGAAATCGAGTGTGTGAGACGTTTAGATTGATATCTGAATCGTGCGATAAACGCTCTCGTTTCACCGCGACATCAGAAAAATATCTAAGAATTATTATATTTTAAGCACTTGCATGTTGTAGAAAGAAATTGTAGTAAATGGTAACTTAGATGATTGTTATTTGAAACAGTTATAGAAAGCCGTTTATTTTATGGTCTGTATTGAAAATTGCGTATAGATGAGAACCTGTGTACTAGCACTAGTGTGAACTAGCGCTAGTACAAAGGTTCTCATCGTGTGCAGTTTGTGATAACTGCCGGTCAAAGTATTGGATCTATCCATGGATTTGGCTACTAGAGATACATATTTGACATAAGCTCCGTATAAAATATGTCAAATATTTATCTCCAGTGGGTCTAGTACGAGTTCTACACAGTGACGATAGACTAGTCGACGAGAACAATTTTCATACATTTCGTAAATGCGCCCCCTAGCGGACTCTATCCATCGCTACTGTCCGTTAGCGCTTTTAGAAAATGTATGGAAATTGTTCCCGTCGACTAGTCTATCGTCGCCGTGACGATCGAGTGCAAAACTCATACTAGACCCCCAGTAACCAAACTCATGGCTAGATCAAATATTGAAACAGGCCGTAAATAAGTAACTAATAGTAAACTAAGTACGTAGTTAAATAATAATGTATTGATATTAAAATACTACGTGATATAACATTTGAACAAAATAAAACTCTTGATTTTCGATCCATTACTTCAGTTCACGTAGTCACTCCTAAATGTTGCTGTATCAAACATAAGCCCAATATATTAGACGTATGAGCATGACCTAAAAACGTGAATGTTTCGCGTATGAATACAAATATAGCACTCCAAAAGTATATAGGTAGAACCGATGAGGAAATACCGCTCCGACATTCGATTGATATTCCAACGCTTTGTTGAAACCAAAATATTTCCACGATTTGTATTTTTGTTCAGAGCTTACAACGTTACGTAAAATGTTATAGAAAAAGCGTAGCATTTATTGTTTGTTATTTTTTTTGTTGTCGCTGTTATGGAAGCGTGAACGTTGGCGATGAAAACTATGAGGGTTTACTCGTTAGGAGGCTATTACCTCCGGCCTACGAGTTTAAAACAGTAGGTAAAATAAGATTAGGTACACAGACATTACAGGTACAATATATTAAGTTTAGGAATTTTCATGTTAATGATAATTAGTTTTGCGTTAAATGTGCCGGTTTCAGCTCAGAATATAAACTTTTTCAGTAATGTCAGATAACTTATTAACTTATGATGGACGAAGTTGATGTATTAAGCTGAGTATGAAATATCCAATAACAAATAAGACTTTATTGCGGTGATTTGTTGCCAATTTTGTTTATTTAATATTATAAAATAAGTCTTCTTTTTTCTTCGATATTCCCAGAATCATAAATTATTATTTTGTTTAAACATTTTAAGAAACATTTATAACTTCTTCTCTGAGATCTCTTCGATCTCAACCACGAAATAAATAAGGGTCGTCGAGTATCGATAATTTTACCCCAAATAGTCAGCATCGCATTTTGTTGGGTCACGGACACTTCAAAGGTTTTATTTGTTTTAAGTAATTGTGCCAAAACTATGAACAATCTACTCGTCATAACTGCTGTATAATAGAGTAGTTTTTGGCAAATGTACGTAAACATATGTTTAACGATTTGTAAAGTATTTCTGGATTAAAAGATAGTTATGTGACATGTAGTCAACGACAATTTTGCGTACCTTTGCGTATTTAGGCGCTTGTTCTAATTATTATTCAAATCCGGTTAGTTAGGTAATTGAAAAATCTGTCTCTTTCTTGTTATATATAAAAATACGATGACTGCATTAGGAATGGATCTTCTTCGATCACTAGGAGGGACTTAACAAATATTCAACCAACGGACACAAACATATCCAGACTCGCAACAGGAATTTGTGGGTGAAGATGATGTCGCGTGTGGCGATGACAGACAATACTCAACGCAGTAAGTAAGCGGCGAGGCGGCCGCTTAGGCCACTACGCCATTCGTACAATGTTTGTATGTCATAATGCCTTTTAAATAGACTTTCCAGTACAATATAGACCTCTATTTTTTAAAGTAAGCGATGGAAACTTTATCAAGATGCAAAGGATCTCCTTGTAACAGCACGGCATCAAAATGAGTAGGCAAAGTGCGCTTATCTGCGAAGAATACCTGTGATGTCGAAAACGTGTATACTTACGCTACGTTAACCTAATATTGTAAACCATCTCCTTGTAGTAGTACAATATAAAATACTAGTACCTAACACATTGTAGTCGCATATGAGCAATATATTACACGTTCACTCAACCATTTATCGAATATTTTTCAGGAATTTTTTTTCGCTGTTGCTCTACAAAATTTTAATAAAATAAATCGTTATCGTTAAAGGTTATCGAATTAAATCTATCGGGGTTTCGGTGGATTTCTTTTTACCTTTTTCTGTGTGACCACAGACCATATAGTAGGTAATCTGTGGGTGAGACAAACAATCGAATGAATACAGAAACAAATGAAATATTGTTGACAAATTACTGACGGTGCTACAAAACACAATACATTTTTATTCTATCAATAATTTTTATAAAATTCTTCTGTTATTGACTGACTGATAACGCGTGGCCGAAATAATTGAGCGCAAAAAACTAATATAAAATTTGGCAAGTTGCTTGTAAAGCGCAGGGCTGCACTAAAAAGGTTTCCAGATATTCTCACGAGATCGGGTAGAAAGAGTAAACTTAAATATATACGTTGCGGGCATCCTCTAGTGAGTCAATTTCTAATAACTAATCCTAATTATGGAACCAGGAAAGTTAGCCATTTGGTAGGATTCATTTAGCATTTTGA
Organism: Euclidia mi; assembly: GCA_944739405.2. Taxonomy (NCBI): domain Eukaryota; kingdom Metazoa; phylum Arthropoda; class Insecta; order Lepidoptera; family Erebidae; genus Euclidia; species Euclidia mi. The sequence goes on from OX123187.2 coordinate 36,905,032, forward strand.
AAGGAAAAACAGAAATATATAATAACACTAGCTTTTGCCCGCGGCTTCACTCGCATAAAATCGGGGTTCTATAGTTATAGTATATTATCTATGTTCGGGGTAACACAAATCTCCTTTATTGGGCGGATACTATATAACTGCAAAAAGTATTAGACATACAAACTACTTCGTACTAAGACTTAGGTAGTACTCAAAATGTTATTCGGTATCAGTGACGTTTCGATAGAGTGGTCAATATGGCGACTGCGATTTGTCTGTCAGAACCATTAGAATTTAACAAAATACTCGACAGTCCGAATTTTGCGGATATATGTTGTTGACTTGAAATGTTTTATTATTCAGGTAAGGTTTCGATCGAGCCTACCGTACCCCTTAACGAAATTATTAATATAGATTTGACAGTGCGATGGTAGCGCAGTCAGTCGGTTCTAATGTGAAACATTCCAAAATCAACAACTACTTACAAATTAGCTAATAAAATTTTTCCAGAGGACTAGATTGTGAATCTAAACCATTCTCAAGTCCCCTTGAACACACACAATAAATTTCATCAAAATCGGTCCAGTCGTTTACGAGGAGTTCAGTGACACGCAAATAAGATATATATATATATATATATATATATATATATATATATATATATATATATATATATATATATATATATATATATATATATATATATATATAAAGATAACGTATTATAGAATTATTTTCAATTAACCTGACGTTGTCATCTCACCAGGTGGTTGTTGGTTTATACTTAAAGAAATAATTTATTGTTTTCGTCTTCTTTTCACTTAACTAACTCGGATAAAAAAATTACAGCACAATTTCTTCAGTATCGTAATAAATTGGTAATATATAATACCTAAATGATTTTGAAATGGAAATATCTATATTTGCGGAGTTTTAATGAGTTTAAAATTAAATTTTGAGCTTATGCCATACTACTGGATATGTAAGCACATTAGATGCAGAGTGGATTGCATCAATTTTCTAATTATAACACAGTGTAATATAGTCCAACTACACATTTACATAAAGTTGCATTTACCACATCGCTGTGCTTGGCTATATTTTCTTATCATATAAATATTTTGCTAGCTCGTAGTATGGTCAGATGTTAACAAACTGTTAATAGACCGACGTAGCTGACCATAACCATTATTGCTCTTATTTTGGTAATCTTAATGTGAGAGCGATGCTGCCACAATGGTTTCGGTGACCACATATTCTGCTACAAAAACAATTGTACCTGGCACACGTGTATATATAAACTTAGCTTCCGTCGACAACGATGAGAAATGTAGGTACTACATGTATATTTCTTTTTAAACATTAAGTTTAAAAGAGTCCCTTATCATAATCAGCCTTTATTTATGACAGTGGTACTTATTCTTTGTCCACAACTGCACTGTATTAATTAGTATTAATATTAGCTGTTTTTGACTTTATAACGAAAGTAGCCAAGGACTGACTTTTATCATAATAATATTATTACTTGCCTCAGTGACAAACAAGAGAACGGGCCTTGTTTTTGGGCGTCAGATTATATTTAACTAGAGGATGCCCGCGGTTACTCTCGCGTTATTTAAGGCTACTGCACTGCTCTCGTCACTCATAGCGTGTTGTTATATATACCTATAGCCTTCCTCGATAAATGGGCTATCTAACACTGAAAGAATTTTCCACCTATATATATCTCCATATATATATATATATATATATATATATAAGATTAATCCAAAGAGTGATAGGCGGCATTCATCTTCATTATCTTTGGCGATCTTATTTATTGCTCTTTGAATGTGAAAATATCTGATATACTTACGATAATATCTGATATACTTACGATAACCAAGATGTAACTGTTTGACTATTAAGACCTAAAATAAGGGTATGCGCACATATATCGAATTTAAAACAAGCTAATTCTTCATTTATATTTATCCATCACCATCCACATCTACCATCTACCATCAGAAGAGTCTCATATCCCTTCTCCATCAGCCCTAACTCTATCGACTGAATTTCGTGTACCGTGAGGCCAAAAAAGATAAAACTTAAACCGCTGAAAAAGAACATCGACTCGGCAAATCAATTTGTGTATCACGCGGTATGGGGACTTAACCCATGTCACTCGGCTTTCGGGTGGAGACTAGAGGATTACATTATCTTTGTGCCCGTGAAGACATTTTAATAGTTTCGAAAAATTTCAAACGTTCTTTTACTATGTAACCTACTATATGTGCAAATTTTATAAGTAGACATTTACAAATTAAACCTTTATCTTTTTGCACGTGACTATTACCTTCATGTATTATACAATTAGATCAGTTACATTTAAGAGTGGCGAAACACATTAAGGCGTAGCAAGAGAAGTATTACACCCGAACTACCCTGCATATTAAATTTCATGAAAATCGTTAGAGCCATTTCTGAGATTCAGGATTTATATATAAACAAAAAATGCTCGTTCATATGGCAGCTGCACAAACGGTGAGCTGAGTCCGTCCATACTAGACATAGCCATACCATAGTAATCAGTATATATCTTTAAATGCAGACCTACATCACATATTACAGATATACTACACCCATCCATAGAACAAACAATCGTGCTGATCACAGAAGGATTTGTCTTGTTGTACTGGGTGGTACTAAAACCCAAGATCTCTGGACCCACGAGCAACCTGGATCACTAACATCAGACAAAACCGCAAATTAAATGAAAGTCTGTCATTACAAACACAAAATGAGTTTTTATAAAACTGTAATAAAAAGTGCTAATGTATTAAAACAGCTGTAGTTCTGCCTAACCCTGAAAAATAAAAGGCGTGCAACGCGAAGCTGACCTAATTACACAGTAGTCTGCAATCAGGTCAAACAGCCACAAATATTTGTTAAGTACACATTGCTTTATTGTTCATGAAAAAGTCGCGGTTTCACTCAATTTTATATTCACCAGAATAAGAATTAATGCATTGAGGATTTACCAATAAATTATATAATGAGGAGTTGTATTGTTCTGCTACATAACATAATATTTATAAACACCTAAAATCTAAATAGCATTTTAATTTCCTTACATTTAACTACAGTTTGCGGATTGTGAGCTTTTTCTAGCGGCAATAGCTTATACAAGTAGTTCTACAATATTCGGTTTATTTAAAATAACTTCTACATTCAAGATGACGAAGACAAATATTACTTCAATATTTGGTGACCATGGTTCCTGCAAAGTAGGCGAAACAAGAGACCGCATTAACTACTACAAAATTGTGTAATTATCATTAATCTAATACATTTGAGGACTGCACACTTCGAGGTTCTAGATGTAACTAACACATATATACAGTGATAGGTGCACGTTTAACTAAATTATAATTTCGGGCTTATAACATTACGACATACATGTGTCAACGCTCAGTTACAATACCACGTGGAATATCTTGAGTTTCCAGCAACCCATTAAAATAACAAAAGGAGCAAAAACACCTATTTCAAATTTCAGATAGATACTTGGAAAACCGACCGATAAACATTATAAACGTTTAAGTTGCCGTTTAGTTTTGAATGGATTGTAATGGACGTCCACCTTGAAATGTCTGAAGAATGTAAATAAATAAACTGTAATTTACGAAAAGACTGTTCGAATCTTAAGGTATTGTGTTTTTAGCCGTCGACGTCTTAGAACAAAGGTACAAGTATTTCATTTTACGTCAGTGGAGTTGTATATCATAAACCATTGCTGACAGCAGGGATCAGCGTTGTATATTATACGTGATCAGAGGGATCTTACATTCTCAGTTTTGAACAAAATAGGTTCATTAAAATTTAAAACCAATCTAACTGAATAAAATTATTATTGTAATTGTTACAATATAGTAAAACTGGAGCTTGCAGTTACGTCCCCACTTTATCTTTAATTTATACTTTTCTGTTCGTTTCCCTAGGAATTTCGGGAAATTTCTTCTTATTCCCTACGGTCTCTAAGGAACTTCTTTTCAATTTAAGAGCTTTGCTCTTGTCGGTGGAGTGTACGCCATATATATCAGTCTTCAGCCAGTACCTTGGAATTACCTTGCTATGGAACGAACATACATGGAAAATATCAGCTTCTTGAACCAAATAGTTTCGGGTGTGCGTTGTCTGTTAGTCAATCAGTCAGGTAGTAGAGCCTTGCTGATTTCAGCATGAATGAGCCAGCTCGACCGAGGAAGTACTTCCCCTCACACAGAAAATCGACGTACAGGAACAGTACTTAAACTGTTACGTTCCGTTCGGTGAGTGGGAGTGCCGGAAGCCCTAGCCCCTATTCCTTCGCGCTCATCCCACTCCTCATCCTATTCCTTTTCCCAGCCCCAAGGAGCGACGCACTTGTGACTCCTGTGGTGTTGCTTGTGTCCGTGGGCGGCGATAATTGCTTACCATCAGGAGATCCATATGCTCGTTTGCCGCCTATTACTATAAAAAACAACAGTCATGGAAGAAATGAAATGAAATGAAATGAAATGAAATAGTTCTTTATTTCGTATAAACTTTGCAAGTACTTACGAAACGTCATTTAAAAAGAGCATTTTATACAATTATTTTTGTGTGCCGAATTAGAACAGCTCAATCCCAAGCGTTTTGGTCGTCTTTATATTCAGATATTTTATAGTATGCTTTTGAACATAATTTCGCTTTAACAATAATTTTGAACTTATTTATAGACAAGTTTCTTAAATTATGAGGGAGCTTGTTATAAAAGCGTATACATTGCCCCATAAAACAGCTACTTATTTTGTGGAGACGAGTGCTATGAACTACCAGATTATTCTTGTGTCTCGTATTTACAGAATGTATATCACATTTTTTACTAAATTTGTCAATATTTTTATGTACATATAACAGATTTTCATAAATATATTGTGATACAACAGTTAGAATGTTTATTTCTTTGAATTTTTCTCTTAGAGTAACTCTTGGACCGAGGTTATAAATTCCCCTTACAGCTCTTTTCTGTAGAACGAATATTGTATTTAGGTCTGCAGCACTCCCCCAGAGAAGAATCCCATACGACATTAAGCTATGAAAATAACTGAAATAAACCATTCTAGCTGTTTCTAAATCTGTAAGGCGTCTAATTGTCTTAACTGCATAAGCTGCAGAACTGAGTTTGCCCGATAGCCTTTCAATATGTGGACCCCATTGTAGTTTGGTGTCGAGCATAATACCTAAAAACATGGTTGTCTCGACGGGCTCAATCCTAGATTCATTAAGTTGCACATTGGTTTCCAATTGTTTAACATTAGGCATAGAGAATTTTAAAATTTTCGTTTTCTTATTATTAAGTAACTAGCTGACCCAGCGAACTCCGTATCGCCTTTTTAAGAGTTTTTATTTAATTCCCTTTTTTCCAAGCCCCTTTTCCAAAGTAACCATTTACTTAGCGCTTAATCTCTTATCATTCCAGGGTCTATAAATGATGCAAAAACAAACATAGATTTTTATATAATATTGGATTCCCCATTCCTTAAAATATCGGAGACGATACCCATATCGACTTAAAAAAAAAACCCGTCCACCATCTTTGATTTCCTATCCGCCATCTTTGATCACGAAATAGATGTTGTATTTGGATTCACCATCCCTTCAAACATCGGAGACGATACCCATATTGATTTTAAAAAAAATATCCCATCCGCCATCTTTGATCACGAAATAGATGGTATTTTTGAATTCCCCATTCCTAAAAATATCGGAGACGATACCCATATCGACTTTAAAAAAATCCCGTCCGCCATCTTTGATTTCATATCCGCCATCTTTGATCACGAAATAGATGTTGTATTTAGATTCGCCATCCCTTAAAACATCGGAGACGATAACCATATTGATTTTTTAAAACTTTCTCATCCGCCATCTTTGATCACGAAATAGATGTCGGGTTTGGATTCCCCATCCCTTTAAATATCGGCGACGATACCCATATCGACTTTAAAAAAATCCCGTCCGCCATCTTTGATTTCATATCCGCCATCTTTGATCACGAAATAGATGTTGTATTTAGATTCGCCATCCCTTAAAACATCGGAGACGATAACCATATTGATTTTTTTAAACTTTCTCATCCGCCATCTTTGATTTCTCATCCACCATCTTTGATCACGAAATAGATGTCGGATTTGGATTCCCCATCCCTTTAAATATCGGCGACGATACCCATATCGACTTTAAAAAATATCCCATCCGCCATCTTTGATTTCCTATCCGCCATCTTTGATCACGAAATAGATGTTGTATTTGGATTCACCATCCCTTAAGTCATCAGAGACGATACCCATATTGATTTTTAAAATTTTTCCCATCCGCCATTTTTGATTTCCCATCCGCCATCTTGAATCACGAAATAGATGTTGTATTTAGATTCCCCATCCCTTTAAACATCGGAGACGATACCAATACTGATTTTTTTAAATTTTCCCATCCGCCATCTTTGATTGCCCATCCGCCATCTTTGATCACGAAATAGATGTTGTATTTCGATCCTCCACCCCTTAAAATATCGAAGGCGATACCCATATTGATATTTAAAATTTTCTCATCCGCCATCTTTGATTTCCCGTCCGCCATCTTGGATCACTAAATAAATTTCATATTATTAATCAGCGTCCCGAAAATCTCGAAAACGATACCCATATAGATTGTATCCTATTCGTTTAGCCTTTTTTTTGCCTTTGACCCAACCCTCCCCCTTCTCGTTTGACCATTTTATTATTTTTGTCCGGCCCCTAAAAGTTGTGGCGTAATTTTATATAGCCTATAGCCTTTCGGAATAATTGGGCTATCATAGGCAATAACAATTTTTAAAATCCGACTGCTAGTTCCTGAGATAAGCCGACATTATGTTTTAGCCTTTTTAGCCTTTTTCCCGGCCCCAAAGGGTCGAAGCGTTATGTTATATAGCCTATAGCCTTCCGGAATAACTGGGCTATCGTATACAAAAAGAATTTTTCAGATCCGACCGGTAGTTCCTGAGATTAGCGCGTTCAAACAAACAAACAAACAAACAAACAAACAAACAAACAAACAAACAAACTCTTCCGCTTTATTATATTAGTATAGATAGGTTATTTACATTAAACCAATTAACAACTTTAGAGAGTGCATTGTTTACTTCGTCAAAATTAACCTGTTGTCGTTTAATGTTAAAAATCAAAGATGTATCATCCGCGAACAACACAATCTCATGATTGTTCTTTACATAATTAGGTAAATCGTTAATATATATCAAGAATAAAAATGGACCTAGAATTGAACCCTGCGGGACACCCATTTTTAAAGCTGAACCTGGAGATGTCTTACCATTAACTTCGACTTTCTGGATTCTGTTGCCCAAGTAAGAAGTCAGGAGATCGAGAGCTTTGTTCCTAATGCCGTAGTGATATAATTTCCTGATAAGAGTATCATGATGTACACAAGTTTTGTGTAAGTTAGTTAGTTTGAAATTTATGTAATATAGAGATGTATTTCACAGTCTTATTATATCATAAAATTAAAGCTATCAGTAACATTATCTATCTGGTAAATAAGAAATGACGAAAAGAAATCTGTGCAAATGATCTGGCGAATACCTATAATTGGAGTGCGATCCTCTCGACTGGAAGATAAATCATATTTTTTGTAATTTACGATCGTAACCGTACTTGGATTAAAATAAATCACGTCCATCATTGTTGATAAATGGCTGGCAAGCACAACTGCAGTAATTAATAGTGCTTAGTTTATCAGTTCACACCAATACATATAATAAGTTGATTAAAGGATAAAATCTACTTTCTAAGTCTTATGTCTGTACTGATTTGTTTATTGGTCGAAAAATATATGTACATGCGTAAGTTTTACTGTCTCGACGAAATCGATGTCAAAAATTTAGTTTTTTTTTTAAATTGCCATCCTTCTCACCCTATAGATATTCCATTTATGGGGACTGCAGTTCGCTTTTCAAGACGACGTGACTGCCTTTAGCAACATGTTAAGTCCTTCTAAAATGTATACACGTTGCAAGGCGTAAGTATGCAGGCTTTATACTGTAGCACCTTTATTACAAGAACCAAAACCACAAAATGTACTCTCTCCTGGAGTAATACATACTCGGCAGTGCTATAAACACTGCTAGGTATAGTGTTTTACGGCGCGGCGCGTGGATTATGACTAGCGCATTCAAAGAAGGTTTTATGAAGTAAAAGAAAATTCATAGTTTTAATGCTTTGAGTTACCATTTAAATATTCGTCGGTAGGTATTATTTGCACCGGTGCTGGTAACTTGAAACCATTAAAATATTGATAACAAAATAATCCCAGTGCGCATTACAATCAATTTCTAGTTTTTTCTGATGCCTAGTAATCGAGTTTCCTCTGGTAACGCGAATACAGTTCTAGGGTACGCAAGTTTACTCATTTCATTTATGTGCATGCCAGTAAAAGTGTTGGTTGTACATTGATGAAGGATTAGCATACAATTGACTGTTTAAAAATTAATTTTCTCTATAAAAACGATTTTTAACTAACTACGACGAATGCCTTGAACCATTTTTTTTTAGTTTATTCTTTCAATATAGTACAGCACACAAGCAATAGCAATATAATAATATAAATACGTGAAGAAAAGTCAAAATGTCAAGCATTATATAAAGTACTTCTCATGCCAACCAAAAGCTAAATTGTATCCAAATATTGACATACATCGGTATAGCACGGCAGCAGTATTTGCTTTCATCGAACCTCCCTAACTCGACACAAAACACTTCGCCAATTGAGTGTGAGAGACGTTTAAATTGATATCTGAATCGTGCGATAAACGCTCTCGTTTCACCGCGACATCAGAAAAATATCAAAGAACTAAAGGGCGCCAGCAGTTACGCCTGCATTTTTTTTATTTACCCGTTTTGGCCGATACCGTGGGAATTTCGGGAAATCCCTTCTTAGTGCACCCCTACGGTTCCCAAGGAACATACATGGCAAATTTCAGCTTCCTGCGCCCAATAGTTTCGGCTGTAGCGTGTCTGTCAGACAGTCAGTAACGCAAGGATTTTATATATTAAGATTATTATATTTTAACGCTTGCATGGTATGTTGAAGAAAGAAATTGCAGTAAATGGTGCGTAATATAGATTGTTTAAATAAATATCTCGGTGTATTTTATCATCTATGTGATAAGTGAGTCAAGATGAGAATCTGTCTGCACTAGTACTAAATAGTTCACTAAATAGATAAACTATAATTAATTTATATTAATATACTTCATGATATAACATTTGAACAAAATAAATTTCTCTATTTCCGATCAATTATTTCAGTTCACGTAGTCACTCCCAAATGTAGCTGTATCAAACATAAGCCAAATATATTAGACGTATGAGCATGACCCATAAACGTGAATGTTTCGCGTATGAATAAGAATATGGCACTCCAAAATTACATAGGTAGAACTGATGAGGAAATACCGCTCTGACATTCGATTGATATTCCAACGCTTTGTTGAAATCAAAATATTTCCACAATTTGTATTTTTGTTCAGAGCTTACAACGTTACGTAAAATGTTATAGAAAAAGCGTAGCATGTTTTGTTTGTTATTTTTTGCTGTCGCTGTTATGGAAGTGTGAACGTTGGCGATGAAAACTATGAGGTTTTTTAATGTTTGCCTGCTTTTACCGAGAACTCGTTAGGAGGCTATTACCGCCGGCCTAGGGTTTAAACAGTAGGTAAAAATAAGATTAATTAGACTTTGTACAGTTTATAAAGATTAGAAAATAATTATGTAGTGATGGTTATACTTTTTTTTGCGATGAATGTTCTGGTTTCAGCTCAGAATAGGGGCGCTCATAAAAACTTTTTCATTAATGACAGATTCTTTATGATGGACGTTAAGTTCAGAGAGGTTGGACGAGGTTATATTTCTTTGGTTAAGTTGATGTATGAAGCTGAGTAATAACAAATAAAACTTTATTGCGATGATCTGTGACCAATTTGGTTTATTAAATATTATGAAATATGTCTTCTCATCAGGGCTTAGAAATAAATCTCTTAATGGCGATATTCCCAGAACCATAAATTATTATTTTTTATAAACAATTATAACTTTTCTCTGAGATCTCTTCGATCTCAACCGAGAAATAAAAACCAGCCAAGTGCGTGTCGGGCCACGCGCAATGTTCCGTAGTTGCCCATAATGGCCGTATATATATCTTATTAAGCCAGCGCTCCCAATGTAAACTCACAGAAATAGGTATTTATAAGTTAAGGCGCTGTTATACCTCAGAAGCCGTGAAACACCTAATTTTTCGTCGCGCATCTAGCCATAACGGTACATATTACAAACTAGCAAAAATTAGAGCTTAAAGTCAAAAGTCTGAACAAAAGACTTTTGAAAGAATTTTTCATGTACGTAAAATAGAATCACGGTAAAAAAATCACAAAATCGAGGCAGAAAATAATCTTTCGTCTCACTGTTTGCAATATTTTGATCGTAAGCTGTCATATTTTTTTTGATAATATTGTAGGAAATCTAATGAACTAAAGAATTACCCTATTTATTTTCATATTATACGTGTATATTTTGTAAAATTAAATAAAATCTGCCAAACGTCTATGATTTTGACGCTCAGTAGATCCCATCAATATCAAACGCTTCAGCAATTTAAACCTTATTAGCATAAGCGGTGTACTGAGTGTCAGTTGCTAGTTTACGCCCCGCCCAGACCTCATCATTCGGCTATGAGCCCTGTGAGAGATAGGTCATGTCGCTTGCGTCTCCGCTGCACGAAATTTTAAGTAAACCTGTTTGTTATTATAATACGCCGATTTGAGTTCGTAATTTCATGTTTTATGTTATAAACTGAATACTTTGAATCAAATAGGCTTTTCATGTAACTATGGGCACATATAATTAGGACCTAAGTTTATACTCTTGTTGCGTTTAATGTGTTATTGTTTCTGTGCTTATAAAAATATAATTAGAAGAATAAAATATGGACAATTAGAGAAATGAAGTTCTACGAAGGATTTGTACAAGAAAGCGTCGTAATAAAATATAAATTCATCCATGGCCAAGTGATTATGAAATATGTAACATTTTTACACAAATTATTTTCATAAGAGTCTTTTATGATTAACTATGTTACTTATATATTATCGATTATGCATAATATAATTATATAAATTATTCTCACAATACATAGCTGCCACAGTTTTCAATTTTTGAAAGAGTAATAACATAAAATCGAATCATTTTATGTACCTATATTTCAAATTCAATAGCTTGTCAGAGCGCCTGGAGCGCTAAGATGCCGCCACGGCGAACAATAATGATGACAGCGCTAATATGGCGCTCCGCAATCCGAACACAAGCGGTAACGAAAGATGTATTATTGTGTTTTGAACATAAACCTTTTTATGTACATAGGTTAAAGTACTTTGATTATTCATAAACTATTAGGTATGTCTTAGTACATCTAATATTTTTTAACTTCTAAAATCAATCATTTATAAGTAAGAAGGTAACTTCTCTGTTTGCTATAACACAAGATATAGTATTTTTTGAATAATAAAGTACGTAACTAATTATCATTATTGTAATTACAGTGAAGTTGAAGATAACAGTTCTGCAACGTCTTACACACATTTGACTTCAGTCATTCCTAACACGATCTGTTCAAGAGCAAGCCAAGAAATGCCAAACAATTTTTTTAACAAATTTGACTCAAATTCCGTAGTGATAAGCAAAAATTACAAGATGGATAGCAGTGACTGGTTCGAATTGCGTAAGAATATGTTGACAGATTGAAATTTTTGTATAGTGGTAAAAAGAAGAGATAACAGCAGTAAAGCCAACTTAGTAAAAAATATTTTGTACAAATAAAATATTTGCAATGTAAAATCAGTTGCGCATGGAATCTAAAATGAACAACTGGCTTTGCAACAACTGGCGAAGCAAGAAAATGTAACAATCGAGCCTTGTGGATTATTCGATTATTGGTGCCACGCCAGATGGATTAATAGGTCCAAACACGATTGTGGAAATTTAATGTTCTAAAGTTGCCTATAAGAATGGCCTGGAGAATAGTATAAGAGCAAATAAAATACAAATATGGAAACATGATAAAAAAGTGAACTGACTAGTCTAAACAAATATTGTAATTGTTATTACCAAATTCAGGGGCAACGCCACGTTACACGCAAACAAAAGTGTTTATTTGCTGTGTGGAGTGGCGAAAGTATACCACTAAAAATAGAAATTATAGAAAGAGATGATGTTTTCTGGGAGAAGCTTGTGGCGTTTTATATGAATTGGCAGTTGCCTGAAATTGTTGATTCTCGTCAAGCTCAAGGGATGGCATTGCGAGATCACGGAGAGGAAAATGTTTCATCAGTGCTTGAAATACACACTACAATACCAAGCCGTAAAAGGAAAGTAAATGAAACTGTGTCTCGTGAACAACAGCAAATAATTAGTATTGAAGCCTTATCACCTCACACACTGCCTTCGATGAGAATAAAGAAAACCTGCCGGGTTGTAGCAGACAGCTAACTTTTGATGAGCTGTAAACTCTGTATTTCTTTAATAAATTATAAATGAATATAAATAAATATCTTTTAATATATCAGCCAGCGAGAAATTTGCGCGTCTTACTTCTTTGTTTTGTCTATCTTTAGCTCTTATTTATATTTATTACTGTAATTATTGTCATAATATTGTGTTGGTGCAAATAAATTCATTCTATTCTAATATTTATTTTCTTTGAAACAACACATATTTGAAGCGAAAGAATTTTGTTATATTTTTCCATACAAACATGTATGACGAGAGCTAACGAAAAAGCAGTAACTCAAATTCTAATTCTATAAATTTCTAAGCGACATAGCAGTATCTCATGAATAAGGTGTATCCACATATATTTTTGATGTTTCATCTATTTTGAAAAAAAATAATGGGTTGGGTTTCGAAACGAGTCGCCTGAATTTGAGGGTATTGGTAGTGTAGGGGGCTTAAGGGAGTTCGTTTTAATCCCCTAAAAGTAATTTTGGCTGCCGGAGTTGCGTCTAAATATTTTTAAACAATTTCCAAAATTTCATAAATACTTCGGCAGTTATGCAAAACGGAACATAGTTTTTATACTTTAGTACAGTTTTACAAATGTAATTTTTAGGTTTTATGTGAAAAACGTGAAACGAAACGCAAAACTGCTATCTTGGAATGATCATATTGACAGCTAATGTCAAATTTGTGCGTCATTGCTTTCGAGTGCCTTGGGTTAGGTGCGACTGTAATAAGTAAATAAATAGGTTATGTTAGGTTCTCTTTTGACCCTTAAGCCGAAAATAGGAGCCCTTCGCAGGGCTCCGACAACCTTAGTTTATTAAACTAGTGTGATGAATGTGGAAGTTGGCAGTGCCATACACACCGATGTTTGGAGATTTTGTTTTTCAGAGGAAATCAAGTATTTCCGGCAAGTGAAAATGGTGAGGGGGGTTTCAAGACCTCCCCTGCTCCGTCTTCAATCACTCACAACCCCTAAAAACGGCGACGTATTTCGAAACCTTTGCCATAATAATTATACCTATAATAACAATAAACATCCATAAATAAATAAAAGAAATCAACTTTTACTAAACTTCAATTATCTCGTAACTCGCTTTAGTTGAGATACGGCCTTTGCGCTTAGTAGAGCAGTATTGTATTTTTTAGGGTACCGTAGCCAAAAATTGTAAAAACTGAACCCTTATAGATTCGCAATGTCTGTCTGTCTGTCCGCCCGTATGTCACAGCCAATTTATTGCAAAACAGATTTGAAAACTGGCAGGAATGGAATAAGATGTAGGTATTCTATGAACTGCTTCACTATTTTTATACAAAAACAAAACAAACATAATAATGGCCTCTCCATACATGGAACTGACTTAATTATTTTTATCATCTTACGGCACGTAGATATTTACCTACTTTCGTCAACATTTAATACCTATAACGTCTAATGTAAACCAGTTTTGCTCATAGCTGCACTGAGAACAAAAATTGCGCTATGCCTATATTGTACAAACAGATTGATGTATGTAATATAAATTTTAATATCAGTATCTCAATTCAATATGCTAAAACGTTTTGCTTGCGATTTTGAAATATTAGAATACGGATGTCGCCAGAATACGGCCGCACGCGACGAGAATGAAGGGGGGCGCCCCGCAGCAGACGGAGCTAAGCTCCCTTCACCTCCCCTGCTTCACCTCCTCATTTACCAAAACAGTCGCTTAGGACAGCGCCTTAACCGACGATTACTCGTAAACTAGTGATGTCTACTTAGCCGTGATAGTTATCCTTTTAAATTCGTTATATATTATGTACTTCATTTGTGATTTTTTTCACCTCTTCCAAATTAATAGTTTATCCGGCAGAGGGGGGGGGGACACTTGAGTCTAACAATTTTTTCACTTCAAAGCTTGATATTTGACAAACCAATCACTTGATCGAAAAATGATTTGAGCAAACTAATAATATTTTTTTAAAACCTATCCAATGGTACTCAACCAAAAAAAACTCAACCCCACTATATATGTAGGGGAGATACCCTTAAAAAAATATTTTCCTAAATTTTATTCTACAGTTTTGTTGCAATATCGTATGTCTATATTCATGTCAAATATCAGCTTACTAGCACCAGGCGTCTTTGAGCTAGGCTGCGGATGGACAGATAGACGGACGGACATGACGAAAGTATAAGGGTTCCTTGTGGACTACGGAACCTTAAAAAGGGAAGAGTATCGATAACTTTGCCCCAAATAGTCAACATCGCATTTTGTTGGGTCACGGCCACTTTAAAGGCCCGTTTTATTCGTTTCAAGTAATTGTGCCAAAAATTATGAACAATCTACTCGTCATAACTGCTGTATAATAGAGTAGTTCTTGGCAAATGAACGTAAACAGACAGGTGTTTAACGATTTGTAAAGTATTTCTGAATTAAAAGATAGTTATGTCACACGTAGCCAACTACTATTTTGCGTACCTATGCGTAAATAGGCGTCTGTTCTAACAATTATTAAAATCAGATTAATCCGGTTAGTTCGGTAAATGAAAAATCGGAATCTTTTTTTTTATACAGGATGTAAAAAGACCCTTAACGAAAACAGAAATCCCATGATGTACCAATCACTACGACCATTTTTTACTTGGGCATCATACCTGGCAAATTAATGGTTCAGGACATATTAAGGCTCAAAGTTAGTATGGAATTTTTCTAATTAGGTACAAAATCGATGCATTTTATATTTTAATAATATTAAATGCTTCGATACTATTTTCTATAGATATATACCTAACCCCATGGATAAGTAGGTATTTCGAGCATTGAACGCGCGCGCTTTTAACTGCGGTTTAAAAAATGTGAAAACTCAAAAAAGAAATCGTTTCCCAGGTATTGTTTTTGGTTAGTATGACTTGGCATGATATCCACAACGAGTAAACTTCGGGTTGGTGATGGGTCTTGTGACACCCTGTATATATAAGGCGACGACTGCACTAGGAATGGATTACTTGTTTCACGAGGAACTTTACAAATAAACCAACGGACATAAAGACGTCCAGAC
The DNA here is from genome assembly GCA_944739405.2 of Euclidia mi. Classification (NCBI taxonomy): domain Eukaryota; kingdom Metazoa; phylum Arthropoda; class Insecta; order Lepidoptera; family Erebidae; genus Euclidia; species Euclidia mi. Next base: position 36,920,661 of record OX123187.2, read on the forward strand.
TCGCAATAGTACCTCATTTGTGGATGTAGACAATGTGTGGCGATCGAACCGACAATATTCGGCGCAGTATTAAGCGGCGACGCGACCGCTTAGGCCACTACGCCATCCGTGGAGCCCCTTAATGTTAGTGTTGCCTTTATAGACTTGCCAGTATAATATAGACCTCTATTCTTTAAAGTAAGCGATGGAAATGTTATCAAGATACAAAGGATCTCCTTGTAACAGCACGGCATCAAAATGAGTAAGCAAAGTGCGCTTATCTGCCAACAATACCTGTGATGTCGAAAGCGTATACTTACGCTACTTTAACCTAATATTGTAAACCATCTCCCTGTAGTAGTACAATATAAAATACAAGTACCTAACACATTGTTGTCGCATATGAGCAATATATTACACGTTCACTCAACCATTTGTCGAATATTATTCAAGTACTTTTATTTCGCTGTTGCTCTACAAAATTTTAATAGAGGGGTGTATTTCTGAGCATCATAATATTCTTGGTTATCGAATTGTTGTTACATTTTTCGGTGTGACCATAGACCATATTATAGTAATCTGTGGGTGAGTCAAACAATCGAATGAAATATTGTTGACAATTACTGACGGTGCTACAAAACAAAATAAATTTTTATCCTATCAATATTTTTTCATAAAAATCTTCTGTTACTGACTGTCTGACAACGCGTGGCCGAAATAATTGAGCGCAAAAAACTGATATAAAATTTGGCAAATGTTCCTTGTAAAGCGCAGGGCTGCACTAAAAAGAGGTTTCCAGATATTCTCACGAGATCGGGTAGAAAAAGTAAACTTAAATATATACGTTGCCGGCATCCTCTAGTGAGTCAATTTCTAATAACTAATCCTAATTATGGAACCAGGAAAGTTAGCCATTTGGTAGGATTCATTTAGCATTTTGAAAGGAAAAACTGAAATAAATAATAATTAATAACATAACGTATTATAGCATTATTTTCAATTAACCTGACGTTGTCATCTCACCATGTGGTTGTTGGTTTATACTTAAAGAAATAATGTATTGTTTTCGTCTTCTTTTCACTTAACTATTGATAAGAAATTTACAGCACAATTTCTTCAGTATTGAAATAAGTTTAGTGTTACTAAATGATTTTAAAATGGAAATCTCTATATTTGCAGAGTTTTAAGGAGTTTAAAATTAAATTCTGAGCTTATGCTAAACTACTGCATATGTAAGTACATGAGATGCAGAGTGGATTGCATCAGTTTAATCAATTTAATTATAACACAGGGTAATATAGTCCAACTGCGCATTCACATAAAGTTGCATTTACCATATCGCTGCGTTTGGCTATATTTTCTTATCATAATTATATATATTTTGCCAGCTCGTAGTATGGTCAGATGTTAACAAACTGTTAATAGACCGACGTAGCTGACCATAACCATTATTGCTCTCATTTTGGCAATCTTAATGTGAGAGCGATGCTGCCACAATGGTTTCGGTGACCACATTTTCTGCTACCAAAACAATTGTACCTGACACACGTGTATAGATAAACTTAGCTTTCGTCGACAACGATGAGAAATATACTACATGTATACTTCTTTTTAAACATTAACTTTAAAACAGTCCCTTATAATTTGGCTTGATTTATGACAGTGGTACTTAATCTTTGTTCACAGTATTATATTAGCTGTTTTTTACTTTATAAAAAAGGTAGTCAAGGACTGACTTTTATCATAATAATATGATTACTTACCTCAGTGACAAACAAGAGCACGAGATTTGTTTTTGGGCGTCAGATTATATTTAATTTATCCAAAGAGTGATAGGTAGCATTCATCTTCATTCTCTTTGGCGATCTTATTTATTGCTCTTTGAATGTGAAAATAGAATTGAGAAGATGCAACTGTTTGAGTATTAAGACTTAAAATAAGGGTATGCGCACATACAACGTGTAACGGAAATAACGCACATCCTCAGACACCCCAATTAGAAAACCTTGTTATAATCATGATGCATGCATTGAAATATTTTTTTTATCAGCCTAAACATTGTTTTTTATCGAAAGTATTAACTTGATTATAAATAAAATGCGTGGTCACCACAAACCTGCGCACGCACACAATCACACGAAACGTTTGCTGTGGTAAACAAACGACAGCGAAATACGATACGGTCTATCATTTTTTAACATCGTTAGTGGCTATTGTGACTATCTTAATTTAATCATAATAATCATACCTAGTTAGCATTATTGATACATCAGAAATTAAAGTAAAATGGTATCAATGAGAGAATTAAATAAGAACGGCGTGTTTAAAGTTGTTTGTGAATCATAATTTATTTACAATACTTAATAGAATAACCAAATGACTCACAGGCTTATTGTCACTTATTCGGCGTCCTCTTTTTAAAATGCTGACACCAGGTGTCCACCACCTGGCTTAAATATTCCTTTAGTTCACTTAACACTTCAGTGTTTATTTTCACTGTTTCAAAAGCAGCTAATATCTTATTTTAACTCCCCGGCACTTTTTGTCTCGTCACAATCAACTAGTGGTTTAATAGGTAGGTATGTCCCCATAAAGCAAAAGTCCAGGGGTGTCAATTCAGGCGACCTAGGAGGCTACTGGATAGGACCGCCGCGATCGATCCGCGAACATCATGATGATCTCGAACGTTCTACGTAAATCATCATCATGTTGATAATACACATTTTGTAAATAAACAAGTAAACTTGTTAAAATATTTTCACTACACTCACAGAGAATCCAGGTAGATGACTAATTTTATTTATCTAAGCGCAACAATGGCCGCCCGGCCGGCGCTGTAAGTACCTACCAGCGCGGGCGATCGACGCACGGTGACAATTGAGATACATTACGTCTCGCTCTTTCCCGCTGTTAATACGTAAGCGAAAGAAAGATGATAGATATTTTGGTGGTCAATTGACACACAATTGTCTTGTACCGACTGTTATGTTGTATTAATGTGTGCGTTCCTGTACGTGGAACCATTAAACAAATGCATTTAAAAAGAAGCCGTTCTACGTTGACTTAAGGTTTATTTTCGTATATTTCGACTTTTCAAAGCAATGAGTGACTATAATTTACGTAATTTTAATTATTTTAGGATTAAAATAAAATGATATTAAAAATGACAGAAATGGATTCAGTAGCCGATTCTGAACAAAGTATTTTCAGGATGTGCATTAAACTTGTTACATGTTGTATATAGAAATTGAAAACGAGCAAATTTTTCATTAATATTTATCTCTTGAGCTAGCGCGCTTTCGCAAAATTAAAAACATTACCGCGTGGTCGTGGTAAAGTAACCTAGCCACGTTTTTCGTATCACTGTCAGTACAGGGACTTACTGTATATCGAATGACACTGCGGTTGTTTTAGTGAGTAGGATTCAAACACCATCAGAAGAGTCTCATATCCCTTCTCCATTAGCCCTAACTCAATCGACAGAATTTCGTGTACCATGAGGCCAAAAAAGATAAAAACTGAAACCGCTGAAAAAGAACATCGACTGGGCAAATCAATTTGTGTAACACCCTTAATATTATACGTATATACGCGGTATGGGGATTTAACCCATGTCACTCGGCTTTCGGGCGGAGACTACAGAATTATATCTTTGTGCCCATAAAGGCATTTTAATAGTCACGGAAAATTATAAAAGTTCTTTAACTATGTACGTAAGTATGTAATAAGTAGACATTCACAAATTAAACCTTTATCATTTTGCACGTTGCTATTCCCTTCATGAATTATATAATTATATCAGTCACATTTAAGAGTAGCGTAGCAAGAGTAGTATCACCCCTTGAAAGACTCTGCATGTTAAATTTCATGAAAATCGTTGGAGCCATTTCTGAGATTCAGAATTTATATATATACAACACAGCTGAGTCCAAACTTGACATAGCCTAAGGTAATGAGTATATCTTCTCTCTATATTCAAATGTATACCGACTTTACACATTACAAATAAACTACACCCACACATAGAACAAACAATCGTGCTGATCACAGAAGGATTTGTCCTGTTGTACTGGGTGGAACCTACTCCAATTTATGATCTCCAGACCCAGGAGCAACCTGGATCACTAACATCAGACAAAACCGCAAGTTAAATCAAAGACTACCATTTCAAACACAAAACGAGATTTTATAAAACTGTAATTAAAAGTGCTAAAATATTGAAAAAGCTGTAGTTCTGCCTAACCCTGAGGAATAAAAGGCGCACAACGCGAAGCTGACCTAATTACACAGTTAGTCTACAATCAGGTTAAACAGCCACAAATATTTGTTAAGTACACATTGCTTTATTGTTCATGAAAAAGTCGCGGTTTCACTCAATTTTAAATTCACCAGAATGAGAATTAAAATCATTGAGGATATACCACCAAATTATTTAGCATAGAGTTGTGTTGTTTCATAACATATATATTTATGTACACTTAAAAACCAAGTAGCATTTCACTGTCTTAAAATAATTAAAGTAACGGATTGTGAGTTCATTCTAGCGGAAATAGTAACAACAGTAGTTGAACGGCAATTTGAATTACCTACTACTTTCAAAACAAAGACAAGTTTTAACTGTCTTTTGTGGCTATGGTTCCTGTAAGGTACCCGAAACGTCAGATAATAATAAATAATGAAGTTTCTAGCACATTTGATTTAATGTTTATGGATCACAAAACTTACGATATACACGTGTCAACGCTTGGTAAGAACCACGTGGAATATCTCGAGTTTCAAACAACCCATCAAAATAACAAAAGGAGCAGAAACACCTATTTCAAACTTAAGATATACACTTGGAATACAGACCGATAAACATTATAACCGTTTGAGAGGCCGTTTAAATTTGAATGGGTGGTAATTAACGTTTAGGTACCTTAAAATGTCTTAAGAATGTAAATAAATAAACTGTAATTTACGAAAAGGCTGTTCGAATCTTAAGGTATTGTGTTTTTAGCCGCCGACGTCTTAGAACAAAGGTACAAGTATTTCATTTTACGTCAGTGGAGTTGTATATTGCTGATAGCTGGGATCAGGGTTGTATATTATACGTGATCAAAGGGATCTCATATTGTCAGATAGGCAGTTTAGAACAAAATAGGTTCATTAAAATTTTAAGGCAATCTAACTGAATAAAATTATTAATTGTAATTTTTACAATATAGTAAAACTAGTGCCTGCAGTTATGCCCCATATTATTTAAAAAATTATACTTTTCTGTTCATTTCCGTGGGTATTTCGGGAAATATCTTCTAAGTGCACGCCTATGGTCCCTAAGGAACTTCTTTTCAATTGAAGAGCTTTGCTCTTGTCGGTGGAGTGTACGCCGTATATTTCGGTCTTCGGCCAGTACCTTAGAACAATGGAACTACCTCCCTAAGGAACATACATGGAAAATATCAGCTTCTTGAACCACATAGTTTCGGGTGTGCGTTGTCTGTCAGTCGATCAGTCATGGAAGAATTTTATATAATATACAGATGTAGTTCATTCTCTTATTCATAAAACTAAAGCTATCAGTAACATAATCTATCTGGTAAATAAGAAATAACACAAAGAAATCTGTGTAAATGATCTGTCGAATACCTATAATTGGAGTGCGATCCTCTCGACTGGAAGATAAATCATATTTTTTTGTAATTTACTATCGTAACCGTACTTGGATTGAAATAAATCACGTCCATCATTGTTGATAAATGGCTGGCAAGCCCATCTGCAGTAATTAAGAGTATTTTATCAGTTCACTCCAATATATTAAGTAGATTAAAGGATAGTACCTACTTTGTAAATCTTACGTCTGCACTGATTAGTTTATTGACCGAAGAATATAGTATAATAATAATAATAAATAATATTATACCACATTCACACAACACCATCTAGTCCCAAACTAAGCAGAGCTTGTACTTTGGGTACTAGACAATGGATAAACATACATATATACTTTTTTGTAAATACATACATATTATACATAGTTGCGTAACTTTTTCTTTCTAGTCGAAATCGATGTCTAAAATTAAGTTTTCTTTTGATATTGCTATTTTCTCACCCCATAGATGTCCCTTTTATGTAGTGCACTATGCACCATGGAGACTGCAGTTCGCTTTTTAAGACAAAGTGACTGCCTTTAGCAACATGTTAATTCCTTCTAAACTGTATACTCATTGCGAGGCGTAAGTATGCAGGCTTTATGTTGTAGCACCTTTACTACACGAACTTAAAGCCTCAAAATTTACTCTCACCTCGAGTAATACTAGGTAGTGCTATATACACTGCTAGGTATAGTGTTTTACGACGCGTGGATTACGACTAGCGCATTCAGAGAAGGTTTTATGAAGTAAAAGAAAGTTCATAGTTTTAATGCTCCGGGTTACGATTGAAATATTCGTCGGTGGGTATTATTTGCACCGGTGCGAACTTGAAGCCGTTAAAATATTGATTACGCTATAAAATGTTCACTGTTCACAATTGACTCCTAGTTTTATTTTAATGCCTAGTATTGTGTTTGCACTGGTACCGTGAACGCAGTTCTTAGGTAGGCAAGTTTTAAGAATTGTTAAATGGATCAATTTGAAAAATATTATGTGATTATTATTTACAGCCAAACCAGTCCTTGTGGAACGCAAAGGCCATAAGTTCAAGTCATTCTAATTAAGGCAAGTCTCGCAATAATCCATAGATCGCTTTCAATCGCAAAAAAATAAAACAAAGGAAGAAAATAAAATAAATAATAGCAATCTGTTCATACGAAAGTAAAAAGAATATCCTACTTCAATTGTTTTACAAATGAAGAAATCTCATATACCTAATGACTTCAGATAAAGATATTTGCTTAAGCTTCCATTATATGCCAAAGTAAATAAACATCATAAGCAGGCGAACATAGCTGAAAGTCGCAGACTTGCCGCAGGAATTTTTAATATACGCATACGCAATCTTAATATGTAACGTTTACGATACGCCGGGCTCTTTATACGGTATAACACGATCCTAAAACCCCTTCCGTCTTCTGGCGAAATTGGCCTTACATCCTTAACTGTAACATTAAGATTGTTCTCGATCTCTAGGGTACCCACATAAATATCGGATAGAGTATCTTGCTAACGTGAATGTTAATTTTATTCGTATGTTTTATGTGAGTAATATATCTTTTACGTGTGTAGATTGATAAAAAAAATTTCTAGGTTAATACCAATGTATCAATGACGGATTATTTTACTTTTTATTTATTTATCACATCCTAAATTTACATTATAATTGGTCTATAAGTAGGATTAACATTATAATGTACAATAAATAAAACTAATTATATAACTAAACTATCCTAAACTATATAAAAGCAAAAGTATGAAAAGAAAAGTAAATAAAATATAATAAAAAATAATTAATACCAATAGAATTATTGGAATGAGAAGACTACTACTTGGTATACTTTCACTTGCCCACTTACAAGTATACTGGAGAAAGAGAGGGTTATAATTAAAGTATCGACCGTAACTGATAATGGAATGTTGTTAAATGAAGTAGAGACTGATAAAACTGGATATAAAGATTTTTAGTGTTCATTTTATTTTCTACTTCATAAATAATAAGCTTTTAAAATAACATGAATATCTTTCAACTAGGTACTTTGTGTTGCTAAAAGGAATGTTCCCGTCTAGATGACTTCGCCAATCGACTTACTTACTAGATGTCACGTCTTGTCTGTGTAAAAGGGTTGAGGCTACTGTGTGCTACGCCAAATGTGACCAGGCTGACTTGTAGACTATGCTCGATCGCACATACTATTTTCGATCATTACAACATGACAAACAACGAAAATAAGCTTTTGCACATAACACCATTGATATCATTTTAGTGACTAAATATTCGTTTCTTCAAACCTTACACAAAAACAGACTACCCAATGTACCGTTTAGAAACAATAACCATTCATTAATCTTATCCGCGTGAAAATCCGGAGTCTTTAATTTTGTTCGTAGCGAATTCACAAAGACCGCACAAAACACTGGCTCCCCTCTTTACGCATTAATAAATACTTGTAAAGTACATAAAACTTGGTTTACTGCATACAAATAAGGTTGACGGCCTTGACCAAGTTTGACTTGGGGAATATGGGGGTTGAATTTTTGAATACAGTTGTACAAGAGAGTTGATGGCAGATGGATGCTGAACTTGACTTTGACTCGAGTTCTCAATTAACATAAGTGTTTTGTGTTGCTCGCTTTGTAACGTTGCCTCGCTTTGTCCCTCTAGGATATAGACACTGTTTAACAATCGTTCAAGACACGGTATTATGATATGATACCCTTGTTACATTTAGTTGAGTTTGTCATCTAAAGGAGAGCATTGTCAGAGATACATATGTTATGCATATCACAATTTCGTAGGTATACTAGAGGACGACAGCAGCTACGCCTGCATTTTTTTTAAATTTACCTATTTTGGCCGATGCCGTGGGAATTTCGGGAAATCCCTTCTTAGTGCACCCCTACGGTCCCCAAGGAACATACATGCCAAATTGCCACTTCCTGCGCCCAATAGTTTCGGCTGTAGCGTGTCTGTCAGTCAGTCAGTAACGGAAGGACTTTATATATTAAGATAATATATAAGTATAGTACGTACGATGTCGTAGCAAGACTTGAGCTTTATCATAGAAGTATTAAGTAGGTAGGTATGTTTTTAGTAACAACGATTTTTGATTGCCCGTGTGGTAACGGATTAAGAATATGCAAGCATGCTAAGAGTAATGAATTTAGAGGAAGCACGTGAGGTTTGTAAAGATAGAAGCAAGTGGCGTTCTGTTGTCTCTGCCAACCTCGAAGGGAAAAAGGTGTGAGTATATGCATGTATGTAGATGACGCTTAAGTAGGGGATTGATAAATAATAATTGTATAAACATTTAAATGCTCTCAGGGTGATTGCAAGTTGGTATGCCAGCTTTTAACATTAGCTATTCCAATGTATCGAATCAGTATTCATCGGACCAATGGTAGCACAGGTGAATTATGACTAAACTGCCACGCAAGGCGATAAATTTGTATTCAGATAATCAAACCAATGCATTCGGCATTAGTAACTGCGGATGTTGGTACTTCATTATTATTTATGATTTATTTGTGTAGAATATATTATTATTTATTATGTCATTATTTGGCTGTTAGAGTGATTATTATAGTAATTGGTCAAATAATAATAGTATAATAATTTGGTTAATTGATTCAAGAGGCATCGATAATCCAGTGGAGATATCAACAGACTCCTCTGCCGAGGATATTGGTTTCGAACCTACGGCGTGCCCCACGACTTTTTCGAAGTTATGTCCGGATTATGTAGATAATACTTATGCTAGAAGAGCATGTTAAGCCGTCGCTCTATGCTGTGATGAAGGTCTATGATAGTCATTGTGTGGAGTGACTCCACATAATTACTATCATTATAGACCTTCAGGGATAAAAGACTCCACTGGACTCTATTATCCCTGAATAAGGTTTTACCGCTTTAGGTCATGGAATACCGCTGCCTCGATGGGTTACAACAAGTAAGTTACTAGACAGCATAGTCGTCTGTAGACAGTAGTCACTCTGTCGGCAAGCTAATTTTATGTCAAATCTGAATAGACCAGTAAGCGTAACTAGCGCTCGGAGACGAAAGTCTTGGATGCAAACTGGATAACACTATGGTGACGATGATGAGTGGGTTACTCCATTTGAAATCTTTCATACATTCAAGTTTGTTATAGTTACCTGTTAAACGTTTACCCAAATCCACGTATCGGTAGCACGGTATGGCCGTAACATCCATTGTTTGTTAATCAATCGAATATTCCAATTGCCTGTATGTATTGTTAACGAAAGTGAACACAATTAAAACAAAACCAACAACGCTGAACAAAAACAGTAACAAGCTTTTAGGCGAATTTCCTTAATTTTCAATTTCATATCAAAGAAATGAGTTTGAAAAGTGTATTAGTCAATCAAACGAAAAAAAGGAAAAGCATTCTATTCGCAGCACTTCCTGAAATTAATTGTATGTATTTCGCGTGTATTTTCAAGACTTATCTTGAAGAAAACAATTCATATTTGGTTTTAAAAGTTTTCTTTGTTTTTGTAACAAGTCTTACCATAAAGCTTCTTCCAAGTTATAGTTTACTTTGATTTATTATTTCATTTTCATACGTTATACAAATACAAGAGTGAAAGTTTTCATAACAAGACTGCTTCTAAATACATACTGATATTTTAAACGTGAAAATGTGGATATTGTTTTGTGCTTCTTCTGCGCTCTGCGCGGCTTCTAGTGCAGTATAATCCTCACTCTCGGCAACCTAGAAGCAAGTAGGAGTGTAAATATTTTATATTTTTAAGTCTTAACTTCTATTTTATAGTAGATTTTGTAACTTAGAACTCACCACTTGGTCTCCGTCGCAATTCAAACGCTCTTAATTTATCCAAAGAGTGATAGGCAGCATTCATCTTCATTCTTTTTGGCGATCTTATTTATTGCTTTTTGAATTTGAAAATATCTGATATACTTACGATAACCAAGATGCAACTGTTTGACTATTAAGACTTAAATAAGGGTATGCGCACATATATTGAATTTAAAACGAGAAAATTCTTCATTAATATTTATCTCTTGAGCTGGCGTGCTTTCGCAGAATTAAAAACATTACCGCGTCGTCGTGGTTAAGTTTGCTAGCCACGTTTTTCGTATCACTGTCAGTACGGGGACTCACTGTATATCGAGGACACTGCGGTTGTTTTAGTGAGTAGGTTTCGAATACCATCAGAAGAGTCTCATATCCCTTCTCCGTCAGCCTTAACTCGATCGACCGAATTTCGTGTACCGTGAGGCCAAAAAAGATAAAAACTTAAACCACTGTAAAAGAACCTCGACTCGGCAAATCAATTTGTGTAACACCCTTAATATTATACGTATATAATAATAATAATAATATAATATTCTACCACATTCACACAACACCATCTAGTCCAAAACTAAGCAGAAGCTTGTACTATGGGTACTACATAATGGATAACATACATATATACGCGATATGGAGATTTAACCCATGTCAGCTTTCGGGTGGACACTAGAGGATTATATCTTTGTGCCCATGAAGACATTTTGATAGTCACGGAAAATTTCAAAAATTCTTTTACTATGTACCTACTCGTACCTACTATAAGTGCAAATTTAAGAAGTAGAGTGAAAGTCAAGTCAAGTCAAAAATCATTTATTCATCTAGGTCACAACGTGACGCTTATGAACGTCAAATTTTTAAAGTAAATTAATAATGCTTCTACATTTACATTTACTGCCCATTCGCAAAGCAATAGGTAGAACCACGAGAAAGAACGGGCAATAAAACTCGTGGCCATTCTTTTTAATCGCCAGTGTTATGGTACATATTTTGTTTTTGTAAGGAGCTGCAACTGTTTCACATTGTAATTAATTACTTGTAAATAGTAAATAAGAACATACATATTATATACAAAATATGTAGTTATTAAATTAAGTGCTGTAGTAGTCTTCAAATGTGAATCTTGTGTAACAGGAGCATCCACTTACGCTTTATAATGTAGGCAACTCGCGATCATGTTCAGAACTATGGTGGAAAAGTATGTTACAGAAAGTGACGGTATATGAATACACGAAAATTACAAAAACGTTAGTATATATATATATATTTACAAATTAAACCTTTATCATTTTGCACCTTGCTATACCCTTCATGAATAGTATAATTAGATCAGTCACATTAAAGAGTAGCGTAGCAAGAGTAGTATCACCCCCGAAAGACCCTGCATATTAAATTTCATGAAAATCGTTAGAGCCTTTTCTGAGATCCAGAATTTATATATATACAACAAAGCTGAGTCCAAACTTGGCATAGCCTATGGTAATGAGTATATCTTCTCTCTATCTTCAAATGCATATCTACATTAGCTATTACAAATAAACTACACCCACCCATACAACAAAACAATCGTGCTGATCACAGAAGGATTTGTCCTGTTGTACTTGGTGGAACCTACTCCAATTCATGATCTCCAGACCCAGGAGCAACCTGGATATCTAACATCAGACAAAACCGCAAGTTATTTGAAAGTCTGCCATTTCAAACACAAAACGAGTTTTTTATAAAACTGTAGTTAAAAGTGCAAATGTATTGAAACAGCTGTAGTTCTGCCTAACCCTGAAGAATAAAAGGCGCGCAACGCGAAGCTGACCTAATTACCCAGTTAGTCTGAAATCAGGTCAAACAGTCACAAATATTTGTTAAGTACACATTGCTTTATTGTTCATGAAAAAGTCGCGGTTTCACTCAATGTTATACTCACCAGAATGAGAATTAAAATCATTGAGAATTTACCAATAAATTATATAGTGAGGAGTTGTATTGTTCTGCTACATAATATATTTATGTACACATGAAATCTAAATAGCATTTTACTTTCATCTAATTCAACTACTTTTGAAACAAGAGACCACATAAACTACTACAAAATTGTGTAATTATCATTAATCTAATACATTTGAGGACTGGACACTTCGAGGTTCTAGATGTAACACATATATACAATGATAGGTGCAAGTTTTACTATATAACAACATTTGTTCTTAAAAAATTACGATATACATGTGTCAACGCTCAGTTACAACACCACGTGGATTATCTTGAATTTCAAACAACCCATCAATTTAACAAAAGGAACAAAATACCTGTTTCAAATTTAAGATAGACACTTGGAATACAGACCGATAAACATTATAAACGTTTGAGATGCCGTTTAAATTTGAATGGGTGGTAATTAACGTCTACCTTGAAATGTCTAAATAATGTAAATAAATAAACTGTTATTTACGAAAAGGCTGTTCGAATCTTAAGGTATTGTGTTTTTAGCCGCCGACGTCTTAGAACAAAGGTACAAGTATTTCATTTTACGTCAGTGGAGTTGTATATTATAAACCATTGCTGACAGCTGGGATCAGCGTTGTATATTATACGTGATCAGAGGGATTTTATATTGTCAGACAGGCAGTTTAAAACAAATAGGTTCATTAAAATTTAAAGGCAATCTAACTGAATAAAATTATTAATTGTAATTAGCGTATCTGTCAGTCAGTCAGTAACGCAATGATTTTATATATTAAGATAGAGATGTAGTTCACACTCTTATCTTAATATATAAAATCCTTGCGTTACTGACTGACTGACAGACACGCTACAGCCGAAACTATTGGGCGCAGGAAGCTGAAATTTGGCATGTATGTTCCTTGGGGACCGTAGGGGTGCACTAAGAAGGGATTTCCCGAAATTCCCACGGGATCGGCCAAAACGGGTAAATTAAAAAAAATGCAGGCGGAGCTGCGAGCGTCCTCTAGTTTTATCATAAAACTTAAGCCACCAGTAACATGATCTATCTGGTTAATAAGAAATAACGAAAAGAAATCTGTGTAAATGATCTGACGAATACCTATAATTGGAGTGCGATCCTCTCGACTGGAAGATAAATCATATTTTTTTGTAATTTACGATCGTAACCGTACTTGGATTGAAATAAATCACGTCCATCATTGTTGATAAATGGCTGTCAAGCACACCTGCAGTAATTAATAGTAGTTTATCATTTCAGGATGGACCCTACTTTCGAAGTCTTATATCTCCACTGATTAGGTTTTTGTTCGTAAAATGTACGAGTATCTAATAATTTTCTTGCCAATGACAATATTCCTATTTTGTATTTATTTTCTCATTGCTTTCCTTTGCACCCTGAGGGTATGACATTTGTGACTCCAGACTATAACGATGTAAACAGTAGTTCGCTTTCTAACCTAAACAGATTTTGAAGTCTAAGATTTTCGGGACAGAGGGACTACCTTTAGCAACATATATATTTGTCCTACTAAAATGTATACATGCCAAGGCGTAAGTTTGCAGGCTTTAAATTGTAGCACCTTTACTGCATGAACCTAAAGCCACATAATGTACTCTCTCCTGAAGTAATACTCGCCAGTGCTATAAACACTGCTAGGTATAGTGTTTTACGACGCGTGGATTACGGCTAGCGCATTCAAAAAAGGTTTTATGAAGTAAAAGAAAGTTCATAGTTTTAATGCTCCGGGTTACGATTTAAATATTCGTCGGTAAGCGTTATTTGCACCGGTCGGTGGTAACTTGAAGCCGTTAAAATATTGATTACGCTATAAAATAGTACCTATTACAATCGACTCTTATTTTTATTTTGATGTCTAGTAGGTGTGTTTGCACTGGTACACACACGTACAGTTCTTAGGTAGACCAGTTCTAAGTATGGTTGAAGGCATCAACTATGAAAATAATATGTGATTATTATTTACAGCCTAAACTGTCCCTAACTAAAAGACTTTACGTCTTTTCTTCCACCATTTCCATAATTTTAATTAAGGCAAGGCACGCAGAATCCGTGTATCGCTTTCAATCACATTAAAAATATAACAAAGGAAGCAATCAGTTCATATAAAAGGAAAAAGAAATTCCTAGTTCAATTGCTTTACAAATGAAGAAATCTCATATACCTAATGACTTCAAATAAACATATTTCCTTAAATATAAGCTTCCATTACATGTCAAAGTACCTAAATAAACATCATAAGCAGGCGAACATAGCTGAAAGTCGCAGACTTGCCGCAGGAATTTTTAATATACGCATACGCAATCTTTATATGTAACGTTTACGATACGCCGGGCTCTTTATACGACATAACACGATCCTAAAACCCCTTCCGTCTTCTGGCAAAATTGGCCTTACATCCTTAACTGTAACATTAAGATTGTTCTCGACCTATAGGGTACCCACATAAATATCGGATAGAGTATCTTGCTAGGGTGAATGCTAATTTTATTCGTATTTTTATGTCAGTAATATATATTTTACGTGTGTAGATTGATACAAAAATGTTCTGGCCAATACCAATGGAATTGTTGGAATGAGAAGCCTACTACTTGGTATACTTTCACTTGCTCACTCAAAAGTATACAGGAGAAAGAGCGGGCTATAATTAAGGTATCGACCGTAATTATACCCGATACAGGCCAACAGATAATCAAATCTTCTGGAACTTTCTGCCCTCGTGATTTTGAAGCAGAAAAGTAAATTAGATAACCAGTTAGGTATGATTATCCCAGGCAACATACAGTTCTATACGATAACTGTTCACGCTATACGTGAACAGTTCTATACGTAAGAAACGAGCGGTTCAGAATACTTCACTGTCACGGTCATTATAATATATATAAGTAAGTAGATAATATTCACTAATAAAAATGAATTGCCAAGTATACACCGAATTTGAATTTGACGTGTGCTTATTTGAGTGAGCCTCTTTAGTTGGCTAACATTATGAAATCAACCCAGATTCAGGAGTAACGCAGTGAAAGCCGTGTGGAACAGCTGGTTACGTGTAATTATATTATTGCGAGTCTACGTGTTACGCTAAAGGTCACATAGATAACTACTTACATATGTGCTCAAAATTAGGGTCTTTGTTCGTATTCTAATGAGAACACATAACATCATATACATATTTTGTATCTCCAGTCTATAATAGTCTATAATTACTTTGAACTACGAAGCTGTGTGCGGTCACAGAAAAACTGGTACTATACAATTTCTCTAAATACAATTTTAAAACATTATTATTACATACTGAACTCAAATTACTTATCTATTTTATGTGCATGTCGGTGATAGCGTTGGTTTGGCATTGATGTAAGATTTGCATATAATTGACTGTATTAGAATTTATTTTCTCTAGAAGAAACGATTATTAAATTACTACCGCTAATACCTTGAACCATATTTTTTCTTATTTTATTCTTTCAATACGCGACGATATGGAAATACAAACGCATGAAAAAGGAAATATAAAAATACTAACGTGTGAAGAAAGTGATGAGCTTAATACAAAGAATCCATTTCTCTAGAAGAAACTGTTGTTAAGTAACTACCGCTAATTCTTTGAACCCTATATTTTCTTAGTTTATTCTTTTAATATAATGTACTATATTGAAAGAATATAAAAATACAAATGCGTGAAGAATAGTCAAAATGTCGAGCATTATATAAAGTACTTCACATGCCAACCAAACGCTAAATTGTATCTAAATATTGACGTACATCGGTATAACACATCGGCAGTATTTGCTTTCGTCGAACCTCCCAAACTCGACACAAAACACTTGGGAAATCGAGTGTGGGAGACGTTTAGATTTGATATCTGAATCGTGCGATAAAGGCTCTCGTTTCACCGCGACTTGTGAAAATATCAAAGAATTATTATATTTTAAGCGCTTGCATGATGAAGAAAGAAATTGTAGTAAATGATAACTTAGATGATTGTTATTTGAAACAGTTATAGAAAGCCGTTTATTTTATGGTCTGTATTGAAAATTGCGTATAGATGAGAACCTGTGTACTAGCACTAGTGTGAACTAGTGCCAGTACACAGTTTCTCATCGTGTGCAGTTTGTGACAACTGCCGGTCCCAATATTGGATCTATCTATGGATTTGGCTACTAGAGATACATATTTGACATAAGCTCCGTATAAAATATGTCAAATATTTATCTCCAGAGGGTCTAGTACGAGTTCTACACAGTGACGATAGACTAGTCGACGGGAACAATTTTCATACATTTCGTAAATGCGCCCCCTAGCGGACTCTATCCATCGCTACTGTCCGTTAGGGGCGCTTTTAGAAAATGTATGGAAATTGTTCCCGTCGACTAGTCTATCGTCACTGTGTAGAACTCGTAGTAGTGCAAAACTCATACTAGACCCACAGTAACCAAACTCACGCCTAGATCAAATATTGAACAAGCCGTAAATAAGTAACTAATAGTAAACTACTTAGTTAAATAATAATTTATTGATATTAAAATAGGTACTGCATGATATAACATTTGAACAAAATAAAACTCTCTATTTTCGATCAATTATTTCAGTTCACGTAGTCATTCCCAAATGTAGCTGTATGAAAGATAAGCCCAATATATTAGACGTATGAGCATGAGCCAAAAAACGTGAATGTTTCGCGTATGAATACGAATATGGCACTCCAAAAGTACCTACATAGGTAGAACCGATGAGGAAATATCGCTCCGACATTCGATTGATATTCCAACGCTTTGTTGAAACCAAAATATTTCCACGATTTGTATTTTTGTTCAGAGCTTACAACGTTACGTAAAATGTTATAGAAAAAGCGTAGCATTTATTGTTTGTTATTTTTTTTGTTGTCGCTGTTATGAAAGCGTGAACGTTGGCGATGAAAACTATGAGGTTTTTTAATGTTTGCATGCTTTTACCGGGAACTCGTTAGGAGGCTATTACCTCCGGCCTACGGGTTTAAACAGTAGGTAAAAATAAGATAACGCAGACTTTGTACAGTTTATAAAGATTAGAAAATATGTAGTGATGTTTATACTTTGTTTTGCGATGAATGTTCTGGTTTGAGCTTAGAATAGGGGCGCTCATAAAAACTTTTTCAGTAATGACAGATTCTTTATGATGGACGTTAAGTTGATGTATGAAGCTGAGTATGAAATAACAAATAAGACTTTATTGCGATGATCTGTGGCCAATTTTGTTTATTAAATTTTATGAAATATGTCTTCTTATCAGGTTTTAGAAATAAATCTCTAAATGGCGGTATTTCCAGAATTATAAATTATTATTTTCTATGAACATTTTAAGAAACATTTATAACTTCTTCTCTGAGATCTCTTCGATCTCAACCGAGAAATAAATAAGGGTAGAGTATCGATAACTTTACCCCAAATAGTCAGCATCACATTTTTTTGGGTCACGGCCACTTCAAAGGCTCGTTTTATTCGCTTAAAGTAATTTACTCGCGGTTGTGCCAAAAATAATGAACAATCTACTCGTCATAACTGCTGTTTAATAGAGTATAGTTCTTGGCCAATGTACGTAAACAGGTGATTAACGATTTGTAAAGTATTTCTGGATTAAAAGATAGTTTTGTGACATGTAACCAACTACTATTTTGCGAACCTATGCGTATTTAGGCGTTTGTTCAAATTATTATTAAAATCCAGTTAGGTATATGAAAAATCTGTCTTTTTCTTTTTATATATAAAAATACGACGACCGCATTAGGGACTTAACAAATATTCAACCAACGGACACAAAGATATCCAGACTCGCAACAGTAATTAATTGTGGGTGAAGATGATGTCGCGTGTGGCGATGACAGATAACACTCGGCGCAGTATCAGGGCCTGTGCAAACCACGTTTTTATTAAACGCGCCGTCGACGCGCGTTTTAGAAACGTGCGTCGACAGCGCGCTTTTATCCTATAAAGGTCTACAGGCTGCGTCTGACTTGCGTGCGTATCGCGTCTGTATCACTACAAACGCGCGTCGACGGCGCGTTTAAAAAAAGTGGTTTGCACAGGCCCTTAAGCGGCGAGGCGGCCGCTTTGGCCACTACGCCATACGTAAAGCCCCTTAATGTTTGTGTGTCATCATGTCTTTACAGACTTTCCAGTACAATATAGACCTCTATTCTTTAAAGTAAGCGCTGAAAATGTTATCAAGATACAAAGGATCTCCTTGTAACAGCACGGCATCAAAATGAGTAAGCAAAGTGCGCTTATCTGCGAACAATACCTGTGATGTCGAAAGCGTGTATACTTACGCTACGTTAACCTAATATTGTAAACCATCTCCTTGTAGTAGTACAATATAAAATACAAGTACCTAACACATTGTTGTCGCATATGAGCAATATATTACACGTTCACTCAACCATTTATCGAATATTCTTCGAGTACTTTTTTTTCACCGTTGCTCTACAAAATTTTAATAAAGGGGAGTATTTCTGAGCATCATAATATTCTTGGTTTTCGAATTAAATCTATCGGGGTTTCGGTGGATTTCTTGTTTCATTTTTCGGTGTGACCACACACCATATAGTAATCTGTGGGTGAGTCAAACAATCGAATGAATATCAGAAACAAATGAAATATTGTTGACAATTATTGACGGTGCTACAAAACACAATATTTTTTTATTCTATCAATAAATTTTTATAAAATTCTTCTGTTACTGACTGACTGACAACGCGTGGCAGAAATAATTGAGCGCAAAAAACTAATATAAAATTTGGCAAATGTTCCTTGTAAAGCGCAGGGCTGCACTAAAAAGAGTATTAGAGTTTCCAGATATTCTCACGAGATCGGGTAGAAAAAGGAAACTTAAATATATACGCTGCCGGCATCCTCGAGTGAGTCAATTTCTAATAACTAATCCTAATTGTGGAACCAGGAAAGTTAGCCATTTGGTAGGATTCATTTAGCATTTTGAAAGGAAAAACAGAAATATATAATAACACTAGCTTTTGCCCGCGGCTTCGCTCGCGTAAAATTGGGGTTCTCTAGTTATAGTATATCATCTATGTCCGGGTTAAAACAAATCTCCTTTAAAGTATTACACGTACAAACTACTTCGTTCTAAGACTTAGGAAGTACTCAAAATGTTATCCGGTATCCGTGACGTTTTGATAGAGTGGACAATATGGCGACTGCGATTTGTCTGTCAGAACCATTAGAATTTAACAAAATACTCGACAATCCGAATTTTGCGGATATATGTATGTTGTCGACTCGAAATCTTAATTTTTTAATGTTTTATTATTCAGGTAAGGTTTCGATGTACTCCTTGACGAAATAATTATTATAAGATTTGACACTGCGATAGCAGCGCAGTCCGTCGGTTCTAATGTGAAACATTCCAACATCCACAACTACTTACAAATTAAAAATTAAGTACAATAAACATTTTCCAGTAGACTAAATTGTGAATCTAAGCCATTCTCAAGTTCCCTTGAATTTACAAAAAATTTCATCAAGATCGGTCCAGTCGTTTAGGAGGAGTTCAATTACATACACACGCACACAAGAAATATATATATTAAGAAAGATAAAGATAACGTATTATCAATGAATACAGATGATTTACATTAAAGAAGCTTATTTCTTAAGGATGTCATGTGCCGATTAAAGTTGGCGTATTGACGGTTGTCATTAGTGTAGTTCGTAGTTGGCGCCGTTGGCGGCGCCAAAGAGTATACAAATACTACGTAAGAAGAGGCGGATGTGCCATAGATTATGCGAGACTTTCAGCTTTGTATGAAACGTGCAGGGAGAACTCGTACCAACATAAAGATACTAATTGACATCGTTTTTATGTTGTCAGCATTGTCATATTTGTCAATATAGGGATGTACCCTCTAGTGATTAACGAAATATCGATATCGATAATATTCGGTAAGAAATAATTATGTTTCGACTAGAATTATACTTTTCCAACACAAATAAAAGATGTATTTAATATTTATGTGTTTATTCAAACAAATTAGCCTATTCTATAAATCTATTCTAGATTAGCGAAGAAAATACGCAGAACTAAAAGATATATGTATGTACATGTAATGGAAAGGTTTTCAACATTTCTTCTGTAATAGGATTTAAAGAAATGTCTATAGATACAAGGCACAGCTTGACAGACTTGAGTTCCCTTTTCTTCAAGTCTTTCGGCTTAAAATGCTTGCCACACACATAGTTCAACTGAAGTAATTTTACATTGGGCACATAAATCAAGTCTTGGTTTCCAGTTGCAGCTTTTACATCTAAAAAGAAAAAAAGAATAGAATTTTTAGTCCTTGTGCCAATTTCTAATAACGGATTATCGATAACTGACAGGCAGCACTATTGTTTACCTACAAAGTACTAGGATATGAAACTTTAGAATATTTCCTTATTTTCTATGTTTCATTGAAATATATCACATTATATAACATTATAAATATTCATTGATCTTTATCTAGGGACATTTTACCATAAATACCTACCCTTTTTTCATTGCTTGACCGGCATGTTGTTGTATGCCATATTTCGCACGCTATTTTGCTTGTTTTCATTGCGCTCCTTTCAATGCTAATCAAATAAATATAGTAACACTTACACTAGAAGTGTAAAATCACATTTATTTGGTATACACAAAGCACTTTTACAGTATGTTTTTTACGTTTTATAAACAAACTACTTAACGCGGCAAAGTTCAATCTGGATAATAATGTGACAGTTGTGACATTTGACACTATTGACAGCCAAGGCGGTGATGTACGTATAACCCGTCTAATTTTGAAAGAATACTGTTCCAGGGGAACATAGTGACGGATGCTATCTTCACGTTTTATACATATAATAGTAGCCATTAAAAAGATAGCACGTTTCATACATTCGGTTTTTTCTTAGGAACTTGCGCCAGGCTGGGCGGCGCTAGCGTCTTTCGCCATCTGTCTTGCATTGCTTTGGCGTAAGAAATAGACAGCTGTTGCACTGACACTCACGCGACTGTTACGCCGCCAAGCGGCAATTTGGGTCGCAGAAAGTTTGTCTTAAAAGCGGCAATATGAAAAACATCTCTATAAATAAATATCTATGCTCTATGGTATTATAGAATTATTTTCAATTAACCTGACGTTGTCATCTCACCATGTGGTTGTTGGTTTATACATATAGATATAATTTATGGGTTTCGTCTTCTTTTCACTTAACTAACTCGGATAAGAAATTTACAGCACAATTTCTTCAGTATTGTAACTAAATGATTTTGAAATGGAAATATCTATATTTGCGGAGTTTTAATGAGTTTAAAATTAAATTTTGAGCTTATGCCAAACTACTGGATATGAAAGCACATTAACTTTCTAATTATAACACAGGGTAATATAGTCCAACTACACATTGACATAAAGTTGCATTTACCATATCGCTGCGTTTGGCTATATTTTCTTATCATATAGATATTTTGCCAGCTCGTAGTATGGTCAGATGTTAACAAACTGTTAATAGACCGACATAGCTGACCATAACCATTATTGCTCTCATTTTGGCAATCTTAATGTGAGAGCGATGCTGCCACAATGGTTTCGGTGACCACATTTTCTGCTACAAAAACAATTGTACCTGACACACGAGTATAGATAAACTTAGTTTTCGTCGACAACGATGAGAAATATATTACATGTATACTTCTTTTTAAACATTAACTTTAAAACAGTCCCTTATCATCATCAGCCTTTATTTATGACTGTGGTACTTATTCTTTGTTCACGACTTCACAGTGATAGGTATATTAGCTGTTTTTGACTTTATAACAAAGGTAGCCAAGGACTGACTTTTATCATAATAATATGATTACTTACCTCAGTGACAAACAAGAGAACGGGCCTTGTTTTCGGGCGTCAGATTATATTTAATTAATCCAAAGAGTGATAGGCAGCATTCATCTTCATTATCTTTGGCGATCTTATTTATTGCTCTTTGAATGTGAAAATATCTGATATACTTACGATAACCAAGATACAACTGTTTGACTTTTAAGACTTAAAATAAGGGTATGCACACATACATCGAATTTAAAACGAGCAAATTCTTAATTAATATTTATCTCTAGAGCCGAGCGAGCGTGCTTTCGCAGATTTAAAGACATTACCGCGTGGACGTGGTAAAGTATCCTAGCCACGTTTTTCGTATAACTGTTAGTCTAGGACACCACGGAATGTCTAGGACACCACGGTGATTTTAGTGAGTAGGAATCAGATACCATCAGAGGAGTCTCATATCCGTCCTCCATCAGCCCTAACTCGATCGACCGAATTTCGTGTACCGTGAGGCCACCAAAATAAAAACATAAACTGCTAAAAAAGATCATCGACTCGGCAAATCAATTTTCACCACAGCAGCTCAAACATGCCGCTTTTGCTGCGAGACAACAGTGAACAAAACGCGATTTTGATTCGAGCGTGAGTAAAAGTAGCTTTTTAATTTTTCAATCTTCAGTGTCACGAATTGACATTGTTCAGCCATAAATTTGAAACATTCGAATTTTACTGTGCTCTGTCTCTTTCACATGCATATAAAAAGTGAGTGAAAAAACAAACCCCTTCGAATTCGAAATTCGATTTTGGAATTCGACCTCAAAGAAAACACCTACGGCAACGCAAAAAAAAAGATATTTGTAATAAAGAAATTACTTTTTTTATATGTTATTGTTTACATGTTTAATTTATTATTGGATTTTAATAAAAATAAGTCTAATTAATAGTATAAAATTAGTATTTAACCAATACATTTTTATTTAGAATTACAACAATGATACATTTGAAAAATAAACATCAGGGACGCGGTATTAAAACGCGATTAAAAAAAGTAGCGGGAATAAAAATTTGCCTGATGCTGATACAGTAGGTATAGCGTAACGTGTCAAATTATATTAATATATAAAATAATCTAAAAAGATGAGTGAAACTAGCGATGATGACTGTACTTTAACACCAGAAGAGTTAAATCAACAAGTGATTATGCAGAATTCAATCTATTCCTGTTCATTTCTATGTCTCCTAAGTAATATGTGTTCTCACTGCTGTGGTGAAAAGTTATGTGTGCTACACGAGAGCAAGGTTTTTTGTATCTCGTGCTGTTGAGTCCCTCACCACGCTCAGGATTCTAACCTTGATTCACTCGCTACGCTCGTGAATCAATCATAGAATCCCTCGCTTGCTCGGGACTCAAAATCAGCACTCGAAACAAAAAACAACTTTGCTCTCTTGTTGCACAAATAACTATTGTGTAACACCCTTAATATAATACGTATATACGCAGTATGGGGATTTAACCCAGGTCACTCGGCTTTCGGGTGGAGACTAGAGGATTATATCTTTGTGCCCATGAAGACATTTTATAAGTCACGGCAAATTTCAAAAATTCTTTTACATATGTACGTACCTACTATATGTGCAAATTTAAGAAGTAGACATTTACAAATTAAACCTTCATCATTTTGCGCGTTGCTATACCCTTCATGAATAATATAATTAGATCAGTCACATTTAAGAGTGGCGTAACACATTAAGGCGTACCAAGAGAAGTATCGCCCCCGAACTGCCTGCATATTAAATTTCATGAAAATCGTTAGAGCCATTTCTAAGATTCAGGGTTTATATATATATACAAAAAAATGCTCCTTCATATGTCAGCTGCACAAACGGTCAGCTGAGTCCATACTAGACATAGCCATACCATAGTAATCAGTATATATCTTTAAATGCAGACCTACATCACATATTACAGATAAACTACACCCACCCATAGAACAAACAATCGTGCTGATCACAGAAGGATTTGTCCTGTTGTACTGGGGTGGTACTAAAACCAAAGATCTCTGGACTCACGAGCAACCTGGATCACTAACATCAGACAAAACCGCAATTTAAATGAAAGTCTGCCATTTCAAACACAAAATGAGTTTTTTATAAAACTGTAATTAAAAGTGCTAATGTATTGAAACAGCTGTAGTTCAGCTTAACCCTGAAGAATAAAAGGCGTGCAACGCGAAGCTGACCTAATTACACAGAAAGACTGCAATCAGGTCAAACAGCCACAAATATTTGTTAAGTACACACTATATTGTTCATGAGAAAGTCGCGGTTTCACTCAATGTTATATTCACCAGAATGAGAATTAAAATCATTGAGAATTTACCAATAAATTATATACATAGTGAGGAGTTGTATTGTTCTGCTACATAACATATTTATATACACCTGAAATCTAAATAGCATTTTATTTTCTTCAAATTCAACTTCCATTTACGGATTGTGAGCTTATTCTTATTCTTTAATAAGCATTAGCTTAAACCAGTAGTTCTACAATATTCGGTTTATTTGAAATAACTTCTACATTCAAGAAGACGAAGACATACATTATTTCAATACTTGGTGACCATGGTTCCTGCAAAGTAGCCGAAACAGGAGACCGCATAAACTACTACAGAATTGTTTAATTATCATTAATCTAATACATTTGAGGACTGCACACTTCGGGGTTCTAGATGTAACACATATATACAGTGATAGGTGCACGTTTTGCTAAATTATAATTTCGGGCTTATAACATTACGACATACACGTGTCAACGTTCAGTTACAATACCACGTGGAATATCTTGAGTTTCCAGCAACCCATTAAAAAAACAAAAAGAGCAAAAACACCTATTTCAAATTGCAGATAGACACTTGGAAAACCGACCGATAAACATTATAAACGTATAAGATGCCGTTTAATTTTGAATGGATTGTAATAATGAACGTCTACCTTGAAATGTCTGAAGAATGTCAATAAATAAACTGTAATTTATGAAAAGGCTGTTCGAATCTTAAGGTATTGTGTTTTTAGCCGTCGACGTCTTAGAACAAAGGTACAAGTATTTCATTTTACGTCAGTGGAGTTGTATCATAAACCATTGCTGACAGCCGGGATCAGCGTTGTATATTATAGGTGATCAGAGGGATCTTATATTGTCAGACAGGCAGTTTAGAACAAAATAGGTTCATTAAAATTGAAAGACAATCTAACTGAATAAAATTATTAATTGTAATTGTTACAATGTAGTAAAACTGGAGCTCGCAGTTACGTCCCCACATTATTTTTAATTTATCGTTTTCTGTTCGTTCCCGTTAGAAATTCCTTTTTAGTGCAACTCTTACGGTCCCTAAGCAACTTCATTTCAATTTAAGAGCTTTGCTCTTGTCGGTGGAGTGTACGCCATATATTTCGGTGATCGGCCAGTACCTTGGAACAATGGAACTACCTCCCTAAGGAACATACATGGAAAATATCAGCTTCCTGAACCGAATAGTTTCGGGAATGCGTTGTCTGTCAGTCATGGAAGACTTTTATATAGTTTACAGATGTAGTTCACACTCTTATTATATCATAAAACTAAATCTATCAGTAACATTTATCTATCTGGTAAATAAGAAATAACTAAAAGAAATCTGTGTAAATGATCTGGCGAATACCTATAATTGGAGTGCGATCCTCTCGACTGGAAGATAAATCATATTTTTTTGTAATTCACGATCGTAACCGTACTTGGATTGAAATAAATCACGTCCATCATTGTTGATAAATGGCTGGCAAGCACACCTGTAGTAATTAAGAGTAGTTTATCAGTTCAGGATAGACCCTACTTTCGAAGTCTTATGTCTGCACTGATTAGGTTTTTGTTCGTAACATGTACGAGTATCTAATAATTTTCTTGCCAATGACAATATTCCTATTTTGTATATATTTTCTCATTACTTTCCTTTGCACCTTGAGGGTATGACATTTGTGACTCCAGACTATACCGATGTAAACAGTAGTTCGCTTTCTAATCTAAACAGATTTTGACGACTTAGATTTTCGGAACAGAGGGACTGCC
Organism: Euclidia mi; assembly: GCA_944739405.2. Lineage (NCBI taxonomy): Eukaryota > Metazoa > Arthropoda > Insecta > Lepidoptera > Erebidae > Euclidia > Euclidia mi. The sequence goes on from OX123187.2 coordinate 36,947,023, forward strand.
TTAAGCAACATATATATTTGTTCTACTAAAGTGTATACATGCCAAGGCGTAAGTTTGCAGACTTTATTTTGTAGCACCTTTACTGCATGAACCTAAAGCCACAAAATGTACTCTCTCCTGGAGTAATACTCGGCAGCGCTATTAACACTGCTAGGTATAGTGTTTTACGGCGCGTGGATTACGGCTAGCGCATTCAAAAAAGGTTTTATGAAGTAAAAGAAAGTTCATAGTTTTAATGCTCCGGGTTACGATTTAAATATTGTTCGGTAGGTATTATTTGCCACGGTGGTAACTTGAAGCCGTTAAAATATTGATAACGCTATAAAATTTTCGCAGTGCCCATTGCAATCGACTTCTTGTTTTATTTTGATGCCTAGTACTCGTGTGTGTACTGGTAACGTGATAACAGCTCTTGGTTAAGCAAGTTTAAATAATTGTTGAAGGAATTAACCAAAACAATAATATATGATTATTATTTACAGCCTAACCTTTTTATTTTTTTTATTTACAGCCTAACCTGTCCTTCTATAACGCAAAGGCCTTCTCGACCATCATTTCACTTCATTTTAATAAATGTAAGGCACGCGAGAGTTTATGGATCGCTTTCAATCACATAAAAAATAAAACAAAGAAAGCAATCTGTTCATATGAAGGCAAAAAGAAATTCCTACTTCAATTGCTTTACAAATGAAGAAATCTTATATACATAATGACTTCAGATAAAGATATTTGCTTAAATATAAGCTTCCATTATATTATTATGTCAAAGTAAATCAAAATCATAAGCAGGCGAACATAGCTGAGAGTCGCCGACTTGCCGCAGGAATTTTTAATATACGCATACGCAATCTTAATATGTAACGTTTACGATACGCCGGGCTCTTTATACGGCATAACACGATCCTAAAACCCCTTCCGTCGTCTAGCAAAATTGGCCTTAGATCCTTAACTGTAACATTAAGATTGTTCTCGACCTATAGGGTACCCACATAAATATCGGATAGAGTATCTTGCTGGCGTGAATGTAAATTTTATTCGTATGTTTTATGTGAGTAATATATCTTTTACGTGTGTATATTGATAAAAAATGGTCAAGGTTAACACCAATGGAATCATTCGTGTTTCACTTGCCCACTCACAAGTATACTGGAGAAAGAGCGGGTTGTAATTAAGGTATCGACCGTAACTGATAATGGTATGTTGTTAAATAAAGTAAGACATACTGATAAAACTGGATATAAAGATTTTTAGTGTTAATTTTATTTTTAATTTCATAAATAAGTAATAAGCTTTTAAAATAACATGAACATCTTTCAACTACTGTTTGTTGCTAAGAGGAATGTTCGCGTCTAGATGACTTCGCCAATCGACTTACTTACTAGATGTCACGTCTTGTCTGTGTAAAAGGGTTTAGGCTACTGAGTGCTACGCCAAATGTGACCTGGCAGACTTGTAGACTATGCTCGATCGCACATATGTATACATAGTATTTTCGATCATTACAACATGACAAACAACGAAAAACAACTTTAGCACATAAGACCATTGATATCATTTTAGTGCCTAAATATTCGTTTCTTCAAACCTTACACAAAAACAGACTCTCAGTCCACCGTTTAGAAACAATAATACGCTAACCATTCATTAATCTTATCCGCGTGAAAATCCGGAGTCTTTAATTTTGTTCTTAGCGAATTCACAAAGACCGCACAAAACACTGGCTCCCCTCTTTACGCTTTAATAAATACTTGAAAAGTACATAAAACTTGGTTTACTGCATACAAATAAGGTTGACGGCCTTGACCAAGTTTAACTTGGGGAATATGGGGGTTGAATTTTTTAATACAGTTGTACAACAGAGTTGATGGCAGATGGATGCTAAACTTTCGCTTTGACTTGAGTTCTCAATTAACACGAGTGTTTTGTGTTGCTCACTTTGTAACGTTACTGCGCTTTGTCCCTACACAGCTCTAGGACATAGACACTATTTAAGAATCGTTCAAGGCACGGTTAGGTAGAATTCGAATTGTATTATGATATGATACCATTGTTACATTTAGTTGAGTTTGTCATCTAAAGGAGAGCATTGTCAGAGATACATATGTTATGCATATCACAATTTTGTAGGTATGTAATATTTAGGTATAGTACGTACGGTGTGGTAGCAAGACTTGAGCTTTGGCAAATTTATCACTACTGTATATGCATACTAATAAAAAACCGAACTATACTATAACATTATCATCATCAGACCTGTACATATATGTATATATTGTACCACTGCTGGGCACGGGTCTCTTTTCACCATGTGAAGGGTAAGGTCATTGTCCATCACGCTGGCCAAGTGCGAGTTGGCAGACATTACATGTCTTTCGAGAACATTATGGAGAATTCTATGATTTAGCAACAAGGTCCTATTAAGTACAATTTTCTGAATCAAAGCAAACAAAAGTAGTTTTAAAATCAATAGACAGAATCGACCTAATTGTATAAAAACAACTCCAGAGCGAGGTTAAAAGTTAAATAAGAGTGTCACTCTCAGTTTACAGAATATATAGTTGCTTGTTATACAAGCAGAGATTTGAGATGTTAGTCGTTTTAATTTGAAATAAGAAACGAAGTTTTTCTGAAGTAAATATTTATCATAGATGTGTAAAGTACGTAGGTATGTTTTAAGTAAGATCTATTTTTGATTGCCCTTGTGGTAACGGATTAAGAATATGCATGCATGCAAAGAGTTATGAATGTAGAGGAAGCACGTGAGGTTTGTAAAGATAGAAGCAAGTGGCGTTCTGTTGTCTCTGCCAACCTCGAAGGGAAAAAGGTGTGAGTATACGCATTTATGTAGATGACGCTTAAGTATGTGATTGATAAATAATAATTGTATAAACATTTAAATTCTCTCAGGGTGATTGCAAGTTGGTATGCCAGCTTTTAACAATAGCTATTCCAATGTATTGAATCAGTATTCATCGGACCAATGGTAGCACAGGTGAAATATGACTAAACTGCCACGCAAGGCGATAAACTTGTATTCAGATAATCAAACCAAATGCATTCTGCATTAGTAACTACGGATGTTGGTACTTCATTATTGTTTATGATTTATTTGTTAAAGTTAGGCGTAGAATAACTTATCATTATTTAGCTGCTAGAGTGATTATTATAATAATTGGTTTTGACCAATTATAATAATTTGTTATTATAATCGTATAATAATTTGGTCAATTGATTCGAGAGGCATCGATAATCCAGTAGAGATACCAACAGGCTTCTATGCTGAGGGTATCGGATTAATTACGCTACGTAATAATCATGCTCGAAGAGCAATTTAAGACGACGTCATCGGTTTATGCTGTCATGAAGGTCTTTGGCAGTCGTTATGTGGAGTCCATTATAACTGAATATGATAATACTGCTCTAAATCATAGAATATCGCTAAGTATATGGCTAACGAAGGTCAAACGGCAATCACTCTGAGGAAAAGCTAATATTCTGTCAAATCTGTTCGCATGTCTCGGGCACCAGACCAAATTCTTGGATGCAAGAGTGTTTACGCTATGACGATGAGGATGTATAAGTAACTCTATTAAATATCTCACGTTAAAGTTTGTTATAGTGAGGTTTTCAACGTTTACCGACATCCACACATCTAGTAGCGCTGTATGACCGTAACACACATTGTTTGTTAATCAAGCGAATATTCTAATTTCCTGTCTGTCTTCCAATATAATAGGAATTGTTACCGAAAGTGAACACAATTAAAACAAAACCAAAACGCTAAACAAAAACAGTAACAAGCTTTTAAGTGAATTTCCTTAATTCTTCAATTCAAACAAATGAGTTTCGAAAGTGTGTTAGTCAATCAAAAGATAAGAAAAGAAAAGCATTTTGTTCGCAGCATTTCCTGAAATTAAATGAATTTTCACCACACGCCTGTATTTTCAAGACTTTTCTTGAAGAAAACAATTCATATTTGGTTTTAAAAGTGTTCTTTGTTTTTGTAACAAGTTTTACCATGAAGCTTCTTTGAAGTTATAGTTTACTTTGATTTATTATTTTGATTTGTTACGTTATATAAATACAAGATTGAAATTTTTCTTAACAAGACTGCTTCTAAATACATACTGATATTTTATGCTTCTTCTGCACTGTGGGCGGCATCTAGTGCAGTATAATCCTTATGCGACACCCAGGAAGCAAGCAGGAGTGTAACCATTTTATATTTTTTAAGTCTTAACTTCTATATTATAGTAGATTTTGTATCTTAGAACTCACCAATTTGTTACTGTCGCAATTCAAAAATGTCACCTTTAAGTCCACGATATAAAAAGACTGGAATCGATATTAAAGTCGAGCTTTACTGATTGCCGCAGTTACATATTCTTAGTCGGGTTGTAATACTTTAGTACCGCAAGTGATCACAGACAAAGAAAGCAAAAGAGACATTCTGCTCTTGAGTTGAAGTACTTTGCTACGGAAGAACTGAAATATACCGAATGGAACAAGTACCCAAGTACCCACGGGTAGAGTGACAATATGTCTGTGGCCAATCGGTCGTGAAGCTGCCTAATTTGCAAGATCAACAATGTGCTTATTTCAGTGAATCATTGTTCCAAACATTAAAGTAAATAAAATTCGTCGTAAATATACTACATGTACCAATAATTCTTTTTAAACATTAACTTTAAAATAGTCCCTTATAAGTTGGCATAATTTATGATAATGGTACCTACTTATACTTTGTTCACAGTATTATATTAGCTGTTTTTAGGGTTCCGTACCTCGAAAGGAAAAAACGGAACCCTTATAGGATCACTTTGTTGTCCGTCCGTCTGTCAAGACCCTTTTTCTCAGGAATGCGTGAATACTAGAATCTACGGTTCCATTGAGCTGTTAAAAATTCAAACTTCTAATCCAACGCAATCAAAAGATACAGCCGTATATGCTGCAAATTGCAGCATATTTTCAAACTCGCATTGGAATCAAAACCTACAGGGTACTTCCCGTGAACTCATAATCTCGAAATTTGGTACGAAGCAACGTCTTATATCACTTATAAAGGAAAAATTGCGAAAACCGTAAATTTTTAGTTACAGCATATAAAAAAATATTTTTAATAAATTTAAAGTTACTTCTCCTTTCTCTTGAACGCGTGGAGGTATTAAATTGAAATTCAAATCAAATACTCAGGTATATAACACCGTAAGGCTGCAACAAAATCAAGCTTTTATGTCAACGCAATCAAAAGAAAGAGCAATATAAGCATATTTTGCAAACTCGCGCCTACTCGCAAGTGAATCAAAACCTACAGGGTACTTCCCGTGAACTCAGAATCTTGAAATTTGGTATAAAGTAACGTCTTATATCACGTATGAAGGGAAAATTGTGAAAACCGTAAATTTTTAGTTACAGCATATAATAAAATATTTTTAATAAATTTAAAGTTACTACCCTTTTCTCTTCAACGCGTGGAGGTATTAAATTGTAATTCATATCAAATACTCAGGTATATAACACCGTTAGGCTGCAACAAAATCAAGCTTCTATGTCAACGCAATCAAAAGAAAGAGCAATATAAGCATATTTTCAAACACGCGCCTACTCGCAAGTGAATCAAAACCTACAGGGTACTTTCCGTGAGCTCAGAATCTTGAAATTTGGTACGAAGCAACGCCTTATAGCACATATAAAGGAAAAATTGCGAAAACCATAAATTTTTAGTTACATCATATAAGAAAAATATTTTTAATAAATTTAAAGTTACTACCCCTTTCTCTTGAACGCGTAGAGGTATTAAATTGAAATTCATATCAAATACTCAGGTATATAACACCGTTAGGCTGTAACAAAATCAAACTTCTATGTCTACGCAATCAAAAGAAAGAGCAATATAATCATATTTTAAACTCGCGACTACACGCAAGGGAATCAAAACCGACAGGGTACTTCCCGTGAACTCAAAATCTTGAAATTTGGTACGAAGCAACGTCTTATAGCCCAGAAAAAGGATGCGGAAGGTTCAGGACCGTGTGCTGTGGTGCGTGTTGGGAGAGGCCTGTCCAGCAGCGGACTGCGATAGGCTGATTGAGATTGAGATTTCAAATAATTACATAGTCTTCAAACCTTTTTGCTAATTATTCTGTACTTTATAAGTATTTTTGTAACAGATTTCTAATAGTCACTAAAAACTTTGTAAATCAATAACTTTGATAAAAAATCTTATCATAATTCATCAGCAGACTTTTGTTAGGCTGCTGCTAGGCTGGTATTGGTATTTAAGTTATATTATAAAATAAGCGATATATGTCAATATAAAATAAAGGGTAACTGATTTCAAACGACAAAGACCCCTTTTTCTTTAATTTATGCTCCTGCAGCTTTCCATACTGTAATGTTATGGATTTTATTTGGCAATAAAAATACCATAACTATGACTGGTGAACTTTTACTTATATACCTATAGGTTTGTACGGAACCATCGGTGCGCGAGTCCGACTCGCACTTGACCGGTTTTTGACTAAATAACAAAGGTCTTATCATAATAATATGATTACTCACCACATGACAAACAAGAAAACAGGCCTTGGTTTTGGGCATCAGAATATATTTAATTTATCCAAAGAGTGATAGGTAGCATTCATCTTCATTCTCTTTGGCGATCTTATTTATTGCTCTTTGAATGTGAAAATATCTGATGTATGTACTTACGATAGCCATGACGCAACTGATTGGTCATAAAATAAGGGTATGCGCACATATATCGAATTTAAATAGAGCAAATTCTTCATTAATATTTATCTCTTGACCTGGCGTGCTTTCGCAGAATTAAAAACATTACCGCGTGGTCGTGGTAAAGTATGCTAGCCAGGTTTTTCGTATCATTGTCAGCACAGGGTCTCACTGTATATCGTGGACACTGCGGTTGTTTTAGTGAGTAGGATTCGAACACCATCAGAGGAGTCTCATATCCCTTCTCCATCAGCCCTAACTCGATCGACCGAATTTCGTGTACCGTGAGGCCAAAAAAGATAAAAACTGAAACCGCTGAAAAAGAGCATCGACTTGGTAAATCAATTTGTGTAAGACCCTTAATATTATACGTATATATACGCGGTATGGGGATTTAACCCAGGTCACTCGGCTTTCGGGTGGAGACTACAGAATTATATCTTTGTGCCCATGAAGCCATTTTAATAGTCACAGAAAATTTCAAAAGTTCTTTAACTATGTAGCTACCTATTATACCTATGTGCAAATTTAATAAGTAGACATTCACAAATTAAACCTTTATCGTTTTGCACGTTGCTATTCCCTTCATGAGTTATATAATTAGATCAGTCACATTTAATTCTTGGTTCCCACCAAGAACTTAGGGTCCCAAGCCAACTTCACCTGCAAGTGGTGCACCTGCCGATCAACGGACGAGGCTCTGGCCAACAAAATGTCCCAATAAGCGGCAATAGGCTCGTCACCTATTACGTGGGATCAAAACACTGGCGAAAAGTGGGCGTTTAATATGCCTCTGCCTACCCCTTCGGGGAAACAGGCGTGAGTCTATGTATGTATGTATGTAGTCACATTTAAGAGTAGCGTAGCAAGAGTAGTATCACCCCCGAAAAACCCAGCATATTAAATTTCATGAAAATCGTTGGAGCCATTTCTGGGATTAAGAATTTATATATATATAACACAGCTGAGTCCAAACTTGGCATAGCCTATAAAATAGAGAGAAGATGTACTCATTACGAGTATATCTTCTCTCTATCTTCAAATGCATACCTACTTTACATATTACGAATAAACTAAACCCACACATAGAACAAACAATAGTGCTGATCTCAGAAGGATTTGTCCTGTTGTACTTGGGTGGTACTGAAACCCACGATCTCTGGACTCGCGGGCAACCTCGATCACTAACATCAGACAAAACCGCAAGTTAAATGAAAGTATTTCATTTCAAACACAAAACGAGTTTTTTATAAAACTGTAGTTAAAATGCTAATGTATATAGTAAACAGCTGTAGTTCTGCCTATTCCTGAAGAATAAAAGGCGCGCAACGCGAAGCTGACCTCATTACACGGTTAGTCTGCAATCAGGTCAAGCAGCCACAAATATTTGTTAAGTACACATTGCTTTATTGTTCATGAAAAAGTCGCGGTTTCACTCAATTGTATATTCACCAGAATGAGAATTTACCAATTAATTATGAAGTGAGGAGTTGTATTGTTCTGCTACATAATATATTTATGTACACATGAAATCTAAATGGCATTTTACTTTCTTCAAATTCAACTACTGTTGAAACAAGAGACCACATAAACTACTACAAAATTGTGTAATTATCATTAATCTAATACATTTGAGGACTGCACACTTCGAGGTTCTAGACGTAACACATATTCTTCTATATATTAAAAGAATTTGTGTTTTATAATACGAGTCGGCCAGCCCGTTCTACCGAACCGATTCACATGATTTTTTTTAAAATTAAAGATCTCGCTGCATAGATTTGTCATCAAGCATTAGAAATTACCTAACTTGCACATTCATCAAGTTATATGCAAAAACAGTTTTCTCCCATACATTTTTTACGTTTTCGTAGCCGTAGTCAATGACTTTCTGCTTCTATATATCTGGTTCTCATTGAGGTAGGCGTTTCGTTATAGGCCTAAAACACGCGCTGAAAAGAGCTCTTTCATTTGATTGTATGCTCATTTAAATTGGGTAAGTTTGAAGGAAGATAGGTGTGGACATTGGACTTATTTTTCAATATTTTCCTAAAATATTCTTAACATTCCATTGCTTTCTCTCTACATGGGCGGTTCTAAATTCAAAAATATTTTTATGGCATCTAATAAGTTCCTTGCGGTAACTGCCAGGAAAAAACGTTAAGTATACCTCCATTGAGTGTAGTGGTGTGTAAAATAAATTATAATTATCCGATGGTGGTCAAATTATCATCCCCGAATGTTACCAGTTAACCCTTAATGTTGGGTGAACAGATTTTTCGTGTTTTTAAATTACGGACTTTCTTCGGGCATCTTAGTTTTTTTTTATGTGGTACATATTACAGCGGTTCGTAGTACTATTGTCATATTATAATTATATTATTACAAGTGGTAGTTATGATAGAAATTGTAGTTTTGGTAAGAATAGTAGTTTTGAGAGCAAAGGTAGGTACTTTTGACAACACCGGCGGTTTTGGTAGAAATGGTAGTTTAAAAAAATGGTAGATATGATAGTGTTAGTTGAATAGTAGTTTTGATAGGAAAAGTATTTTCGGTAGGAATAGTAGTTTTGGTAGAAATAGTATTTTTGGCATATATTGTAGTTTTGGTAGCAATGTTACTTATGATTGCTACCAAAGCTACCATTCCTACCAAAGCTACCATTCCTACCAAAACTACAATTTCGACCAAAATTATAAACGTCATTATTACATTTCTAAATTATGATGGATTAATCACACCCATACACAAAACAAAATAAGTCGTGCTTCTCACAGACATATTTAGCTGGATAACATAAATAAAACCTATTTTCTTACTTATAAAAACAGTAGCTTTTCTATATTTTTAATTTTGACAGATAAAGAAAAAAGTGAAGTTAGCGTAGGCACAGTAAGTTAGTTACATACGTTTCTGATTTAATAGCGTATTTTTTGTGAGTAGTTGTGTTTTCAATTATAATGATGGTTCTTGGAAGGAAATTGAAAAATGCTCAGAGAAAGTTTGAACAAAGAATCTTGGTCAATGACAGCCCTGTGGGAGATTTGGTACCGGATGGTCCTCCATACTGCTAAAAAAATACGGGTGGTAACGGGTTCAGATTTGATTAATTGTACCATCAACAATTTTATTTTCAAGTGATTTCCATTCTTGGTGACGGTAATTGCTTATTCCGCGCAATTTCTTATTGTTTATAATTAAGTGAGAATAAACATTATGAAATTCGTTTGGCCACTCTTGATAACATAGTCAATAAGTGGGATGTATATATAGTAACTTCATTGTTGGGGACGAGGCATATGGCCAGACCATTACAAATGCAACAGATTACAAACGTGTGATGGGTGCCAATGGACAGTACGCAGGGCATGCTGAACTTAAGAGTGTAAGTGAGCTATATCCCGAGTGTCAATTCGGAGTTCGCCTGGAATACAGTCATACGATTACTGACTATGGTACTGGCGAAATTCTTCATAACTTGCTATTTTCTGGGCACCTGGATGAAGGACATTATAGTGTCCTAATGGAAGGAATGGAAGGGCAGCACAGTCATATTGAAGAACTTTCTTTCGTCAATGTTCAGTTATACATATTATTTAAATCCCTATTGCGCGGAAAACCATTCAGTAATGCAAAGGTGGAAATTTCACGATACCTAAGTTGCAACGCAAAGCCAATGTTGTGAGAAAAGAAGTTTTGTTATATATATTTTTTGTTAGAATATCATCTTTTTACTTATTTGATAAGGCTACAATGTACTCATCATACATATTATATGTAAGAGCTTTTTTATAATATTAAAATATGCTGTGGAGCAGTACGGGTCCTCTAGTATACAGTGATAGGTGCACGTTTTTCTAAATAACAACGTTTGTTCTTAAAAAATTACGACATACATGTGTCAACGCTCAGTTACAACACCACGTGGATTATCTTGAATTACAAACGACCCATCAATCAAAAGGAACAAAATACCTGTTTCAAATTTAAGATAGACACTTGGAATACAGATACGATAAACATTATAAACGTTTGAGATGCCGTTTAAATTTGAATGGGTGGTAATTAACGTCTACCTTGAAATGTCTAAATAATGTAAATAAATAAACTGTTATTTACGAAAAGGCTGTTCGAATCTTAAGGTATTGTGTTTTTAGCCGCCGACGTCTTAGAACAAAGGTACAAGTATTACATTTTACGTCAGTGGGTTGTATATTATAAACCATTGCTGACAGCTGGGATCAGCGTTGTATATTATACGTGATCAGAGGGATATTATATTGTCAGACAGGCAGTTTAGAACAAAAAAGGTTCATTAAATTTTAAAGCAATCTAACTGAATAAAATTATTAATTGTAATTAGCGTGTCTGTCAGTCAGTCAGTAACGCAAGGATTTTATATATTAAGATAGAGATGTAGTTCACACTCTTATTTTATCATAAAACTTAAGCCACCAGTAACATGATCTATCTGGGAAATAAGAAATAACGAAAAGAAATCTGTGTAAATGATCTGACGAATACCTTTAATTAGAGTGCGATCCTCTCGACTGGAAGATAAATCATATTTTTTTGTAATTTACGATCGTAACCGTACTTGGATTGAAATAAATCACGTCCATCCTTGTTGATAAATGGCTGGCAAGCACACCTGTAGTAATTAAGAGTAGTTTATCAGTTCAGGATAGACCCTACTTTCGAAGTCTTATGTCTGTACTGATTAGGTTTTTGTTCGTAACATGTACGAGTATCTAATAATTTTCTTGCCAATGACAATATTCCTATTTTGTATATATTTTCTCATTACTTTCCTTTGCACCTTGAGGGTATACCATTTGTGACTCCAGACTATAACGATGTAAACAGTAGTTCGCTTTCTAATCTAAACAGATTTTGAAGTCTTTGATTTTCGGAACAGAGGGACTGCCTTTAGCAACATATATATATGTCCTACTAAAATGTATACATGCCAAGGCGTACGTTTGCAGGCTTTATATTGTAGCACTTTTACTGCACGAACCTAAAGCTACAAAATGTACTCTCTCCTGAAGTAATACTCGGCAGAGCTATAAACACTGCTAGGTATAGTGTTTTACGGCGCGTGGATTACGGCTAGCGCATTCAAAAAAGGTTTTATGAAGTAAAAGAAAGTTCATAGTTTTAATGCTCCGGGTTGCGATTTAAATATTTTTCGGTAGGTATTATTTGCAAAGGTGGGAACTTGAAGCCGTTAAAATATTGATTACGCTATAAAATGTTCGCAGTGCCCATTGCAATCGACTTCTAGTTTTATTTTGATGCCTAGTACTCGTGTTTGCACTGGTAATGTGCTTATAGCTCTTGGTTACGCAAGTTTAAATAATTGTTGAAGGGATTAACCAAATCAATAATATATGATTATTATTTACAGCCTAACCTTTTAATTTTTTTTATTTACAGCCTAACCTGTCCTTCTATAACGCAAAGGCCTTCTCGGCCATCATTTCACTTCATTTTAATAAAGGTAAGGCACGCAAGAGTTTATGGATCGCTTTCAATCACATAAAAAATAAAACAAAGAAAGCAATCTGTTCATAAATGAAGGCAGAAAGAAATTCCTACTTCAATTGCTTTACAAATGAAGAAATCTCATATACTCAATGACTTAAGATAAAGATATTTGCTTAAGCTTCCATTATAATATGTGAAAGTAAATAAACATCAAAAGCAGGCGAACATTCCTGAGAATCGCAGACTTGCCGCAGGAATTTTTAATATACGCATACGCAATTTTAATATGTAACATTTACGATACGCCGAGCTCTTTATACGACATAACACGATCCTAAAACCCCTTCCGTCTTCTGGCAAAATTGGCCTTACATCCTTAACTGTAACATTAAGATTGTTCTCGACCTATAGGCAGGTATATACCCACATAAATATCGGTTAGAGTATCTTGCTAGGGTGAATGTTAATTTTATTCGTATGTTTTATGTGAGTAATATATCTTTTACCTACGTGTGTAGATTGATAAAAATGGTCTAGGTTACCACCAATGGAATCATTCGTGTTTCACTTGCCCACTCACAAGTATACTGGAGAAAGAGCGGGTTATAATTAAGATATCGACCGTAACTGATAATGGAATGTTGTTAAATGAAGTAAGAGAGACTGATAAAACTGGATATAAAGATTATTAGTGTTAATTTTATTTTAAACTTCATAAATAATACGCTTTTAAAATAAAATGAAAATCTGTCAACTGCTTTTTGTTGCTGAAAGGAAAGTTCGCGACTAGATGATTTCGCCAACCAACTTTCTTATTAGATGTCACGTCTTGTCTGTGTAAAAGGGTTTAGGGTACTGTGTGCTACGCCAAATGTGACCAGGCGGACTTGTAGACTATGCTCGATCGCACATATGTATACATACTATTTTTGATCATTACAACATGACAAACAACGAAAATAAGCTTTTGCACATAACTCCATTCATATCATTTTAAGTGCCTAAATATTCGTTTCTTCAAAACTTACACAAAAACAGACTACCGAGTCCACCGTTTATAAACAATAATACGCTAACCATTCATTAATCTTATCCGCGTGAAAATCCGGAGTCTTTAATTTTGTTCTTAGCGTAACGCGAATTCACAAAGAACGCACAAAACACTGGCTCCCCTCTTCACGCTTTGATAAATACTTGTAAAGTACATAAAACTTGGTTTTCTGCATACAAATAAGGTTGACGGCCTTGACCAAGTTTGACTTGGGGAATATGGGAGTTGAATTTTTGAATACAGTGGATGGGACGGATGCTGAGCTTTCGCTTTGACTCGAGTTCTCAATTAACACGAGTGTTTTGTGTTGCTCGCTTTGTAACGTTGCCGCGCTTTGTCCCTACATAGCTCTAGGACATAGACACTGTTTAACAATCGTTCAAGGTACGGTTAGGTAGAGTTCGAATTGTATTATGATATGATACCCTTGTTACATTTAGTTGAGTTTGTCATCTAAAGAAGAGCATTGTCAGAGATACATATGTTATGCATATCAGAATTTTGTAGGTATGTAATATTTAGGTATAGTACGTACGGTGTCGTAGCAAGACTTGAGCTTTGTCAAATTATTACTACTGTATATGCATACAGTAGTGATAATTTGCCCACACACCTCTGCCATACATATTTGACGAATCAAATATGTATGGCAGAGGGGTCTCTTCTCACCATGTGAAGGGTAAGGTCATTGTCCAAGTGCGAGTTGGCAGACATCATATGTCTTTCGAGAACATTATGGAAGATTCTCAGACATGCAGGTTTCCGCGCCATATTATTATATTCCTTAACCGTTAAGCAAGCAATAATTAACTATTCAAAATACAATAACGATTACAAAAATAAAAACAATAATTTTACTTTATCCTCGTATCAGTCGAGTTCTCCATTTAAATACGATTTAGCAACAAGAGCCTATTAAGTATAATTTTCTGAATTCAAAGAAAAGTAGTTTTAAAATCAATTGACAGAATCGAGCTAATTGTATAACAAACAACTCCAGAGCGAGGTTAAGAGTTAAATAAGAGTGCCACTCAGCTTACAGAATAGATAGTTGCTTGTTATAGAAGTAGAGATTTGAGATATTAGTCATTTTAATTTAAAACAAGAAACGAAGTTTTTCTGAAGTAAATATTTATCATAGAAGTAGGAAGTAGGTAGGTATGTTTTTAAGTAAGAACGATTTTTGATTGCCCGTGTGGTAACGGATTGAGAATATGCATGCATGCAAAGAGTAATGAATGTAGAGGAAGCACGTGAGGTTTGTAAAGATAGAAGCAAGTGGTGTTCTGTTCGAAAGGAAAAAGGTGTGAGTTAGATGACGTTTAAGTAGGTGATTGATAAATAATTTTTGTATAAACATTTAAATGCTCTCAGGGATTGCAAGTTGGTATGCCAGCTTTTAACATTAGCTATTCCAATGTATCGAATCAGTATTCATCAGACCAATGGTAGCACAGGTGAATTATGACTAAACTGTCACGCAAGGCGATAAATTTGTATTCAGATAATCAAACCAAATTCGGCATCAGCAACTATGGATGTTGGTACGTCATTATTGTTACTGATTCATTTGGTAAAATTTGGCGTAGAATATCTTATCATTATGTAGCTGCTAGAGTGATTATTATAATAATTGGTCAAATTATTATAATAGTATAATAATTTGGTCAATTGATTCGAGATTCATCGATAATCCAGTACAGATGCCAAGAGATTTCTATGCTGAGGGTATTGGATTAATTACGCTTCGTAATAATCATGCTCGAAGAGCAATTTAAGACGACGTCATCGGTTTATGCTGTCATGAAGGTCTTTGGCAGACGTTATGTGGAGTCCATTATGTATACCAGAATATGATAATACTGCTCTAAATCATGGAATATCGCTAAGTCTATGGCTTACGAAGGTCAAACGGCAATCACTCTGAGGAAAAGCTAATATTCTGTCAAATCTGTTCGCATGTCTCGGGCACCAGACCAAATTCTTGGATGCAAGAGGGTTTACGCAATGACGATGAGGATGTATAAGTAACTCTATTAAAGATCTTACGTTAAAGTTTGTTATAGTGAGCTTTTCAACGTTTACCGACATCCACACATCTAGTAGCGCTGTATGACCGTAACACCCATTGTTTGTTAATCAAGTGAATATTCATATTTCCTGTGTGTCTTCCAATATAATAGGAATTGTTAACGAAAGTGAACACAATTAAAACAAAACCAACAACGCTGAACAAAAACAGTAACAAGCTTTTAAGTGAATTGCCTTAATTTTCAATTTCGTTTCAAAAAAATGAGTTACGAAAGTGTGTTAGTCAGGCAAAAGAAAAAAAGGAAAAGCATTTTATTCGCAGCACTTCCTAAAATTAAAATGAATTTTCACCGCACGCCTGTATTTTCAAGACTTATCTTGAAGAAAACAATTCATATTTGGTTTTAAACGTTTTTCTTTGTTTTTGTAACAAGTTTTACCATGAAGCTTCTTCGAAGTTATAGTTTACTTTGATTTATTATTTTGGTTTTTATACGTTATACAAATACAAGAGTGAAAGTTTTCTTAACACGACTGCTTCTAAATACATACTGATATTTTAAACGTGAAAGTGCGGATATTGTTTTGTGCTTCTTCTGCGCTGTGGGCGGCATCTAGTGCATTATACTGCACCATACTTGCGACATCCAAGAAGCAAGCAGGAGTGTAACCACGTTATATTTTTTAAGTCTTAACTTCTATTTTATAGTGGCTTTTGTTACTTAGAACTTAATTCTTTATTGCAATTCAAAAACACCTTTAAGTCCACAGTATAAAAAAACTGCTAACGCAGCGTACTAAAGTCGCGTCATAATACTTCAATATCGCAAGTGAACTCAGTCAAAAAAAAACAAAAGAAAAATCTGCTCTTGAGTCGAAGAACTTGACTACTAAGGATTACTAAGGAACTGAAATATATCGAATGGTACTCACGGGTACAGAGACAATGTCATCATCATCATCATCCTGCTAGCGGTTGTCCCGGTTGCATCTAAGACTTACACGCCTTGGAGCTCGAGGACCGCTTACTGGTCACCAGATATGACAGAACATCAAGTTTTCCACTGAGCGACTGCCGTCTGACCTCCGCAAATTAAAGAGATAGCGATATTCCATGGTTTATACCAGTACCTATCAGATAAGGGTACTGACTCCCCGTAACGACTGCCAAAGATCCTCATGACAGCCGGCTACAGTGACAATGTGTCTGTGGCAAATCTGTCGTCATTGCAAGCTGCCAAATTTATAAGATCAACAATGTGCTTATTTCAGTGAATCATTGTTCCAAACATTAAAGTAAATAAATTTCGTTGTGTCTTCAAACAATATTTACTGTCACATACTGGTGTAGCAAACAGCATAGTTAAATACGCACTCGCGTTACCTTGAAAACGTGTAATTTAGCAAATGTAGGGTAACTTTTGTGTACGCTGTATATTTCGGATACATTTGGGTATTAATTAAGTAACCGATGGGAATTAATCAGTGTCTACTTCAAAATTCATTCAATCTGAGTGGTGACGGATTAAGAATACGGATTGTCACTACCCCATATCATCCCATGGGTGTCGTAAGAGCCGACAAAGGGAGCATATTATGGAGAGAACTGCACTGTAAGAGAAGGAAAACTTGACACGCTCGCCAAACGGGTTGGTATAGGGTTTCTATACCAACCCGTTTGGCCAGCGTGGTATAGTAGGCCAATTCCTCCTTTCAAAGGAGAGGCCTAGTCCAGCAGTGAACTGTTAAAGGCTGGTAATAACTGATGATATTTCAATACTACGGTACTTGTATAATATATTTACATATAATAGATTCATAGACTATAGACGCAACTTCTATGACTTCAAGGTTGTTCAAATAATGTACTTTCATCATAATAACCATACATCCAAAAATAACATATATATATATTATAAAATTTAATTAGAATATACTTGTATTCTGCAAAATATGGGCTGTTCTGAGTCTACAGTACTGGCTTATCACCAGGCTAGCCACACAATATTATTGTGCTTGTGATGTTTAAAAAAGTATATTTGTGTTCAAAAAGCCCTCATAAAACTTCTTAAAATATGTAAGCGGCCGGTTCAATACATCAAGCAAATTGAACAAAAACATATCACTTTAAGTGTTGAATGGCAAAGCTACTTTGTGTTATGATTGAATGATATTTTATGGGTGACGTCATTTTCATTTAATCTATTCCATTACCCAGAGCCATCGACGCCATTTTATGATCTCAAGGGAAGGACCTTTATAATATGATTTACGTTGATATAAATGAAAAAGCCAAATCGATTGAGTGCCCTCACAGCCAGGTGCGTAATAACTGAAATTTAAATAAGCAGTTTTACGCCTTTTGTGGTTTAAAAAGTCTGTGGAATGAAAAAGTAAATTAGAGATGAGATAACCCACGAAATTATTTACATCTTTTCGATAATGAGTGGACTTTTTTACTTAAAGTTGCTGATGGTAAATATAAAATGTTATTATTAAAATACCCTTCTATACCTATTTTGTACGTTAGAAAACCGCAATCATCATCATCGTACTAGCATTATCCCGGTTACATCCAAGACTTTTTGTCTTGGAGCCCTTAGTTCGCTTACTAGTGTAGCCAGATTTGACGACACCCATTTAAAATTTTGTGCAACCGCCAAAGAGCGCCGCAACCCAAAGACTCTTCCTTTATCCTACTGAATGTTGAATCATTTAGACTAGTGCCAGTTTATTAGTAATTACGCACATAACGACTGTCAGGAATTTAATGACAGCTGAAACCGACGGCTTAACGTTCTCGCAGAGGCCCGGTGCGGTGCAAGTGAGAAATTAAGTTCAAAAATACAGTGGTCCTCATTACATTTGATGCAATATTATATTAAAATCCACTAGGATTTTGTTAACTATTAAAACGTCTGCATAATAATAATTAAGAGCGTATTTAAATTAAAATACATTCGGCACTACTAACTTTTGAAGTAGTCATTGTACTGTTCGTAATTATTGCCTGACCAGGAATGAGTTTCAAAATTAATATCCGCTACAAAGTTACCTAGTACCGCATTCAACTTTTTAATTTTTGTACAAGCGAGGGCTTTGTGTGGTTCGTGAAACAATGGCCAGTACTTTCATGTTTATTATGTGACTATCGAATATAAGAGGCTTAAAGTTGGATACTAGCGGATTGTGACGTAAATCACAGGTAAAGTTCCTGACACTTAAACGCCATACATATACATATATTATACCTACATAATTATTTATGCACCAGCTTATTTCTATACAGTTTCTTGCATTTCAGTGCTTGACTTACGGCCATTTTCAATATTCGAACTGTGGATGCATCTGTAGATTTTGGATTCGTGTTTGACATATTTTATATGGAGCTTATGTCAAAAACTGTCAAAAACGAATCTTAAATCTACAGATCTATCTATAATTCGAATATTGAATTCCGTAGCTAGTCACCTCCAAAGTTGTTGCGCAGTAGCACTGTAAGCACAGAATAGATAGTACTTACGTACTGTAAGTCAGAAGGTGGCTTTGGCCTAGTAGATAACAAACTTTACTACGCGTACTTAACTACGCTGGCAAAACGGTTTGGTATACCAAGCCGTCTGTGATAATCGTATACTTACACTATAGTTTTTGATGTCGAGTGTTCTTCATCATACGTCGTCTCATATACGAAGAGTCGTATATCTTCTTAGTTAGTTATTTCAATTGTATAAATAAGACGATAAAAAGAGTGGCCTTGAGTTTCTGGTTTGGTTCTTCTCATTAGGCTTTACTTTTTTAAATGCATTTTTCAATGCGGAATTATGTAAATATGCATATAAGTTTAGTTTTTCATAATATTATAATATTATCAATGACTTTCTGACGGGTCCAAAAATTATAACATTTTTATCGAAATAAACATGTTTCAGTTTACTATTTGCTTCCTGTAGTTTCCTTATTTGCCTCTTACGACGCCCTTCGAAACAAAGTGGACCACACAAAGTTCTATCCAGTATGGAAATGGAACCCACAACACTCTGCGCAGTTCTAAACTACACAGCTAATGTTAAAAGCACTTCGCCGTCCGTCCGTGCAATCACAGATAAATTAAAATTGTTTGTACTCAAACAAAACTTTGATTACATTGAAAGATATTCTGAAGTTATTCGCCGAGTATTTGCGGGCCATGGTATTTGTAAAGTTAATCTCGGTGGGTATCCACTTTGGCTGGGTAATCCTTCTCCAAGCGAAATCCATTAACAGTATCAGTCCAGATGTTTATAAACTTAGCAACTTTACGTATTAAAATGCCGGCAATGAAATGTGTCCATTTTCGTTGCAATGTATTAATGTTTCTTAAATTACTTTCCAGAACCATCTATAAAGTTGAACGCTAATTAAATCACTTTTCTGGAAAATATGACTTGGTTTATAAAAACTAATGAAGTTTCGGCAGCGTTGTACTCGTATAAAGATTTAAAATCAATTTGTATAATTTCATACAATCAAAATTATTTACAAATTTTAAGACAAAGTTGCTTGGATTTTGGCTTGGAAAATTAGGGGCTGTGTGATATTTTTGATGTGATAATTTTGGGCTATTGAAAATAACCACCAGGGTCAAGCGCATGTCAATACAATAACCATAAATGCCAATAAATGTTACAAACAATATACAATTAGATAACTATATTGCACAACTTGTATGTAGTTTTGAACAACATTTTTATAGATAAGGCATGTAGATAGTTATAATATGCAATTGAATGTGGTGCGTAGGATCTATATACCCTTAGTAACAGCTAAATCACTAGTGATACCTACATGCTAATATGAATATGTTACACCGAAATTGTCGTACGCCCTACTAATTAATACGCAATACATCGCTTCACTTATATAACCCGGAAAGGACGGGCTAAGATGAATTAGAGCCTCGGTTCCCCAAGTTACTCGACAATATTTCAGCGTTACGTAATAAGGGATGAGTTAATTGCTATAACAGAACACAGTTCACAACTTTATACATATTACTCATGAACAATTTCAACTACAAATCCTAGTAATATTCACGAATGCGGACTGATTTAAGGGGTCGCTAGTGCTGTGGGTTTGATCCAGAATTATGTTAGCAACTCAAATATGTTTCAAGTCTAGATGTTCTTTTTGTCCCTTATTCGAATGTTTTTAAAGTCCACCATTTAGGACACGCGTAAGAATCTTGGCGTGTCCAGATGACAAAATAATAAGTGATTTGCTATCACCAGCTGGGCACACTCTTTTATGCCGTGATGGCGTTTACGTCCAGGTTTAGTTTTATTAAAAACACATAGGAACTGCCAAAGTGTATTTTTAAGTGTTTGCGGAATATGTGATTATGTGATAGTTCTATCTACAAACTGTTATTCAACTCTTACCTCGTGTGCAATTTCGTGATAAGCACGATTGTGCGATGGCTGCGTTGAATTTCAAGAGTACGTGACTAATCTGAAGGCTCTCGGCATGCAATGTCGCTACAATTGGTTGCTCTAAAAGCTCCATCCAAGTAGGTTTATGCTAGCGGTTTCGTTGTGTCGTAAGTTTTTAGATAGGTATAACTAATATAAGTGAAATATGTATTAGTTACACAAAACCTTTCCAAATTATTCAAAAAACACTCCTAACAAATCACTCTGCCTAGTGGTGAAAATCGCATGAAAATTTCTTCGACAGTTTTTGAGTTTATCTCTTTCATACTTACAGTCAGACGCGACCGGGGGACAGTACTTTTTATAATACTAATACCAAGAACGTGCGTAACGTGCTTAGCTGCGGGCAACAGTAAATGTTATATAAAAGCTGAGTGTAAAATAACCCATCTAAAATATTACCCTAAATAAATACTGACAACGTCCCTAGAGACATGATTTACTTACCGCGCATTTCATAATTCATAACTTGATCTGCTTAAAAAGCTAACAAGTAAAGCAAAGTCTTGCTAAGGCGAAGAAAAGAAAACACTGAACTTCTTACCAAGATTGTTGAGTTTATAGTTGTAAAGATTTTATGATCAGCTCAGCAGAAAGTTTGCTTTGAGTTACAGGGTGAGAGGGATAAGCATGGCCATGCAACTTAGTACAACGGATATTTTAAACTGTTATTTTCATGTTGCGTGGTGTTATTAAATTTTACTTTTAGTTCTTTGTGTCAAACTGATATGAGATAAACATTTTTGAAAGTTACAACTTGCGCCAGAAATAACTCCAGTGTCACAGATCTCACAAAATAAATATTCAATCAACAATAACGTTCAATCTGTATAACGTGCAATCGCATCAATAATGATCTCGTTGATGCATCTCGTGTGTGAATCGATCCTATATCACAGTGCAGTGCTAGTCGAAACAATTATTTTTCTGCCTCGTGTGAGGTTCCGACAACACTCATCGTTGTGTTAATCGGCGAGATCCGCTTAATCCTCAACCACAGCACACAATAATAAAGTGAGACTAAATTTTAAAATACACACCTTAGCGACTAAGGAAAATTCACAAAGCAAGTGATATCTTTGTGAATAGACGGAAACCGCGATATGGAGCCCTACACCAACCCGTCTGGCCAGCGCAGCGTAGTATAGGCCAAATCCTCCTATTGTCTCATAATATTACTGCGACTTTAATTAGAAGAGACCTACGTCCGGCAGACGACTGCGAAAGGATGTATAACGGTATTGAATATCGGAGTATGATTGTCCTTTGGATAAATTAGCATACTACTGTATCATCATTCCTGCCTTTCACTCCCTACTCACGTCCACTGCTGGACATAGGCCTCTCGTAATTTGCGTCACAATAGTATTGTGAGCAAATTAGGAGTGCTTGGCCTACTACATCACGCTGGCCAGACGGGTTTGTATAGGGTTTGATGTCGTGTTTTCCGTCTCTACGTGCAAAGATGGTATTTGCATCGTGTTATCCCTTTGTCACCTCTTACGACACCCACGGGAAGATAGTGGGTGGCGACACTTGTATTCTATGCCGTCAAACACACGGCGATACTACTATATACCTGTAGCAAATTCATGCCATATGATGCCATATACGATGAAACATAATGTGTATTAATCAGGCACATCAATTATTTTGCCTCGGTAATACATACATATTTATGAGGAATTATTAGATTTATATTCAATATGGAGCTCATACACTAATCTATTTTCCTTATAATATCGTTATACTTAATTATTATGTGGTCTTTAGAAGCTCGAAGTTCACTCTTGCATTTGCTTGTATTCTTAAGTAAAACTTACGTAAATTAGTATAATATAGAAAGAACCATATACATAAACACAAAAGTTTAAAATTTGACAACTCATTAATTTTACTCAAATTATTTAACTCTCATATATATTCCAAATAAAACTTTCCTTTAACAGCCTACTCCTTCGGGACCTATTTATATCTATCAAAATTTATCGCCAAAACGCAACATGAGTGCACTATATCGGCGCATCATAGCCCAGTCCTAATTTCGTTGCCTTGTTCATTCCGGTGGCTTCGTTCGTATGACGTCGGTTAGCCACATTAATCGTGCTCAGAGCCCGAGGTTGTGACGTCACCAGTTTCCATGAGACACCTAATTTCCGCAGCAAACGTGACAACACGTATTCGCGCGAATAGTGAATTGTTTAGAACAGTCTCTCTAGTTTGGTGCACAAATTGGAGGATTAGCATGCAACAAGATGCTCTGTATTAGGTTATATTCACGTGTCGCCTAGGATATGCCTCAGTTGTGTGCTTTGTTATAAATCTGATGTATAATGAACTTGAAATATTTGTTTGTCAGTACAATTTGGTATTTTTTACAGTTTGATAGTTCGTTTATTGAGCATTTAAGTTTTAGGAGCTGAACTGAAATTGCAGATCATCAGATCAGATAAAAGCCACAGAGATCACAATCAAGCCGTTCTTAATGAGTACTTTAAGTTTATTGTATTTATTTAGTTTTACATTGTTTTCTGCGAGTGAGGGAGAGATAGAGATTTTTCTAAGTTATCAATGTGTTTTATCGTCGTGGTAGGCCAATAATCATCATCTCTAAAGAATGTTTCGTTCTCGAAGCCTATAAACTTAGTAACTCAATTTATAACACTTTAAGGGAGCAGTTCTTGTGTGAACAATTCCTCTCATACTCGGATTGTTGCTACAAAATAACGATATTTGGTTACGTGATTACATAACATAGAGCTTAGTACGTGTTTCGCTTGCTCACAATTATCTCATCTCGATTCGATCGGGCGTTTGGTACATAGATTGGCCCGCATCGACGTCTGATGGTCTAGTAGGGTTGTTAAATATTCAAAGTGTTTGCATACCAATGGATCCCAGTTGAGTCGTTCTTCGATGGGAACATTTCCCATCCGTTTTCCAAACACTCCGTGTATAAAGTCCCCCGTAATGCAGGCCTAAGCTTATGAAAAGAATGTTGAATTGCTCGCTCCATAATTGTTGGATCTTCAGACTATCCATATAGAACATTTGCATATACTAACATGAATAATTAATTGACACTAAAACCTTTCTTAAACAAGTTCGTGTATGTAGGGCCGGGTCGTTCAGCGATCCTTTTCTTACGCTGCTGATTCAAAGCGTTTGCTAACAAAGGTGATAGGTACCTGAAAATATTTGAAATTATCGCAATGTTGTCAGATAAAGGTATGAAATGGCATTCAAATTATATGTTTATAGAATCATATTTTAGTTAAAAGATGTACGTTTCTGTTTCATTGAATACTGGTATTTTTTTTAAATGGGGTTTCTTTTAACAGATTTCGCAATTTTTAGTTAAAGTAAACATTTTCAAAGAAGCCAAAGCTAACTAATAGAGCCCAAGGGTTTGTAAAGCTAATAACTTCTTAGAGAGATCTCAGCAAAATTTTGCGAGACCCGAGGATGGAACCTAAGAACTATGAATCAAATATAGTATGCTCATAATTATCACATAGATATGCAACGGTACTGAAGAGCATGGTGAGTAAGTACAATCTAAAATATATGTTCACAATCTAATATATTTACAAGCAAAAATAAATTACTTGTCCTTATCACCTGTCCGAACTTATCGACAACAATGTTCAAAACCTTAAGAGATTACGATTGAAATTAAACTACAGTTTACGGATTTTATCGCGTTATATTGGTTTCACTGGTTATTTGTTATTACATTTAAACCGAAAGATCAAGAAACTACATTTTTATTACTAGGCTAATGAAACCCAAGAAGGACAAAGTCACCAGAAGACATCAAGACACAGTGAGCACATTCTGCGTAGATAGTAACACCAATAGTTGAAAAATGTTCAGGTACTTTGAGATAACTTATTAATTCAAGACAAAGACAAATATCACCTCAGTCTGCCGTGAAGACGGATCCTGTAAAGAATTCGAAACGTCGGCTAGTAATAAAAATGTAGTTTCTTGATCTTTCGGTTTAAATGTAATAACAAATAACCAGTGAAACCAATATAACGCGATAAAATCCGTAAACTGTAGTTTAATTTCAATGTGTAACATTCGCGTAAACCCAAGAAAATATTATCTTAAGAGACGAGTTTAACAAACTATAAGTAATACTCGTCTCTTGCACACAGACTGTCGCTAAGTTTTCTGGGTTCATTCATACTTATTATAAGTTCAGTTTTCTTTACTCTATTTCCGTGACGATCGATGATGGTTGGACGTGATATCGCGTTACGACTGACTGATAAGTAGATATTAACATATTTGAATACAGATTCGGATAACTGTATAAATATTTTTTTTCCGTTGTTGACTGACTGTCAGAAAACGCACAGACGAAATTACTGGGCACAATAAATTGTTATTTAGCATGAAGGTGTTCCTTCGGAACCGTAGGGGTGCACTAAGATATGCATGAAGTAAAGTGTGTATTTCTTGAAATTCCTAAAGCATCGAGGAGAAAGTGTTAAATAAAGTGAAGTGATGCGGGCGTATTTGTGAGGACCCTGTATGTATATATAAGTCAAAGATTCCTAGCAAATTATGGGCAAACAAAGCAATAAAAAATACCACCATATGTACTTGAGATTATGACTTTTGTCAGGGTGGATCACGAATGGATGGATTTATGATCGTTGCTCTTTCACCCAAAATCTGCATAGCGAATTTTTATGAAATTTTGTAATAATATAGCTTAAACATGAGAATAATACACCATACGTAGGCTAACTCTTGACGCGATAACCGATACTAACACTGGCGAAGCCGGGTTCGAAATCTAGTACTGCCGTCATAACGTAGAGCACAACTAACATTTTGTAAATCAGGAGAAAATCGAGTTTAAAATATTACTTAGTTTTTGTCAAAAATAAATTACGATGTTGTAGTTATAGAAAATGTATGAACGGAAATAGGAGCATTTACATGAATTCATGATTCATTTAAATAAGATGATTTACTTATTCTTTTTTATTTTAACTGTATTTATTCAATAATCTACATTTTCCATTTCAACCTAACTGAAATAAAAACCGGTCAAGTGCGAGTCGGACTCGCGCACCGGGGGTTCCGTACTAACCTGTAGGTATATAAGTAAAAGTTCAACAGTCATAATGGTATTTTTATTGCCAAATGAAATCCATAATATTACAGTATGGAAAGCTGGAGGAGCATAAATTGAAGAAAAAGGGGTGTTTGTCGTTTGTAATCAGTCATCCCTTATTTTATATTAACATATATCGCTTATTTTATAATATAACATAAATACCTATACCAGCCTTGCAAAAGAAGAATCATGAAGCATGAAGGTAAGATTTTTTATCAAAGTTATTGATTTACAAAGTTTTTAGTGACTATTAGAAAACTGTTACAAAAATACTTATAAAGTACAGAATAATTAGCAAAAAGGTTTGAAGACTATGTAATTATTTGAAATCTCAATCTCAATCAGCCTATCGCAGTTCACTGCTGGACATAGGCCTCTCCCAACACGCAACACAGCACACGGTCCTCAGCCTTCCGCATCCTTTATCTGGACTATAACACGTTGCTTCGTACCAAATTTCAAGATTTTGAGTTCACGGGAAGTACCCTGTAGGTTTTGATTCCCTTGCGAGTAGTCGCGACTTTGAAAATATGCTTATATTGCTCTTTCTTTTGATTGTGTTGACATAGAAGTTCGATTTTGTTGCAGCCTAACGGTGTTATATACTTGAGTATTTGATATGAATTTCAATTTAATACCTCCACGCGTTCAAGAAAAAGGGGTAGTAACTTTAAATTTATTAAAAATATTTTTCTTATATGATGTAACTAAAAATGTATGGTTTTCGCAATTTTTCCTTTATATGTGCTCTAAGGCGTTGCTTCGTACCAAATTTCAAGATTCTGAGCTCACGGAAAGTACCCTGTAGGTTTTGATTCACTTGCGAGTAGGCGCGAGTATGAAAATATACTTATATTGCTCTTTCTTTTGATTGCGTTGACATAGAAGCTTGATTTTGTTGCAGCCTAACGGTGTTATATACCTAAGTATTTGATATGAATTTCAATTTAATAACTCTACGCGTTCAAGAGAAAGGGGTAGTAACTTTAAATTTATTAAAAATATTTTTTTATATGCTGTAACTAAAAAATTACAGTTTTCGCAATTTTTCCTTCATATGTGATATAAAACGTTACTTCGTACCAAATTTCAAGATTCTGAGTTCACGGGAAGTACCCTGTAGGTTTTGATTCACTTGCGAGTAGGCGCGAGTTTGAAAATATGCTTATATTGCTCTTTCTTTTGATTGCGTTGACATAGAAGCTTGATTTTGTTGCAGCCTTACGGTGTTTTATACCTGAGTATTTGATATGAATTTCAATTTAATACCTCCACGCGTTCAAGAGAAAGGGGTAGAAACTTTAAATTTATTAAAAATATTTTTTTATATGCTGTAACTAAAATTTTACGGTTTTTGCAATTTTTCCTTTATAAGTGATATAAGACGTTGCTTCGTACCAAATTTCAAGATTCTGAGTTCACGGGAAGTATCCAATGCGAGTTTGAAAATATGCTGCAATTTGCAGGATATACGGCTGTATCTTTTGATTGCGTTGGATTAGAAGTTTGATTTTTTTACAGCTCTGTGGAATCGTAGATTCGAGTATTTAGTATAAATTTCAGTTTGATACCTCCACGCATTCCTGAGAAAAAGGGTCTTGACAGACGGACGGACAACAAAGTGATCCTATAAGGGTTCCGTTTTTTCCTTTCGAGGCACGGAACCCTAAAAATATTGTAAAATCATTAATATTACGTATAGACTCACGCCTGTGAAATGTGGGTGTAATACCTGCCTACCCCTGAAGGGGTAGGCAGAGGCGTAATAGGTATTACACCCACATTTCGCCATGAATTGTTAGGTCCCACGTTATAGGGGGCGAGCCTATTGCCGTTACCGGGCACATCACCAGACTCCGTGGTGCTACTGAGAATTCGGAAAAACGCAGAACCCAGGACCTCCGATCAGCAGTCGCATACGCTATCCACTGGTCCACGGAGGCAGTGTATAAAAGGCATAATTTACCAAATGTGATTTTCCATTCTAACATTTTGGGGAACAAGGTTAAATATTACTTGTAGATATATGTAATTTAATTGTAGCTTTTCTTCAATCCAATATCTTCTTGAAACTATATTAATGTTTTCTTTTCTTTTTCAATTTATGTTACATATATACATAGGAATAAAGCAAAGTATTATAGCGAAAAGGTAGCATAGAACAAACAATCGTGCTGATCACAGAAGGATTTGCCCTGTTGTACTGGGTGGAACCTACTCCAATTCATGATCTCCAGATCCACAAGCAGCCAGGATTACTAACCGCCAGACAAAAAAGCCAATAAAATGAATGGCTGCCATTTCAAATAAAACGAGTTTACTATAAAACTGTAATTAAAAGTGCTAGGTAACGTATTGAAACAGCTGTAGTTCTGCCTAACCCTGAGGAATAAAAGGCGCGCAATGCGAAGCTGACCTAATTACACAGTTAGTCTGCAATCAGGTCAAACAGCCACAAATATTTGTTAACACATTGCTTTATTGTTCATGAAAAAGTCGCGGTTTCACTCAATTGTATATTTACCAGAATGAGAATTAAAATCATTGAGGATATACCAACAAATTATTGTGTATATATATGTATATATATATATATATATATATATATAGAGTTGTGTTGTTCTGCTACAAAAAATATTTATGTGCACCTGGAATCTACAAGTACACAGTATTTTATTTTCTTGAAATTATACAACAGTGTACGGATTTTGAGCTCATTCTAGCGGAAATAGTAACGCCAGTAGTTAAACAATATTCGGGTACATTGAAATAACTTCTACATTCAAGACAAAGACAAATATCTCAGTGTTTCGTGACCATGATTCCTGTGAAGTGAAGTAGCCGACACGTCGGATAATCATAAATAATGTTGTTTCTAGATCATTCAGTTTAAATGTAATCTCAGTAAAATTAATATTTCACAAAACAATTAGTGGATCACATAATGTGTCGTGCACTATGCTCAGTGTCAAGAAGACCACATAAAAATCTACAAAAATGTGTCATAATCATTAAATGAATACAATTCAACACTGCATATTTCGAGGTTCGCACGTTTACTAAATTATAGCTTTCGGGCTTATAACATTACGACATACACGTGTCAACACTAAGTACAAAACCACGTGGAAGATCTTGAGTTTCAAACAACCCATCAAATTAACAAAAGGAGCAAAAACAATATTTCAAATTTAAAATAGATACTTGGAATAACAACCGATAAACATTATAATAAACGTTTAAGATGCCGTTTAATTGTGAATGGATGGTAATGAACGTCTACCTTGAAATGTCTTAAGACTGTAAATAAATAAACTGTAATTTAGGAAAAGGCTGTTCGAATGTTAAGGTATTGTGTTTTTAGCCACCGACGTCTTAGAACAAAGGTACAAGTATTTCATTTTAAGTCAGTGGTGTTTTAGATCATAAGCTTGCAATAAAGACAATAAAGTGGGTGTAGAAATACATCTCTGCCTACCCCTTCAGGGATAAAAGGCGTGACGATATGTATGTATGTATTGCTTGCAAGGAATCAGTGTTATATTATTATATGCTATCAGAGGGATCTTATATTGTCAGATGGGCAGTTTAAAACAAAATAGGTTCATTGAAATTTAAGGGCAATCTATCTGATTAAAATTATTAATTGTTACAATATAGTAAAACTAAGGCCTGCAGTTACGCCCCCACATTTTTTTAAATTTATCTTTTTCTGTTCGTTCCCGTGCATCGTGCACCCCTACGGTCCCTAAGGAACTTCATTTCAATTGAAGAGCTTTGCTCTTGTCGGTGGAGCCTCAGCCAGTACCTTGGAAAAATGGAACTACCTTCCTAAGGAACTTACATGGAAAATATCAGCTTCTTAAACCAAATAGTCTCGGGTGTGCGTTGTCTGCCAGTCATGGAAGAATTTTATATAATATACAGATGT
Organism: Euclidia mi; assembly: GCA_944739405.2. NCBI lineage: Eukaryota > Metazoa > Arthropoda > Insecta > Lepidoptera > Erebidae > Euclidia > Euclidia mi. Next base: position 36,976,866 of record OX123187.2, read on the forward strand.
AGTTCACACTCTTATTATATCATAAAACTAAAGCTATCAGTAACATAATCTATCTGGTAAATAAGTAATAACGAAAAGAAATCTGTGTAAATGATCTTGCGAAAACCTATAATTGGTGTGCGATCCTCTCGACTGGAAGATAAATCATATTTTTTTGTAATTTACGATCGTAACCGTACTTGGATTGAAATAAATCACGTCCATCATTGTTGATAAATGGCTGGCAAGCACACCTGCAGTAATTAAGAGTAGTTTATCAGTTCACTCCAATATATTAAGTAGAATAAAGGATGGAACCTCCGAATCTTCGAAGTCTTATGTCTTCACTGATTAGGTTTTTGTTCGTAAAATGTACGAGTATCTAATAATTTTCTTGCAAATGACAATATTCCTATTTTGTATATTTTTTCTTATTGCTTTCCTTCGCACCCTGGGGTTGAGACAATAGGTGATTCAAGACCATAACGATGTAAACAGTTGTTCGCTTTCTAATCTTACCCGATTTTGAAGACTTAGATTTTCGGGACAGAGGGACTGGCTTTAGCAACATATATATTTGTCCTACTAAAATGTATAGATGCCAAGGCGTAAGTATGCAGGCTTTATATAGTAGCACCTTTACTGCACGAACCTAAAGCCACAAAATGTACTCTCTCCTGGAGTAATACTCGCCAGCGCTATAAAAACTGCTAGGTATAGTGTTTTACGGCGCATGGATTACGGCTAGCGCATTCAGAGAAGGTTTTATGAAGTAAAAGAAACTTCATAGTTTTAATGCTCCGGGTTACGATTTACCTAAATATTCGTCGGTGATGCGAACTTGAAGTTAAAATATTGATTACGCTATAAAATGTTCGCAGTGCCCATTACAATTGACTCCTAGTTTTATTTTGATGTCTAGTATTGTGTTTGCACTGGTACCGTGAATACAGTTCTTAGGTAGGCAAGTTTTAAGAATGATTAAATGGATTAACTTGAAATATATTATGTGATTATTATTTACAGCCAAACCAGTCCTCGTGGAACGCAAAGGCCATAATTTCAAGTCATTTTAATTAAGGCAAGTCTCGCAAGAATCCATAGATCGCTTTCAATCACAAAAAAAAAACAAAGGAAGAAAATAAAATAAATAATAGCAATCTGTTCATACGAAAGTAAACAGAAATTCCTAAATGAAGAAATCTCATATACCTAATGACTTCAGATAAAGATATTTGCTTAAGCTTCCATTATATGCCAAAGTAAATAAACATCATAAGCAGGCGAACATAGCTGAAAGTCGCAGACTTTCCGCAGGAATTTTTAATATACGCATACGCAATCTTAATATGTAACGTTTACGATACGCCGGGCTCTTTATACGACATAACACGATCCTAAAACCCCTTCCGTCTTCTGGCAAAATTGGCCTTACATCTTTAACTGTAACATTAAGATTGTTCTCGACCTATAGGGTGCCCACATAAATATCGGATAGAGTATCTTGCTAACGTGAATGTTAATTTTATTCGTATGTTTTATGTGAGTAATAAATCTTTACGAAAGTAGATTGATAAAAAATGTTCTAGGTTAATACCAATAGAATTATTGGAATGAGAAGACTACTACTTGGTATACTTTCCCTTGCCCACTCACAAGTATACTGGAGAAAGAGCGGGTTATAATTACGGTATCGACCGTAACTGATAATGGAATGTTGTTAAATGAAGTAGAGACTGATAAAACTGGATATAAAGATTTTTAGTGTTCATTTTATTTTCTACATACATACATACATATCGTCACGCCTTTTATCCCCGAAGGGGTAGGCAGAGGTGTATTTCTACACCCACTCTTCGCCAGATATACTTTAGTCCCACGTAATAAGGGGCGAGCCTATTGCCGTACCGGGCACATTTCCAGACTCCGTGCTGCTACTGAGAATTTCGTGACAGAAAAACTCAATAACACTGCCCGACCCAGGAATCGAACCCGGGACCTCCCGATCCCACGCGCACATTTATGCCGCGAGACCAACGAGGCAGTCGCATAGGGTTTGATGTCGAGTTTTCCGTGTCTACGCAAAGATGGTATTTGCATCGTGTTATCCCTTAGTCGCCTCTTACGACACCCACGGGGAGATAGGGGGTGGTGGCACTTGTATTCTATGCCGTCAACCACACTACTTCATAAATAATAAGCTTCTAAAATAACATGAAAATCTTTCTACTAGGTTCTTTGTGTTGCTAAAGGGAATGTTCCCGTCTAGATGACTTCGCCAATCGACTTACTTACTAGATGTCTCTCTGTTCTCTGTGTAAAAGGGTTTAGTCTACTGTGTGCTACGCCAAATGTGACCAGGCTGACTTGTAGACTATGCTCGATCGCACATATGTATACATACTATTTTCGATCATTACAACATGACAAACAACGAAAATAAGCTTTTGCACATAACACCATTGATATAATTTTAGTGCCTAAATATTCGTTTCTTCAAACCATACACAAAAACAGACTTTCAGTCCACCGTTTAGAAACAATAATACGCTAACCATTAATTTATCTTATCCGCGTGAAAAGCCGGAGTCTTTAATTTTGATCTTTACGCTTTAATAAATACTTGTAAAGTACATAAAACTTGGTTTTCTGCATACAAATAAGGTTGACGGCCTTGACCAAGTTTGACTTGGGGAATATGGGGGTTGAATTTTTGAATACAGTTGTACAACAGAGTTGATGGCAGACGGATGCTGAACTTTCACTTTGACTCGAGTTCTCAATTAACACGAGTGTTTTGTGTTGCTCGCTTTGTAACGTTGCCTCGCTTTGTAATACAGCTCTAGGACATAGACAATGTTAAACAATCGTTCAAGGTATGGTTAGGTAGAGTTCGAATAGTATTATGATATGATACCCTTGTTACATTTAGTTGAGTTTGTCATCTAAAGGAGAGCATTGTCAGAGATAATATGTTATGCATATCACAATTTTGTAGGTTTATAATATTTAGGTATAGTACGTACGGTGTCGTAGCAATACTTGAGCTTTGGCAAATTTATCACTACTGTATATGCATACTAATAAAAAACCGAACTATACAATAACATTATCATCATCAGAACCACTGCTGGGCACAGGTCTCTTCTCACCATGTCAAGGGTAAGGTCATTGTCCACCACGCTGGCCAAGTGCGAGTTGGCAGACATTACATGTCTTTCGAGAACATTATGGAGAATTCTATGATTTAGCAATAAGATCCTATTAACTTTTTGAATGTCCGGAACGCGGATCCACGCGATACACAATAGCTTTTTAATTGTGCCTAGCATTCCGGCATACAAGAGGTTAAGTACAATTTTCTGAATGCAAAGAAAAGTAGATCGTTTTAAAATAAATTGACAGAATCGACCTAATCGTATAACAAACAACTCCAGAGCGAGGTTAAAAGTTAAATAAGAGTGTCACTCTCAGCTTACAGAATAGCTAAGTAGTTGCTTGTTATACAAGCAGAGATTTGAGATGTTAGTCATTTTAATTTGAAACAAGAAACTAAGTTTTTCTAAAGTAAATATTTATCATAGAAGTATGAAGTAGGTAGGTATGTTTTAAGTAAGATCTATTTTTGATTGCCCGTGTGGTAACGCATTAAGAATATGCATGCATGCAAAGAGTTATGAATGTAGACGAAGCACGTGAGGTTTGTAAAGATAGAAGCAAGTGGCGTTCTGTTGTCTCTGCCAACCTCGAAGGGAAAAAGGTGTGAGTATACGCATGTATGTAGATGACGCTTCAGTAGGAGATTGATAAATAATAATTGTATAAACATTTAAATGCTCTCTGGGTGATTGCAAGTTGGTATGCCAGCTTTTAGCAATAGCTATTCCAATGTTTCGAATCAGTATTCATTGAACCAATGGTAGCACAGGTGAATTATGACTAAACTGCCACGCAAATAATATAATAATAATAATATTCTACCACATTCACACAACACCATCTAGTCCCAAACTAAGCAGAGCTTGTACTATGGGTACTAGACAATGGATAAACATACGTATATACTTTTTTTTATTGTAAATACATACATATTATACATAGAAACACCCAGACCAAGACAAACATCCATGTTCACGCACACAAATGTTTGACTTGAGCGGGAATCGAACCCGCGACCTTCGGCGTGGCAATCGCTTACAATCAAACCAAATGCATTCGGCATTAGTAACTACGAATGTTGGTACTTTATTATTGTTTATGATTTATTTGTTAAAATTTGGCGTAGAATAATTTATCATTATTTAGCAGCTAGAGTGATTATTATAATAATTGGTCAAATTATTATAATACGAGTAGTTTAATAATTTGGTAAATTGATTCGAGAGGCATCGGTAATCCAGTAGAGATACCAACAGATTTCTATGCTGAGGCTATCGGATTAATTACGCTACGTAATCATTATGCTCGAAGAGAAAGTTAGGACGACGTCGTCGGTTTATGCTGTCATGAAGGTCTTTGGCAGACGTTATGTGGAGTCCATTATAACTGAATATGATAATACTGATTTAAATCATGGAATATCGCCGGCCATTTTCAATATTCGATCCATACATGGATTTTGAGATTCGAGATTCGTGTTTGACATATTTTGTATGGAGCTTATATTTAAAACGAATCTAAAATCTACAGATCTATCTATAGATTGAATATTGAATTCCGTAGTTAGTCTATGGCTTACGAAGGTCAAACGGCAATCACTCTGTGGAAAAGCTAATATTCTGTCAAATCTGTTCGCATGTCTCGGGCACCAGACCAAATTCTTGGATGCAAGAGGGTTTACGCTACGACGATGAGGATGTATAAGTAACTCTTTTAAAGATCTTACGTTAAAGTTATAGTGTTATAGTGAGGTTTTCAACGTTTACCGACATCCACACATCTAGTAGCGCTGTATGACCGTAACACCCATTGTTTGTTAATCAAGCGAATATTCCAATTTCTTGTCTGTCTCGCAATATAATAGAAATTGTTAACGAAAGTGAACACAATTAAAACAAAACCAACAACGCTGAACAAAAACAGTAACAAGCTTTTAAGTGAATTTCCTTAATTTTCAATTTCATTTCAGAGAAATGAGTTTTGAAAGTGTGTTAGTCAATCAAAAGAAAAAAAGGAAAAACATTTTATTCGCAGCACTTCCTAAAATTAGCCGAATTTTTTTTCGAACCGAATTTTCACCGCACGCCTGTGTTTTCAAGACTTATCTTGAGGAAAACAATTCATATTTGGTTTTAAAAGCTTTTCTTTGTTTTTGTAACAAGTTTTACCATGAAGCAACTTCGAAGTTATAGTTTACTTTGATTTATTATTTTGGTTTTCATACGTTATACAAATACAAGAGTGAAAGTTTTCATAACAAGACTGCGTCTAAATACATACTGGTATTTAAAACGTGAAAATGTGGATATTGTTTTGTGCTTCTTCTGCGCTGTGGGCGGCATCTAGTGCATTATACTGCACCATACTTGCGACATCCAAGAAGCAAGCAGGAGTGTAACCACGTTATATATTTTAAGTTTTAACTTCTATTTTATAGTGGCTTTTGTTACTTAGAACTTAATTCTTTATTGCAATTCAAAAACAATTTTAAGTCCACGGTATAAAAGAAACTGGCAACGCAGCTTATTACAGTCGGGTCATAACACTTCAATATCGCAAGTGACCTCAGTCAAAAAAAATAAAAGAAAAATCTGCTCTTGAGTCAAAGAACTTTGCTACTGAAGAACTGAAATATATCGAATGGTACTCAGGGGTACAATGACAATGTCATCATCATCATCCTCCTAGCGGTTTTCCCCGTTGCATCTAAGACTTACACGCCTTGGAGCTCGAGGACCGCTTACTGGTCACCAGATATGACAGAATATCAAGTTTTCCACTGAGCGACTGCCGTCTGACCTCCGCAAATCAAAGGGATAGCGATATTCCATAGTTTAGACCAGTATCAGTTTATTTGAGGGTACTGACTCCCCGTAACGACTGTCAAAGATCCTCATGACAGCCGGCTACAGTGACAATGTGTCTGTGGCAAATCTGTCGTCATTGCAAGCTGCCAAATTTATAAGATCAACAATGTGCTTATTTCAGTGAATTATTGTTCTAAACATTAAAGTTAATAAATTTCGTTGTGTCTTCAAACAATATTTACTGTCACATACTGGTGTAGCAAACAGCATAGTTAAACACACACGCGCGTTACCTTGAAAACGTGTAATTTAGCAAATGTAGGGTAACTTTGTGTACGCTGTATATTTCGGATACATTTGGGTATTAATTAAGTAACCGATGGGAATTAATCAGTATCTACTTCAATATTCATTCAATCCGTGTGGTGACGGATTAAGAATACGGATTGTCACTACCCCATATCATCCCATGGGTGTCGTAAGAGCCGACAGAGGGAGCATATTATGCAGAGAACAGCACTGTAAGAGAAGGAAAACTTGACACAAACCCTATACCAACCCATTTGGCCAGCGTGGTATAGTAGGCCAATTCCTCCTTTCAAAGGAAAGGCCTGGTCCAGCAGTGGACTGTTAAAGGCTGATATCTGATCATATTTCAATACTACGGTACTTGTATAATATATTTATATATAAAAGATTCATAGACTATAGACGCATCTTCTATGACTTCAAGGTTGTTGAAATAATGTACTTTCATCATAATAACAATTTAACCAAAAATAACAAAACCTTATAAAATTTAATTAGAATATACTTGTATTCTGCAAAATATGGGCTATTCTGAGTCTACAGTACTGGCTTATCACCAGGTTAGCCACTTCATATTATTGTGCTTGTGATCCTTAAAAAAGTATATTTGTGTCCAAAAAGCCTTCATAAAACTTCTTAAAATATGTAAGCGGCCGGTTCAATACACCAAGCAAATTGAACAAAAACATATCACTTTCAGTGTTGAATGGCAAAGCTACCTTGTGTTATGATTGAATGATATTTTATGGGTGACGTCATTTTCATTTAATCTATTCCATTACCCAGAGCCATCGACGCCATTTTATGATCTCAAGGGAAGGACCTTTATAATATGATTTACGTTGATATAAATGAAAAAGCCAAATCGATTGAGTGCCGTCACAGCCAGGTGCGTAATAACTGAAATTTAAATTAGCAGTTTTACGCTTTTTGTGGTTTAAAAAGTCTGTGGAATGAAAGTAAATTAGAGATGAGATAATCCACGAAATTACCTACATCTCTTCGATAATGAGTGGACATTTTTGATAAAAATTGCTGATGGAAAATATAAAATGCTATTATTAACAAAATTATTGCTTTTATTTTTTTAAATTATTGTTTATGCAAAACACTGGCGAACAGTGGGCGTTTAATATGCCTCTGCCTACCCCTTCGAGGAAACAGGCGTGAGTCTATGTATGTATGTATTGTTTTTATAGAAAATAAAAATACCCTTCAATACTTTGCACCTTAAAACCCCGCAATCATCATTAACATTATCGTACTAGCTTTATCCCGTTTGCATCAAACACTTTTTGTCTTGGAGCCCTTAGTTCGCTTACTAGTGTAGCCAGATTTGGCAATATTTTAAATTTTCTTTAGACCGCCAAAGCTCACCGCAACCCAAAGACACTTCCTTTATCCTACTGGATGTTCAATCATTTAGACCAGTGCCAGTGTTAAATAGTCGGTGGAGCGCACTTGAATACATTCGATAAAGATAAGATAAAGATAAATTTATTTGCTTGAAACATGTGTTGTATATAATTATAGGGTACCTATTTCCTTTACCATGACGGCGTACAAATGTAATAAGTGTAATTATTATGTTAAATATAATGACAATAGGTAATGCAAGCAATTATAGGAATCAATTCAAATATTAATAAAATAAGAAATAGTTAACAGTGATATATTCATTACATTAAAAGTCAACAATTATAATACTTACTAAATGCTAAAATAATGTCGGTTAATGAAACGTTATAAAAATAATGACAAGATATTCAAAATGACCATAATATATAAAAAAAATTATAATAAAATCAAAAGTCACCAGTGCAATAATAATTCAATTAAAATGTGTCATGTAACAAGTCGTTAATACTGTAGTAGCATTTTTTGCTAACATTTCGTTAACTTTGTTCCTAAATATTTAGATTTGTATTCTTTTGGGCGCTTATTATAAATTTTCGGTGCCATACAAAATATACTGTTACGAAAATAAGTGAGAGTGAGAGAATGATAATTAAGAAGGTATTTTAATTAAAATACATTCGGCACTACAAACTTTTGAAGTAGTCCTTGTACAGTTCGTACAGGTATATTGCCTGGCCAGGGATGAGTTTTAATTTAAAATTAATCTCCGCTACAAAGTTACCTAGTATCGCATTCAACTTTTAAACTTTTGTACAAGCGAGGGCTTTGTCTGGTTCGTGAAACAATGGCCAGTACTTTCATGTTTATTATGTGACTATCGAATATAAGAGGCTTAAAGTTGGATACTAGCGGAATGTGACGTAAATCACAGGTAACGTTCCTGAGACTCGAACGCCATACATACACAGTCATATATTATACCTACATAATTATTTATACACCAGCTTATTTCTGTACAAGTTTTTCGCAGTTCAGCGCTTGACTTAGTCACCTCCAAAGTTGTTGCGCAGTAGCACTGTAAGTCAGAAGGTGGCTTTGGCCTTGTAGATAACAAACTTTACTACGCGTACTATACTACGCTGGCCAAACGCTAAACGGTTTGGTATACCAAACCGTCTGTGATAATCATATACCTACTAACACTACAGTATTTGATGTCGAGTGTTCCGTCTCATCATACGTCGTCTCATATACGAAGAGTCGTATATCTACTTAGTTAGTTATTTCAATTGTATAAATAAGGCGATAAATAGAGTGTCCTTGAGTTGCTGGTCTGGTTCTTCTCATTAGGCTTTACTTTTTGAAAATGCATTTTGTCAATGCGGAATTATGTAAATATGCATTTAAAGTTACTTCTTCATAATATTATCAATGACTTTCTGAAGGGTCCAAAAATTATAACATTTTTATCGAAATAAACATGTTTGCGTTTACTATTTGCTTCCTGTAGTTTCCTTATTTGCCTCTTACGACGCCCTTCGAAACAAAGTGGACCACACAAAATACTGTCCAGTATGGAAATGGAAACCACAACACACTGCGCAGTTCTAAACTACACAGCTAATGTTAAAAGCACTTCGCCGTCCGTCCATGCAATCATAGATGAATTAAAATTGTTTGTACTCAAACAAAACTTTGATTACATTGAAAGATATTCTGAAGTTATTCACCGAGTATTTGGTATTTGTAAAGTTAATCTCGGTGGGTATCCACTTTGGCTGGGTAATCCTTCTCCAAGCGAAATCCATTAACAGTATCCGTCCAGATGTTGGTAAACTTAGCAACTTTACGTATTAAAATGCCGGCAATGAAATGTGTCCACTTTGTTCATTTTCGTTGCAATGTCTTAATGTTTCTTAAACTGCTTTCCAGAACCTTACATGTAAAGTTGAACGCTAATTAAATCGCTTTTCTGGAAAATATTATTTGGTTTATAAAAACTGATGAAATTGCGGCAACGTTGTAAAAAGATTTAAAAATCAATTTGTGTAATTTCATACAATCAAAATTATTTAGTAATTTCACTTAGAATTTTAAAACAAAGTTGCTTGGATTTGGGCTTGGAAAATTGGGGGCTGTATACAGATATTTTTGATGTGATAATTTTGGGCTATTGAAAATAACTACCAGGGTCAAGCGCACGTCAATACAATAACCATAAATGTTCAATGAATGTTACAAACAATACCTATACAATTAGATAACTATATTGCACAACTTGTATGTAGTTTTGAATAACGTTATTATAGATAAAGTATGAAGATATATTTATATAGTTATAATATGCAATTGAATGCGGTGCGTAGCATGACACCTATATAATAATAATAAAATATTCTACCACATTCACACAACACCATCTAGTCCCAAACTAAGCAGAGCTTGTACTATGGATACTAGATAATGGATAAACATACATATATACTTTTTATTTGTAAATACATACATATTACATAGAAACACCCAGACCAAGACAAACATCCATGTTCATGCACACAAATGTTTGACATGAGCGGGAATCGAACCCGCGACCTTCGACGTAGCAGTCGCTTACACTCCCGCTACGCCAACGGGCCGTTTATCCTTAGTAACAGCTAAATTCATCACTAGTGATAGGTACCTATAAGCTAGTATGAATATGTTACACCGAAATCCTCGTACGCCCTACTAATTAATACGCTATACATCGCTTCACTTATATAACCCGGAAAGGACAGGCTAAGATGAATTAGAGCCTCGGTTCCCCAAGTTACTCGACAATATTTCAGCGTTACGTAATAAGGGATGAGTTAATTGCTATAACAGAACACAGTTCACAACTTTATACATATTACTCATGAACAATTTCAACTACAAATCCTAGTAACATTCACGAATGCGGACTGATTTAAGGGGTCGCTAGTGCTGTGGATTTGATCCAGAATTATGTTAGCTACTCAAATATGTTTCAAGTCCAGATGTTCTTTTGTCCCGAATGTTTGTAAAGTCCACCATTTAGGACACGCGTAAGAATTTTGGCATTTCCAGATGACAAAATAATAAGTGATTTGCTATCACCAGCTGGGCACACTCTTTTGTGTCGAGTTGGCGTAAAGCCCAGATTTAGTTTTATTAAAAGCTCATAGGAACTGCCAAATTGTATTTTGAAGTGTTTGCGAAATATGTGATTATGAGATAGTACTAACTCAATCATCAGCCCTATATACTGTCCCACTGCTGAACACGGGCCACACTCTCTCATTATGAGTAAGGCCTTACCTTAGTCCACCACGCGTGTCAAGACTTCACATGTCTTTCAAGAATATTATGCAGAACTCTCAGACATGCAGGTTACTTCACGATGTTTTCCTTCACCGATAAGCAAGCGATAATTAACAATTTAATACGCACTTAACTTTGAGAAGTCATTGGTGCGTGCCGTGGATTCGAACCCGAGATCTTCTGCTCTTATCGTCTCTACGTACCTACTCTCGTACTAACTACAAACTATTATTCAACTCTTATCTCGTGTACAATTTCGTGATTAGCACGATTGTGTAATGGCTGCGTTGAATTTCAAGAGTACGTGACTAATCTAGGGGCTCTCGGCATGCAGTGGCGCTACAATTGGTTGCTCTGAAAGCTCCATCTATCCAAAAATAGCTTTATGCTAGCGGTTTTGTTGTACCGTTAGTTTGTACATACAACTACCTAATATAAGTAATACATGAATAATTTACACAAAACCTTTCCAAATTATACGTAAAACATTCCTCATGAATCGCTCTACCTAGTGCTGAAAATCGCATGAAAATCCCTTCGGTAGTTTATGAGTTTATCTCGTTCATACTTCAGACGCGATCGGGAGGCATTACATTTTATAATGCTTTGAACCACGTGCCAAGCTGCAGGCAACAGCAAGTGTTATATAAAAGCTGAGTCTAAAATAACCCATCTAAAATATTACCCTAAATAAATACTGGCAACGTCCCTAGAGACATGATTTACTGACCTCGCATTTCATAATTCATAACTTGATCTACTTAAAAAGCTAACAAGTAAGGCAAAGCCTTGCTAAGGCGAAGAAAAGAAAACACTGAACTTGTTACCAAGATTGTTGACTTTATAGTTGTAAAGATTTTATGATCAGCTTGGGAAAGTTTGCTTTGAGATACAGGGTGAGAGGGATAAGCATGGCCGTGTAACTTAGTACAACTGATATTTGAAACTGTTAATTAATTAATATTGCGTAGCGTTATTTTATTTTACTTTGAGTTCTTTGTGTCAAACGCCAAAAATAAATCCAGTGTCACAGATCTCACAAAATAAATATTCAATCAACAATAACGTTCAGTCAGTATAACGTGCAATCGCATCAATAATAACCTCGTTGATTAATGTCGTGTGTGAATCGATCCTATATCACACAGTGCGGTGCTAGTCGAAACAATTATTTTGCTGCCTCGTGTGAGGATCCGACAACACTCATTATTGTGTTAATCGGCGAAATCCGCTTAATCCTCAACCACAGCACACAATAATAAAGTGAGACTAGATTTTAAAATACACACCTTGGCGACTAAGGAAAATTCACTCTTCACAAATATCTTTGTGAAGAGACGGAAACCGCGATATGGAGCCCTACACCAACTCGTCTGGCCGGCGTAGTATAGACCAAATCCTCCTATTGTCTCATAATATTACAGCGACTTTAATTAGGAGAGACCTACGCCCGTCAGAGGACTGCGAAAGGATGTATGATGGTAATGAATATCGAAGTATGATTGTCCTCTGGATAAATTAGCATACTACTGTATACCTGTAGCCTGACTGCCTCTTTGGTCCTGCGGTAGTTTAAGTGACTGCGGATCATGAGGTGTCGGGTTCGATACCCGGGTCAAACAAAAAGTGATATTAAGTTTTTCTGTTAGGAATTATCCATAAAAGTTCGCGGTTGGCGGTGTCACACCCGCGTGCCTCGGAAAGCACATTAAGTCGTTGGTCCTGCGCCCAGTCTCTCTCCGGTCGTGTCGCATGTGGCGTCCCATCGGACTAGAGTGAGGGAATAGAGAGTGCACTTGTATACGCGCCACACTATTGTGCACTATAATATTATGTCCCGCGCAGATGGCAAGTCTCATATATAGACAAGCCGCCGTGGCCGAAATCGGTCAGGAGGACATTAATTAATTATACCTGTAGCAAATTCATGCTCTATAATTAATGATTTACCAAATAGACTTATACGATGAAACATAATGTGATGTATCATAACATACATTTCTGTATCTGTGTCATATATATGTATCATAACAACATAATGTGAATCAGGCACATCAATTATTGTGTATCGGTAATACATATTTATGAGGAATTATTAGATTTATATTCAATATGGGGCTCATAATCTAATCTATTTTCTTTATAATATCGTTATACTTAATTATTATGTGGTCTTTAGGAGCTCGAAGTTCACTCTTGCATTTGCTTGTATTCATAAGCAAAACTTACGTAAATTAATATAAATAAACCGGTCAAGTGCGAGTCGAACTCGCGCGCCGAGGGTTACGTACAAACCTGTAGGTATATATATTTATTTAAAAAATATGAGATGTAACTAAAAATTTAGGGTTTTCAAAAATTTTCCTATGTGCTATAAAACGTTGCTTTATGCAAGATTTCAAGATTCCAGATCGACTGGAAATACTCGTTAGTTTTGACTAGAGCATTTGATATGCATTTCAATTTTATACCCCAACTGGTTCATGAAAAATTTATGGATTTTGACGACCGGTTGGCGCAGCGGGAGTGTAAGCGACTGCTACGCCGAAGGTCGCGGGTTCGATTCCCGCACAAGTCAAACATTTGTGTGCAAGAACAAGGATGTTTGTCTTGGTCAGCGTGTTTCTATGTATAATATGTATGTATTTACAAAAAAAAGTATAGAAGTATGTTTATACATTATCTAGTACCAATAGTACAAGCTCTGCTTAGTTTGGGACTAGATGGTGATGTGTGAATGTGGTAGAATATTATATTATATTATTATACCCCAACGGGTTCATGAAGAAAGGGATAGCACCTTTAAAATTATTAAAAATATTTTAATTATAAATGATGTAAGTAACTAAAAATTTATGGATTTCGCAATTTTTCCTTTATCTGTGCTATAAGAGTTTGCTTCGTGCTAAATTTCAAGATTCAAAGTTCACGGGAAGTACCCTGTAGGTTTTAATTCCCTCGTGTAGTTGCGAGTTTGAAAATATGTTTAAATTGCTGTTTCTGTTGATTGCGTTGACATAGAAGTTTTATTTTATTACAGCTTAACGGTGTTATAGACCTGAGTATTTGATTAGCGATATTCCATGGTTTAGACTAAGGTCAATTGATTAAGAAGGTACTGATGCCCAGTAGCGACTGTCAAAGATCTTCATGACAACCGGGACCGACTCCTTAACGTGCTCTCCGAGGCACGAGACAAGCGATAATTTTATTAATAATTCAACAGACTTGAGTATTTGATATGAATTTCAATTTAATAACTACGCGTTCATGAGGAAAGAGGTAGTAAATAACTTTAACATTTTTAAAATGTTTGTATTATATGATGTAACAAAAAATTTAGATTTATGAAAATATTACCTTAATCTGTGCTATAAGACGTGGCCATGTCCCAAATTTCAAGATTTTAAGTTCATGGGAAGTACCCTGTAGGTTTTGATTTCCTTATGAATTTCGAAAATTTGCGAGAATTTGCGGCATAAACACCTGTATCTTTTGATTGCGTTGGCTTAGAAGTTTGATTCTGTTACAGCTTAAAGATATTATAGATTTGAGTACTTGGAATGAATTTCAATTTAATACCTCTATACATTCATAAGGAAAGGGCTAGTAACTTTAAATTTCTTTTTTTTTTATTATAATAATACGATGTAACAAAAAAATTACGGTTTTCGCAATTTTTCCTTTATCTCTGCTATAAGACGTTAGTTCGTACCAAATTTCAAGAATCTAATTTTACGGGAAGTATCCTGTAGGTTTTGATTCTCTTGCCAGTAGTTGCGAGTTTGAAAATATAGTAAAATTACTGTTTCTTTTGATTGCCTTGAGATAGAAGTTTGATTTTGTTACAGCTTAAAGGTATAATAAACCCCAGTATTTCATATGAATTTCAATTTAATAACTTTACGCGTTCATGAGGAAAGGGGTAGTAACTTTAAAATTAATACAAATATATTTTTATATGATGTAACAAAAAATTTACGGTTTTCGCAATTTTCCTTTTATTTGTGCTATAAGACATTGCTGCGTACCAAATTTCAAGATTCTAAGTTCACGGGAAGGACCCTGTAGGTTTTGATTCCCTTGCGAGTATTTGCGAGAAAATATGCGGCTTAAATTACTGTTTCTTTTGATTGCCTTGAGATAGAAGTTTGATTTTGTTACAGCTTAAAGGTATAATAAGCCCCAGTATTTGATATGAATTTCAATTTAATAACTTTATGCGTTCGTGAGAAAATGGTAATAACCTTAAAATTATCAAAAATATTTTTTTGATATGATGTAACAAAAAATTTACGGTTTTCGCAATTTTTCCTTTATGCATGCTATAAGACATTGCTACGTACTAAATTTCGAGATTCTGAGTTCATGGGAAGTACCCTGTAGGTTTTGAGTTTCGAATATTTGCGGAAATTTGCAGCATAAACGGCTGTATCTTTTGATTGCGTTAGCTTAGAAGTTAGATTTTATCACAGCTTCAAGGAACAGTAGATTTGACTATTTAATATAAATTTCAGTTTGATACCTCCACACGTTTCTGAGATCGCCAAAACGCGACATGAGTGCACTATATCGGCGCATCATAGCCCAGTACTAATTTCGTTGCCTTGTTCATTCCGGTGGCTTCGTTCGTATGACGTCGGTTAGCCACATTGTCCGTGCTCAGAGCCCGAGGTTGTGACGTCACCGGTGTCCATGAGTCACCTAATTTCCGCAGCGAACGTGACAACACGTATTGGCGCGAATAGTGAATTGTTTAGAACAGTCTCTTGTTTGGTGCACAAATTGGAGGATTAGCATGCAACAATACAAGAAGCTCTGTATAACGTTATGTTCACGTGTCGCCTAGGATATGTCTCAGTTGCGTGCTTTGTTATAAATCTGATGTATAATGAATTTTTTTTATAGTTTGATAGTTCGTTTATTGAGCTTATAAGTTTTAGGAGCGGAATTAAAATTGCAGATCATATCTAGATTCAATAAACTATCTTGATTAAAATACATCAATAATTTAGTTTTACATTGTTTTCTGCGAGTGGGAGAGAGATAGAGTTTATTTAAGTTATCAATGTGTTTTATTGTCGTGGTAGGCCAATAATAATCATCAACTCTAAAGAATGTTTCGTTCTCGAAGCCTCGAAACTTAGTAACTCAATTTATAACACTATATGGGAGCAGTTCTTGTGTGAAATATTCCTGAGATACGATGTACCGGAAATCAACCAATTTTCATTTAGAATGAGAACTAATGAAAAAGTGTTCACAACATTTACTATTCAAGATTCTCTTACTCGTATATTTACTACAAAATAACGATAATTGGTTACGTGATTACATAACATAGAGCTTAGTACGCGTTTAGCTTGCTCACAATTATCTCATCTCGATTCGATCGGGCGTTTGGTACATAGATTGGCCCGCATCGACGTCTGACGGCCTAATAGTTTTGTTAAATATTCAAAGTGTTTGCATACCAATGGATCCCAGTTGAGTCGTTCTTCGATGGGAACATGTTCCATCTGTTTTCCAAATCTCCGTGTATAAAGTCCCCCGTAATACAGGCCTAAACTTATGAAAAGAATGTTAAATTGCTCGCTCCATAATTGTTGGATCTTCAGATTATCCGTATAGAACATTTTCATGTAGTTTCATAAATAATTCATTGACACTAAAACCTTTCTTAAACAAGTTCGCGTATATAGGGCCGGGTCGTTCAGCGATCCTTTACTGACGATGCCCGTTATTTACCAGTCGTTAGTTCATTCAACCGCCCAGCTTGCCATTAAGTAGGTTTATCTAAGTCTTCTTTTTTGCCTTTTCACTATTATTTTTAAGAAAGGTTTTTACAACAATGGGTTCGCCTCAAAGCGTTTGCTAACAAAGGTGTTAGGTACCTGAAAATATTTGAAATTATCGCAATGTAGTCAAATAAAGGTATGAAGTGGTATTCAAATTGTACGTTTATACAATAATATTTCAGTTAAAAGATGTACGTTTCTGTTTCATTGTATACTGGTTGCCCTATTCATCAGTAGATACCTACATGCTAGTATGAATATGTTACACCGAAATCCTCGTACGCCCTACTAATTAATACGCAATACATCGCTTCACTTATATAACCCGGAAAGAACGGGCTAAGATGAATTAGAGCCTCGGTTCCCCAAGTTACTCGACAATATTTCAGCGTTACATAATAAGGGAGTAATAAGGGACGAGTTAATTGCTATTACAGAGCACAGTTCACAACTTTATACATATTACTCATGAACAATTTCAAATACAAATCTTAGTAACATGCACGAATGCGGACTGATTTAAGGGTCGCTAGTGCTGTGGGTTTGATCCAGAATTGTGTTAGCTACTCAAATATGTTTCAAGTCTAGATGTTCTTTTTGTCCCTTATTCGAATGTTTGTAAAATCCACCATTTAGTACACGCGTAAGAATTTTGGCGTTTCCAGATGACAAAATAATAAGTGATTTGCTATCACCAGCTGGACAAACTCTTTTATGCCGAGTTGCCTTCTACGCCCAGGTTTAGTTTTATTAAAAACACATAGGAACTGCCAAAGAGTATTTTGAAGTGTTTGCGAAATATGTGAGTATGAGATAGTTCTATCTACAAACTGTTACCCAACTCTCATCTCATGTTCAATTTCGTGATTAGCACGATTGTGCAATGGCTGCGTTGAATTTCAAGAGTACGTGAACGTGACTAATCTGGAGGCTCTCGGCATGCAGTGTTGCTACAGTTGGTTGCTCTGAAAGCTCCATCCAAATAACTTTATACTAGCGGTTTGGTTATACCGAAAGTTTTAGATACAACTAATATAAGTAATATATGTATAATTTACAAAAAACATTTCTAATTTACAAAACAAATTTTCGCTCTACTCAGCGGTGAAAATAGCATGAAAATCCCTTGGGTACTTTTTGTGTTTATCTCTTTCATACTTACAGACAGACGCGACCGGGGGACAGTACTTTTTATAATACTAATACCAAGAACGTGCGTAACGTGCCTAGCTGCGGGCAACAGTAAGTGTTATATAAAAGCTGAATCTAAAATAACCCATCTAAAATATTACCCTAAATAAATACTGACAACGTCCCTAGAGACATGATTTACTTACCGCGCATTTCATAATTCATAACTTGATCTACTTAAAAAGCTAACAAGTAAGGCAAAGCCTTGCTAAGGCGAAGAAAAGAAAATACTGAACTTGTTACCAAGATTGTTGAGTTTATAGTTGTAAAGATTTTATGATCAGCTTGGGAAAGTTTGCTTTGAGTTACAGGGTGATAGGGATAAGCATGGCCGTGTTACTAAGTACAACGGATATTTGAAACTGTTAATTAATTTTATATTGCATAGTATTATTTTATTGTGCTTTTAGTTCTTTGTATCTAACTGACATGAGAAAAATTTGTTAAAAGGGACTACTTGCGCCAGAAATCAAGCCAGTGTCACGGGAGACCTTACAAATATATGAACAGACAAAAATAACGTTCAGAATCGCCACAATAATTTGTGGATCATATAAAACTTGTCTTGTGTGAATCGATCCTATATCACTAACATCATACAGCGTAGTGCTAGACGAAACAATAATTTGCTATCTCCTGTGAGGATTCCACAAAACTCACTGTCCTGTTAATCGTTGGGGCATCCGCTTAAACCTCAACCACAGCACACGATAATAAAGTGAGACTAGATTTTAAAATACACACCTTAGCGATTAAGGATAATTCACAAAGCAAGTAATATATTTGTGAAGAGAAGGAAACCGCGATATGGAGCCCTACACCAACCCGTCTGGCCGGCGTAGTATAGACCAAATCCTCCTATTGTCTCATAATATTACTGCGACTTTAATTAGGAGAGACCTACGTCCGGCAGAGGACTGCCAAAGGATGTATGATGGTAATGAATATCGGAGTATGATTGTCCTCTGGATAAATTAGCATACTACTGTATCATCATTGCAGCCTTTCACTCCCTACTCACGTCCATTGCTGGACATAGGCCTCTCGTAATTTGCGTCTCAATAGTATTGTGAGCAATTTAGGAGGGCTTGGCATACTATACCACGCTGCCCAGACGGGTTGGTATAGGGTTTGATGTCGAGTTTTCCGTCTCTACGTACAAAAGACGGTATTTGCCTCGTGTTATCCCTTTGTCGCCTCTTACGACATCCACGGGAAGATAGGGGGTGGCGTCAGTAGTTTACTATGCCGTCAACCACACGGCGATACTATTGTATACCTGTAGCAAATTCATGCTCTTTAATGATTTACCAAATAGACTTACACGATGAAACATAATGTGATGTATATTAATCAGGCACATCAATTATTGTGCCTTGGTAATACATATTTATGAGGAATTATTAGATTTATTATCTTAATATATAAAATCCTTGCGTTACTGACTGACTGACAGACACGCTACAGCCGAAACTATTGGGCGCAGGAAGCTGAAATTTGGCATGTATGTTCCTTGGGGCCCGTAAAGGCGCACTAAGAAGGGATTTCCTAAAATTACCACGGGATCGGCCAAAACGGGTAAATTGCAAAAAAATACAGGCGTAGCTGCTGGCGTCCTTTAGTATTCAATATGGGGCTCATACTCTTATCTATTTTCGTTATAATATCGCTATACTTAATTATTATGTGGTCTTTAGAAGCTCGAAGTTCACTCTTGCATTTGCTTGTATTCATAAGTAAAACTTACGATAATTAATATAACATAGAAAGAGCCATATACATAAACACAAAAGTTTAAATTTGACAACTCATCATTAATTTTACTTAAATTATTTAACTCTCATATATATATTCCAAATCAAACTTTCCTTTCACAGTCTACTCCTTCGGGACCTATTTATCAAAATATATCGCCAAAACGCGACGTGAGTGCACTATATCGGCGCATCATAGCCCAGTACTAATTTCGTTACGTTGTTCATTCCGGTGGCTTCGTTCGTTCGTATGACGCTGGTTAGCCACATTGTCCGTGCTTAGAGCCCGAGGTTGTGACGTCACCAGTGTCCACGAGTCACCTAATTGCCGCAGCGAACGTGACAACACGTATTCGCGCGAATAGTGAATTGTTTAGAACAGTCTCTTGTTTGGTGCACAAATTGGAGGATTAGCATGCAACAAGAAGCTCTGTATAACGTTATGTTCAGGTGTCGCCTAGGATATGTCTCAGTTGTGTGCTTTGTTATAAATCTGATGTATAATGAATTTTTTTTATAGTTTGATAGTTCGTTTATTGAGCTTAAGTATAAGTTTTAGGAGCGGAATTAAAATTGCAGATCATATCTAGATCCAATAAACGATCTTGATTAAAATACATCAATAATTTAGTTTTACATAGTTTTCTGCGAGTGAGAGACAGATAGAGTTTTTTTAAGTTATCAATGTGCTTTAACGTCGTGGTAGGCCAATAATAATCATCAACTCTAAAGAATTTTTCGTTCTCGAAGCCTATTAACATAGTAACTCAATTTATAACACTATATGGGAGCAGTTCTTGTGTGAAATATTCCTGAGATGCGATGTATCGGCAATCAACCAATTTTCATTTAGAATGAGAACTAATGACAAATTTGTGTTCACAACATTTACTATTCAAGATTCTCTTACTCGTATATTTACTACAAAATAACGATATTTGGTTACGTGATTACATAACATAGAGCTTAGTACGCGTTTAGCTTGCTCACAATTATCTCATCTCGATTCGATCGGGCGTTTGGTACATAGATTGGCCCGCTTCGACGTCTGACGGCCTAGTAGTGTTGTTAAATGTTCAAAGTGTTTGCATACCAATGGACCCCAGTTGAGTCGTTCTTCGATGGGAACATTTTCCATCCGTTTTCCAAACACTCCGTTTATAAAGTCCCTATCTTCAGACTATCGATACAGAATATTTTCATGTAGTTACATGAATAATTCATTGACACTAAAACCTTTCTTAAACAAGTTCGTGTATGTAGGGTCGGGTCGTTCAGCGATCCTTTTCTGACGATGCCCATTATTTACCAGTCTTTAGTTCATTCAACCGCCCAGTCTGCCATTAAGTATGTTTATCTAAGTCTTCTTTTTCGCCTTTACACTATTATTTCGAGAAAGGTTTTCCAACAATGGGTCCGATTGAAAGCGTTTGCTAACAAAGATGTTAAGTACCTTAAAATATTTGAAAATATCGCAATATTTTCAGATAAAGGTATGAAATGGCATTTAAATGGTATATTTATACTATCATATTCTACTTAAAAGATATACGTTTCTGTTTCATTGAATACTGGTATTTTTTAAAACGGTGTTTCTTTTTACAGATTTCGCAATTCTTTGTTAATGTAAACATTTCGAAAGAAGCCAAAGCTAACAAATAGAGCCCTATCTAGGGTTTGTAATGCTAATAACTTCTTACAGAGATCTCAGCAAAATTTTGCGAGGCCCGAGGATGGAACCTAAGAACTATGAATCAAACATATAATGCGCATACTTATCATCTTAATATATAAAATCCTTGCGTTACTGACTGACTGACAGACACGCTACAGCCAAAACTATTGGGCGCAGGAAGCTGAAATTTGGCATGTATGTTCCTTGGGGACCGTAGGGGTGCACTAAGAAGGGATTTCGAGAAATTCCCACGGGATCGGCCAAAACGGGTAAATTTACAAAAATTGCAGGCGTAGCTGCTGGCGTCCTCTAGTATAGATATACGCTACATCGTTATTAAGGAGCATGGTAAATACAATCCAAAATGTATGTTCACAATTTAATATATTTTCACACTTAAGTCACATTTAAGAGCAGCGTAGCAAGCGTAGTGTCACCCCCGAAAGACCCGGCATATTAAATTTCATGAAAATCGTTGGAGCCATTTCTGAGATTCAGAATTTCACAGCTGAGTCCAAACATGGTATAGCCTATGGTAATGAGTATATATCTTCAAATGCATGCCTACTTTACATATTACAAATAAACTACACCCACCCATGGAACAAAGAATCGAGCTAATCACAGAAGGATTTGTCCTGTTGTACTGGATGGAACCTACTCCAATTCATGATCTCCAGACCCAGGAGCAACCTGGATATCTAACTTCAGCCAAAACTGCCAGTTAAATGAATGTCTATCATTTCAAACACAAAACGAGTTTTTTATAAAACTGTAATTAAAAGTGCTAATGTATTGAAACAGCTGTAGTTCTGCCTAACCCTGAAGAATAAAAGGTGCGCAACGCGAAGCTGACCTAATTACACAGCTAGTCTGCAATCAGGTGAAATAGCCACAAATATTTATTAAGTAAGTACACATTGCTTTATTGTTCAAGAAAAAGTCGCGGTTTCACTCGCTTTTATATTCACCAGAATGAGAATTAAAATGATTGAGGATATATCAACAAATTATTTAGCATAGAGTTGTGTTGTTTCATAATATATATATATATATGTACACTTAAAAACCAAGTAGCATTTCACTGTCTTAAAATATTTAAAGTAACGGATTGTGAGCTCTTTCTAGCGGAAATAGTAACAACAGTAGTTGAACGGCAATTTGAATTACCTACTACATTCAAGACAAAGACAAGTTTTATCTGTCTTTTGTGGCTATGGTTCCTACCTGAAACGTCAGATAATAATAAATAATGTAGTTTCTAGAACATTTGATTTAATGTTTGTGGATCACAAAACTTACGGTCTTATAAAATTGCGATATACACGTGTCAACGCTTGGAAAGAACCACGTGGAATATCTCGAGTTTCAAACAACCCATCAAAATAACAAAAGGAGCAGAAACACCTATTTCAAATTTAGGATAGATACTTGGAATACAGACCGATAAACATTATAAACGTTTGAGAGTCCGTTTAAATTTGAATGGGTGGTAATGAACGTTTACCTTAAAATGTCTGAAGAATGTAAATAAATAAACTGTAATTTACGAAAAGGCTCTTCGAATCTTAAGGTATTGTGTTTTTAGCCGTCGACGTCTTAGAACAAAGGTACAAGTATTTCATTTTACGTCAGTGGAGTTGTATATCATAAACCATTGTTGACAGCAGGGATCAGCGTTGTATATTATACGTGATTAGAGGGATCTTATATTGTCAGACAGACAGTTTAGAACAAAATAAGTTCATTAACATTTAAAGGCAATCTAACTGAATAAAATTATTAATTGTAATTGTTACAATATAGTAAAACTGGAGCTCGCAGTTACGTCCCCAAATTATTTTTAATTTATCGTTTTCTGTTCGTTCCCGTTAGAAATTCCTTTTAAGTGCACCTCTACGGTCCCTAAGGAACTTCATTTTAATTTAAGAGCTTTGCACTTGTCGGTGGAGTGTACGCCATATATTTCGGTCTTCGGCCAGTACCTTGGAACAATGGAACTACCTCCTATTTTGGTGTTTGGCTAGTACCTAGGGACATACATGGAAAATATCAGCTTCTTGAACCAAATAGTTTCGGGTGTGCGTTGTCTGTCAGTCATGGAAGATTTTTTTATAATATTGAGATGTAGTTCACACTCTTATTTTATCATAAAACTTAAGCCATCAGTAACATAATCTATCTGGTAAATAAGAAATGACGAAAAGAAATCTGTGTAAATGATCTGGCGGATACCTATAATTGGATCCTCTTGACGGGAAGATAAATCATATTTTTTTGTAATTTACGATCATCACCGTACTTGGATTGAAATAAATCACGTCCATCATTATTGATAAATGGCTGGCAAGCACACCTGCAGTAATTAAGAGTGGTGTACCAGTTCAGTCCAATATATTAAGTAGATTAAAGGATAGACCCTACTTTCGAAGTCTTATGTCTGCACTGATTAGGTTTTTTGTTCGTAAAATCTATGAGTATCTAATAATTTTCTTGCAAATGACAATTTTTCCTATTTTGTATACATTTTCTCATTGCTTTCCTTCGCACCCTGGGGTTGGGATATTTGTGATTCAAGACCATAACGATGTGAATAGTAGTTCGCTTTCTAATCTAACCAGATTTTGAAGACTTAGATTTTCGGGACAGAGGGACTGCCTTTAGCAACATATATATTTGTCCTACTAAAATGCCAAGGCGTAAGTTTGCAGGCTTTATATTGTAGCACGTTTACTGCATGAACCTAAAGCCACAAAATGTACTCTCTCCTGGAGTAATACTCGGCAGCGCTATAAACACTGCTAGGTATAGTGTTTTACGGCGCGTGGATTACGGCTAGCGCATTCAAAAAAGGTTTTATGAAGTAAAATAAAGTTCATAATATAATGCTCCAGGTTACGATTAAATATTCGTCGGTGGGTATTATTTGCATCGATGCGAACTTGAAGCCGTTAAAATATTGATTACGCTATAAAATATTCGCAGTTCATATTGACTCCTAGCTTTATTTTGATGTCTAGTATTGTGTTTGCACTGGTACCGTGAATACAGTATTGTTAGGTAGGCAAGTTTTAAAAATTGTTGAATGGATCATCTTGAAAAATATTATGTGCCTGCCCTTCTGGAACGCAAGGGCAATAAGTTCAAGTCATTCTAATTAATTGCTATTTCAATTGCTTTACAAATGAAGAAATCTCATAAACTTAATGACTTCAGATAAAGTTATTTGCTAAATCTTCCATTATATGTAAAAGTAAATAAACATCACAAGCAGGCGAACATAGCAGAGAGTCGCAGACTTTCCGCAGGAATTTTTAATATACGCATACGCAATCTTAATATGTAACGTTTACGATACGCCGGGCTCTTTATACGGCATAACACGATCCTTAAACCCCTTCCACCTTCTGGCAAAATTGGCCTTACATCCTTAACTGTAACATTAAGATTATTCTCGACCTATAGGGTACCCACATAAATATCGGATAGAGTATCTTGCTGGCATGAATGTTAATTTTATTCGTATGTTTTATGTAACTAATATATCTTTTACGTGTGTAGATTGATAAAAAATGGTCTAGGTTAACACCAATGGAATCATTGGAATGAGGAGTTTACTACTTGGTAGACTTTCACTTGCCTACTCACACGTATACTGGAGAAAGAGCGGGTTATATTTAAGGTATCGACCGTAACTGATAGTGGAATATTGTTAAATTAAGTACGAGATACTGATAAAACTTCATATAAAGATTTTTAGTGTTAATTTTATTTTTAACCTCATAAATAAGTAATAAGCTTTTAAATTAACATGAACATCTTTCAACTACTGTTTGTTGCTAAAAGGAATGTTCGCGTCTAAATGACATCGCCAATCGACTTACTTACTAGATGTCACGTCTTGTCTGTGTAAAAGGGTTTAGGCTACTGTGTGCTACGCCAAATGTGACCTGGCAGACTTGTAAACTATGCTCGATCGCACATATGTATACATACTATTTTCGATCATTACAACATGACAAACAACGAAAAACAACTTTTGCACATAACACCATTGATATCATTTTAGTGCCTAAATATTCGTTTCTTCAAACCTTACACAAAAACAGACTTTCAGTCCACCGTTTAGAAACAATAATACGCTAACCATTCATTAATCTTATCCGCGTGAAAATCCGGAGTCTTTAATTTTGTTCTTAGCGTAATGCGAATTCACAAAGATCGCACAAAACACTGGCTCCCCTCTTTACGCTTTTATAAATACTTGTAAAGTACATAAAACTTGGTTTACTGCATACAAATAAGGTTGACGGCCTTGACCAAGTTTGCCTTGGGAAATATGGGGGTTGAATTTTTGAATACAGTTGTACAACAAAGTTGATGGCAGACGGATGCTGAACTTTCGCTTTGACTCGAGTTCTCAATTAACACGAGTGTTTTGTGTTGCTCGCTTTGTAACGTTGCCGCGCTTTGTCCCTACACAGCTCTAGGACATAGACACTGTTAAACAATCGTTCAAGGCACGGTTAGGTAGAGTTCGAATTGTATTATGATATGATACCATTGTTACATTTAGTTGAGTTTGTCATCTAAAGGAGAGCATTGTCAGAGATACATATGTTATGCATATCACAATTTTGTAGGTATATAATATTTAGGTATAGTACGTACGGTGTCGTAGTAAGACTTGAGCTTGTCAAATTATCACTACTGTATATGCATACTAATAAAAAACCGAACTGTACAATAACATTATAATCAGCAGCCCTGTACACATATAAGTATATTGTACCACTGCTGGGCACAGGTCTCTTCTCACCATGTGAAGGTCATTGTCCACCACGCTGGCCAAGTGCAAGTTGGCAGACATCACATGTCTTTCGAGAACATTATGTAGAATTCTCAGATATGCAGGTTTCTGCGCCATATTATTATTCCTAGCAATAATAACTATTCCAAATACAATAACGATTACAAAAATAAAAACAAATCATTTTACTTTATCCTCGTATCGGTCGAGTTGTCCATTTAAAAACGATTTAGCAACAAGATCCTATTAAGTAGAATTGTCTGAATGCAAAGAAAAGTTTTAGTTTTAAAATCAATTGACAGAATCGACCAAATTGTATAACAAACAACTCCAGAGCGAGGTTAAAAGTTAAATTAGAGTGTCACTCTTAGCTTACAGAATAGCTAGTTGCTTGTTATACAAGCAGAGATTTGAGATGTTAGTCATTTTAATTTGAAAAAGGAACGAAGTTTTTCTGAAGTAAATATTAATCATAGAAGTAGGAAGTAGGTAGGTATGGTTTTAAGTAAGAATGATTTTTGATTGCCCGTGTGGTAACGGATTAAGAATATGCATGCATGCAAAGAGTAATGAATGTAGAGGAAGCACGTGAGGTTTGTAAATATAGAAGTAAGTGGCGTGCTGTTGTCTCTGCCAACCTCGAAGGGAAAAAGGTGTGAGTATATGCAAGTATATAGATGATGCTTAAGTATGTGATTGATAAATAATAATTGTATAAACATTTAAATGCTCTCAGGGTGATTGCATGTTGGTATGCCAGCTTTTAACAATAGCTATTCCAATGTATCGAATCAGTATTCATCAGACCAATGGCAGCACAGGTGAATTATGACTAAACTGCCACGCAAATGGCGATAAATTTGTATTCAGATAATCAAACCAAATGCATTCAGCATAAGTAACTACGGATGTTGGTACTTTATTATTGTTTATGATTTACTAAATGATGCGCGCAGCTACGCCCGCGCATTTTTTAATTTATCCGTTTTGCCCGATCCCGTGAGAATTTCTAGAAATCCCTTCTTAGTGCACCCCTACGGTCCCAAAGGAACATAGATGCCAAATTTCAGCTTCTCACGCCCAATAGTTTTGGCTATAGTTTGTCTGTCAGTCAGTCAGTAACGCAAGGATTTTATATATAAAGAAGATTTGTGTAGAATATATTATTATTTATTATGTCATTATTTAGCTGCTAGAGTGATTATTATAATAATTGGACAAATTATTATAATAGTATAATAATTTGGTTAATTGATTCGAGGGGCATCGATAATCCAGTAGAGATACCAACAGACTCTTCTGCGAAGAATATTGGATTCAAACCTACGGGGTGCCCCGCGATTTTTTCGAAGTTATGTTCGGATTATGTAGATAATACTTAAAGGTACTAGAAGAGCATGTTAAGGCGTCAGTCTAGGCTGTGATGAAAGTCTATGATAGTCATTATGTGGAGTCTATTATCCCTGAATAAGGTTTTACTGCTCTAGGTCATGGAATACCGCTGTCTCGATGGGTTACAACAAGTAACTTACTAGACAGTAGTCACTCTGTTGGCAAGCTAATTTTATGTCAAATGTGATTAGACCAGTAAGCGTAATTAGCGCTCGGAGACGAAATTCTTGGATAAAAACTGGATAACGCTATGGCGACGATGATGAGTGGGCTACTCCATTTAAAATCTTTCATACATTCAAGTTTGTTATAGTTACCTATTAAACGTTTACCCAAATCCACGTATCGGTAGCACGGTATGGCCGTAACTCCCATTGTTTGTTAATCAAGCGAATATTCCAATAGCCTGTATGTATTGTTAACGAAAGTGAACACAATTAAAACAAAACCAACAACGCTGAACAAAAACAGTAACAAGCTTTTACGTGAATTTCCTTAGTTTTCAATTTCATTTCAAAGAAATGAGTTTCGAAAGTGTGTCAGTCAATCAAAAAAAAAGGAAAAGCATTTTATTCGCAGCACTTCCTGATTTTAAACTGAATTTTCACCGCACGTCTGTATTTTCAAGACTTATCTTGAAGAAAACAATTCATATTTGGTTTTAAAAGTTTTGCTTTGTTTTTGTAACAAATTTTACCATGAAGCTTCTTCCAAGTTATAGTTTACTTTGATTTATTATTTTGGTTTTCATACGTTATACAAATACAAGAGTGAAACCTTTCTTAACAAGACTGCTTCTAAATAGGTAGTAGAGCCTTGCTGGTTTCAGCATGAATGGGCCGGCTCGACCGATTAAGTACTACCCTGTCACAGAAAATCGACGTAAAGTAACAGTACCTAAACTGTTGCGTTTCGTTCGGTGAGTGAGTGCCGGAGGCCCTATCCCCTATTCCTTCTGCCTGATCCCACTCCTCATCCTATCCCTTTTCCCAACCCCAAGAGGCGGCAACGCACTTGTGACTCCTGTGGCGTTGCTTGTGTCCATGGGCGGCGGTAATTGCTTACCATCAGGCAATCCGTCTGCTCGTTTGCCGCCTATTACCATAAAAAAAAACTTTACTAAACTAACTTAATGCTTCTACATTCACATTTACTGCCTCATTCGTAAAGCAATAGGACGACCCACGAGAAAGAACGGGCAATAAAACTCATGGCCACTCTTTTGAATCGCCAATA
This sequence comes from Euclidia mi, assembly GCA_944739405.2. Classification (NCBI taxonomy): domain Eukaryota; kingdom Metazoa; phylum Arthropoda; class Insecta; order Lepidoptera; family Erebidae; genus Euclidia; species Euclidia mi. The sequence continues at coordinate 37,005,656 of OX123187.2, forward strand.
TTATGGTACATATGAATTTTTGGAAGGTGCTGCAGCTGTCTCACATTGTACTTAATTACTTGTAAATAGTAAATAGTTACAGACATAATACTGAAACATTTAATGCAGTTACTAAATGAAGTGCCTTAGTTAGCCTTCCAATGTGAATATTGTGTAACAGGAGCATCCAATTACGTCTTATAATGTAGGCAGCTCGCGACCATGTTCAGAACTATGGTGGAAATGTATGTTACAGAAGTGACTGTATATGAATACACAAAATTACAAAAAACATTAGTTTACAGCCCATGATCATGAGTTATCTTCATTTTACAGTGCAGTAGGTTACACTAGTAAGGGAACTAAGTGCTCCAAGACAAAAAGTCTTGGATGCAACCGGGATAATGCTAGTACGATGATGATGATTGCGGTTTTCTAACGTACAAAATAGGTAATGAAGGGTATTTTAATAATAACATTTTATTTTTGCCATCAGCAACTTTAAGTAAAAAAGTCCACTCATTATCGAAATAATTTCGTGGGTTATCTCATCTCTAATTTACATTTTCATTCCACAGACTTTTTAAACCACAAAAAGCGTAAAACTGCTAATTTAAATTTCAGTTATTACGCACCTGGCTGTGAGGGCACTCAATCGATTTGGCTTTTTCATTTATGTCAACGTAAATCATATTATAAAGGTCCTTCCCTTGAGATCATAAAATTGCGTCGATGGCTTTGGGTAATGGAATAGATTAAATGAAAATGACGTCACCCATAAAATATCATTCAATCGTAACACAAGGTAGCTTTGCCATTAAACACTTAAAGTGATATGTTTTTGTGTTCAGATACTCCTTTATGACCGAAGCATAATTTTTTTCTTCGTTATGACCTTTGCTCAATGAATTAAACCGGCCGCTTACATACTTAAAAAAGTTTTATGAGGGCTTTTTGGACATTAATATACTTTTTTAAACATCACAAGTACAATAATATCGTGTGGCAAGCCTGGTGATAAGCCAGTACTGTAGACTCAGAACAGCACATATTTTGCAGAATACAACCTATATCCCAATTAAATTTTATAAGGTTTTGTTATTTTTGGTGGAATTGTTATCATAATGAAAGCACATTATTTCAACAACCCTGAAGTCATAGAAGTTGCGTCTATAGTCTATGAATCTATTATATAAGTACCGTGGGTACTTGTTCCATTCAGTATATTTCAGTTCTTCCGTAGCAAAGTACTTCAACTCAAGAGCAGGATATGTCTTTTGCTTTCTTTGTCTGTGATCACTTGCGATACTAAAGTATTACAACCTGACTAAGAATATATAACTGCGGCTTATTATCGATTCCAGTTTTATATATCGTGGACTTAAAGATGAAATTTTTGAATTGCAACAGAAACTCAGTGGTGAGTTCTAAGTAACAAAACCTACTATAAAATAGAAGTTAAAACTTAAAAAATATAGAATGTTCTGCTTGCCTCTTCGGCATCGCGAACGTAAGGATTATAAATAATGTATGTAGGTATGTACTAGATGCCGCCCACAGCGCAAATGAAGTACAAAACAACAACTACACACCAGTATATCTGTATAATCTATGAACTACACTTTCATGTTCAAATATAAGTAGGTATGTATTTTTAGGGTTCCGTACCTCGAAAGGAAAAAACGGAACCCTTATAGGATCACTTTGTTGTCCGTCCGTCTGTCAAGACCCTTTTTCTCAGGAATGCGTGAAGGTATCAAACTGAAATTTATACTAAATACTCCAATCTACGGTTCCATAGAGATGTAAAAAAATCAAACTTCTAATCCAACGCAATCAAAAGATACAGCTGTATATGCTGCAAATTGCAGCATATTTTCTAACTCGCATTGGAATCAAAACCTACAGGGTACTTCCCGTGAACTCAGAATCTTGAAATTTAGTACGAAGAAACGTCTTATATCACTTATAAAGGAAAAATTGCGAAAACCGTAAATTTTTAGTTACAGCATATAAAAAAATATTTTGAATAAATTTAAAATTACTGCCCATTTCTCTTGAACGCGTGGAGGTATTAAATTGAAATTTATATCAAATACTCAAGTATATAACACCGTAAGGCTGCAACAAAATCAAGCTTCTATGTCAACGCAATCAAAAGAAAGAGCGATATAAGCATATTTTCAAACTCGCGCCTACTCGCACGTGAATCAAAACCTACAGGGTACTTCCGGTGAACTCAGAATCTTGAAATTTGGTACGAAGTAACGTCTTATATCACATATGAAGGAAAAATTGCGAAAACCGTAAATTTTTAGTTACAGCATATAAAAAATATTTTTAATAAATTTATAGTTACTACCCCTTTCTCTTGAACGCGTGGAGGTATTAAATTGAAATCCATATCAAATAGTCAGGTATATAACACCGTTAAGCTGCAACAAAATCAAGCTTCTATGTCAACGCAATCAAAAGAAAGAGCAATATAAGCATATTTTCAAACTCGCGCCTACTCGCAAGTGAATCAAAACCTACAGGGTACTTTCCGTGAGCTCAGAATCTTGAAATTTGGTACGAAGCAACGCCTTATAGCACATATAAAGGAAAAATTGCGAAAACCATTAATTTTAGTTACATCATATAAGAAAAATATTTCTATAAATTTAAAGTTACTACCCTTTTCTCTTGAACGCGTGGAGGTATTAAATTGAAATTCATATCTAATACTCAAGTATATAACAACGTTAGGCTGCATCAAAATCAAACTTCTATGTCAACTCAATCAAAAGAAAGAGCAATATAAGGGCGATTCTACAAAAGTTGGGCGACTTGATGTCATCAGTCGCTAAAACACATATTCTTTTAATTATTTAAATGTTTCTTAATATTTCAATTAATCCAAGTCCCTTTTAGCTGTCCACAAAAATTTGATGTTTTATTTCAATATTAAGTTATTGAAAAAATGTAATCAATGTTCAAATCGTCAGTACTGTGGCGTGTCACAACTCCCGAATTACCCAGTGGACCGTATTTTTCTCGAGAAGTATATCATTTATAATAAATTTTGCTTCTGCAATGCAAACTAGGAAACATTTTGTAATGTGTTTTTCATATTTCGAAATGAACTCAATTATTAATAGTTATAAAAAAATTGCGTGAACTTTGTGTTTGTTTTTACTCATCAGTACCGTGTACAATATTGAAATTAAAAAATCCCGCGAATTATCTAATTTCAAACATCAATTCTTGGATCTATCTATGGTGTATGTAGTGAAATTATCTACAGAAGCTTCATTGGTGAAGCCTGCATCATAAATACAGTGTCAGCGAGCCGGCAGTGGTCAGCGAGCGTGTAGTGCCAGTCAATATATCAGTACCGTGGTGACCAATTATTTCCTTATTTTTCAATATTTTCCTTTAATTTAATTTTACCTTCGTGTGTTTTTTTTAAATAATGCATCCTATTCATGAAATTGACAAAAACATTGCTTGGCATTATAACTTAGAATTTGTGTCTAATCCATCAGTACCGTGTCGTCAGTCCTATGTCCGATACTTCGACAAGGGACTGACATATTACCACGGTACTGATGACTTTATGTTAGAGCCTTTAAATTTAAATAGATACTGGTAGGTAACCAATACTTTTATTACTTCTGATACAAACAACATGGTACCAGCAAATAAAAATCAAAAATTGAACAGAGAAGTGGTGTGGAAACAGAAGAGGAAGTGTGAAAAGGCCCAGTTGGCTAGGATAACAAATGACCCTGTAAAATCAGTCGAGTACAAAGAAAATGAGCGTTTAAGATGTTTGAAAAATAAATACGACGAAAAATATAAAAGAAACGACACTGAGGGAAAAACGCACAACCAGAACCTGAAGATCTTGACACAAGTGCGCCAAAATTGTTCATCCATTCAAGTCAATGTTATTGATGAAAGTGTCAGGAGGATTAATGCTTTGATTGAGAGTCACTCACAAATCAGTCGCATTTAAAGGGACGCTAGCAGTGCAAGGTTTCAGGCTCTGGGATTTCACAAAATCAGTTTTTATTGGCAAAGTTGTGACCAGTTTCAGCCTGGAACTATTAAGCACAAGTCCAAGGTTATTGACGAGGCTGTAAATATTTCTACGATATTTACGGATTCGGAAGAGGAAGATAATGTGCCTCTTTATGAAGAGGTAAATAAGTCGCCTGGAGGTAACGACGTCCTGAATGTTCAGAGTATGTTTACTGTCTTGGAGATTATGTATTACGCTGCACCAAAAACGCAATGCCGTAATGCAGGAGTCTGTTCATTAGTGGACGAGGAAGAGGGAGAGCTGGGTCACATTCCTCCAAGTCTGCAATAAGGACTGTACTCTATTTAACCTGGACGAAAACGACCGTCAAATATGCCAATAGAGCAGATACTAAAAAAGCTTCCTGTTGCACGCCTTGTAATGAAAGGAAATAGGGTATTTTACGAATTTAATAAAACTGTTGATGTTTTTGAAATGTAATTATTGAATGCTAAGTTTTCTACTGTCCGTGTGGTGACGGATTAAGAATACAGATTGTCACCACCCCATATCATCCCATGGGTGTCGTAAGAGCAAACAGAGGGACCATACTATGCAGAGAACAGCACTGTAAGAGATGGAAAACTTGATACAAACCCTCTACCAACCCGTTTGGCCAGCGTGGTATAGTAGGCCGATTCCTCTTTTCAAAAGAGAGGCCTAGTCCAGCAGTGGACTGTTAAAGGCTGATGATGATCAAGTTTTCTATTTTGCTAATGTGTTTCTTAATAACTAATTACTTAATATATTTTGTTGTTTTATTTGAATGACACTGCCTAGGTTTGCAGATACTTATTTAGTTGTTATTTTTTGTTAACATTGAAAAGTTATTTATATTTATTTTATGACAAAAAGTTGTTCGTTAATTATTCCATAGCTAATACTTAATATATTGTCAATTGATAAGAAAACTACCTCAGTACTAATATAATTTCAATGAAACTGTTTCTTTGTAGATAGTAAGTAAGAGTACTCGAATTTTGTTAAACTGAATACTCAGTATTGCCATAAATGTCATTTGAACCGAAGATATAAGTGCCATTATTAAATATCAAGATATTTGCGATAAATCTAAAACCTCCTAAGAATTGTGTCTTTTAATCAGTACCGTGTTAGTCTCGTCAGTCCCCTGGTGCTCAATTTTACAAAAAGACCGATATTTCGAAAACGAATTAAGAAAGTTACTGGCCCCATTTAGAATAGTTTTAGTATAATATTACCCACCTCCCCATATAAAAAGAAAGTCTACTTTTCATGAAAAAGTGTGTAAACAAAATGAAGGTAAAACTCGCCCAACTTTTGTAGAAGTACCCATAAGCATATTTTTCAAACTCGCGACTACTCGCAAGGGAATCAAAACCTACAGGGTACTTCCCGTGAACTCAAAATCTTGAAATTTGGTACGAAGCAATTTCTAATATCACTTATAAAGGAAAAATTGCAAAAACCGTAAAATGTTTGTTACAGCATATAAAAAAATATTTTTAATAAATTTAAAGTTACTACCCCTTTCTCTTGAACGCGTGGAGGTATTAAATTGAAATTCATATCAAATACTTAAGTATATAACACCGTTAGGCTGCAACAAAATCAAAGTTCTATGTCAACGCAATCAAAAGAAATAGCAATATAAGCATATTTTCAAACTCGTGACTACTCGCAAGGGCATCAAAACCTACAGGGTACTTCCCGTGAACTCAAAATCTTGAAATTTGGTACGAAGCAACGTCTTTTATCACTTACAAAGGAAAAATTGCGAAAACCGTAATTTTTTAGTTACAGCATATAAAAAAATATTTTTAATAAATTTAAAGTTACTACCCCTTTCTCTTGAATGCGTAGAGGTATTAAATTGAAATTCATATCAAATACTCAGGTATATTGTTATATACCTGAGTATTTGATATGAATTTCCGTTAGGCTGTAAAAAAATCAAACTTTTATGTCTACGCAATCAAAAGAAAGAGCAAAATAATCATATTTTTAAACTCGCGACTACTCGCAAGGGAATCAAAGCCTACAGGGTACTTCCCGTGAACTCAAAATCTTGAAATTTGGTACGAAGCAACGTCTTATAGCCCAGATAAAGGATGCGGAAGGCTGAGGACCGTGTGCTGTTATGCGAGAGGCCTATGTCCAGCAGTGGACTGCGATAGGCTGATTGAGATTGCAAATAATTACATAGTCTTCAAATCTTTTTGCTAATTATTCTGTACTTTATAAGTATTTTTGTAACAGATTTCTAATAGTCACTAAAAACTTTGTAAATCAATAACTTTGATAAAAAATCTTACCATCATTCATCAGCAGACTTTTGCAAGGCTGCTGCAAGTCTGGTATAGGTATTAAAGTTATATTATAAAATAAGCGATATAGTTATGTTAATATAAAATAAAGGATGACTGATTACAAACGACAAATACCCCTTTTTATTTAATTTATGCTCCTCCAGCTTTCCATACTGTAATGTTATGGATTTCATTTGGCAATAAAAATACCATAATTATGACTGGTAAACTTTTACTTATATACCTACAGGTTTTTACGGAACCCTCGGTGCGCGAGTCCGACTCGCACTTGACCGGTTTTTTTTTTATTGTTTTTATTGTTTTATAAGAAAGCTTACAGACTAATTACAGTAGTGAGCTTCTAAATAGATGATACAATTGCTATAAACAAGCTTCCACAAATTAAATTAACAAGCGTCCACAAATTACGGTCATAAGCGCCACCTTGTGACCTAGATAACTAAATGATTTTGACTTTGACTTTGAGCCAGATTTGACAATATTTTAAATTTTCTGCAGGCCGTCAAAGATAGCCGAAACCCAAAGAGCCTTCCTTTATCCTACTGGATGTTGAATCATTTAGACCAGTGCCAGTTTACTAGTAATTACGCACATAATGACAGACAGGAATTTCATGACAGCTGGAACCGAGGGCTTAACATTCTCGCAGAGGCCCGGTGCGGTGCAAGTGATAGTTAGCAATTAGAGCGGTTTGCAAGTGCATGTAGGCGCGTATAGGCACGCCTTTTGGCACACGCGCAACTTGTATATAAGCGTTGACGCACTTCTAAGCTCATATAGACGGGAGCCGTCGGAATCCATGTTGATACTGACACGATATTACTACCGTTTCGAGCGGACACGCCAAAATATACCCGTTCGTTCGAAGCGCGTAATGTGGCACGCGTTACACGCGCGTATGCTGAAACGACCCTATAGAATAAAACGCTAATCTGAAACCGCCCTTAAGTTCAAAAAGTCAGTGGTACGCACCTCATTACATTCGATGCATTATTATATTAAAATCCTAGTTTACAACGTCTGCATAATGATAATTAAGAACGTATTTTAATTAAAATACATTCGGCACTTCTAACTTTTGAAGTAGTCATTGAACAGTTCATACGTTGTATATTGCCTGGCCAGGAATGAGTTATAATTTAAAATTAATCTCCGCTACAAAGTTATCTAGTATCGCATTCAACTTTTTAATGTTGTACAAGCGAAGGCTTTGTGTGGTTCGTGAAACAATGGCCAGTACTTTCATGTTTATTATGTGACTATCGAATATAAGAGGCTTAAAGTTGGATAATAGTGGATTGTGATGTAAACCACACAGGTAAAGTACCTGAGACTTGAACGCCATACATGCACATATATTATACCTAAATACCTACATAGTTATTTATGCACCAGCTTATTTCTATACAGTATTTCGCAGTTCACTGTAGACACTTCCAAAGTTGCTGCACAGTAGCACTGTAAGTAAGGTGGCTTTGGCCTAGTAGATATGCGAAGGGAAGAAAAACTCAACATCAAACCGTATAGTGTTGGTATACCATAATCACAGACGGCTTGGTATACTAAACCTTTTGGCCAGCTTACTATACTACGCTAACACTATGGGTTTTGATGTCGAGTGTCTCTTCGCATATCTACTTAGTTATTTAAATTGTATAAAAACAAAACGATAAAAAGAGGGGCTTTAGTTTCTGGCCTGGTTCTTCTCATGAGGCTCTACTTTTCGATCAGGCATTTTTTTAAATGCTGAATTATGTAAATATGCATTTAAAGTTACTTTTTCTATGACTTTCCGACGGATCTAAAAGTTTTAAACATTTTTATCGAAATTAACATGTTTGAGTTTACTATTTGCTTTCTGTAGTTTCCTTATTTGCCTCTTACGACGCCCTTCGAAACAAAGTGGAGCACACAAAATACTGTCCAGTATGGAAATGGAAACCACAACACTCTGCGCAGTTCTAAACTACACAGCTAATGTTAAAAGCACTTCGCCGTCCGTCCGTGCAATCATAGATGAATTAAAATTGTTTGTATTCAAACAAAACTTTGATTACATTGAAAGATATTCTGAAGTTATTTGCCGAGTATTTGCGGGCCATGGTATTTGTAAAGTTAATCTCGGTGGGTATCCACTTTGGCTGGGTAATCCTTCTCCAAGCGAAATCCATTAAGAGTATCCGTCCAGATGTTGGTAAACTTAGTAACTTTACGTATTAAAATGCCGGCAATGAAATGTGTCCACTTTGTCCATTTTCGTTGCAATGTCTTAATGTTTCTTAAATTACTTTCCAGAACCTTCTATAAAGTTGAACGCTAATTAAATCGCTTTTCTGAAAAATATTATTTGGTTTATAAAAACTGATGAAATTGCGGCAGCGTTGTAAAAATATTTAAAAATCTATTTGTATAATTTCATACAATCAAAATTATTTAGAATTTTAAGACAAAGTTGCTTGGATTTGGACTTGGATAATTAGGGGCTGTATACAGATATTTTTGATGTGATAATTTTGGGCTATTGAAAATAACTACCAGGGTCAAGCGCATGTCAATACAATAACCATAATTAATGTTCAATGAATGTTACAAACAATATACAATTAGATAACTATATTGCACAACTTGTATGTAGTTTTGAATAACAATATTATAGATAAAGCATGAAGATATATTTATATAGTTATAATATGCAATTGAATGCGTTGCGTAGCATTACACCTATATAATAATAATATAATATTCTACCACATTCACACAACACCATCTAGTCCCAAACTAAGCAGAGCTTGTACTATGGGTACTAGATAATGGATAAACATACATATATACTTTTTTTTGTAAATACATACATATTATACATAGAAACACCCAGACCAAGACAAACATCCATGTTCATGCACACAAATGTTTGACATGAGCGGGAATCGAACCCGCGACCTTCGACGTAGCAGTCGCTTACACTCCCGCTACGCCAACCGGCCGTTTATCCTTAGTAACAGCTAAATTCATCACTAGTGATAGGTACCTACATGCTAGTATGAATATGTTACACCGAAATCCTCGTACGCCCTACTAATTAATACGCTATACATCGCTTCACTTATATAACCCGGAAAGGACAGGCTAAGATGAATTAGAGCCTCGGTTCCCCAAGTTACTCGACAATATTTCAGCGTTACGTAATAAGGGATGAGTTAATTGCTATAACAGAACACAGTTCACAACTTTATACATATTACTCATGAACAATTTCAACTACAAATCCTAGTAACATTCACGAATGCGGACTGATTTAAGGGGTCGCTAGTGCTGTGGGTTTGATCCAGAATTATGTTAGCTACTCAAATATGTTTCAAGTCCAGATGTTCTTTTGTCCCGAATGTTTGTAAAGTCCACCATTTAGGACACGCGTAAGAATTTTGGCATTTCCAGATGACAAAATAATAAGTGATTTGCTATCACCAGCTGGGCACACTCTTTTGTGTCGAGTTGGCGTAAAGCCCAGATTTAGTTTTATTAAAAGCTCATAGGAACTGCCAAATTGTATTTTGAAGTGTTTGCGAAATATGTGATTATGAGATAGTACTAACTCAATCATCAGCCCTATATACTGTCCCACTGCTGAACACGGGCCACTCTCTCTCATTATGAGTAAGGCCTTACCTTAGTCCACCACGCGTGTCAAGACTTCACATGTCTTTCAAGAATATTATGCAGAACTCTCAGACATGCAGGTTACTTCACGATGTTTTCCTTCACCGATAAGCAAGCGATAATTAACAATTTAATACGCACTTAACTTTGAGAAGTCATTGGTGCGTGCCGTGGATTCGAACCCGAGATCTTCTGCTCTTATCGTCTCTACGTACCTACTCTCGTACTAACTACAAACTATTATTCAACTCTTATCTCGTGTACAATTTCGTGATTAGCACGATTGTGTAATGGCTGCGTTGAATTTCAAGAGTACGTGACTAATCTAGGGGCTCTCGGCATGCAGTGGCGCTACAATTGGTTGCTCTGAAAGCTCCATCTATCCAAAAATAGCTTTATGCTAGCGGTTTTGTTGTACCGTTAGTTTGTACATACAACTACCTAATATAAGTAATACATGAATAATTTACACAAAACCTTTCCAAATTATACGTAAAACATTCCTCATGAATCGCTCTACCTAGCGCTGAAAATCGCATGAAAATCCCTTCGGTAGTTTATGAGTTTATCTCGTTCATACTTCAGAGGCGATCGGGAGGCATTACATTTTATAATGCTTTGAACCACGTGCCAAGCTGCAGGCAACAGCAAGTGTTATATAAGCTGAGTCTAAAATAACCCATCTAAAATATTACCCTAAATAAATACTGGCAACGTCCCTAGAGACATGATTTACTGACCTCGCATTTCATAATTCATAACTTGATCTACTTAAAAAGCTAACAAGTAAGGCAAAGCCTTGCTAAGGCGAAGAAAAGAAAACACTGAACTTGTTACCAAGATTGTTGACTTTATAGTTGTAAAGATTTTATGAACAGCTTGGGAAAGTTTGCTTTGAGATACAGGGTGAGAGGGATAAGCATGGCCGTGCAACTTAGTACAACTGATATTTGAAACTGTTAATTAATTAATATTGCGTAGCGTTATTTTATTTTACTTTGAGTTCTTTGTGTCAAACGCCAAAAATAAATCCAGTGTCACAGATCTCACAAAATAAATATTCAATCAACAATAACGTTCAGTCAGTATAACGTGCAATCGCATCAATAATAACCTCGTTGATTAATGTCGTGTGTGAATCGATCCTATATCACACAGTGCGGTGCTCGTCGAAACAATTATTTTGCTGCCTCGTGCGAGGATCCGACAACACTCATTGTTGTGTTAATCGGCGAAATCCGCTTAATCCTCAACCACAGCACACAATAATAAAGTGAGACTAGATTTTAAAATACACACCTTGGCGACTAAGGAAAATTCACAAAGCAAGTAATATCTTTGTGAAGAGACGGAAACCGCGATATGGAGCCCTACACCAACCCGTCTGGCCGGCGTAGTATAGACCAAATCCTCCTATTGTCTCATAATATTACAGCGACTTTAATTAGGAGAGACCTACGCCCGTCAGAGGACTGCGAAAGGATGTATGATGGTAATGAATATCGAAGTATGATTGTCCTCTGGATAAATTAGCATACTACTGTATCATCATTGCAGCCTTTCACTCCTTACTCACATCCATTGCTGGACATAGGCCTCTCGTAATTTGCGTCTCAATAGTATTGTGAGCAAATTAGGAGGGCTTGGCCTGCTATACCACGCTGGCCAGACGGGTTCGTATAGGGTTTGATGTCGAGTTTGCCGTCTCTACGTGCAAAGACGGTATTTGCATCGTGTTATCCCTTTGTCACCTCTTACGACTTCCACGGGAAGGTAGAGGGTGGCGACACTTGTATTCTATGCCGTCAACACACGGCGATACTACTGTATACCTGTAGCAAATTCATGCCATATGATGCCATATACGATGAAAAATAATGTATATTAATAACGCACATCAATTATTTTGCCTCGGTAATACATATTTATGAGGAATTATTAGATTTATATTCAATATGGGGCTCATACTCTAATCTATCTTCGTTATAATATCGTTATACTTAATTATTATGTGGTATTTAGAAGTTCGAAGTTCACTCTTGCATTTGCTTGTATTCATAAGTAAAACTTACGTAAATTAATATTATATAAAAAGAGATATACATAAACACAAAAGTCTACAATTTGACAACTCATCATTAATTTTACTTAAATCATTTAACTCTCATATACATATATTCCAAATAAAACTTTCCTTTCACAGTCTACTCCTTCGGGACCTATATATCAAAATTTATCGCCAAAGCGCAACATGAGCGCACTTTATCGTCGCATCATAGCCCAGTACTAATTTCGTTGCCTTGTTCATTCCGGTGGCTTCGTTCGTATGACGTCGGTTAGCCACATTGTCCGTGCTCAGAGCCCGAGGTTGTGACGTCACCAGTGTCCATGAGACACCTAATTTCTGCAGCGAACGTGACAACACGTATTCGCGCGAATAGTGAATTGTTTAGAACAGTCTCTTCTTTGGTGCACAAATTGGAGGATTAGCATGCAACAAGAAGCTCTGTATAACGTTATGTTCAGGTGTCGTCTAGGATATGTCTCAGTTGTGTGCTTTGTTATAAATCTGATGTATAATGAATTTTTTTATAGTTTAATAGTAGTTGTTTAATAGTATATTGACTACAAAATAACGATATTTGGTTACTTGATGACATATCATAGAGCTTAGTACGCGTTTAGCTTGCTCACAATTATCTCATCTCGATTCGATCGGGCGTTTGGTACATAGATTGGCCCGCTTCGACGTCTGATGGCCTAGTTGTGTTGTTATATATTAAAAGTGATTGCATACCAATGGATCCCAGTTGAGTCGTTCTTCGATGGGAAATTTGCCAACATTTTCCATCCGTTTTACAAACACTCCGAGTATAAAGTCCCCCGTAATACATATGAAGAAAACTAAACTAAAACTTATGAAGAGACTGCTGAATTGCTCGCTCCATAATTGTTGGATCTTCAGACTATCCATAAAGAACATTTGCATATAGTTACATTAATAATTCATTGACACTAAAACCTTTCTTAAACAAGTTAGTGTATGTAGGGCCGGGTCATTCAGCGATCTTTTCTTACGATGCCCATTATTTACCAGTCGTTAGTTCATTCAACCGCCCAGTCTGCCATTAAGTATGTTTATCTAAGTCGTCTTTTTCGCCTTTACACTATTATTTCGAGAAAGGTTTTTCCAACAATGGGTCCGATTCAAAGCGTTTGCTAACAAAGATGTTAAGTACCTGAAAATATTTGAAATTATCGCAATATTGTCAGATAAAGGTATGAAAAGGCATTTAAATTGTATGTTTATACGATAATATTTTAGTTAAAAGATATAGGTATGTTTATGTTATATTGTATACTAGAAGCCCTAATTTTTCAAAACGGTATTACTCTTTAAATATAAATTTCCAAATTCATTGCTAATGTAAACATTTTTAAAGAAGCCAAAGTTAACTAATAAAGACCTATCTTGGGTTTGTAAAGCTTATAAGTTCTTATTTTGCGAGACCCGAGGATGGAACCTTAGAACTATGGATCAAACATGCTATGCTCATACTTATCACATAGATATGCAACGGTCCTGAAGAGCATGGTGAGTAAGTACAATCTAATAGTTATTTGTGCAACAAGAGAGCAAAGTTGTTTTTTGTTTCGAGTGCTGATTTTGAGTCCCGAGCAAGCGAAGGATTCTATAATTGATTCACGAGCGTAGCGAGTGAATCAAAGTTAGAATCCTGAGCGTGGTGAGGGACTCAACAGCACGAGATACAAAAAACTTTGCGCTCGTGTAGCACACATAACTTTTCACCTCAGCAGTGAGAACACATATTACTTAGGAGACATAGAAATGAACAGGAATAGATTGAATTCTGCATAATCACTTGTTGATTTAACTCTTCTGCTGTCACAGTCATCACCGCTAGTAACACTCATCTTTTTAGATTATTTTATATATTAATATAATTTAACACGTTACGCTATAGGTACCTACTGTATCAGCATCAGCGAATTTTTTATTCCCGCTACTTTTTTAAATCGCATTTTAAAACCGCGTCCCTGATGTTTATTTTTCAAATCTATCATTGTTGTAATTCTAAATAAAAATGTATTGGTTAAATACCAATTTTATACTATTAATTAGACTTATTTTTATTAAAATCCAATAATAAATTAAACATGTAAACAATAACATATAAAAAAGTAATTTCTTTATTACAAATATCTTTTTTTTTTTGCTTTGCAGTAGGTGTTTTCTTTGAGGTCGAATTCCAAAATCGAATTTCGAATTTGAAGGGGTTTGTTTTTACTCACTTTTTATATGCATGTGAAAGAGACAGAGCACAGTAAAATTCGAATGTTTCAAATTTGTGGCTGAACAATGTCAATTCGTGGCACTGAACATTGAAAAATTAAAAAGCTACTTTGCCTCACGCTCGAATCAAAATCGCGTTTTGTTGACTGTTGTCTCGCAGCAAAAGCGGCATGTTTGAGCTGCTGTGGTGAAAAATATATATATGTTAACAATTTAATATATTTACATGCAAAAAGAAATTACCATACTTTGTCCTTATCATCTGTCCGAATTTATCGACAACAATGTTCAGAACTCTAAGAGACGAGTTTAACAAACAATAAATAATACTCGTTTCTTGCACACAGACCGTCGCTAAGTTTTCTCGGTTCATTCATACTTATTATAATTTCAGCTTTCTTTACTCTATTTCCGTGACGATCGATGATGACTGGACGTGATATCGCTATTGGCATACCTACTAGTTACGACTGACTGATAAGTAGATATTAACATATTTGAATACAGAGTCGGATATCTGTATAAATATTTTTTTTCGTTGTTGACTGACTGACGGAAAACGCACAGACGAAATTACTGGGCGCAAGAAACTGTAATTTGGCACGAAGGTATGTTCCTTCGTGACCGTAGGGGTGCACTAAGATATGCACGAAGTAAAGTGTGTATTTCTTGAAATTTCTAAGGCATCGAGAAGAAAATGTTATATAAAAAAATTAACTGATGCGGGCGTATTTGTGAGGATCCTGTATGTATATTATATAAGTCAAAGATTCCTAGAAAATTATGGGCAAACAAAGCAATAAAAAATACCACCATACTAGAGATCATGACTTTTGTCAGGGTGGATCACTAATGGATGGATTTATGATCGTTACTCTTCGTTCGTCGTTTTGTTCGTATCGTTTCACGCAAAATCTGCACAGCGGATTTTCATGAAATTTTGTAATAATATAGCTTAAACATAAGAATATTACACCATACATAGACTACCTCTTGACACAAAAACCGATACTAACACTGGCGAAGCCGGGTTCGAAATCTAGTACTGCCGTCATAACGTAAAAGGGCACAACTAACATTTTGTAAATCAGGAGAAAATCGAGTTTAAAATATTTCTTAGTTTTTGTCAAAAATAAATTATGGTATTCTAGTTATAGAAAATGTATGAATGGAAATAGTAGCATCTACACGAATTCTATAAGATGATTGACTTACTCTTTTTTTTATTTTAACTGTATTTATTCAATAATTACATTTTCCATTTCAGCCTTACTGAAAAAATATTGTAAAATCATTAATATCTTAATATATAAAATCCTTGCGTTACTGACTGACTGACAGACACGCTACAGCCGAAACTATTGGGCGCAGGAAGCTGAAATTTGGCATATATGTTCCTTGGGGACCGTAGGGGTGCACTAAGAATGGATTTCCCGAAATTCCCACGGGATCGGCCAAAACGGGTAAATTAAAAAAAATGCAGGCGTAGCTGCTGACGTCCTCTAGTTACGTATAAAAGGCATAATTAACCAAATGTGACTTTCCATTCTGACATTTTGGGGAACAAGGTTAAATATTACTTGTAGATATAAGTAATTTAATTGTAGCTTTTCTTCAAGCCAATATCTTCTTGAAACCATATTAACGTTTTCTTTTCTTTTTCAATGTATGTTACATGCATACATAAGAATAAAGCAAAGTATTATAGCGAAAAGGTAGCATAGAAAAAACGATCGTGCAGATCACAGAAGGATTTGTCTTGTTGTACTGGGTGGAACCCACTCCAATTCACGATCGCCGGATCCACAAGCAGCCAGGATTACTAACCGCCAGACAAAAAAGACAATAAAATGAATGGCTGCCATTTCAAACACAAAACGAGTTTATTATAAAACTGCAATTAAAAGTGCTAATGTATTAAAACATCTGTAGTTCTGCCTAACCCTGAGGAATAAAAGGCGCGCAACGCGAAGCTGACCTAATTACACAGTTAGTCTGCAATCAGGTCAAACAGCCAAAAATATTTGTTAAGTACACATTGCTTTATTGTTCATGAAAAAGTCGCGGTTTCACTCAATTTTATACTATCCAGATTGAGAATTAAAATCATTGAGGATATACTAACAAATGATTTATTATAGAGTTGTGTTGTTCTGCTACAAAAAATATTTATGTACACCTGGAATCTACAAGTACATAGCATTTTATTTTCTTGTAATTATACTACAGTGTAAGGAATTTGAGCTCATTCTAGCGGAAATAGTAACGCCAGTACTTGAACAATATTCGGGTACATTGAAATAACTTCTACATTCAAGACAAAGACAAATATCTCAGTATTTCGTGACCATGGTTCCTGTGAAGTAGCCGAAACGTCGGATAATCATGAAAAATTTTGTTTCTAGATCATTCTGTAATCGCAGTAAAACTAATATATCAAACAACAATTTGAGGATCACATAAAGTGTTGTTTTGCGTCGGAATCGTACCCTCTACAAGTCTACAATATGCTCAGTGTCAAGAAGACCGAATAAAAATTTACAAAATATGTGTCATAATCATTAAATGAATACAATTCAACACTGCATATTTCGAGGTTCGCACGTTTACTAAATTATAGTTTTCGGGGTTATAAATATTACGACATACACGTGTCAACACTAAGTACAAAACCACGTGAAAGATCTTGAGTTTCAAACAACCCATCAAATTAACAAAAGGAGCAAAAACAATATTTCAAATTTAAAATAGATACTTGGAATAACAACCAATAAACATTATAATAAACGTTTAAGATGTCGTTTAATTGTG
This sequence comes from Euclidia mi, assembly GCA_944739405.2. Lineage (NCBI taxonomy): Eukaryota > Metazoa > Arthropoda > Insecta > Lepidoptera > Erebidae > Euclidia > Euclidia mi. The sequence goes on from OX123187.2 coordinate 37,022,793, forward strand.
AATGGATGGTAATGAATGTCTGCCTTGAAATGTCTTAAGAATGTAAATAAATAAACTGTAATTTACGAAAAGGCTGTCCGAATCTTAAGGTATTGTGTTTTTAGCCGCCGACGTCTTAGAACAAAAGTACAAGTATTTCATTTTATGTCAGTGGTGTTTTAGATCATAAGCCATTGCTTACAAGGGATCAGTGTTATATTATTATATGCTATCAGAAGGATCCTATATTGTCAGATAGGCAGTTTACAACAAAATAGGTTCATTGAAATTTGAAGGCAATCAATCTGATTACAATTATTAATAGTTACAATATAATAAAACCAGGGCCTGCAGTTACGCCCCCACATTTTTTTAAATTTATCTTTTTCTGTTTGTTCCCGTGCATCGTGTACTCCTACGGTCCATAAGGAACTTCATTTCAAGTGAAGAGCTTTGCTCTTGTCGGTGGAGTGTACGCCATATATTTCGGCCTTCAGCCAGTACCTTGGAACAATGGAACTACCTTCCTAAGGAACTTACATGGAAAATATCAGCTTCTTGAACCAAATAATTTCGGGTGTGCGTTGTCTGCCAGTCATGGAAGAATTTTATATAATATACAGATGTAGTTCACACTCTTCTAATATCATAAAAGTAAAGCTATCAGTAACATAATCTATCTGGTAAATAAGAAATAACGAAAAGAATTCTGTGTAAATGATCTGGCGAAAACCTATAATTGGAGTGCGATCCTCTCGACTGGAAGATAAATCATATTTTTTTGTAATTCACGATCGTAACCGTACTTGGATTGAAATAAATCACGTCCATCATTGTTGATAAATGGCTGACAAGCACACCTGCAGTAATTAAGAGTGGTTTACCAGTTCAGTCCAATATATTAAGTAGAATAAAGGATGGAACCTCCTTTCGAAGTCTTATGTCTGCACTGATTAGGTTTTTGTTCGTAAAATGTACGAGTATCTAATAATTTTCTAGCAAATGACAATATTCCTATTTTGTATATATTTTCTCACTAGTCGACACCCGCGGCTTCGCACGCACATATTTTCAAATTTCCCGTTTTGCCTGATCTCGTGGGAATTTCGGGAAATCCTTAGTGCACCCCTACGGTACCCAAGGAACATACATGCTAAATTTCAGCTTTTTGCGCCGAGTAGTTTTGGCTGTAGCGTGTCTGTCAGTCAGTCAGTAACGTAAGGATTTTATATATTAAGATAGTGATTGCTGTCCTTCGCACCCTTAGGGTATGACATTTGTGACTCCAGACTATACCGATGTAAACAGTAGTTCGATTTCTAATCTAAACAGATTTTGAAGACTTAGATTTTCGGGACAGAGGGACTGCCTTTAGCAACATATATATTTGTCCTACTAAAATGTATACATGCCAAGGCGTAAGTTTGCAGGCTTTATATTGTAGCACCTTTACTGCATGAACCTAAAGCCACAAAATGTACTCTCTCCTGGAGTAATACTCGGCAGTGCCATAATCACTGCTAGGTATAGTGTTTTACGGCGCGTGAATTACGGCTAGCGCATTCAAAAAAGGTTTAATGAAGTAAAAGAATGTTCATAGTTTTAATGCTCCGGGTTAAGATTTAAATATTGTTCGGTAGGTATTATTTGTAACGGTGGGAATTTGAAGCCGTTAAAATATTGATTATGCTATAAAATGTTCGCAGTGCCCATTGCAATCGACTTCTAGTTTTATTTTGATGCCTAGTACTCGTGTGTGTACTGGTAACGTGATTACAGCTCTTGGTTACGCAAGTTTAAATAATTGTTGAACGGATTAACCAAAACAATAATATATGATTATTATTTACAGCCTAACCTTTTTATTTTTTTTATTTACAGCCTAACCTGTCCTTCTATAACGCAAAGGCTTTCTCGGCCATCATTTCACTTCATTTTAATAAAGGTAAGGCACCCAAGAGTTTATGGATCGCTTTCAATACACAATACAATTACATAAAAAATAAAACAAAGAAAGCAATCTGTTCATATGAAGGCAAAAAGAAATTTCTACTTCAATTGCTTTACAAATGAAGAAATCTCATATACCTAATGACTTAAGATAAAGATATTTCCTAAAGCTTCCATTATAATATGTGAAATTAAATAAACAGCAGAAGCAGGCGAACATTGCTGAGAGTCGCAGACTTTCCGCAGGAATTTTTAATATACGCATACGCAATCTTAATATCTAACATTTACGATACGCCGGGCTCTTTATACGACATAACACGATCCTAAAACCCCTTCCGTCGTCTGGCAAAATTGGCCTTACATCCTTAACTGTAACATTAAGATTGTTCTCGACCTATAGGGTTCCACATAAATATCGGATAGAGTATCTTGCTAGGGTGAATGTTAATTTTATTCGTATGTTTTATGTGAGTAATATATCTTTTACCTACGTGTGTAGATTGATAAAAAATGGTCTAAGTTAACACCAATGGAATCATTCGTGTTTCACTTGCCCACTCACAAGAATACTGGAGAAAGAGCGGGTTATAATTAAGATATCGACCGTAACTGATAATTATCAGTTACGGTCGAAACATTCCATTATCAGTTACGGTCAGTTTTATCAGTCTCTCTTACTTCAGTAAGAGAGACAGATAAAACTGGATATAAAGATTTTTAGTATTCATTTTATTTTTAACTTCATGAATAATACGCTTTTAAAATAAAATTAAAATCTGTCAACTGCTTTTTGTTGCTGAAAGGAATGTTCGCGCCTAGATGACTTCGCCAACCAAATAACTTATTAGATGTCACGTATTGTCTGTATAAAAAGGTTTAGGCTACTGTGTGCTACGCCAAATGTGACCTGGCTGACTTGTAGACTATGCTTGATCGCACATAATGTATCTATATATACTATTTTCGATCATAACAACATGACAAACAAAATACCTAAGCTTTTGTACATAACACCATTGATATCATTTTAAGTTCCTAAATATGCGTTTCTTCAAACCTTACACAAAAGCAGACTACCCAGTCCACCGTTTAGAAACAATAATACGCTAACCATTCATTAATCTTATCCGCGTGAAAATCCGGAGTCTTTAATTTTGTTCTTAGCGCAACGCGAATTCACAAAGAGCGCACAAAACACTGGCTCCCCTCTTTACGCTTTAATAAATACTTGTAGAGTACATAAAACTTGGTTTTCTGCATACAAATAAGCTTGACGGCCTTGACCAAGTTTGACTTGGGGAATATGGGGGTTGAATTTTTGAATACAGTTGTTCGACAGAGTTGATGCAGACGGATGCTGAACTTTCGCTTTGACTCGAGTTCTCAATTAAAACGAGTGTTTTGTGTTGCACGCTTTGTGACGTTGCCGCGCTTTGTACACAGCTCTAGGACATAGACACTGTTTTAACAATCGTTCAAGGCACGGTTAGGTAGAGGTCAAATTGTATTATGATATGATACCATTGTTACATTTAGTTGAGTTTGTCATCTAAAGGAGAGTATTGTCAGAGATACATATGTTATGCATATCACAATTTTGTAGGTATGTAATATTTAGGTATAGTACGTACGGTGTCGTAGCAAGTCTTGAGCTTGTCAAATTATCACTACTGTATATGCATACTAATAAAAACCGAACTATACAATAACATTATCAACATCAGCCCTGTACATATGTTTATTGTACCACTGCTGGGCACGGGTCTCTTCTCACCATGTGAAGGGTAGGGTCATTGTCCACCACGCTGGCCAAGTGCGAGATGGCAGACATTACATGTCTTTCGAGAACATTATGGAGTATTCTATGATTTAGCAACAAGATTCTATTAAGTACAATTTTCTGAATGCAAAGAAAAGTAGTTTTAAAATCAATTGACAGAATCGACCAAATTGTATAACAACCAACTCCAGAGCGAGGTTAAAAGTTAAATTAGAGTGTCACTCTCAACTTACAGAATAGCTAGTTGCTTGTTATACAAGCAGAGATTTGAGATGTTAGTCATTTTAATTTAAAACAAGAAACGCAGTTTTGTGAAGTAAATATTTATCATAGAAGTATGAAGTAGGTAGGTATGTTTTTTAGTTACAACGATTTTTGATTGCCCGTGTGGTAACGGATTAAGAATATGCAAGCATGCAAAGAGTAATGTATGTAGAGGAAGCACGTGAGGTTTGTAAAGATAGAAGCAAGTGGCGTTCTGTTGTCTCTGCCAACCTCGAAGGGATAAAGGGGTGAGTATATGCATGTGTATGTAGATGACGCTTAAGTAGGTGATTGATAAATAATAATTGTACAAACATTTAAATGCTCTCAGGGTGATTGCAAGTTGGTATGCCAGCTTTTAACAATAGCTATTCCAATGTATCGAATCAGTATTCATCGGACCAATGGTAGCACAGGTGATTAGCACAGGTGAATTATGACTAAACTGCCACGCAAATGGCGATAAATTTGTATTCAGATAATCAAACCAAATGCATTCGGCATTAGTAACTACGGATGTTGGTACTTCATTATTATGATTTATTTGTTAAAATTTGGCGTAGAATAACTTATCATTATTTAGCTGCTAGAGTGATTATTATAATAATTTGGTCAAATTATTATAATAGTATAATCATCCTCCTAGCGTTATCCCAGTCTCAACCTGGAGTCCGCTTTCTAGTCTAACCGGATTTGGCAGAATATTAGCTTTTCCACGGAGCGACTGCCTGTTTGACCTCCACAACCCGAATGGATAGCGATATTCTATGGTTTAGACTAGTGTCAGTTTATTTTAGAGGTACTGCCGCCCTGTAACGACTGTCAAAGATCTTCATGACAACCAGGACCGACGGCTTAAGGTGCTCTCCGAGGCACGAGACAAGCGATAATTAACAATTCCATACGCAAATAACTCCGAAAAGTCAGTGGTGCGCGCCGTGGATTCGAAACTGATACCCTCTGCATGGCAGTCTGTTGGTATCTCCACTAGGCTATCGCTGCCTTTTATTATAATAGTAAATTAATTTGGTTAATTGATTCGAGAGGCATCGATATTCCAGTAGAGATACCAACAGATTTCTATGCTGAGGGTATCGGATTAATTACGCTACGTAATAATCATGCTCGAAGAGCAAGTTGACGACGTCGTTGGCTTATGCTGTCATGAAGTTCTTTGGCAGTCGTTATGTGCATCCATTATATTATGTGTATCCATTATACCTGAATATGATAGACTGCTCTAAATCATGGAATATGGCTTTAGTCTATGGCTTACGAAGGTCAAACGGCAATCACTCTGAGGAAAAGCTAATATTCTGTCTAATCTGTTCGCATGTCTCGGGTACCAGACCAAATTCTTGGATGCAAGAGGGTTTAAATCTATGACGATGAGGATGTATAAGTAACTCTACTAAAGATCTTACGTTCAAGTTTGTTATAGTGAGGTTTTCAACGTTTACCGACATCCACACATCTAGTAGCGCTGTATGACCGTGACACCCATTGATTGTTAATCAAGTGAATACCTATTCCAATTTCCTGTCTGTCTCGCAATATAATAGAAATTGTTAACGAAAGTGAACACAATTGAAACAAAGCCAACAACGCTGAACAAAAACAGTAACAAGTGAATTTTCTTAATTTTCAATTTCATTTCAAAGAAATGAGTTTCGAAAGTGTGTTAGTCAATCAAAAGAAAAGAAAAGAAAAGCATTTTATTCGCAGCACTTCCTGAAATTAAATGAATTTTCACCGCACGCCTGTGTTTTCAAGACTTATCTTGAAGAAAACAATTCAAGTTTGGATTTAAAAGTTTTTCTTTGTTTTTGTAACAAATTTTACCATGAAGCTTCTTCCAAGTCATAGTTTACTTTGATTTATTATTTCATTTTCATACGTTATACAAATACAAGAGTAAAAGTTTTCTTAACAAGACTGCTTCTAAATACATACTGATATTTTAAACGTGAAAGTGTTGTTTTGTGCTTCTTCTGCGCTGTGGGCGGCTTCTAGTGCAGTATAATCCTTACTTGCGACACCCAAGAAGCAAGCAGGAGTGTAAACAGTTTATATTTTTTAAGTCTTAACTAAACTTCTATTTTATAGTAGATTTTGTAGCTTAGAACTCACCACTTAGTCTCCGTCGCAATTCAAAAATGTCACCTTTAAGTCCACGATATAAAAAACTGGAATGGATATCAAAGTCGAGCTTTTTTTTTGTAATACTTTAGTATCGCAAGTGATCAAAGACAAAGAAAGCAATAGACATGAATGAAGAAAGCAAGAGCCATTCTGCTCTTGAGTTGAAGTACTTTGCTACGGAAGAACTGAAATATACCGAATGGAACAAGTACCCACGGGTAGAGTGACAATACATATATTATGTCTGTGGCCAATCGGTCGTGAAGCTGCCTAATTAGCAAGATCAACAATGTGCTTATTTCAATGACTCATTGTTCCAAACATTAAAGTAAATAAATTTCGTTGTGTCTTCAAACAATATTTACTGTCACATACTGGTGTAGCAAACAGCATAGTTAAACAACCACTCGTGTTACCTTGAAAGCGAGTAATTTAGCAAATGTAGGGTAACTTTTGCGTACCTTGTATATTTCGGATACATTTGTGTATTAATTAAGTAACCGATGGGAATAAGTCAGTCTATATTTCAAAACAACAGTATTTGTAGGTAGTGATAATAGATTCATAGACGATAGACACTACTTTTATGGCTTCAAGCCTCAAGGTTTTTTAAATAATGTACTTTCATCATAATAACAATGCAACAAAAATAACAAAACCTTATGAAATTAAATAAGGATACATACATACATAGACTCACGCCTGTTTCCTGGAGGGGTAGGCAGAGACTACGGAACGCCATTTGCAACGATCCTGACATATCTCTCTTGCTTCATTCACTCCCATCAGATTCCTCATGCATGCTCTTCTGTTCAGGGTACTTCTAACCTGTCCTGTTTTTAGGATGTCTCCAATCTGGCCAGAGAACGTCCGCCTAGGACTTCCCCGTCGTCCTGTCCCATTCACACTTGCCTTGTATACATACATACATACATAGACTCACGCCTGCTTCCCAAAAGGGACAGGCAGAGGCATATTAAACGCCCACTTTTCGCCAGTGTTTTGATGCCACGTAATAGCCCTCCTATTACATACATACATACACAGTCTCACGCCTATAACCCCGAAGAGGTAGGCAGAGGTGTATTTCTACACCCACGTTCTCCTATTACGTGGGATCAAAACACTGGCACACACTGATCCCTTGTATATCTGCTGTAAATAAGGATATATGTACATATTATAAATAATTAAGGATATTCTGAAAAATGTGGACTGTTCTGAGTCTACAGTACTTGCTTATCCCCAGGTTAGCCACATAATATTATTGTGCATGTGATGCTTAAAAAAGTATAAGTATTTGTGTCCAAAAAGCCTTAATAAAGTTTTTTAAAATATGTAAGCGGCCGGTTTAATTCATCGAGCACATTGCTTAGGTCATAACGAAGTACCTGAACACAAAAAACATATCACTTTCAGTGTTGAATGGCAAAGCTACTTTGTGTTATGATTGAATGATATTTTATGGGTGACGTCATTTTCATTTAATCTATTCCATTATACGTACTCTTGAAATTCAACGCCGCCATTGCACAATCGTGCTTATCACGAAATTGTACACGAGATTAGAGAACGATAACAGTTTGTAGATAAAACTGTCTCATAATCACATATTTCGCAAACACTTCAAAATACACTTTGGCAGTTCCTATGCGTTTTTAATAAAACTAAACCTGGGCTCTACGCCAACTCGACACAAAAGAGTGTGTCCAGCTGGTGATAGCAAATCACTTATTATTTTGTCATCTGTTCACGACAAGATTCTTTCGCTTGTACTAAATGGCGGACTTTACAAACATTCGAATAAGGGACAAAAAGAACATCTAAACTTGAAACATATTTGAGTAGCTAACATAATTCTGAATCAAATCCACAGCATTAGCGACCCCTTAAATCAGTCCGCATTCGTGAATGTTACTAGGATTTGTAGTTGAAATTGTTCATGAGTAATATGTATAAAGTTGTGAACTGTGTTCTGTTATAGCAATTAACTCATCCCTTATTACGTAACGCTGAAATATTGTCGAGTAACTTGGGGAACCGAGGCTCTAATTCATCTTAGCCCGTCCTTTCCGGGTTATATAAGTCAAGCGATGTATTGCGTGTTAATTAGTAGGGCGTACGAGGATATCGGTGTAACATATTCATACTAGCATGTAGGTATTACTAGTGATGAATTTAGCTGTTACTAAGGATATATAGGTGTCATGCTACGCACCGCATTCAATTGCATATTATAACTATATATCTTCATGCTTTATCTATAATAAGTAATGTTATTCAACTGCCGTGTGGTTGACGGCATAGAATACAAGTATCACCACCCCCTATCTTCCCGTGGGTGTCGTAAGAGGCGACTAAGGGATAACACGATGCAAATACTAACTTTGCGTAGAGACGGAAAACTCGACATCAAACCCTATACGACTGCCTTGTTGGTCTCGCGGCATAAATGTGCGCGGGTCCCGGGTTCGATTCCTGGGTCGGGCAGTGTTATTGGGTTTTCTGTCACGAAATTCTCAGTAGCCGCACGGAGTTTGGAAATGTGCCCGGTACGGCAATAGGCTCGCCCCTTATTACTTGGGACTAAAGTATATCTGGCGAAAAGTGGGTGTAGAAATACACCTCTGCCAACCCTTTCGGGGATAAAAGGCGTGGCGTTATGTATGTATGTATGTTATTCAAAACTACATACAATTTGTGCAATATAGTTATCAAATTGTATATTGTTTGTAACATTCATTGACATTTATGGTTATTGTATTGACATGCGCTTGACCCTTTTGAGCCCAAAATTATCACATCAAAAAAATCTGTATAGAGCCCCTAATTTTCCAAGCCCAAATGCAAGCAACTTTGACTTAAAATTTGTCTAAAAAAAGTGAAATTATAAAATAATTTATTTTATGAAATTATACAAATTGATTTTAAATCTTAATCAATTTGTATAATTTCAAACAATCAAAATTATTTTACCATTATTATTATTATTACGCAAATTATTACGCAAAATTATATTATTATTATTATTACGCTGCCGAAACTTCATTAGTTTTTATAAACCAAGTAAAATTTTTCAGAAAAGCGATTTAACTTTATAGAAGGTTCTGGAAAGTAATTTAAGAAACATTAAGACATTGCAACGAAAATGGACAAAGTGGACACATTTCATTGCCGGCATTTTAATACGTAAAGTTGCTAAGTTTACCAACATTTGGACGGATACTGTTAATGGATTTAGCTTGGAGAAGTATTGCTCAGCCAAAGTGGATACCCACCGAGATTAACTTTACAAATACCATGGCCCGCAAATACTCGGCGAATAACTTCAGAATATCTTTCAATGTAATCAAAGTTTTGTTTGAGAACAAACAATTTTAATTCATCTATAATTACAAGGACGGACGGCGAAGTGCTTTTAACATTAGCTGTATAGTTTAGAACTGCGCCGAAGGTTGTAGGTTCCATTTCCATACTGGACAGAATTGTGTGTGGTCCACTTTGTTTCGAAGGGCGTCGTAAGAGGCAAATAAGGAAACTACAGGAAGCAAATAGTAAACTCATATAAGTATGTTTATTTCAATAAAAATGTTAAAATTTTTTGGACACGTCGGAAAGTCTTTGATAATATTATAATATTATGAAAAAGTAACATGAAATGGTTATTTACATAATCCAGCATTAAAAAAATTACTGTTAAAAAGTATAGCCTCATGAGGAGAACCGGGCAAGAAACTCAGAGCCACTCTTTTTATCGTCTTGTTTTACATAATTTAAAGAACTAAGTAGATATGCGAAGAGACAGAACACTCGACATCAAACCCTATAGGTAGTGGTAGCGTAGTTATAGTATAGTACGCGTAGTATATAGTAAGCTGGCCAAACGGTTTGGTATACCAAGCCGTCTGTGATTATGGTATACCAACACTATAGGATTTGATGTCGAGTTTTCCGTCTTCGCATATCTACTAGGCCAAAGCCGCTTGTTGACTTACAGTGCTACTGCGCAGCAACTTTGGGGCTGACTTCATCAAGCACTGAACTGCGAAAAGCTGTATAGAAATAAGCTGGTGTATAAAAAATTATGTAGGTATAATATATGTGTATGTATGGCGTTCGAGTCTCAGATGCTTTACCTGTGATTTATTTCACAATCCGCTACTTTATAATATCCAACTTTAAGCCTCTTATATTCGATAGTCACATAATAAACATGAAAGTACTGGCCATTGTTTCACGAACCACAAAAAGCCTTCGCTTGTACAAAAGTTAAAAAGTTGAATGCGATACTAGATAACTTTGTAGCGGGGATTAATTTTAAATTAAAACCCATTCCTGGCCAGGCAATATACCTGTATGAACTGTACAATGACAACTTCAAAAGTTAGTAGTGCAGAATGTATTTTATTTAAAATACGTTCTTAGTTATCATTATGCAGACGTTTTAATTGTTAACAAAATCCTAGTGGATTTTAATATAATAATGCATCAAATGTAATGAGGACCACTGACCTTTTGAACTTAATTGTTAACTATCACTTGCACCGCACCGGGCCTCTGCGAGATCGTTAAGCCGTCGGTTTCAGCTGTCATGAAATTCCTGGCAGTCGTTATGTGCGTCATTACTAATAAATTGGCACTGGTCTGGCACTACCCATAATAAACTGGCACTGGTCTAAATGAAGAAACATCCAGTAGGATAAAGGAAGGCTCTTTGGGTTGCCGCTATCTTTGGCGGCCTGCAGAAAATTTAAAATATTGTCAAATCTGGCTACACTAGTAAGTGAACTAAGGGCTCCAAGACAAAAACTCTTGGATGCAACCGGGATAATGCTAGTACGATGATGATGATTGCGGTTTTCTAAGTTACAAAATAGGTATAGAAGGGTATTTTAATAATAATATTTTATATAACTAATCTAGACTAATCTAGAGGCTCTCAGCATGCAATGTCGCTACAATTGGTTGCTCTGAAAGCTCCATCCAAATAGCTTTATACTAGCGGTTTAGTTATACTGAAAGTTTTTAGATACAACTAATATAAGTAATATATGAATTATTTACAAAACAAATTTTTGCTCTACCTAGTGGTGAAAATAGCATGAAAATCCCTTCGGTACTTTTTTGTTTATCTCGTTCATATTTACAGACAGATGCGACCAGGGGGCACTACTTTTTACAATACTTCCAAGAACGTGCCTAACGTGCCTAGCTGCGGGCAACAGTAAGTGCTATATAAAATCTGAGTCTAAAATAACCCAACTAAAATATTACCCTAAATAAATACTGGCAACGTCCCTAGAGACATGATTTACTTACCGCGCATTTCATAATTCATAACTTGATCTACTTAAAAAGCTAACAAGTAAGGCTAAGCCTTGCTAAGGCGAAGAAAAGAAAACACTGAACTTGTTACCAAGATTGTTGAGTTTATAGTTGTAAAGATTTTATGATCAGCTTGGGAAAGTTTGCTTTGAGTTACAGGGTGAGATGGATAAGCATGGCCATGCAACTTGAAACTGTGATATTTGAAACTGTGAATGAAATTATATTGCGTGGTGTTATTTTATTTTACTTTTAGTTCTTCGACAAACTTCGGCAAACTGATATGAGACAATTTTTTGTTGAAAGGTACTCGTAGGTTACACGCATAAAATGTAGCTTTCTAATGGTGAAAGAATTTTTAAAATCGGTCCAGTAGTTTTTGAGATTATCCGTTACAAACAAACAAAAATACAAAAATACAAATTTTTCCTCTTTATAATATTAGTGTAGATATATTACTTGCTTCGTTTATTTTCCTTAGTCGCTAAGGTGTGTAATTTAAAAATATTAGTGTAGATATATAAGTATATACCAACCCGTCTGGCCGCCGTGGTATAGGCCAAATCCTCCTATTGTCTCATAATATTACTGCGTCTTTAATTAGGAGAGAGCTACGTCCGACAGAGGACTGCCAAACGATGTATGATGGTAATTCGATACCCGGGTCAAACAAAAAGTAATATTAGGTTTTTCTGTTAGCAGAGGCGGCTCGTGAAAGATTATATTGGGTGTTCACTAAAAAAGAAGATGAAACTGCTTACAATTTATTTTGTGAATGCTTTTACAATTAATAGTAAGATGTGCTAAATCATCGATAGGTACCTACCCGAACGACCCGAACCGTCCACGCAGTATCAACTCCGGCGCCACTAAACAAAATACACGGAAAACAAAACCGCTTCTTACTTCCTTCGCATTTCCTTCGCATTTTCGCAACCACATAACCGAAGCGTTTTATCATATTGGTCGGTTTTTTAAGTTTTTTCACAGTTATTTATAAAGTTTACGCTATTATATTCCATATGAGTTACACAATTTAACTGTCTTTCTTAAACATATATTATATACACGATCACACATACAATTAACTATATTTAAAACACCAATCCTTTTCTAATTACCAACGTTTGCAGATAAATGTTTTGCTTTTCTTTACATTCAAATGATACCGGCAAAACACTATTAAAAAAACGGCGCACACGTATTAATTTTTCTTCGTGACATAATATGGTCATATCATTTAGTCGGGTAATATATTGGCGCATGCGCACCTCGTCAAGCTAGTCAGGAGCGCCGCTCTGTATTTTGCCTCATTTCTCATACAAATCTTTTGTCTCACGCGCCCAGCGCATAGAACGCTCTCTCTGTCGCACTCATTACGTTTCAGTATTAAGCGTTGTACTAAACTTTCGTCAACTAAGAGCGCTGTTATGAGCGCTCCACTCAACAAAAATACCTACTTATGTATGTTTCAAGAGTGTTGACAAATCACAAAATTATGATAAACAAGTAGTCAAATACTTATTTGTAGATATGCATTATAGAAAAGAGAATAGGTGTGTATTAAAATATTGAGCATGTTTATAGAATAAGTTTATATGAGTTGTATAATTTTATAATTTTGGGAGTTCACTGCTCCAGCGCTCCTTTGAACGAGCCGCCACTGTCTGTTAGGAATTATCCATAAAAATTCGCGGTTGGCGGTGTCACACCCTAGTGCCTCGAAAATCACATTAAGTTGTTGGTCCTGCGCCCAATCCCTCTCCGGTCGTGTCGCATGTGGCGTCCCATCGGACTATGAGAGTGAGGGAATAGAGTGTGCACTTGTGTACGCGCCACACTATTGTGCACTATAATATGTCCCGCGCAGATGGCAAGTCTCATATATAGACAAGCCACCGTGGCCGAAATCGGTCAGGAGGACTTTAATCTAGGGGCACGGCAGTGCCCCCACCAAGTCGAGCAAAAAAGCGGCACGGCCGTACCATCCTTTTCTCGAAGCAATTCAGACCATTTTCGACCCCCTATAACTTCGTTGTGGATACAACTAGAAGCCCGATTGTTTAGTGACCATGCAGGCATTGTACAAAGATAGTGTATTTCAAATTTCATTCAATTTGAACCAGTAGTTTAAGAATTATAACGAGTCAAAATTCTTAATTTTGTCACTCACTGACCGATCATCAAAATTCTAAGGCACTTCTAGCAGACATAGAAGTTTCAAATTTAGAAAACAATTAGTGTTTAGTGTATGAACCAATGAGAAACTAAAATATATTACAATTGTTATCCAGTTTTGAGATACATCAACTGCATAAATAACTTTGTAATCCTATATGAATATAAAGGATTACAAAATTTCATTTGCAGTTAGAGCTTTAATAAGAAAATTCCTTGTTGGTGTACAAGAAGTAGAAGGTACCGGAAAGGACAAAAGTAAGACTATCTACAAAAAGAAATGAGATCCCATAAAAACAATACTTGTCAAAAATACCAAGTCTCGCGACCGTAAAAAGTTGTGAGATCCATTTAATACCAAGTCGGTTAATTAAAAATCTTTAATGTTTTAAATAAATATATTGACTTGGCAATCGCATGAAACAATCTAATTTATATAATTATGTATTACTTATGAGATATATTGTGTTTCCATGCGATGGCCGAGTCAGTCTATTTATTTAAAACATTAAAGATTTTTAATTAACCGACTTGGTATTACATGGATCTCACAACTTTTAACGGTCGCGAGACTTGGTATTTTTGACAAGTATTGTTTTTATGGGATTAATTATACCAGTAGCAAATTCATGCTCTATAATTAGTGATTTACCAAATAGACTTATGTGATGAAACATAATGTGATGTATATTAATCAGGCATATCAATTATTTTGCCTCGGTATTACATATTTATGAGGAATTATTAGATTTATATTCAAAATGGGGCTCATACTCTAATCTATTTTCGTTATAATATCGTTATAATTAATTATTATGTGGTCTTTAGAAGCTCGAAGTTCACTCTTGTATTTGCTTGTATTCCTAAGTAAAACTTATGTAAATTAATATAATATAGAAAGAACCATATACATAAACACAAAAGTTTAAAATTTGACAACTCATCATTAATTTTACTTAAATTATTTAACTCTCATATATATTCCAAATAAAACTTTCCTTTCACAGTCTACTCCTTCGGGACCTATATATCAAAATTTATCGCCAAAACGCGACATGAGTGTACTATATCGTCGCATCATAGCCCAGTACTAATTTCGTTGCCTTGTTCATTCCGGTGGCTTCGTTCGTATGACTTCGGTTAACCACATTGTCCGTGCTCAGAGCCCAAGGTTGTGACGTCACCAGTTTCCATGAGACACCTAATTTCCGCAGCGAACGTGACAACACGTATTCGCGCGAATAGTGAATTGTTTAGAACAGTCTCTCTAGTTTAGTGCACAAATTGGAGGATTAGCATGCAACAAGATGCTCTGTATTAGGTTATCGGTTATGTAGAATGAACTTGAAATATTTGTTGATTTATTTCATACTGATAATCTCACGAACTTCACACTCACAATAGCACGAACTCTGGTAATTTTTTTACGTAAAGTACTTAATTCGTTTATTTACGCTAATAGGTGTTAGGAGCAGACAGTTACTAGAAACGTTATTATATAACTGAAATAAAACTGCAGATCATACCCAGATTAAATGAAGGTTCTTGCTAAAATCCTCAGAGATCACAATGAAGTCGTTCTTACTACTTTATTACTTAAGTTTATTGTGTTTATTTAATTTTACATTGAAAGAGAGTGATTTAAAGTTATCAAAGTTTAAAGAATTTTTCGTTCCTCGGGGTCCTAATTCAATATATTATTACATTTTACGTAAATACTTGTGTTGCGGACTGTTCCTTAGATACGACGTACGGGTACTGAACCTATTTTCATTTAGAACGAGTACTAATGCAAAATTTGTGTTCACAACATTTACTATTCAAGATGCCATTCTCTTACTCGTGTGTTTAATACAAAATAACGATATACAGCATTTTGTTACGTGATTATTTATTTAATCGAATTTGACTGCATGGTTGGCGTAGTGGTTTAAGCGGCCGCCTCACCGCTTGACACTGCGCCGAGTGTTGTGGGTTCGATTCCCACACGAGACAACACTTTGTGTACCTAATCCATAAATTGTTGTTTCGAGTTTGGGTGTTCATTGCGTCTGTTAGTTTTATGTTTGTAAAGTCCCCCGCGACACAGGATTAAGTTCTAATGCTGTCTTTTTAAAATAAATGAAATAATCATATGATTTAGTACGTGTTTAGCTTGCTAAACTGGTTTCTTCTTTATTCGATCTCTATCAATTGATTATCTCATCTCGATTCGATCAGGCGTTTGGCACATAGATTGGCCCGCTTCGACGTCTGATGGCCTAGTAGTGTTGTTAAATGTTCACAGTTTAGTTTGCATACCAAGGGCTCCCAGTTGAGTCGTTCTTCGATAGGAACATTTTCCGTACGTTTTTCAAACATTCCGTGAATAAAGTCCCCCGTAATACAGGCCTAAACTTATGAAAAGAATGTTGAATTGCTCCTTCCATAATTATTGGATCTTTAGACTATCCATATAAAACATTTTCATGTAGTTACATAAATAATTAATTGACACTAAAACCTTTCTTAAACAAGTTCGTATATGTAGGACCGAGTCGTTCAGCGATCCTTTTCTGACGCCCATTATTTACCAGTCGTTAGTTCATTCAACCTTCTAGTCTGCCATTAAGTATGTTTATCTACGTCTTCTTTTTTCCCTTTTCACTATTATTTTTAAGAAAGGTTTTTGCAGCAATGAGTCCGACTCAAAGCGTTTGCTAACAAAGATGTTAAATACCTGAATATATTTGAAATTATCGCAATGTTGTCAAACAAATGTATGAAATGACATTTAAATTGTATATTTATACTATCATATTTTAGTTAAAAGATGTACGTTTCTGTTATATTGTATACTAGTAGCCCTTTTTAAATATACATTTCAAAATTCATTGCTAATGTAAACATTTTCAAAGCTAAGTAATGGCGATCTATCTAGGGTTTGTAAAGCTAATAACTTCTTACAAAGATCTCAGCAAAATTCTTCGAGACCGGAGGATGGAACCTCAGAACTGTCAATCAAACATATTATGCTCATACTTATCAAATAGATATACCTACATCGGTATTAAGGAGCATGGTAAATACAATCCAAAATATATGTTCACAGTTTAATATATTTTCATACAAAACAGAAGTTACCATACTTTGTCCTTATCAACGATCTCGAACTTATCGTTATTATATAATACTAGTCGACGCCAGCAGCTACGCCTGCATTTTTTTTATTTACCCGTTTTGGCCGATCCCGTGGGAATTTCGGGAAATCCCTTCTTAGTGTACCCACACGATTACCAAGGAACATACACGCCAAATTTCAGCTTCCTGTGCCCAATAGTTTCGGCTGTAGCGTGTCTGTCAGTCAGTCAGTAACGCAAGAATTTTATATATTAAGATTTTACACAGACCATCGCTTAGTTTCTAGATTGATTCGTACTTATTATAAGTTCAGTTTTCTTTACTCTATTTCCGTATAACGATCGATGACGGCTCAACTTGAAACCTATTGGCATACTTGTTATGACTGACTGTTATTAAGACTTATGAATGATTTGGATATCAGAGGGCCAATTCTGCAATTTTTATATGACATTGATATTATATTTTGAATGGATTTAAAAGCGGTATTCTGATAATCTAATGTCATTATCGTATAATTTAAAATAAACAGTTCGTCGTTGACACATACGATCTCGTTACAATTGCCTTCAAATATCAGATAATTTAAAAGAATACGCTTTTTGTGACGTAAGTATGACACTGACATGATATCGAGACTATATTTATTTAGCAGAATTGGTCCCCTGTATAAATAAAATTCTTCCGTTGCTGACTGACTGACAGACAATGCACAGACGAAACTACTGGCCAAAGCTGTCATTTGGCATATATGTTCCTTCGGGGCCGTAGGGTGCAATGCTACGGCTCCGAAGGAACGATTTCTTGAAATTTTAGGAGAGATTTTCTGAAATTCCTACGGAATCGGGAAAAAGGGTTAAACAAAAAATGCACTGATGCGGGCGTAGTTGTGAGGATCCTGTAATGTAATCTAATCTAATATTAGTCAAAGGCTCCCAGCATTTTTAAGGGCAAACAAAGCAATAAAATATTCTAGAGATTATCAATTTTATCAGGATGCATGGATTAATGATCGTTACTCTTACACCCACAATCTACAGAACCTATTTTCATGAAATTTTGTAATAATCATACCTAGGCGCGATAACCGATACTCACACTGGCGAAGCCGCGGGGTAATCTATATATATTATATGTAATATTACTATTGTAGCTTTTCTTCAGTCCAAGTTCTTCTTGAAACCATATTTATGTTCTTTTTAGGGTTCCGTACCTCAAGGTAAAAAAGGAACCCTTATAAGATCACTTTCTTGTCCGTCTGTCTGTCTGTCTGTCTGTCTGTCTGTCTGTCCGTGTGTCACCACCGATTTTCTCAGGAACGAGTGGACCTAGGAAATTGAAATTTATACCAGATATCGATACCGGTCTATGGTTGCTATTAGGTGTATGAAAATCAGGGTCCTGGGTCAACCCAATAAAAGATATGGTCAAAATTAGATTTTTGCGAAAACTTGTAAGTACCAAAATTAACCTTAATTTTCAACTTTTTTTAATTTTCGGAATTTTTCCTTTACTTGTGCTGTAAGACCTTGGTTTTGACCAAAATTGACAATTCTAGGTCAACCGTAAGTACCCTATAGGTTTTGGGTCGAAAACCTATATGGTAGTTCCCGTTGAACTAGAATCACGAAATTTGGCCAAAAGCAGGGTCTTACAGCACAAATAAAGGAAAAATTACAAAAAATAAAAAAAGTGGAAAATTTAAGGGTGTCCCCATACATACATAGTAGACTCCATTTAAGATAGTCCTCTAAGTTGTATGGGCGCTCATACAGATTTAGAGGACTAGCGTAATTCAACCTCAAATAAGGAAAAATGCGTACGGAACCCTCGGTGCGCGAGTTAGACTCGCACTTGCCCGAATTTTTTTCAATGTATGTATGTAGCAAGAGCAAGAAATGAAGCATTTTATGGTAGCGAAAAGGTAGCAATTGTATCCATAATCTCTGCCTACCTATCTAAAGTAGGGATGCATGATACTAGGCATTTTGTTTTTCCTTAACCTCTAGTGCCCCAAAATATACATTTTCCCGTTTAGAAATATTGTATTACTGATAAAAGCCTAAGGGGTTGAACATATAAAGTACGTTGTTTACCAGAAAGGAGGCTTTAACGCGAGGCCGCTGCGCCATCTATCAATTGCGCGATGAACTAGTGTTGCAATGAGAGCTGCACCGCTGAAACTGCATGTTAGTTACAAATTAATTATCTAGAGCAGTAATATACTGAAAACGAATTATACACATTTTAGATTAGGTAAGTAGGTATGAACATTTTATTTCGAATTTTATTTATATTGTATTCTAAACATAAAAAGAAATCCGTCAAAGCCTTTCACTGGAGGTATTGTTTTACAATTTCTGTATATAAGGACTTAAGGTTGTAATATTTTTCTGGAATTGGCTATGGATGTATTGCATTTAGAAAATTTGTATAAAAAAGACTTGGGCTCGTCCGGGATTTGAACCCGGGACCTCTCGCACCCAAAGCGAGAATCATACCCCTAGACCAACGAGCCAGATACTGTCAGTGCTTAAATTTTACACCACATTCATTGCTGTGCCTACATTTAAAACAACATTACATCATCATCAGCAAATCAGTAAAATCATTCATGCCAAAAGTTCAAGGTTTCAATAATTATAATCAGTGTTGTACGCAACAAAACTTTGTATTTAGGTAAGTACATCATATCATAATATTCAAATTATTGGAATACTTACATCGTAGCTTAGGTAAACATGAAACAGACAAACGACATAAAATTATAATGTCTATATCTTGTTTTGGCTGTGATGAGATTTTAAGATCTGTTTTTTTGGTATATTAAAAGTTGAGTGCGCTCGCTCGCTCGGTAATTAATCACTAGATTCGTGTTCGACTTCTAGCTATCGCCTTTTATCTAATTTACTTCTCGTTGCGGGAAAGTAAACAGTCGTGAAGACTTATAGTAAAGGGTATTCATAAGTCGTAGAGTTCTTGACACCTCATCATCAAGCGTCGTGTGTGTGATTCAAAACTTACACCTTAGTGTCTTGGAGCCCAACGTCTGCTTTCTAGTCTAACAAGATGTGACTATTTCATATACGCTTAGGTACTAGTATGGGCCTATAGGCGTATGCTAAGAATTAGTTGGATCCAAACCCAACTGCCAACCTTCGCTAGTCGGAGAACTACTTTAAGAAGATAGGTACTACAGACACGTGGCCAAAAGCATAGTAGTATTCTATGGTTTAGACCAGCGTCTAGTTATTTAATTGTACTGATTCTCTGTAGGCAACGATAGCTCAGTGGACAGATTAATAGACTGCTACGCAATGGGTCCTGGGTTCTACGGCGTTCCTCAACGCCAACGACTTTTCGAAGCCAAGTGCGTAAAATAATTTTTAATTATCGCTTGCCAACAGTGAAAACCGCACATCTGAGGGTTCTCCATAATATACTCGAAGGACGTGTGTAAAACTCTAGATAGCTAACCGGAACTTGTACAGTATGATGCATTAGGGTCTAACAAGTAGACGAGAACCCTTCTCACAATTAGAAGAGGCCTGAGTCCTGCAGTAGTAACGATTATATAAAAAAAGGCTGGTGATGAACTTCGTCACTAGCTCTTAAAATTTTATTTATGGTCTCACACCTGTATTTCCCTGAAGGGGTAAGCAGAGGTGTAATATTACACCCACATATCGCGGTGAATTTTTAGGTCCCACGTAATAGGGGGTGAGCCTATTGCCGTTACCGGGCACATCACCAGACTCCATGCTGCTACTGAGTATTCGGGAAAACCCAGTAAAACTTTTGCCCGACCCGGGAATCGAACCCGGGACCTCCGATCAGCAGACGCATACGCATATACATACTGGACCATGGAGGCATTATATAAAAACAAGCCTGGTGATGAACTTCGTCACAAGCTCTTCAAATACGCTTCTTAATTTTTAAATCTATCGTTCCTAACTACACTATCATTATTTGTTCAAACCAATGGAAGACGCTTCTATGATACAATGTTTCTTTTTAGTACAGATGTCAGCAATACATTATATTAGCTATGAACCCTAAAATTGTTTATTTATGTTTGTGATAAAATTGTAAACCAAAAAGTGAAATAAATCAAATGTTGAATTAAAATATATCATACTCGCTACAGGTATATCTATAGTATGCTCTTGGTGTAGATTTTTATACCTCAATGTCAAAGTAGTGTTGACGATTATATATGACACTTCTAATGAGTTTTTAAGTATGTTTTCTTTTATACACTAATGTTCTTATCATATTTATGGCTTGTTTGAAGTAAGCTTACTAAAATGGAGGCGGGTAATACCCAGGCGGGATCGCGGCAGTAATGCTAACGCAGATCCCGCGACCCCACCATTCAATGGGATCGGATAGAGGAACACCATGGTGGTTTTAGTGGGTAGTCCCGGCGCTTCTCGCCGGGGAGTCTCCACACTCTCCCTAGACTGAGTCCCTTTAGGGGCCCAGCCTGAGGGGCCCGTAAATTGTTTGGTTTCCACCATGAGTCCAAAAAAAATAAAGGCGGGTAATCCCGAGGATTTCCTATGCGCTTTGTTGACTTCGCAAAACCTTTTCATATTCATTTTGAGCTTCATATATGATGTTTATCTGCATGTAGTCATTATTATAAGATGTTTGTTTATTCAAAACTGAACAATAATCAGCATTAGGTACCTAAGTTAGGGTTATTACTGTCACTTGTTTCCAATGGTCTTTCATGGCATTTCTTACTGAAACAACTGATTTATCTATAAGATAAGACTTGCTTAGCGCATTTATCGATAGATAACGTAGTCACGATTTGAAAAGTATAAAAGGTTTAGCCCATTTTATTGTTGTTGCTCTAAAGAAGTTGTTTTGTTTATTAGTATTGTTTTAATTCTGAATTCTTTTTATACTGAGAATGTTGCATGTATGATGAAATTACATTGCAGTATACGGTTTGAATGTAAGTTAGGTTTGATGTTATAATGCAGTGAGATTCATAGTCTTTTCTATTTTTAAGCTATTGCTAGCTTTTCAATTTAATGCTATAATTTATATTCATGGGCATAATACAGAACAATTACTAGAATAATATTCTGGTACTAGATTTAGACATATCTAGTCATTAATCCTATTGGACAACATTTGTAACGATTTTTCATTTACTCGAAAAAGTTAAGAACGTAAGGCTTAATCTATTTCTTGATTTTAGTGCTTTGTTTGTCTCGTGCCGAATCTAGTTTTTCGACAATATGGCTTTGACTTAGCATTACATTCAGTATTATTTTTTATTATCCATCCGGGCATTATTTCTCTCTTTGAGGTCCAATAATATCATCATTTCAGCCCAGAGACGTCCACTACTGGACATAGGAGGCCTATGTCCAGTAGTCCAGTCCCCGAGATTCCTCACACAGACCGATCTTGAGCCGTATAATAGTAGATATATTGGACACAAAATGTATCTTTTAAAAAAATAATATCCTTTAAAATATTCCATTTTCCGATTCTCATGTATT
The DNA here is from genome assembly GCA_944739405.2 of Euclidia mi. Classification (NCBI taxonomy): domain Eukaryota; kingdom Metazoa; phylum Arthropoda; class Insecta; order Lepidoptera; family Erebidae; genus Euclidia; species Euclidia mi. Next base: position 37,045,059 of record OX123187.2, read on the forward strand.
CATTTGAATAAACTCGTTGATAACATTCACATCTGAGCGCATACAAATCGATTAAACCTGCATCGCAATAAACGATTGAACACCTGCGGTACTAAAATTATATTATAGTTTCAAACACGTTTATTTGAACCGCATGAAGATAATGTTCTACAAATGCAATAACAAATTTTATTACCTTTTTATTTATTTTGTTTAAGAGTACATTCGTTTAACCATGAAGAAGAGTTTTCTTTAAGACATAATTAAATTGGAAAATTTATGAAATGTAACTATATTAATAGTCCTGTTGAAAGCCGCATGTACTTCGGAAAACTTCTCACTTATGCTTAATACTTACAAAGAAAAATTCGTAGTCGTTTAGTTAATAAGTGCGATAGAGCCTTATTGAGCATCTGTATTTCTTTCAGAATAGAACTCTACCGGCTTACCAATAATCATGTATACTAAATGACCTGTTATGATATTTACATTGAACATTAGGTAATTGATATGGGAGCACTTACAGACCGTGTCAATCTTTATTTACCCGGGACATGAATGCTGTATAGACATTTTTATCGAAAAATGGGTGATATCGATATTCCGAACAGCAGACCTAGCTAAGGATTTGACGCGATCTGAATTATTATTACTGGTTGGCGGCAATTTGCTTCCGCTTCCTAGAAAATATATTCGGATTCGTTGCTTAATACAATTGGGAATATTTGTATGTTACCCCAATAATTTCGGATCTAAGAAGATAGACATCCAGTCTTCTTCTTCAGCCTTTAACAGTCCACTGCTGGACTAGGCCTCTCCTTTGTACGGAGGAATTGGCCTACTATACCACGCTGGCCAAACGGGTTGGTACAGGGTTTGTATCAAGTTTTCCTTCTCTTACAGTGATGTTCTCTGCATAATTCCCTTTGTCGGCTCTTACGACACCCATGGGATGAAACGGGGTGGTGACATTTCGTATTCTTAATCTGTCACCACACGGATGACATCCAGTATATAATTGATTTTAAATACACGAGTCAACACGGCATGGCATATGTACATAATACAACGTTTTAAGTATAGTGCAAGCCTCTTAGCGATGGTGTATTCGTTGTTACGAATAGCTTTCATAAAATAGGAACACATTTTCTAAAAAAGTATCATTTCTAATGTCGAGTTAAATGTAATAACCTCCTATTTAATAGGTTGGTACTTACTAAAAATACCGTTGTATACTGAAAATGCCCACACTGATTAAAAACGAGTATTTTTTGTCATAAAAAAAATACATATTTTCACTTCGAGTCTTTTTTGGGCTCAATCGTAATATAGAGCTCTATATAATAGTATACTTCTTTATTCGAATAATATTACACGAGATGATATTCCCAACCATTTTGATACATATTCGTATGTATGCTTTCTTGACAACATCTGTTTAATTTTACGTATATTGCCTTTTGATGTAGGTTGTATCCGTTGAGAAATGTTTATTGTGATACAATTTCCTTTTAAGATCAAACGAGAATAGTTTATTGACGTCATACAATTTTATTACAGTTTGGTAGTGACCACACTGCTTAATATAGGTGATATTATCTAGGTACCTATTTACAAATCGAATTTTAATAGAATAACATTGGGTAAGAACCAGCTTACTTGCGACGTCTAGACTTAGCCATGAAGCGTGAAAATCTGAGGAATATGAGGTCTGTTTAACTACTATTTAGAATTTTGCTCCTATATCAAATGGACTTCATACATGATGATGACAATGATTCAGAGCTATAGTAACGATAAATACCTCATCCTAATCGCTGGTATTCCTAAAATAGTATTATGTTTGTTACTTTATATAAAAAAATCAGAATTCCCCGAGGAAGGAATAGGTATACCCAGAGCACGTGATTCTTGCCAGAGACAGCCAAAACTTTTTAATTCACGTCGAAGATAAAAGGTACGGTAAGGGCGGTTTCAGAATAGTGTATTTTTCTGCGCGTATATGGTCGTTTCAGCATATGCGCTCTCACGCGCGCTACATTACACGCTTCCAAAAACCGGACGCGCGATACTTCATCATTCGACATTCATTCGAAATTTTGTCAGTGTCAATATGGATTCTGACTATACGAGCTTAGAAGCGCGTCAAAGCTCGTACGAGTTGCGCGTGTGCCAAAAGGCGCGCCTATACGCGCCTACATGCCCTTCCAAAAACGAGCTTATACGCGCGTATAAAACGCTTATTCTGAAACCGCCCTTAGAATCGTTTTGTACGTGACGGATTATTTTATTGCTTTCCTTGGTAAAAGACCCAGCGACAAAGCTAATGGTAAGAAGCAGCGTTGCCCATAAACATGCCTGATTTCACTTAGCAATCCAAAGGGAGTGAATAAACTACGAATGATGAGTTTTCAGGGTTCTTTCATAATAGAGATCACCACTCCAGTATGCCATTTTCATAAGCTTAGTTTAAAAATGAGCGGATTATCAAACAAAGTATTAACCGTTATTTTGCGCCCTTAGGTAAAAAATGTGGAATATTAAAAATGCTGCATTATTGGGTTATCTAAAAGGAATCTAGGCGTCTGCGATGATAAGAAGCTAATCAGGATATTTCCTTTTACTGAAATATATTTCTTTTTACATTCGATTTCTTCCAAGCGCACGGCGTAGTCACCTTCTTGACGCTAAAAGACAATTACGAATTATGTTAAATTTATTGCATCTAAAATTTCAGTATCCTGGCACTACACGAGGTAGATGCAATTAGTTTACATCTCCGCACACATTATTCTTCTCTCAGTAGTCATTAACTACGTATATACAGCGATATCTCGTTGCGTGGCCGACCAATTTACGATGCCTGACCCGTTCCGTGGCCTGTGGAGCACGTTAAACAGAACTCTTCTCAGAACCTCTGAGAAGAGAAATGTTTGAACACGACTTCATTTATCGATGCTCAGCCATTCTGTTTAAAGTAGGGTGTAATGATTGGTACCTTATCTTGACCTGTGCCAGTAATGTTGATGTATTGGACACTTGAACGATTTTCGCTATAACGTTAGTAGTAAAATATATGAAATCTTTGCGTTCGTGATCAACAGACGACGTGCATCCAAAACTACTGGGCGCAAGGTTGAGGAGCGTAATGGTGCAATAAGAAGGAATTTCCCGAAATTCCCACGGGATCGCAAAATATGAATAACGTGCGGGCGTAGCTGCGGGCATCCCCTAGTTAAAGATAAAGGGATTTGTATAATAATTTAAGAGAGTTTCAATCGGAAGGAAACGTAATGGCAGATGTACAGTCGAACAACTTCCCGCTAGACGATGTCTTGCTAAGCGATTCTCGCCCTTATGATGGATAAGGACGAAAATCGCTTAGCAAGACATCGTCGCTTCCAGTGCTACTTTACACGCTCATTGACACTCGTATACAAACCCAGTTTCTAGTGTTCCTCGACTGAATGAGCGAGCCAAGGGATTTTTTTTCAAACCGGTCCAGCGCTGACTTGTTTGATTGTATGTCGATTCCAAGTACCCGCTTACATCATTATGTAACCTCCATTACTGACATTATGACGTCACAGCCCTCGATTGCAAGTTAACTCCATATATACTAGCACGTGTGTAACCACCTTAAGCCTATCAAATCAAGGCATAATGTATAACCCTTCGCCATCCCATAAAAACGAAATGGCAGTTAGTAGTGTCGTAACTGGCCATAACATGTGCCGTAAGCTCAGAAATCAAGCATAACACGCCGCAGGAAATTGCTGCTATAGTAGTTTAATAATAAAATCAATGGTGGTGCTTGTCGTTTAGTATATTCTAGTATTCGTTGGCGTAGCGTTTCGATAATCATTTATTCGGCGTGATTTCCTAAATTTGGTGATCAACTTTTGCAAGATTTGTATTTCGCAATGCGAGAATGATACTCTTGGTATATCAAATGTCATAGCGTGATATGTCGTTCATAACAGCTAATCTCTCGTAGTGGTATTTATGTAGAGCACTATTGTAATGGTGTTGCTGGCTACACCAAATTAAATAATAATATATAGTCCTTAGGTCGCATACTTGTTTCCACATGTGTTTGTCTTATCGCTACGATCGATGGCGCCAACGTTCTGCAATTAGTAAACTCATAAATTCTAAGAGGTTGACAAATTTATAAGAGTTATGTGACAGGCATATGAGTAAAGAAATAGCCATGAAATATGAGAAAACATTTGCACTGTAGTGTTCACATGCGGTGTAGTTGAGGATCATAAAAAAGGGGATCAACTATAAGAAACGGACCTTGTCAGGTAGTAAGGATTCGAGAGGCGTTGCGTTGGTTGTGTTTGACTGGACAGTCAATGTTGGGACGCGGAACTAGGCGGATCTCGGGGACAGTCAGTCTTAAGACGCGGAAGAGGGCAGAGCTCGGGAAAACTCGCGTGGTAGTTTGGACAGTCGGTCTTAGGACGCGGAGGTTGAGAGATCTCGGGAAAGCGTGGCGTGGTAGTTTACGAAATACGGGTCTGTTGTGTTTGGTGATGGTCGATGTGAGTACGCGGAGCTAGGCGGATCCCGGCGGGTGACGAGACGCGGCGTGTTAGGTTGGGAAGTATGCGTAGGGGTGGAGAAAAGTTGGCTTGGAGGCACGAAACGTATCGTACCTAGATCTAGGCGCGGAAAGAGTGTTCGGCAAGAATTGAGAATGAGTGTTAATTACTAACAAGGAAAGAGACGAGCGGGCGTCAAGAAAAGGTATAGGGCGACGAGTGGCAGAGTATCGGTTACCGGGTGAGAAGTCCTAACGAGGTATGACGCTGTTGATCCCGGTGAGTGCCTGATACTTAAATTTAATCACTAAAAGTCATTGTGTAAGTTTTATATAATTACACATTACAAATATGTATGTACTGATATCCCAGGCTGAATAAATTACTATAGACAATGTTATTTATTAATATGTTTGGTAGAATTTGTTATAATATATCAGTTTATAATAGTTAGTTATATAATAACGATTACAGACTGACTGACTGGGTGCGCCTGGCTTAGCGTAGGTCCTGTATGGCCGAGAGAGTGTGATATATGTAAGCCACGGTTTGATGGTTGTGTTCTCGGCTCTGCCCCGGGACCCAGCGTACGGAGATTGAGAGCGGAGAGAATACAAGTATCCTGCCAGTGGATCTGCGTATGTGTGATTAGCTTAGGATATTAGGCTTGCGGAGAAGTAAGAGTGTACGCAGGTCTTGTATGAGTTACCTCGGCTTTGCCCCGGTACACAGCTACCGGAGATTGAGAGCGGAGGGGTTTCACATGCTTGATTTGTGACCACGGTCTGGTATGAGTTACCTCGGCTCTGCCTCGGCACCCAGCGTCTGAGATTGAGAGCGGAGAGGTTTCACATATCTCGCTTGTGGATGTGTGGTTATGAATGGTGGATAGTTAACTATGTGGTATTCAGGGTACTGCTAGGCATCGTAATCTAGTTAGAAGCGAGGCAACCCCATTAAAGACATATATTATTTTGATGTCCTCTCTTCACTCTTAGAAGTGTTTACACTTGGTAAATGCTGTCAGTAGAGACATGTCCCGTCAAACCTGGACGAGTGTCATAGATTATGCGCGGAGGAGGGGCGCTTAATCAGGGCCACTGGGGGCCCTCTGACATTTTAAACCCAGTTATTAAGAAAACTAAAATTTTAATCAGCCTGGGGTCTATAGGATTCCGTTACATTTGGTGCCGTGACCAGGATCCTCGTCATAAAATGTTCTGATTCACTTCAGAACAACGAGGAAGAACTAAAGGGTTACTACACAAACACAACGTAGAAAAATACAAACACAACGTAGAGAAATAACTATGCACAACGTAGGAAAATATCGATCTAATTCGGCACAACTTGTTATTCATTAATCGACAGATGATCATGTTCATTTCAGAAAGACGAAATAATATTTAAGTCACGGCAATCATCTTAATATTTAATAATCGGAGGGGGGCCCTCTCGCACGTGTTATTTATTTTAATAGCACTTTGGTTCCTCTTATAACATCGTTATATCTCGAAAATAAACATATAATTGACTACATAGATTCAAACGCTTTACATAAAGCTCATGCGTATCAGTTATTGTATGTCAAGTTCGAGTCTTGACAGAGTGGTTACATTATTGGCTACAGAAAATGCTTTACGTTTAAGTATCTCGAGTTCGACTCTCGATAATAAGCATATTATTGGTTACAAGCACTTGCGTATCAGGTTCGCTGTTTGAGTCCGATTTGTGATGCAGACTAGCGATGGTTAGAACTAATTTTGGACAAGGAAAGAGAAGGATTTTATATTATATAGATTATATTTAAAGGACGATTTACAATGCACACCAGAATATCCCGTGGAATATGTAGGTGTTGTTAAATCAGGTTAGACTCCTGAGCATTGTCTGTTACGATATATTGTTGTGAAACGTCTGTGAACTAGTCGCCGTATTGTTGGTAACATGTTCTAAATCTGAATCATATGAACAAGAGTAAATTATTTAAGGCTATATAATGTATAATATTTTGTTGGAGTTGCGGGACAGGAATTTATAACACTAGTGAAATAGCAGGTTCGACTCCTGTCGTTATGATATTTTGGAATGTTTTCAACAAACTTACTGAAATAGCAGGTTCGATTCCTGTTGCTACGATATTTCAAATTGGTGTCAACAAACGTATTAAAATTACGAAATCTAGTAATAATATCTATCTTATGCATGCGCGTTCTTTGGACAAGCATCTATTAGTTTATTATATTGGTTGAGTTGAGATTCTTACAGAATGCATATGGTTTTTTATTGATGAAGTGTATAGGTACGAGCTATAATTGAGAAAAGGATTATTCTTAGGTCATATATCAGTAAACTTAGTTTTCTAACGTGTTAGTAAGTAGATAAGGGTAATATTTGTCTATTGCAGTATTTTGGTATACTTTATAGGTAAATGCTCTAGGTTCGATTCCTAAGCATTGGTGAAAGTCAGCGGATATTATACTCATGTACCTAATCCTATCTGGATCGGCGTCGGCTTTATAGAAGTCATACATTGTGATTTTAAACATTTGGGTTCGATTCCCAAACATACAAAGAATGCATACTATTGTGGAATACGAAATTATTTTGTTAATTGTTGTTATTATATCACCAAATAATACTTCGCCGACGTTGTGCGTCTGACGCTGGGTTTTGTGACTATTGTTCGGAAATGTTTTGTTTAAAAATTATTTCCCAAACTAGAAAGGCAATGCAATAGGCCGACATCTGGCACATGTTGTTTCAAAATTTTAGCAATACAAAGGAAGGGACAAAACAAATTTTAGATGCTTATTACTTAGAGGAAAGAGAGCTATGAAGGAGTCATTGTTCTTTTGTATTACTGATGTGCTTTGTCCAAACGCGCCAACGCGCACGTGAAAAGGACAGGATCGGCTTGTTTATTAAGATAATGTTGCGCATGTGGCGCATTGTTTTGAGAAACTTAACGGCTTTTGTAAGTAATTTTCGCCGTCTTTAGGATGGGTTCGATTCCCACCGTGAATGAGATTAAATATATGTACGTATATTCTACACGTGTTAGTTTAAACTTAAGTATTGTAGTTGATACCGATTAGGTATATATATAGGATTAGGTATACATAGAGTTCGAACGTTGAAGAAGTTACCTTTAGTTAAATTGCAGAATGGCAAGTCGGGCAAAGAAAAATAAACGTAACATTGCAAGAAGTCAACAAAATCCGACCGTGAAGACTATAGATACTGTAATAAACGCTAATCACGTGCTATCAGTTGGATCGGTGTTAAGTGTAAGCAGAGTAGATGTGGAGACACCAGTAGGTTCTAGTAATGGCTTAGCTGAACCGACAACTAGCGCCGGTATCGGTAAAAGAACAGAGGCAGGGATAATTTATATGCTAGACACAACATTTGAAAAACCTTCATTTAGCGGTGGAGATGATAATCCAGTTTCATTTCTAAGGGACCTATCACGTTATATAAAATGCATCAATGCTGAGAGTAGAGCTCTAGAAATTGCTTTAGGATGCGTGACTAGGCCAGCAAAATATGTTATTGAATTATACAGAGATAGATGGCAATCCTTTGAAGACTTCAGTAAAGATTTTTTAAATTTATTTTGGAGTAAGAGGATACAAGATATAGCTATGGATAGATTAACGAACTCCACTTGGGATCCTTATGGTCCAGCTACTATGGCAGAATATTATGCAGAAATGGTAGCAACCGTTAAGGATGCAAAATTACCATTCGATGAGGCAGATATTGTTAATCAAATCATACGACAGCTACCGTTAGATATACAGACAACATGGTTTGCCAATGAAAACTCACCAATCACTGTTATAAAAGGAATTGAATTCATCAGGAATATAGAGCAAAATATAAAGAGACGAAAATTAGATCCCACTAATCAATATGGAATCAATAAAACATTTTCTTCACTTAATCGCTACCTGAGACTATATCACGGTACTTATAAAACCCTCAATGCTACGAAACTGTCAGATTTAGATCGTGATAATGGACTGGCCAATATTATTATAAATTTCTTAAACGAACCATTATATACATTACTAGAGATACACGACGGGCCAAGTGCCGATGTAACTCAAAGTGATTGTAGTAGGATAATATACAAAGAATGTATTCTTACGAAGGAATCCGATTTAAGTTCTCAGGTTATGCACAATAACAAAGTCCAGGTTCATACAACGCATCATGTTGGTGAAATAGTTGCATTGGACTGGTTCGGACCATTTTCTCCAAATTATGGCGTACAGTATATTTACATTATACAAGATTTATTTAGCAGATATACTTGCATCTACAACGTGAGAAAAGTATCGTTCCACACGGCTTTAAATTGTATACAGGAATTTTTGAAGACAGTACCAATTAATACTTTAGTTCTTTTTGGAAATGAGCAATTTACAAGCGACGTTTGGTACAAAGAACTGACCAAATTAAAAATTGATGTAATATACGCAATCAAGGAATATACTAAGCCACGCCTGAACCATAAATTACGTCGATTACTAAGAACTTTGCGTGGCAATAACTTGTCTTGCTTAAATAATATTGTAGAACGATATAATACTACGATAAATTCGGTGACTGGGTGCAGACCTTTTGATATCGTTACTGATTTAAACTGCTAGACAAACAATTTGTAACTAATAGTAAAAGCTGCGACAGCATTTTCTATTTTATAAGGCTATTGTGTATAAGATAATTGTTTACAATTCTGCATATATATTCATAGGTTAAGACCAAGAAATTTTGCCCACTCTTAATAGAAGGTTAGGTTAAGGTAGTATTTGTTGTTTGGTTATGTTTTAAGATTGGATACTCGTGCTTGTTCATTTAAAATTCCAGGACCTTAAGTCACCTTTACATCAAGTGCTGGACGTGATGGTGCGTCTGTCAGCTGTTCAAGTGTAGTGTGCATCGGAGGACAGGCACATCGAGTCACCTTATACCGAGCTAAGTTATACTACCATGTACTAACTAAACGTATCTTGGAAGGGGACTTCTTTTGTTTTAAACCGTAAAGTACACAATATTAAATATTGGACTAATTGGCATAGATCTTATATGCGTCGTTCCTAATAAGCGACTTTTCTGAATACATGTATTTGACAGATACATTCAACTATAAGAGTAAGAAAATTTAAAAGGTGCATAGATCGGAGTGGTCCTCTTCGCGCATGACATTGCGCCGAGCGTTGTGGGTTCGGTTCCCGCACGTACAGATTCTCCGCAATTTGGGAATAGTCTCTAGTATAGAACCGTGTTGAGAATTGTTCAGTTGTAGGGATTGTCAAGCTATCGACTGGGGAAAACGACTGCTGCACTATACTATTGGTTACGACTATTTAGCTCATTATATAACACTATTGCAACTACGTGTCTGTCAATTTTGATAAGACTAGTCTCTTATACGAGTGTGTGCGAACTATTTCAGCCACTGCTACCTGACGCTATGTACACCCGCTACTGAACCCGATTTCGACGAGTGAGAATGGCGAATCAGGTACCTTGATCATACCACGCTGCCCGTTTATAAAGAAGACATCTGGTATGTACACTCCCATTCTAAGCATGGATAGGATGTCTTATACAGATTATACTACTATTTTGAGAATTTATTGCTAAAACGCCATTTGGCTTATTGGAATACATAGGTTACGGGCAACTGGTGATCTCGGTTATGTGCGCTAGTTCTACTAAGAAGTTTAGGTCTAAGGAGAAGTAGTATGCAGATGGATAAGAATTTTTATAATTTCTCATAGACAAAGCAAAACGTTCGTATTCGATTAGACACAGTTGAGGCAACAATTGCTACAGGATTCTTATAAGCATCAATGTTGTCATAATATGGAGATGGGCGGAGTATATTTAGTGTATCGTACGGTGCGGCATTAGCAAGGGTATAGTAGGGTTATTATTATCGATAGGAATATTATTATTATTATGATACTGGCCTAAAGTTAATGGTGGAAGACCAGATGCAGTTTTAACTGGCGTACTCTACTACATAAGCTATTGTATCTTTAGTGAAAGCTCATACGCTATGACTTAGTCTACGCGTCTGATTTTCAGAGGGGGGAATGTAATGGTGTTGCTGGCTACACCAAATTAAATAATAATATATAGTCCTTAGGTCGCATACTTGTTTCCACATGTGTTTGTCTTATCGCTACGATCGATGGCGCCAACGTTCTGCAATTAGTAAACTCATAAATTCTAAGAGGTTGACAAATTTATAAGAGTTATGTGACAGGCATATGAGTAAAGAAATAGCCATGAAATATGAGAAAACATTTGCACTGTAGTGTTCACATGCGGTGTAGTTGAGGATCATAAAAAAGGGGATCAACTATAAGAAACGGACCTTGTCAGGTAGTAAGGATTCGAGAGGCGTTGCGTTGGTTGTGTTTGACTGGACAGTCAATGTTGGGACGCGGAACTAGGCGGATCTCGGGGACAGTCAGTCTTAAGACGCGGAAGAGGGCAGAGCTCGGGAAAACTCGCGTGGTAGTTTGGACAGTCGGTCTTAGGACGCGGAGGTTGAGAGATCTCGGGAAAGCGTGGCGTGGTAGTTTACGAAATACGGGTCTGTTGTGTTTGGTGATGGTCGATGTGAGTACGCGGAGCTAGGCGGATCCCGGCGGGTGACGAGACGCGGCGTGTTAGGTTGGGAAGTATGCGTAGGGGTGGAGAAAAGTTGGCTTGGAGGCACGAAACGTATCGTACCTAGATCTAGGCGCGGAAAGAGTGTTCGGCAAGAATTGAGAATGAGTGTTAATTACTAACAAGGAAAGAGACGAGCGGGCGTCAAGAAAAGGTATAGGGCGACGAGTGGCAGAGTATCGGTTACCGGGTGAGAAGTCCTAACGAGGTATGACGCTGTTGATCCCGGTGAGTGCCTGATACTTAAATTTAATCACTAAAAGTCATTGTGTAAGTTTTATATAATTACACATTACAAATATGTATGTACTGATATCCCAGGCTGAATAAATTACTATAGACAATGTTATTTATTAATATGTTTGGTAGAATTTGTTATAATATATCAGTTTATAATAGTTAGTTATATAATAACGATTACAGACTGACTGACTGGGTGCGCCTGGCTTAGCGTAGGTCCTGTATGGCCGAGAGAGTGTGATATATGTAAGCCACGGTTTGATGGTTGTGTTCTCGGCTCTGCCCCGGGACCCAGCGTACGGAGATTGAGAGCGGAGAGAATACAAGTATCCTGCCAGTGGATCTGCGTATGTGTGATTAGCTTAGGATATTAGGCTTGCGGAGAAGTAAGAGTGTACGCAGGTCTTGTATGAGTTACCTCGGCTTTGCCCCGGTACACAGCTACCGGAGATTGAGAGCGGAGGGGTTTCACATGCTTGATTTGTGACCACGGTCTGGTATGAGTTACCTCGGCTCTGCCTCGGCACCCAGCGTCTGAGATTGAGAGCGGAGAGGTTTCACATATCTCGCTTGTGGATGTGTGGTTATGAATGGTGGATAGTTAACTATGTGGTATTCAGGGTACTGCTAGGCATCGTAATCTAGTTAGAAGCGAGGCAACCCCATTAAAGACATATATTATTTTGATGTCCTCTCTTCACTCTTAGAAGTGTTTACACTTGGTAAATGCTGTCAGTAGAGACATGTCCCGTCAAACCTGGACGAGTGTCATAGATTATGCGCGGAGGAGGGGCGCTTAATCAGGGCCACTGGGGGCCCTCTGACATTTTAAACCCAGTTATTAAGAAAACTAAAATTTTAATCAGCCTGGGGTCTATAGGATTCCGTTACACTATCGTGCATCGAAGGGCACGCAAAGCTGGTGATCTGATTCTTGTCTTTGGACAGTAAAGTTTGACTATGTAGGAGTTCTGGGTCGGCCTATAACTCCGACATAGTTGACCAGACACTCACACAAAGAAAATAATAAAAGTGTCCCTACAGTTGTTATTTATCTGACGACCAGTTGGCGCAGCGGGAGTGTAACTGCTACGCCGACGGTCGCGGGTTCGATTCCCGCTCAAGTCAAACATTTGTGTGCATGAACATGAATGTTTGTCTTGGTCTGGGTGTTTCTATGTATAATATGTATGTATTTACAAAAAAAAGTATATATGTATGTTTATCCATTATCTAGTACCCATAGTACAAACTCTGCTTAGTTTGGGACTAGATGGTGATGTATGTATGTGGTAGAAAATAAAAAAATTAAAAAAAATATCTCAAAATTATAAAACGTTTCAACTTTCAGAACATGGAATAAAGACCAAGAGAATAGTGAAGCAGAAATGCCAAAATATTCGACGGGCTGCCATAGATTTATACGTACAAATTGAAACAGCCGGACCGGCTTCCGCGTCCGTAAAACTGACACTAAGCTAGACTACTAGTCGACATTCGCAAGAGGACAATTGACGGAGATTTATACCATCGATCGTGGAAGGTTGGGATAGCCGAACTAGATGTATATCTTTAAGATCTGTTTTTTCCCATTAGGACAGTTTAGTAAGTAGTTAGCAAAAATCTCTGACTGTAAATTTATGGGGCTATACATTTTAGGAAAATTAATAGGAAAACATCGTAAGGAAACCTGCATGTCTGAGAGTTCTCCATACCAACCCGCATTAGGCCAGCGTGGTGGACTATGGCCTTACCCTTCTCATAGTGAGAAGAGGCCCGTGCCCAGCAGTGGGACAGTTTGTATATAGGGCTGATGATGATGATGATACGTATTATATTAGCGAGAGAGTTGGTCGCAGCGTGTCTGGACTTACTGTATGTATAGTACAGTACTTGGATGGCCGCTTCTTGTCACAATTATTACATTAAGGCGTTACAGGAGGGCGCTTCAACCGTCGGTGCTTATTCTTGGCTCACACACAGGCATCGTTAGACCATGTCGGAGGCTGGCGGATAGTTTATAAACTCCAACAATCTCACACGAAAATAAAATGGAAGAAGCGAATAATGCTAATGAAAAAGATAATGTCGGTGCTCATGGCAACTGTTCTTTGAGTGTACAATTTTAATGTGCGAATTGATTGCGGCTGGATCGATTTCTAGCACATGCACACACAGGCCGCCCCTTCTACAAATAAGGCCTATAGGTCAACCACTACTGCTTTAATTGTTAGCTATTGGTCGTTGAATCAATAAAAGGTACACAGGTTTTAAGTAAACAGTCTTAGGTATCAATGTTTCCACGTAGTATTTTGAAATTCATAGTTGGCATGCAAGTTTTATTTGCCGTTGATTTTCTGTTTGATTAAAATTGAACTAAGAGATTCGATAGAAACCGACGAGCATGTATGAAAAGAGAAGTGAATGATAAGAAAGCACGTGTAGTTTATAAGGATAGCAGGAACTGGCGTTCTGTTTTCTCTGCCAACCCCAACGGGAGATAGGCGTGAGTATTCTTTTACTACGGAATTGAATATTCGATCTATAGATAGATCTGTAGATTTTCGATTCGTTTTTGACATATTTAAGCTCCATACAAAATATGTCAAATACGAATCTCGAATCTTAAAATCCATGTATGGATCGAATATTGAAAATGACCGTTAGACGTTTGTTGTCACCTAAAGGGTGTTCGTATGATTTGAAGATACCCTTGAACCCGGTAAGTGGCAATGCAGACTTGTGATACCAAATTTGATTTGTGGCACAGGTAAGGCAAAAAGATACCTGAGACCCCTTAGTCGCTAGAAGTATACAATAAGCTATTAAGTAAAACAGGTATACGTATGAAACTTGTATATCTAAATCCAAAGTAAAACATTGATGACACTCGCAAATTTTCAGTAAATAATACAAACATTAAAATGAATAACTACTGTACAATATGTTTTCCCACCGTTATACATAGGAAGGCTGGTCAATTGTAGAAGATAATTAATCTTGGGTGGGATTGCGAGGTTTCCGTGTGGATTTCAGGTCGGTATGAGTTACGACTACCCCATTTTGGGTTATTAATCAAAATTTTAAATGGAAAGTATGAGGTCTAATAGTATTATTTAATTAAAGTATGAATTAAAATGGTTAGAAATAAGCTGTGTCTCATTTATCATTATGTCTTTTGTGACATTTACGATACATGAAAATATATACAGTGGAAAAATAATACGTTCTTAGAATCTTAGTATAGAACAAGCCGAATTTTAGTTTTATTTAATTACGCACTCAACATTAGTATTGCGCCACGAGGGACTTTATAAACATTTAATCGATAGACACAGAGTACACTCAGAGTCGAAACAACAAATTGTCATCACTCTAAACTAAACGTTGTCTTGTGTGGGAACGGCATCCACAACACTCAGCGCAGTGCTGAACAGCACAGCACAGTGCTGAACAGCACAGCACAGTGCTGAACAGCACAGCACAGTGCTGAACAGCACAGCACAGTGCTGAACAGCACAGCACAGTGACCGCTTAAACCGCTACGCCAACCCCTGTATAATAGAACAACATGTATAGTAATGATAATTAAATCCGAGACAAAATGTTCCGAAGGTAAAACTAAATTTAATGAGGCCTGAGGATCAGAGTTTCGTTTTAGCTTCAAAAAGTTGCGAATTGAGAAATATCATTCATAACGTAAAACTTGACCTAGCAGAATGTTAATCAGATATAAATTATTGAACAGCAAACAAATAAAGCTGTGGGTTAAGTCTGTACTAAAGCACATAACACAATTACCTATTTTGTATATGTATACAGGGCATCCTCCTCCTTCAGTCGAGAGCAAACTACTGAACAAGCATGTTCCCGCACTCCATTCATCCTTTCACATGTGTGTCACTTAGTCTGTAATTGAGTTCTTCGGACACGTGGTCTGTCCATCTTCTCGGGATGCGACCCTTGGATATCTTGGCGTCCATCTTCCAGGTGAACATCAGTTTCTCCAAACTATCGTTGGGCTTTTTGGCTATATTTCCAAAATACTGGAGTATTCTCTGTAAACATGAAGTATAAACATATATACAATCCTGGTTAGGGATGGCAAAATGAACCTGATACAATTTTACAAAATAACGAACTTGACTACACGTCGTATGATATTGATACTGTTGAAATATTAAAGTGTTCTGCAGCGAGACGTCTGTCGACGGGATCCGGTGTTCGTTGGCACATTAAAATGAACTTTACAACATACCTAGTTGAAAATACCTATTTGAAAAGTGCAATAATATTGTCGATTTTTAAGCTTATCATGAATTATTCCTCTACCAGCCATTTAATGAGAAGCCCTATTATTAATATAGAGTACATAGATGTAATATAGATGAACAGATCATCTCTCGTATGGTACCCATAATACGAAACTTATCATCATCATTAGCCTGCCGTACTCAACTACTCCATATAGGCCTCCCCGAAATCAGGCAACTGAATTATATTTTCGATTCTTCATGTCCATTCGTTACCTAATCATGTGAAATTTTGCACGTGTTTTACTGAAGGCCTTCCTTTTTTGGATTCACTCGAAATAAAGATCTCCCCAGAGGGTAAACGTTAGACTCGTATTTGTGCCTTTCATTAAATATTATATTCGAAATAATTTAAAGAGAACGTTTGTCGACCACTGCTAATTATGCAAATTGCAAAAGGTCTAACAAAATTGAGAGGAGCATGTCAAAGGGCCTTGTTACTAAAACCTAAGAATTTCCATAATAAATGACTTTATATAGTAATTACTAATGTATATTCTTTCTCTTAGCGTTATCCCAGTTTCAGTCCGGGGTCCGCTTTCTAGTCTAACCGGATTTGGCTGAATATTAGCTTTTCCACGGAACGACTGCCTGTCTGACCTCCGCAACCCGAAGGGATAGCGATATTCCATGGTTTAGACTAGTGTCAGATTATTTAGAAGGTACTGACGACCTATAACGACTGTCAAAGATCTTCATGACAACCGGGACCGACGGCTTAACGTGCTCTCCGAGGCACGGGACAAGCGATAATTAACAATTCAATACGCACATAACTCCGAAAAGTCATTGGTGCGCGCCGTGGATTCGAACCTGATACCCTCTGCATGGCAGTCTGTTGGTATATCCACTCGGCTATCGCTGCCTAGCTAGTTAGTAATTACTAATGTATATTACGCATTATTTATTAAACAGGTATAATTAGTAGGATGAACTCAGACGAACACGTGTATCCTTAAATTGGAGATTGGTTCAAAATACAAGTTATTCTATACATAATAATAGACAAATTAATGGAATAAATTATCCGCTTAGAACGCAAAATACGTCTTGGTGCGGCAAGATTACTGCTAAACATAAATAAGCTTAATAAAGATGCCCATTTTTAGGGTACCGTTGTATACTATAAGGCATTCTTATGGTTTAACTGTGTCCTAAACAGCTAAATTTGTCATGGGTATTGATGGTATTGACATGGCTTGTTTATTTTTCAATCAATCTATTTTCTTAAATTACTACTTTAATCATCTGTTTGACCCATAAATGATCTATTTATTTATGGGTGACCGCGTCTCCGACTCCGGAAACCTCTACACAGCCAATTAAGATACAAATAAAAATAATTAACCAAAGGAAAACAATATAAACAAACGAGCAGAATCTTTAAGCATAAAATGTACGTAATAAGTTCTTTATTTTTTTTAAATTACCTACTTACACTTAATTGGGCGTAATATTACACATCTGCCTACCCCTTCGGGGATACAGACGTGAGTCTATAAATAAAAAAATGTACGTAATAAGTATAATATTTGATTAGAAAAGCAGCAACCGGACGAGACAATTTTAATAAGTCAGTAGAGGACGTCAGTAGCTACGCCTGCACTTTTTTTTAATTTACCCGTTTTGGCCGATCCCGTGGGAATTTCGGGAAATCCCTTCTAAGTGCACCCCTACGATCCCCAAGGAGCATACATGCCAAATTTTAGCTTCCTGCGCCCAATAGTTTCGGCTGTAGCGTGTCTGTCAGTCAGTCAGTAACGCAAGTATTTTATATATTAAGATTATATATTAAGATTACGTCTTCATCATCTGAAGAAATAAGTAGCTTTCTTACGCAAATTTACTAACATATATCTACAACACACCTCAGATTTCAAAGTAGCACAACCAACGAGACAGTTTCTCCTCTTACTCTAAATACCTACCTGTCAAGCTCAGCAATAAATGAGTGATATTTTCAAATGCTCTGAGGAAGTTTCATGAAACTCGGAAATTACAGTACCTACGTCGCTTGAAGATGAATTCATTACTTAACGATAAATTTCCATCAAATAAGTTCTGATTTAATCAATCATTCACAGTTATAAACTCAAAGGCGTGTTAAAACATTGAAAATGTTGAGATACTACATAATCCTAACAAGTATTTTAAATGTGAGCGTTGGTTTATTTATTTCTTGATTCGATAAAATTAACATAATAAATGTAAATATGGAGTGGTGGAGAGCATTTTCCGATTACAGGTATAATCTTGGCTTTATTCAAAATCCGAGCGAAAACCGCAATTTCTTGACCCTGACATAAACGTTGTTATTATTATTACCTTATTATTATTAGTACCTGGATGACCGAGCTTCACTCGGTTTATTTTTTGGTAAATCATGTTTTCTTAAACTTATTAA
This sequence comes from Euclidia mi, assembly GCA_944739405.2. NCBI lineage: Eukaryota > Metazoa > Arthropoda > Insecta > Lepidoptera > Erebidae > Euclidia > Euclidia mi. Next base: position 37,063,241 of record OX123187.2, read on the forward strand.
GTTTTATCGCCCCCGTAACCCTCTGCAAAGTACATGCCATGAAAATTGTTGGAGCCGTTTTCGAGATTCAGGTTACGGTTATATACCAATATATACAGTATTACATGTACCTACATAGGTATGTCTTTTTCGCAGGTATTGTCTTAAATTTCACGTTAGGGAAATAATTCCTTCGGAACATTGACACAGGGACATGGGTCTAACGTGCAGAGGCCCGTACAGATTTTAAGTTTAGAATCTAATAGGAAACCTGCTGAGATTTCTCCATTACTTAATTCGAGTACTGTTACGGATTAGGCGCAATAAGGGTAGGATTATATATTTACCGAAATGTATAATTTTTGGCCAGTGGGAGGGTTGTTTATTTAATTAGGAGTTGATATCTATGCCTTCTCTTATTTCTCTCATAGTATTGTCGGAAAAGACAGTCACTGATTCACCAGTTTAGAAGTGGCCTCTTAAATTAGCTACCCGATGCAAATGTAATTTGCCAAGAAGGCAACTAGTGGACAAACTGGTATGAGCGACTAGAGATAAGCATATAGCTTTCACAGTTGTCCACTTCCGCACCGAATAAGCCAAGCTAGTTTGTATGTTCTACTCCACGTCTTGGGATTCCTTTCCATCGAACTAACAAAGGTGTGCAGGTGACAAAGCCATGACTGAACTGTGTAGCATGCCTGAAATACGCAACTGATCATCACATATTTCTGTCAACATTTTGTCAGGGGGCAAAAGGTACGGTAGGTATTGAGTACCTACTAGTGGAAGTAAAGTAAAATCATCTTTATTGTAAGACTTGTGTATACGACTGATTAAATGTTTAAAAACTGTTATTAACAGGCATCATCTATCTTTTTTACCTTTTCAGGTCTTAAGGCAACGTTAAGAGAAAGTTGATCTATTTTGCGCTCATATTACGTCTAAAACTTATATGTAGGTATCATTCCAAGTATATTTCTGCTCTATATTTCCATCTAATTAACCAATTCATGCAGTGTTCAGTAAAAACATGTTTACCTTTCCAAACATTTACTAACTTGGACGAGGTCAACGAAACTGTTATTTTATTCATATACCTTCTATAATATACATAATGTACATATAGTTCGTGTTTTCTTTGAAATAATTTCAAGTTTAAGTGAATGGAAATTCTTTAAGTGCCATCTCAAATATTCACAAAACAATGACGCAATTTGCTTTACTTGAAGAAACATGATTTTCAAATCTAATAATGCCTTCGTTTGCTTAAGTTAAGCTCTGTTCCGATTTATCTCGCACCTATTTTTTTTTGTTTTTTACGAGTAGGTTTTTATTGATTGACATTACATTGGGTAAATTCTATTACAAGAATTTCCATTTCCAGTGAATTATGTTCACTCGGAGGAAATTCTTGTGATAGAATTTACCCAAATAGCATTTAGCAGATCCTCTTTAATACAATTTGGCTACCTATTAAAAGGTTATTTTTCATGGTGCCTTCTTATGACTCAAGTACACTAGACAGTTTGTTATCCAAGCTGTTATTATTATCTATTATAGTTTGTATGAAACCCACACACATTGTATTGTTCAGCTAAAATCTTTCCATACATTATGTACCAACATACAACATAATAATTTATAAGTACTGTGAACGGGAGCGCATGCACGTAAACAATCGGTCGAGGGCCGACCGCTACTCGCGTATTCTGCCGCAGATGAGAGTTTGTAAATACTTTACAATCTATGTGAAATTAATTGTGAAACAACCACCCGTATCAAGGTATTATCTTCGTAAATTTTATTAAAATTGTTCCCTAAAGTGTAAATGTTTCTCGTATAAATTCTAAATACCTAATCTGAAAAGTAAAACTTAACCTTTAAAGTTTACTTCTTCAGATTTGTATAAAATATTTGTCTTATTTTAGATATAGAATTTTACTTAAATGAAAAAGCTGTTTAACTCTTCCATTGCAACAGTGTAACGTACGTTACTCTATCATACCTCGCACTGATTGAAATGTGATTCAGTTTGTACTAGCTCTAGTACAATGTTTATTCTAGTGTTGTGTTTATTCACGTATCTACATATTCCACATCAACGCAACGTGATAATTGTTAGGAAATCTAAAGATATCTCTTAGTACTCTAAATTCACTTGATAGACAGAGAATCACTGGATATAAACGACATAAATCGATCGTAAGGTATATTCTGCAAAGCTTGAAACTCTTGGCATCTAGAAAATTCTGCCAAAATCCCAAACAAATTCACCCGAATCGGGAAATCTAATCGAAATTTGACGATTGACAAAATAAAAGACATATTATAACACTGAAACCACAAAGTAATCAGGTTGCAACGTAACTTAATAACAAAGACGCAATATATGACTTTTTGACGTGACAACGTCTTATAAATTGGTTTGCCGGGTGACACTTCAAGAAACTGCGTTACGCTCCGCTCACGTTATGCGCTCACAATGAGAGCGAGTGAGAGGCACGCGTCCCGCCTAAGAGCGAGAGAGACAGACATAAAAAGTGAAAGGCACGCGTCTTTCATCCTTCTTCCTACTATACGAATGAATATTCACATTAAAATTATTTTACCACTCAAAGTCGTTGTCACGTAAAACTTTCGCCCGTATACCGACTTTACAGGCAACCAATTTTTTTCTTTAAACTCGGTAGAAGCGGAGTTGTATTAAAAATAAAAGCCAGCAGGGATTACTGAGAGGAATATATAGCCTTTGTGAATTAAGCGGAGCTAAGTTAAGCTGGAAATGACCTCGCTCGGGTTTCATTAGAGCTTGGAGGTTTAACCCCTCGGATGCCCCGCTCTAAAATGCATTTCTCCGGTAGTGTCCAGCCATTTTGAGGATGTAACGTTTATAAGATCCTAGGTTATAAAACTTTAATTTTCTCGCGTTTGGTATAATTATATGACGTAAATTTTAAACCGTACACAGTTCAGAAGTTACTCTATATGAGAATTATATTAAAATAGCTTACCCTTATCCTTTTCATGTCGAAAAAAAATTGATAAATGCAGGTCACTTTGTTTTTTCTTACACCATATGAAACATTTTTCCAAAATACACATAAATTATTCACGAAATTCCCTTTCTCACTGCACTAATATTGACACGGGTAGATGACGCGACGGTTATATACATTAATTTAGCACAGTTCACCGATATTACTTCACAATAACCATTTATACATAGCAGCGAAAATTTTGCACCATTTTGACGATCCGACGGAAAACATTTCTCACTCATAAAACATGTTTATAACTATTTATAGCAAAAACAATACGAAATGTCTTATTAGCAATGGATTCTAAGACAATTTTGTGAGAAACTTATTTATATTTTAGTAAAGTTATTAATAAATACTTACATATAATCATTTAAAATATGGAGGACGGCGAGCGCCCAACGCCCGAAAATTGCATCTAACACTTTTTTTGTAAATGTTTTATAACTAGCTAAAAAATATTTAAAACATATACTTCACTAAATTGTCAATAATTTGATATATAATACTAATACAATCGCTTAACGTCTGCGGTGAGAACACATTTAAAAAGAATCACAAATTCAACTTAGTTGATCGCCACAGCCCAATATGGCGGCACGGAGGAAACTGAGCACCGAAATCAGCAACTTTATTATTTTTCTCGGTTGCAAGCTTGGAAATATGGTAAAATTTATGGTATAATGGTGGGTAATCTGTAACTAGTCGATGTACGTTTTTATTATTGTAACCAATCACACAACACCAGGGTGAAGTTCACACAAATCCTTATGTGCACACCGTGCCCGTAGGACACTCAAGTGTCGATACGTTTCACTGCAAGAATTCCACATGTATTTTCACTCGGTTCGGTTTCGGTGCGTGATAGATTAATGATTGTGAGTTACCGATGCGATGTAACAAATTGTCAATGCTGCAGCTGAGTTACAGTTTTGACGAGAAAGGCGAGCAATTTCGAGTGTGTCATGTCATCAGACAAATTGAAGATAACGCTGTATCCATTATCTACAATTTTTCTACATCCTTATTATACGAATTTCAAACAAAGTCTCCCCGTCTTTATGTAGGATATTCACAAAAGATTAAAAAAATACTGGACGGAATCATTTCATGCGATTTACACCAATGCACGGAGTGATCATATATAGGCTTATCACATGAGACTTGATTCTCGTAATTCGTAAAATGTATACACTCTTCTTAATCTTTCAGTCAGTAAGACTTATGGTTGTCAAAGTGCACCATACAGTCATAAAATCGTTAAATTATCAAAAAGGTTAACTATCTATAGAGCTTTATAATAAGCCAGCCTATATCCGGGCTAACCTTTCATCAATGTCAAGGTCACATAACTTCCCATTGACGGTGAACACGATCCGATTATCCATTTCACTAAATCACCGGCACTCTGAAGCGAGTCCGGGCGGAAAATCGTTCGGAACAAAGTTTAGCTTCTCTCAGAACTGACAAGGACAAAAGAGCCGGTTAACTGAAGTATTCCGGCTTCCGAATACAAATCTTTCATATTTCCTACATCGCTAGTTCGTAGGAAGACAAAATGCTTTGCAGAATTTTTAAGAACGAACGAGACGGGAGATAAGGAATGCGAGTGCTGAGAAATTTTGCTGTACCGAGTGTAATTATCCTGTTCTTTGCCCTGGCGGCAAACATACGTAAATATTACCAAGAACTTAATATATTGGCATCAATAGGCTTTAGGATTATATTGTACCACTGCTACCAGCGGATTGAATATTGATAGGTATGTAGTACAAAATTGTAACACCGCTAGCTTAGTGAATACTATTAAACTCGCAGATGGCTCAGTTTGATTTCAATCGCATCTATGACACCGGCGACCTTTCTAAGTGATCGCTCCCTAAACGATGAAGTAAAATATAGTGAGGAAACCTGAATGTCTGTGAATCATGATGTTCTTGAAAAACAGAACATGTCAAGTCTGCCAACTCACATTATGGTTTTCATAGTAAGTTTAGCCTCGTAACTAGCAGTGGCCCAGTTAATATACAATATTGATCATCATCATCATCATCCTGAGCATGCCACAGTCCTCTGCTGCATATAGGTAGGACTCTCCAATAGCACGCCACGGCGTGCGGCGCCCGATGCAGGACTGATATTATCATATCATTATAATAGTTATCTATATACACATACATCACTATCAACGTCCTAGCGTTGCATCTTAGACCTCCACGTCTTGGAGCTTGGACTCTGCTTATATTCTAACCAAATATGATAAAATATAAGCTTTTCCACAGAGCAACTGTCATTTGTCTTCCGCAATCCAAACGAATAGTGATTTTCCATAGTTTAGACCAGTATTAATGTACCTGAGAGTACTCCTCAAAAATACTGTCTAAAATCTTCATCGGGCAGCCGGAACCGACGGTTTCACGGGCTCTCCGAGGCATGTGGCATGCGCTTACATAATTAACAAATAAGGGAACCTGTTGTACCTTGGATACATTTTTTGTTTTTGATTATTTAGTCAAAAATTACTATAGTGTGATGCATTTTACGTATTACATAATGTTTAGTGGTTATTCATGAACAAAGGTGCTAATTTTAAACTAAGGTAAAATAATAAATCATATGACATTTAGCTTTTTGAAAAAAAAAAGGAATTGGGATCATGGTACAACACCCCTGTTGTACCTAAGGTACAACAGGGGTTTGATGATAATATTTCCATAGTACAACATACCTACATATGTATGTTGTACTATGGACCTATTATCATCAACAGTATTTATATTGCAAATATTTATTAAATCTTGTATTAAAGTTGTTAACATTTATTAATAAAACAAATCAAACAGCATAACAAATTACTTAGCAATTATAAGACATTATATTAATTAACATTCATACTTCTATGAGATCTATAATCACTTTAACGTATTGTTGTTCAATAATCTTTGTAATATTATAATTATTTTTCTGTTTCTATTCATTTGCCCCTTCTAGCATTGCCAATATTTTATCATCTCCTTTATTTCATACAAATCCCTTCTGGAGTGGCATTTTGAGGGTGGCAGAAGTTTTTCTTTTACGTCTTCCCAAGGATATAACATTTCATCTGGCTTTTCCGGCCACTTCCAGCTCTTTTTAGTTTTTTTCATAGATCTTATGTAAACGCTTTCTTCATTTTCGCTTATTATTTGTCCAGGGAAATATTCGCCTTCATACATGAAAATAACGAAATCCCCTGGGCCACAAGAAGAAGATAAATGTTCTGGTTTTCCCATGTCGAAAGATTTGTCTTCTTTGAAGCATTCATTTTTAAGAACATCAGAACCTGTTGCCTCGTCTTCAGAAAATTCAAGTGGTCCTGATGAGTCGCACTGTAAAGCATGATTCTTCTGAAGATGTGTCCCCAGAACTATCTTTAAAAATTTTTCGTTTCGCAGCAACTACTTTGCGTAATGTATTTTTTCGGAGCTTTTTAAATGTTTTGCCTTGCTTTTGATCTTTTTTGTTTTCTATTTCCTCTTTTTCTGGAGTATCTGTGAGGATTCGTGATCTACTTTGACGACCCCGGCTTGTGGAAACGTTTCCAGGATGCCTCTCCTGGGACAGGAAATGGTTGGATCTTAAATGGTGTAATAAGTGACTTACATGTTGACTGATTCGATTTCAAAGGCTGCAATAAAGGAGTCAGCTTAGTAATTTGACCATTGAAAGCATCTGGCGTAGATTGCCTAGTAAAACCTACATTTGAATATGGCGACGGACGATCAGTTACATTTGATGGCGCAAATTCATACTCTTGAAACACATTTTCATTCAAGGGTGAGAGTCCAGTTACTTTAAAACCCTGTATGGTATTAGAGGGATTAAAAGCCAGCGGAAATGCTTTACCTACTAATTTAGCTATGTCATATATTGTGACTGGCTTGCCGGCATTACCAGGGGTTAACATATGCTCATTCATTGCTGTGTTGTAATAAGTCTTAAATTGACCTAAAACTGTTCTGTCCAATGGCTGAAATTTATGGCTTGTATGAGGATGGAATGTGACCAAAATAACACCATTTTCTTATGCTAACTGGATCAATTTAACAGAAATGTGAGATTCGTGATTGTCCATAAGAAAAACACAGGGAGATTCCTTTGATGGTCGCACATATTCAAGGAAATTACCAAAAAAATTCAAAAACAATTCTTCGTTGGACCAGCCAGAAGGGTTTGCGCCACCGATTGTTCCAGGTGATGCTCCGTTAATCATATATTCTTTAAAATTGACTCTGGGAAAAATCAGCATTGGAGGTATGAAGCCTCCTGCAGCATTGATAGCAGCAATTATGGTAACATTGGATCCTCTTTCGGCACTTGTCATGGCCCCAACTTGCTTTGATCCCAAAGGAGCTAACACTTTCGGGGGCTTGTGCACCGTAGAAATGCCAGTTTCATCACAATTCCATATTTGGGCTTCTTTGATATTAGGACATTTTTCTAAAGCTTTTTTTACATTCGCAAATGTAAGTGATACATTGTGCTTATTAAAACCTGTTGAACGAGCCAAACTAGTTGATTCCGGTTTTCTTAGAGAAATTTCTTTCTTGTATTTCTTCGTAAATAACCTCATCCAATAGGCACCCGCCATTTTATCTCGATCCCAACTTTCGGGATATTTAATATTGTTTGACTTGGCAAATTTATACGCCAATTTCATCAGACTTCTTAATGTCAAGCCGTATTGTAGTTGAGAAGCGTTTTTAATATACCCTAGTAATAAGAGTTCTTCATTATCTGAAAATACCTTGTGACTTGCAAGTTTAGATTTTAAATGAAATGGCTCAGTAGGATAATTTAGTTTTTTCAAATGACGTGTCAGCGTAGTTTTTGATAAATTATAAGTCTTAGCTGCACTGTAAACTGTTAATTTACTCTCTTTTATAAGAACTACAACCTCCATTATTTTCTCGTAATTTGGCGGTGGCCTCGTGCTTCCCGTTTTACTTCGAGGCATTTTTGTATGTGAGAGGTATTTTTAAGAAGATCAAAAACCTGTTAACAAATTAATCTTTTTTATTACACTGTAAATACGTAATTTTTATTTTTCTAATATAACAACATCAATACATAGGTCCACGGTTCAAAGTGTGACCTAAAAAAGCAGTTGTACCATGGATAGGTCCATGGTACAACTGCTTTTTTAGGTCCAAGGTACAACACCCTACCAAATTTTAAAATAACGTTTATTTTAAGTCGTTGGTTAGGAATTGAAAATGGTTTAACACTCAATTACACGGCTAAATAAGTTATGAAACATTAACAAAAAAGATAAATACACTTTTTAACAACGGAAACAAGTTATTTATAAAAGCAACACACTAAAAAAACTTACTTTTAGGGTCACAAATTCGTTTTGGTCTCATACTGCCAGAATTCGCGCGACTTAAACTGTCAAACTTAGTTATAAATGACAGATCACAGATGACGCATAATCAGTGTTACCAGTATTTCAAAATAAATCCGTTAAATATGTTTTTTGCTGTTAGGACCACAGTGCAACAGGGTCTACAGCGACTACAGCACAACAGTTTCCCCTACATATAGTCAATATATATACTGGTGAAATCGTATAAGAAGGCATAATACCCGTAATTCATAAATACTATCCATAGAGTTAATTGCTATAACATTCGTACTAAACACTAAATCAGTCAATCACTTTACTGTAAAGGCAACATTTCCCTACATTACTAAAACATACCGAAGGTATAAACATAATGAGGTAACTCGCATGTTTTCCCCCTCTACACCAAGAATCACTTATCCAAGTCATTATCTAAATGATAAATATAATTAAAATACAACTACTTTAGCTTAATTATTGATCCGCAAGGCGAGCGGTTATCCGTTGGCCACATTTACATTAATGAATATTCTGAGGGGCTCTCAAGTAAAAGGAACTAACATGGTCCGGATAAAAATATACGGAAGTATAGGTCGGTTCACGAAAGATGACCACTGCGCAGAAATCATTTTTTAGGTCCCCGTGGAGGTGCGGGGTGAGGCGCGGGTGGAGTGCCAATGGCGTGGCTCCGTTCTTGACGCATTCCCTAAATGCGTCAAGAATGGAGCAACGCCATTGGTGCACGAATGTACATATGCGCGACGGCCGCCATTTGTGGTCAACTTTCGTGAATTTACCTATACATCACTACGACGACGCACTAAGAAAGTGAGTGATTAATCAGATTTTTATCGTTTCTGATAAGTATACAAATGTGTAATTTTGGTTTTGCACTTACTGTTTCATAGGTGAATAATATTGAATATGTATTTTGTGTCTTTTGATTGAATGTATATATACATATGAAATAAATAACATATGTACATAACTATATTAATATACATAGCTACACAACGCTAGAGGGAGACTAGTCTGAGATGTATTGAAACGTGTTAATTCCGCCATTAATATCTGCAATGTTATAAATCCCATGGCACGGAAGGCGCATTAATATACCAAGCTCAAGAAGCTTAATACGAGTTTATCCGCTAACGTCGTCCAATTCGATTCGAAAGGTTCTCAGAGAACTAATTGCCCTTTTCAAAGTCAAATCGTTTCACAACTTGAAGCGAGACAATCAGTACACAGAACGCTGATCTAGTCGATATCATGATTTGTAATTTGCCCTGAGGTGTAAACTTTACAGCATACTGCATGAAATCATTATGTAACAGTATTTTAAGTTACTAGCTTCTGCGCGCAGCTTCGCCTGCATGGGCCTCTGTTATAGGAAGAAAATGTAGCCCGTGTGCCATTCGGATGCATATTACTGCAAAGTTTTATCAAAATATCTATTCAGCAGAAATTGGGTGCAAACTAAAAAACATCCATTCTTATAAACTTTCACATTTGTAATAGTAATAAGATTGCTGGTTTGACGACCGGTTGGCGCCGCGGGAGTGTAAACGACTGCTACGCCGAAGGTCGTGGGTTCGATTCCCGCTCAAGTCAAACATTTGTGTGCATGAACATGGATGTTTGTCTTGGTCCCAGACCATTGTTTGTATGTATGATATGTATGTATTTACATTTTTATTTAAAAAAAAGTATTTATATGTATGTTTATCCATTATCTAGTACCCATCGTACAAGCTTCTGCTTAGTTTGGGACTAGATGGTGTTGCGTGAATGTGGTAGAATATTATATTATTATTATTATTATTAAATAATGAAATACTACTACTACTATTTACGTTCTGACAGATCACATTGAAACTTTAATAGCCACAATATCAGTTTCAGGTTGATCTTCTAATAACCGTTAGGACGACGCCATTTGAAGAGACATTAACTGCCAGAGTCCATTAAACTACTAGCACTTAGATGAATAAATTACTAAAGAACAGTAATCCATGTAATCTAAGAAGTTTGATGCCGCTACTGACGGCTTCAGTCCACTAAACCAATTGTAATTACTTTTTATTACTATAAACGCGAATGTAATTCGATCGGTCTATCTGTTTTGTTAAATTACTGCATCGAAGTAATCCTCACTAAGTAGGCACACAGTCTATTCTTATTATCATTCGGGAGGCATATAAATATTTTTTACTCTTGGCAATAAAGCTTTACATACACATAGTATAGAGACTGCCTCGTTGGTCTCGCGGCATAAATGTGCACGTGGGATTCGGAGGTCTCGGGTTTGATTTCCGGGTCGGGCAAAGTGTTACGGGGTTTTTTCGTTAGGAAATTCTCAGTAGCAGCACGGAGTCTGGTAATGTGCCCGGTACGGCAATAGGCTCGCCCCCTATTACGTGGGACCTAATAATTCTTGGCGAAATGTGGGTGTAATATTACACCTCTGCCTACCCCTTCGGGGATACAGTCGTGAGTCTATGAATAAATAAAAATAAATAAAGTATAACTGCACGGTTGGCGTAGTGGTTTAAGCGGTCGCCTCGCCGCTTGGTACTGCGCCGCGTGTCGTGGGTTCGATTCCCACACAAGACAACACTTTGTGTGATCTACAAATTGTTGTCTCGAGTCTGGGTGTTCATTGTGTCCGTTGGTTATATGTTTGTAAAGTCCCCCGCGACACAGGAATTTCTTCCTAGTGCGGGAGTTGTCTTTTTTTATAAGATATATAGACAGGTTTATTGCAATAGGCAGTGTCTTCCAGTTAACCAAAAATTGTGCAGATAGAAAATTATTAGATGTATAATTGTATAACGTAAAGGAAATGTGCTACCTACTTACATATTCATAGACAGTACAAACATAATAGTAGAGCCAATAAAGGAGCCTTATGGGCTCTATCTCTTGCTCTACTATTAACATTATATATACATATCTATTAAATAGACATATACACATTATACATTAATTATTATTCTTGGCGCGTAAACCTGTGGCATCAGTTAGTGAATTAGTATAATTATCAATTTAGTTTTAGCCCCATATCAATGGATGTGATAACGAAGCCCTTGATTCTAGAGCCATAAAAAGGCCCTGAGTCATTCAAGGGGCTACGGTTGGCCGTAAAACGACAAGAGCCAAGGTAAAGGACCTTGCAGTCAGCAAGTTGAAGTGGCAATGGGCAGACTATAAAATCCGGTGAGCCGATTACTATTGAGGAAGAGAGAGGCTGAGTACCGGATATTCTCCTTTGCTTACGTTTACGTTCATAACAGATAAATAAGGGAAGATAACGTAATAACACTGGGAAGTTCAGTTAACTACAAAACTTGTAGCACACTTCAAAATCTTTGCTGAGTCTTTCATGACTTAAAATTCCTCGATTATTATTCTTCATTAATAAATAACATTATGATTTAGATATTGAGAATATATAATTATTTTGTACGATAACACCATCATCCTAGTGACTTCCCGGTTGCGATCCATTGGATTGGAGCCCGGGGGCCGTTTTCCGATATAACCATTAAAATTTACGTAAAGATATATGGACATATGTAGCTGATTGTATATAGCAATCACTTTATACTCGTATATTGGTGAAAGGTGAAAAGTCATGTCATATTTTTAGTAGAACTGAAATAGAATAGAATTTTTAAGTTTTTGCAGTTTTCAGTTTAAAATTAATTTAAATTAAGTCTGGAGAAGAAGAGAGATGATATTGAGTTAGTTGCGAGTTTGACAAATAATGGACTTATCGGCAAGCCGCGTACGTACATTGTACAATGCGACGCGCAGATCTGCGCGCAAAACCAAGAAAATTATGCTGCAGCATTGTCATCACATGACGGACAATAGGCTAATTTTACTTCTAATTATATTTTTAGATTTATGTTATAAATTAGGTCTGTTATAATTTGGAATATTAAATGAGTTATATCCAAGTTGCTTATTGCAATAATGCATTAAGCGTATAACTTATCTTTCTTCCAAAAAATCTACTTACCTAGTGCTAATTTTTCTGCTAAGTTTTAAAATAAGATAAATTGCAAAAGTTTCGCGCCGTCCACGTCGAACTAAAAGTATATGTTTTGCAGTTTGTTTTGTAGTTTATTAAAATTTGAGGATTGTGTTTATTTAGTATGCCAAAGCATATTAGTATTCCTTATGTGGTTTGAATACTAGTTATTTAAATAAGTTTATATGACTATGTGTATAATGTAAAATGTGTGTAAAGGGTGCATTCGTATTATAATTTATATTATTATTTAAGGGTAAAAATATAAGGCTAGGAGACTCTACGGATAATATGAGTTCTGAATACCAAGTTAGAGGCGGTGCATCACGCCCCCTTAGAGGCCTCCTGTGAGGAGAGAGGTTATCATAGTCAAGTGCTCCAAAAAAAAAAAGTTGTATCTAGCACTAACTACCTGAAACAACAAATTATGAAATATGCTACTGATCTGAGAATGAATTTCGACTGTATTTATAAATACACCAAATTTAGAGTACCTAGGTCCAGAAAAACAATATTTCGGATATAACCACAAATGTACTTATAATTTAGGTTAGTGAACTATTACAGGTCCAAGCTGTAATAGGTATAGGAAAATAAATGAATGGATATCAGTCTATCAAGCGGGCCAGTGATGCACGATAACTTTATATCAACAGCGTATTGAAAACGAAGTTACAAGATGCGAGTGTATATCTTTGGAAGAGTTTATATTCCAATGCCGTACCTACATTTTACGTCAATGATGATACTCATACAGAAGTAGCAATGGATGTAAGATCAACATTAATATTCGCAAGGTTTTAGGTAACGAATTCTTAGGTCATTTTCTTTTCATAACGGGGTAGAAAGGACAACGCTTACATTCAAGTGGAAACGGGGAAATCGAAGCTTCCACAAAGTTTGGCTCATAAAACTGTGGTGTATTTAGCTATAAAATAATTTTATCGCCATCCCGCTCTGCGACGCGGGATTACTTTCCTTTGCCATTTAATGTTTACCGCTGGAATGCCATTACTCGTAAATTTTACTCTCATCGCACAGATAAATTATTATGTTAGACGTACTCTCTTTTAGTGGCGTCGCAAAATAACAGTTAAAATGTCTTCTTACCACTAATATTAGATAAAGCTTATTTGGGTCACTATTTTGGTAACTAATGTTAGTAGCCACGTGGAATGTGGATATATCTTAAGTAAATAAATGTGGTTGGATGCGGGCGGCTGAAGATCGCCCCGTGTGAAGATCCGTGTGGGTGGCGTGGCCTATGTGCTTCAGTGGCCTGATAATAGAATAGGCTGATTAGATGATGACGACGCAATAAATATGTGGCTTCGATAGAAAAATGTGCGTTTTTACAAATTTTGCATACACTGAGAAGTGGCGTAAATAAGCATACGTTGTGAAATATTTTTGGCCAATTTTGGGATCAGAAAGGAAGTATGGTCATGCAAGTCTTTGTTGTGTTTATGTGTTACATATATGTTGCATTTACTTTAATGAAATTGCGATGACGGCGTCTGTTGTGTCAACTTCTTCTTGATCGTTTCCGTATGACTGAGGGACGTGATTATGGTGTCTCACCACCGATAATTATAACTTGATTGCGATTCCAAATGTTAATATATTAAATATGAGGAACGCTTATCTTCTCAATTAGTTGTACTTGAGGCGATATCGTATCGGCGATGGATGCGGGTGGCTCAAGATCAGCCTGTGTGAAGAGCTTTGGAGGGGGGGATGGCTGATCGGCTGATAGTAATTCCAAAGTAGAGACCAGACAAGGTCATCATGTTTGATGGATGGAGGGTCATCAGGTGTTGACGAGAACTTATGTATAAAGCTATCAGGTAAGTTACAAATAATCTTGAACGCAGGATTTTATACTTAGCTGGAGGCGTCAACAAGAATACTTATAATTTATAATAAAAATTGCAATTAAAACTAGTTAGTAAGTTCCATATTTGAACGTATATGCCGCAGTGACATTAAATTCACAGAATCATTAAGCGTACGTGCCCCGAAGATATTTCATCAACTTCTAAATACATAAGTTTTAAAGCCAGCTGCAGCGTACATAAGTGATATGCACAAATGTTAGAATAATACCTTCTACATCAACATGTGATGTGTACCTATGTTACGGGTAATTCAAGAAAATTGAATAAACCTAGGTTTTGTCTTACTCAAATAGTTTGCGTAAACTCCAAATCTAACTAACTTTTAGTATTCGAACTTTACCCATAATGCTCGGCTATCATTAAATAAAGCCGAGTAAACTAAGGTTTACTCTAACTTCACGCGATACCCGTAGCGTAATATATACAAATTATTTTCACCAAATCGCCCTTTTTACTGCCTCATTCGCGAACCACAGTCTCTGATAGTTTCAGTAAAATTTATAACCTTTGTATGAAGGCAAACTTCTGTAAGGGGGCTTGTTTCGGTGTAAGTAGCTTTTTACTACGCATTCAAATAAAAATGTGAAATATAGGGTAAGTTACCTTCACAAGTAAACTGGATGGCAAATTAAATTGAAATAAAATATTAATTGAATTATACCATTATGCTCCGAAAAATAAAACTGGTACTAAAGTGGTCTCAGTAGCATTTCAAATAAATAATAAATATATAAAGAAAATAATAAATAAAAGACGAAGTGAGTAACTAAAAAAGATTAATCGAACTCAAAACAGCGATATTTCGCCTTTTGTTTAGTTTTGTTTGTATCTAGTCTCTAACTATATAGTATCTGTGATTTGATATCTTTATACCTAACAGTTAAACGAGTTTTGTCCAAGTGAGCGTATTCTATCATTCGATACATAATACAACTTTAACAAATATTGACTTACATTATTTTAAAACATTTCTACTATTTGCTTACCATGTTAAGATTTCTACTAAGTGGTGTGGTAACATTATATTCAATGCAAATGCGCAAACAGTAGCACAAAAGATGCAAAGCAACTTAACGTATAAAATCATCCAGCTTCTATTTCCAAGTGAGCATTAAAATCATAACAATACATATAAAGTAGTGGATAACCACTAAGGGGGATAAGGGGATAAGGGGATGTACATAACTACATCCCCTGTATTGAGTAAACATACTATAATATATCGAATATGGTTGGCGAAGCATCAAATCCATTATACTATGTAGTAAGCTATGTTATCCGGCATTAACTCTTCATAATAATTAACTCATCAATCTCCAACGTTGAACGTCAGTTCTCACACCACTCTTCCTCATGCACTCACCATTTTTCTTTGTTCTGGTATACCGAAATATCGACAATATCTAACAAATGCATACAAAAATTGGAAACTGCAGCGAGATTATGGTTTTAATTGGGTTATGTGCTAAATTAGGAACTTATAATTGGCTCATCGGATTCGCAATTGAGTTGGTTAGTCGTTCTGAAAGGAAAACCTTCTATAAATTTAACAGCCTCCTCGAAGCTCTTTAATTCTGTATATAATATTTGTAACTTAAATTAATTTTGATAAAATATGCGGAACCATTTAACGTACAATATAAAGCTTGCTCCATAAAACATAAACACACGTTTTACGCGATAATGCTTCTGAAGGCGGAAGAGAGCTACGTAAACTCCGACATAGCTACGTATTACGCATTAATCTAGGCGTAACGTAAGGCCGGCTTATAAGATTTATTTAACGTAACTCGAGTCAATATGTTTGCGTCGGAACGAGGCTGTTTAGCGTAATTGGCCTCTTGCAAATTTGAGCTTGAACACGAGTAGTAGGTACCTTCATCATCATCATCAGCCCTTTATAGTGTCCCACTGCTGGCCACGGGCCTCTTCTCTTCCCATTATGGGAAGGGTAAGGTCATAGTCCACCACGCTGGCCAGCTCGCAGGCTGCGGGTTGGCAGACTTCACATGTCTTTCGAGAACATTATGGAGAACTCTCAGAGATATATAAGCAACGATAGCCTAGTGGAGAGACCGACAGACTGCTACGCAGAGGGTTCGGGTTCGAATCCACGGCGCACACCGATGATTTCGGAGTTATGTGCGTGTTAAATTGTTAATTATCGCTTGCTAAACGGTGAAGGAAAACATCGTGAGGAAACCTGCATGTAGGTACCTTACACAATAGATATTCGGTCCGCTGAACGAAAATACACGTCGGAATCCCCGGTGTTTTTATATACCATTGTATTTTAATAACCGCTGAAATAATGAAAAAAAATAAAGTTGTAGAGTTGTCTTTATGCTGGCAGTAAAAAGCTCTCGTTTTTATCCTGATTCGTCTACGGTTTTATGTAACGCGTCACAGTGTGAGATGTAGGTAGTATGTGTTATTTCTCTTTATTATCTTTGTGGTCCCATGTCATATTATTTATAGTAAGAGCAACGTTGTATTCGTTTTTTTTTACATATGACAACAGCTGGTTTCTCTCATGAATCATCTGTAGGTATAAACTTTCTTTTGGTTAGTATGATTCGGTCCGTATATTAGTGGAATATCAGACTATGGCGTTCTAACCGCCGCCCGTATAAATTTTCCTTTTAATTGTTAAGGAAATTAGATGATCAGCGATCGATTCTAGTATAAGCCTTTATTTGAGAACAACATGTCTTAACGCTGTACGGTTTGATCTAAGTAACACCCACTTCGCCATACTAAAATTATTTATTTCTATATTTCTGTTACGCTTTCACGGCTAAGCCACTGAACTAAAAACCAAATTTATCATGGAGATAATTAAAAACCTAGAGACAAACATAAACTGCCGTTTTTTTTTAAAAACATGACCTGCCTAAAGCGCTGATCCTTAAGGGACACTTGGGATACTATTTTCTACCAGCTTTATCGCCTTACTTTCATGCAAGGTGATAAAAACTGGTAGAGAATATGTAAAGGTGACTGGTTTAAAGGTCTTAACAGTCGAGTACGATTACCCATAGTAGGTCCCGACCTATACCTACCCCCAGGCAAATTTAAACATTCACGCAACGCTGAGTCTTTTACACGCCAGCACTAAACGCTTTTAAATTCATTACCTACCTTTTTGTAATTTAAATCTTCCATTTGAGCTCTGGTAGATAAATAATTAGCTTTTAATTCCAGAGGGTGGCTAAGCTCAGTTGACGTAGATACCTTAGTTATGAAAAGGTCGTAATTGTGAAAATGTCTCGTACTCCAAAACAATTTTTCAGGTTAATAAATTCGGACGCCCTTTTACGCCGGTCAAGTAAGAATTAAATAACTAATTTCTAAAGTAAATTACTTGTATAATTTTTATAAGGCACATAATTTCTAACTTGCCCAAATATAAGTAATTAAGAAATCAGAAAACAAACATCAACGTACATTATACGATAAGCTGTTTCCTTTGAAAACAAAGTTGATCATAATTAACGGTGTACAGCAATAATTGAGTTTCCTTTATCTATACACGGCTTAATATCTCGCCTTTGTTTCCTTAACTAATTCATTCCGTATCCTTGACATCGAGTTCGTGATAAATGGGACCTTGTTTTTTCATAAAATACGTTCCAATTACGTTTGTATAGAATAATAGCAACAATTTGGAGTTCTTATTGACTTTCTTTGTATCATTGTAAAGGCTCTTGCGATTATTTCACCACGTCCAGTGTGTAGATAGAGAATGAGGGTATGTATAATTGTCGCAAATAGTCAATAATTATGTAGCTTTTTTCTTTACATATACTCTTGGACATAAGCCTCTTTAATTTGCGACACTATAAATTGTGAGTCGTTAGGAGAATTTCTCTTACTTTTTCACATACAATTTTTTGCGACCTAGAAATTTTCATGAGGTACATTTTGTTAAGACGGAATACCTACTTGAATGCGAAAACCCTTTCATCAAATATCGAAGATATATCGGCATATACAGTAAAATACAAGTACTCCCCTTTATTGAAATAAATACTTACATTAGGTAGGTATTACTGAACACATTCTGTGTTGGTAAGAGAAAGTGGCAAATGAACACAACACGGCTCAATTACGTTGTTCTGCTTAAACTTCAATAATTCGTCTTCACACGCTCAAAGCCTTTTGAATTGCAAAATGTCGTTAAGCTGTATCGAATAATGCGAATACATTTAACCTTTCAAATAGAGAGTTTTCTACTTATTGGTGTTATTGAATAGTATACCTATTTCTTTAGTCTCGCGGCATAAATGTGCGCGTGGGCTTGGGCGATTCCTCGGGTTCGATTCCCGGGTCGGGTAAATAGTTATTGCGTTTTTCCGTTAGGAAATTCTCAGTAGCATCACGGAGTCTGGTAATGTGCCCGGTACGGCAATAGGCTCGCCCCCTATTACGTGGGACCTAAATATTCATGGCGAAATGTGGGTGTAATATTACACCTCTACTTACCCCTTCGGGGACACAGGCGTGAGTCTATAATATAAAACCTATTTCTTTATTATAAGTAGTAAAAGTACATTATAGAACCTTACAATTCATACTTTTTCTCATTTTCCATACATCAACTTGACAGACTATCGGCTGCCGACGCCCTTGTTGTGATTCATAAATTGTTGTTTCGAATCTGCGTGTACTTTGTTCTAATCCGTTAGTTGTACATTTGTAGACTTCCCACGACACAAGGTTAATTCCTGGGGCGAGAGCTGTCAAAAAAAGAAAAAAAATGTAGTTAGTTCAGCTGTCCATTGTCTCGCCCGTTAGGCACACAATATTTGCAATAATTTAATTAGACACATTAATAGAACAATTAATTTATGTCATATTAGCCGTTTCCCGCGGTTTCACCCGCGTCCTAAAGGAACTTCTTCGCATACCCTATTTTTTCTAAAATAAAATATAGCCTATGTTACTCGCAGATAATGTAGCTTTCTAATGGTGAAGGAATGTTTTAAATCGGTCCAGTAGTTTTTGAGTTTATCCATTACAAACAAAAATACAAATTTTTCCTTTTTATAATATTAGTATAATATTAGATAAAATGTTGTTTCTTGCTTTCACGTTAGTTGAGAGTGGCGCCACCTGCCAGCTTCACACGGCACCAGGCGTTCATTATAATAATAAGTAGGTATTTCCTCGGCATTTTCCCTGAGATTAAATTGTCGTAATTTAAACTTATGACCTGCTCTGATGGATTATATTACAACACAGCATGATATTATTACGATGCCGCCTACTAGATGATGAAAGAAATTATTTCTTGCTGTAAACTTACCTATATTTTTATTAATAGGTAAGTTGTTGTAATACGAAAGATCATAGTTACCATGTGCTACCTTCTGATGGTTATAGAGCTTCGTTTACTTCAATTATAATTATTAGAAGATATTAAAAAAGTTCCCAGTAGCAGCACGGAGTCTGGTGATGTACCACCCGGTAACGGCAATAGGCTCGCCCCCTATTTCGTGGGACCTAAAAATCATGGCGAAATGTGGGTGTAGTATTACACGTCTGCCTACCCCTTCAGGGATACAGGCGCGAGTCTATAAAAAAATACAGGATATTAATTTATTTTACACTTATTTATATTTGCTCAAGTTGTTGAAATATATCCTGTATATATTATTACATATTATTATGTGGTATACGCATAGTCTTCGTAATCGTCATAGCGATAATTCCAAGACAATGATGATAACATACGGTAACGGTCTTAGGGTCCGTTTTCCAGTCTAACCAAATTTGTAGCTTAGGTAAAATTCTTCTACATAAGTATCAAAGAAATCGAGTGCTGCGTAGCTCTTGATATCATGATACTGAGATATAATTCTGGCGGTATTACTGATTAAACCTACATACGTTCGCCGGAAGGCATAAACGTTCTCCCAGATAATATTATATCCTGAGCTTATTTAAATCTCGGTACCTACTGTTTGTATTTAATTATGGTCTAGATAGAACAAATCAAAGCTTTAACTAATTGAGATCTAATATAAATCTAATATTTATGTTAATAAAATTTCAAGTATATTTGAAAATAATTTAGCTGTTAAATTATGTATATTATAGAAGACTACGCATTAAAATGTGCCTACTTAATTTGAGGCATGATTCTACGAATCATAAGTAACTAAGCTGTTTTATCAAAGGAAGTGATGATTGAATATAAATAAGTCGATTTACATTTCACAGCGATGTGCTAATTAGTATTACTTAAAGTAAAATTCTTAATACAAAATGTATAGCTTCGTTTTTGAATACTTAATTTAATTATCTCTTTTATCTTTTCTCCAGCCTTTTAAGGATATCTAAGAACCACCTCTCTTTAAGAAATGTAAGGCTTTTGTCCACCAAGCTGGTCAAATGCGGTTTGGCAGACTTTGCATGTTTCCTCGAGCAAATTATGGGGAAATCTCAGACATCTAGGTTTCCTCGCGACGTTTTGCTTCACGGTTTAGCATTTAATATAAATTATAAATTTCAATAGATAGCGGTGCGTGTCGTGGGTTTGATATCATGTCTCTCTACGTAGCAGTATGTTAGCCTAGGGTCACACTTGCGGTTACAACCGCGCGGTTATCAACGGTGCAGTCGTCAGTTTGTAATATGAAGATATTGCAATATAAGCGCACGCACTGGCGGTTTTTCTTCCTGATTTGTATATGAAAATTAAAACCCGCGCGATTGCACCTGCAAGTATGGCCTTAAGCTTATTCTCTCCACTCAGCTATCGCTGTCTAATGAGTTTGTGGCAATAGAATCTTATTCAGCAAATATGGAAAACAATTTAGATAATTAGTATGAAAACGGGACTGCACCACAGCAAAACTGGTTTTCAATTTGCAATGGTTATAATTAGCTTATCTAATTTAACTTAAATGCTAGCTCAGAAAAGGTTTAGGTTTAATATTAATGTTAACTGTGTTATAATTTTGAGCTTTTATATAAGTAACAGCACTTTTGGAGCAATGAAATCTAAACATAAATGGTAAACAAAAAACATCTGGCCTCATGTGTATGACAGAACGAACGAAACTCGTATTCAATTTAAATATTAACGACTACCTTTATTGAATTGCGTGAAAATCAATGAAGGTTGTGGCCTTTTTGGCTACTCGGGGTCGAATGTGTTGATTTCAATAAGTAATAAAATCAAATTTTCAATAGGGACGGTATCATATTGATAATATTTGGAAACTCGTCTAAGGATGGCCGACCTTACAAATATGAGTTAACCATGACTTGCATACTTTTAGGGTACTAACCAGGTAAAGTTATACTATCAGATCTGTATATAAACTATTCTATTGCTGTGTTACCGATGAGTGCTTCAGAGAGATTTCACTATAACGAGAGTTAATCTAAAGTCCACCACGCTAGCCAGTGCGGGTTGGTACCTAGATTTCAGTCTTTCCAGAACGTCACGGAGAATGCTCAAATATACACGTTTCCACACGACATTTTCTTCTACACTTTTGTGAATGTTACATGTAGGATCTATTTATAGTCATTATTGTGTATCTCTTTGAACTATAACTATACGTCTGTATTCCTTCTTCAATCCTACAGCGTAAAATAACTTGATTATATTTTAATTACTTTAAGGTGTAGTATTGAAGCTGTGTACATTGCAAAACAATGCTTCTACATCCTCTACACAGCACACAGTTAAACAAATTACTCGTGAGTTCTCAACTCAAATTAAATTTACCTTGTGCCCACACCAGAAAAAGTACCCAGCTGCGGGTCTTACTTTAATATTTTTATCCCGTAATGAGTGCAGGTCTGGCACACGACCGCTTGCTAATTGGTGATACGAGCCGACATCTTACACCCTATATTTATCTACCTATATGGTTTAGAGCACACAGTAAACATATTTTGCTGGAAAACCAAATAATAAAATTGTAAATAAAAACTTTTTTTATTTATTTTAGAAAAAGGCGACTTCAACGCTCTACTAAAATTATTCAAACAGTTTTTTTATATATGAATATTTATATACTTAGGTACATAAATAGATCTGCCATCTCCATCACGTTTACTCGCTTGCATTTTCATTATACCAAAATTGGACGAAACGTAATCTAATGTTGTTTCAACGTACAATGTTTTCGCATATCTATTTGACATGTAATATATAAATTACAGTAAACTTATCACCCACCTAAAGTAGCTAAGAGAGATTTTGTCCATGCATTATAATTAAATAATAACGTCGTGTTCACATACAAGTTGCGCCTTATTTTAAACAGCGTATAAAGATTGATGTGGGCTTTATCTGTTATAAAATCAGTTATTAAATTAACGAATAGCAACACCATATTATAATGAAACTAAATGATACACATTATACTTAGTAGACGTATAGGCTTACTAGGTTTCCGTTAGCCACTTAACAGTTTCAGCATCAGATTCTCATGATCCGGAGAAATTAACAGAACTAGTTACGATTCTAACCCAAACCAGACGGGTTTAATAGAAGCCATTCCAGGATTTCGTCTTCTATATTCGAGTTTGATCGTTAGAGCTCAAAGATACCATATTATTGTCAATAAGGTGACAATAATATGACATCTTTCAGCGCTAAGTTTTATAACGATACAAGAATATGTATTGGGTGAAATACGGCTTCTTAAACTGTATTACATAGTTACAGTTCGATCTAATAAATAGCATTATCCATTATAGCATCGAACATTATAGAATTCATTCATTTTAAAAACAATAACCGTTTACACACAAACAAATTAATTTCCGTCATTTTAATTAAACATATTTGCGGCATTGTCATTTCGAGCCACATTTATTAACTAACTGTGGTTGAAAATTATAACTAATTATATTCGGTATATTCGGTGTTTGCAGAGAAACAAACATTATTATATTCACATAGGTAGGTAATTAGTTCAGAGCCAGTGAGCTATTCACATCCAATGTTAAACGAATGTTGAATAGGGATAAAGGGTTCAGATCATTAGTGAGAGGCGGGGAGTACTCTCGGCTCATTTATCATTTTAGGGTGAAAATTTCGCGTAGGGATTTGGCAAAGCTTATAACGTCTTTGCATATGACAAAGCGTAGGTTTTAAGTGAAGTTTGCTGTAGAAATTCTAATGTCCTTGCTTAATTAAAGCGCTCGTTCTGTAGCACATAGAGCCGGGTTTAAGCTTGTAGTTACTACTATGTTAGTTGTTTTAAGTCGGGATGATTTATTGTAGCTTTATGGAACATACTGATACGCAGAGAGTTTTGAGATCAAACGCAGGCGCGCAACGCAGACTTTACGAAGTTAAAGTGCAAATTATATAGTTATTATCGCTTGATCAAGGTCAAAAAAAACTTCCTGAGAGAAGCTGGATGTCTGAGAGTTCTTCCCTATGTTCTTGAAAGACATTTGCGCATCCCGCACTTTGCCAGCATAGTGGACAGTGCTCTAGTCATTCTCATAGTGAAAAGAGGCCAGTGGCTAGCAGTTAGACATTATAAATCGAGTAGATAATGACGAGAAAAGTCTTGTGTATAACCAAAGTATATATTAAATGAGTAGCTATTTGCTACCCGTTTCGTATGACAGAAATAAATCTTAACTCGTTTGGAGCAATGAGCAAAGAAATAGTACCTAACCTTCCCAATAAAATTGGAGCACTAGGCTGCTCTATCAAAAACTTACCTGAAAAAGTGCAAGATAGGCTTCTGGGTAACGGTAACATCCATAAGCTGTGGTAAACGCCTATCATGAAGCGGACCATATAGCTACAGTAGTGGAAATAGACCCAACTACCCTTTTAAATGACCAACCTTCACTTCCATCATTAATTTCATTATCACCGCACCTTTCTCTATGTGTTTTGGGTACTAACGAAAAGTGTCATACTAACGAAAGTACTTAATTCCAAACCACATTTTGGCACACATAATTATGATTATCATTACGTCACAGGCGGTCGTAATCCTACTGTACAAAGAAATAAACTTGAAAGCCGTAAAATAAATTATAAGGGTCCAGTCCCAATTTAATATAACTTTATATTTACAAGTGCTACACTACAGTGGGTGGGCACCTACTTATTAATAAATACGGAGACCCAGAAATAGTTACGAGTTTATACATTTATACCATACTGCGGCCGAATGAGTTACGCAGTTACTCTTCATGAAATGTAGCATGTTTATTCGAATGTTCATTGTGTACAACAATCTTGTAAGTTAACTCATGTTTCCAACTTACTATGAAGTTTCGGGGAAATCCTGTTGGGATGCAGTTTCAATTGTCTGTATACTACTTCATCATCATCAGCCTTTAACAGTCCACTGCTGGACTAGGCCTCTCCTTTGAAAGGAGGAATTGGCCTACTATACCACGCTGGCCAAACGGGTTGGTATAGGGTTTGTATCAAGTTTTCCTTCTCTTACAGTGCTGTTCTCTGCATAGTATGGTCCCTCTGTCGGCTCTTACGACACCCATGGGATGATATGGGGTGGTGACAATCCGTATTCTTAATCCGTCACCACACGGAAAATACTGTATACTACTTAGCTCTGCTTTGAACTAGTAGCATCGCTCTTTGCCGACCGTGTCAAAAGTGAGAGGGTAGAGAAACGAGGAAGACAGCAAGACGAGTAGGAGAAAAGTTTTAATTAAAAGTATATCTACACATAAACGGGTACAACAAAAGCGTGTCCGATATGTGGTCGGGCTGAGAATTGCCTCGTACTTGTCCGCTGTGTCCCGTCACCGGCGCGGACTCGGGCATTTGTGCACGAGCTCAATGTAAAATGTACCAATAGTTTTAAGACCCTCACGGTAGACGGTCCGTTTACTTCACGGGCATAGCTCTGATATGTCGTGTGGATAAACTACACTGACACTGAACACGAGTGATAGTGTTACAGTTTTAAGTATGGTTAGAGCCGTACTGAAACTGTAACTTACGCCTCTAAAAAGTTTCAAGATTCGGGCTCGAATTTACATATGATTATTAGGGTTTCATAAGTTACCGTGGTTGCCCTCAGAGTTACGCAATCTCCACAGATCTTAGCCATTCCGCTAACAATTACAAGCGGTACGTCAAGTCTATAATAACTCTGCGGTACCTATATCAAAGAAGAAGTTCTAAATGTTACTGAATAGGTACGACGCGTTATAGAACTTTTTTTTAAAGAGGAATGGTTATACTCTGTTCATGAGTTCAAAAAACTTGGGACTTTACAAACAATTGTCAATGACACAAACTGTCGTACCGTCACTGAATCAAACTCGTGACTAGCGGCGCAGCGATTGGTGGCACTTAAACCACATTTGAGTTTCTAGCGGTGTCCAGCGCTTATATTTTTTTTGAGCGAGGCATGGATAGCCTAATGGAGATACCAACAGACTGTCATGCAGACATTAACGGGTTCGAACACATGGCGCGGACCACTGACTTTTGGAAGTTACATGTGTTTGCGCAATTAACAATTATCGCTTGCCTTTAAATTGTTTATTATTGCTTGCCCCGCCCCGTGCTACGGCGAGCACGTTAAGCCGCCGGTCCCGGCCGTCATGAAGATCTTTGACAGCAGTTATAGACACTAGTCTTAAACATGGAATATTACTATCCCTTTGGTTTGCGGGAGATCAGGCAGGCAGTGGAGATGCTAATACTCAGCCAAATCCAAATAGTCTAGTAAGCGGATCGCGGTTCAAACAGCAGAAACGTAGCAGCCCTTTTCTTGTAGCCAGTGATAAAAACATTTAACGACTGCAGTTCACAGCTATAACTACTGACGCAATCATTCTTAGAGGCACTATTTCCCAGACTATGTATATTGTTACACTGGGTACCTACACCAAAAGAGTTACTCAGGATATTGGCCTTTGGACTTTATCCATTAGGGAATAAATGTCAAAATTGAATGAATATATGCGATCGATCTTGTAGATTGCGTTTTCTACGATCCATCAGCTACCGCCAGTACGAGCGAGAACTAGGAGCAATCGAACCCATTTTTGTAAGGATTAGATCGTATCTGAATAATTAAAGCTTCCATTGTCTACAAGAGAACTACAATTTACAAAAGCTTGATATATTACGTAGCTCGGGGATGTCGAAAATACATTTTCAATCTAAAATGCTGAATTGAATATGTTTTCGGTTAGGTACTGCAAATATTTGCAAGGAGCTGTAAACCTAGTTGTGAAATTGCATGCGTATGAATATTCCACGTTAAAACGAGTCGACACTCTAAAAAACATATTTCATTTTTTGTAGAATTATTTAATATTTGTGCAAACAGAATATTTCTAAAAGTTCTACCATGGTTATTTTATGAGTGATATTTGAGGTTATGCTATATATTTTTAATTAAAATGAGATTGCATTATAGGTACAGTTAACAGACTACACAAGAGGCGATGAGAACACTCAGTCCGATTGTATTTTATTTACGTGCAATAATGCATTATAAAATATTCACATCTCTATCTATCTTTTCCCTTTCAATTCAACAAAAAACAAAAAGTATTCTCATTTTATTATACGTCATTGATCATCGTCAACACAAAAACATTCATACTTTTGCCGAAGATGACAAAAGCTTTATACGTCCAATCGCTCAGATAGATGACCCTGAATAAATAAAAAAGGTATTACTGTAGAATTTATTTGGCTTGATATAGTGCTGGATTTTTGTCCGTTCCATCTGAAACGCGAGGCACTGATTTAGGTAGATTTAGAACTTAGGTAACGAGATTCAATCAACAAAGTTTTGTCTTCGACGTATTTCTTGGAATTATTCGTTAGTAATTTCCTGCCAACGTTGTAAGACTTTAATAAACAAGATTTCTTTTCAATGTTAGGAAAAACTGTTTGCATACCTAATTTATTACTGTAAAAGTAATTCATTCTTGAGGTGAGAGCACAGTTACATAAATAATTCAGGAACCTAGGCAGTTACATAGGTATACAAAACATAGACTATCTTGCAGCCTTTTGCAGTTCACAGCTGGACCTCAGGTGTGGACTAGCACTGTAAGCCAATAGAAGGATATAGTCTGATGTCGAGTTATCCGTCTGTTCGCTAAAATCTTATTAGCTTCGTGTATTTTCCTTATTCGCCTATTACGTCAACCACAGAATTAAATGGCGTAGGGACGCTTTGTATTCCTAATTCGTCAGCACACAGATTGATCTCATAAAGAAATACTTAATATGTATAATAATGCCTTTTTTTCTTTTTTTTTAGTAATAGGTGGCAAACGAGCAGACGGATCGCCTGAAGGTTAGCAATTACCGCCGCCCATGGACACAAGCAACACCGCAGGAGTCACAAGTGCGATGCCGCCCCTTGGGGTTGGGAAAAGGAATAGGATGAGGAGTGGGATGAGGGAGAAGGAATAGGGAATTGGGCCTCCGGCACTACCACTCACCGAACGAAACGCAACAGTTTAAGTACTGTTACTTTACGTCGATTTTCAGTGAGTGGGTAGTACTTCCCCGGTCGAGCCGGCCCATTCATGCTGAAATCAGCAAGGCTCTACTACCTATAATAATAATTCAGCCCGTTCTTCTTTTCTATCTTGTCTTATAGGGACATTTATATATTTATGAAACAGCGTGTAAAATATATGGGGCATCATAATACATTGGGTGAATTGTGGACTTGCAACTTCCTTGGGTTGTACGTGATGACTAATTTTTACACAGCGGGTCTCGGAATCAATCGAATCCACGGTGCTATCACTAATACTTCGATCTTATGTGGGCATCTAATAGTTAATACCTAAGCACTTGGCCTGTACAGTGATTTAATTTACTTAACACATAAGACATTGAATTGCCAGGTAACTCGAAAGAATATCTGCCAATATTAACTCATAAAACCTGCCATGCCACGCCTCCATCATGCTGATCTGCTTTATCTGCTTATCGCTTGTTTGGATGAACAGGGTATTAACTCAAAATTTACGATTTTTAACCTAAAATACAGTCCTACTAAACATCATGAGATCATTCTGACGAACATGATTATATAACGATATCGCGTCTAATTGGTAGGGGTGCAGGGTAGTAGGTATCTTCGTCCATTTCGCACTACGCGTTACGGTTGTTCGTGAGTATTTTACCAGATTGCTGAGACATTAATTTGATATAGTCACGTATAGATAGGTAAATAAAAGTAATATATTCTTTGTTACTACTTTAAATCTAATGTCACCATCTTAACACCTCGGAGTCTAAGAGGTGTGCTTTTAAATTTCACCAGATTTGCCAAAATACTAGCTTTTCTATACAAGATCGAGATATACTAAGGACTAGATACTGGTCAGGATATTGACGATACGGACCGTTTACAACTACTGTCAACTATACTATACTGCTTTTCATGAGAGCAGGGACACACTGCTTAATGTGATCACTGAGGCACATAGCAAGCGATAATTATTATTCATTAGTGGTGCTCCGTGTTGAGCTATGGTATAATTAACAATAACTGTTTTAATAAAGAAAAATATTCAGTAAAAATGGCAAAGGTAATTTCATTTGCCACAGTAAATATACCCTTTTTGCTTATATTTTATTTCTGCTTTTAATAAAACTGGATAGTTGACAGAATATTATCGCCCCTGCCTAATGAAGTTTATTAAATTTATTTAAGAAACGTAAAATAAAAATTTATACTTGCATGGACTCATTTATTTCAGCCATGTAAAATATTTTAAATTCTCTGATAAAATGAACGTTAGTTTTTGACGCGTCACGGTCATCCATCAATCTTAATGAAATAACGAATAATAGACCAGTTTTATATTGTCAGTCGTGGACTTTAAACATCGTCGCAACGTTATCCCGGTGGCATACAACTCTTGGAGTCCAGGGTTCGCTTTCTAGTTTAACAAGATTTGACACAACATTAACATTTAGCTTTTCCACAGGGCGACAGTCTAACCTACTTAATCCAAATGGATATCGATATTTCATGACTAATTTGATCAGTCAGAAAATTTTGGAATACTTATGCAAAGGTACTTACTGCTTCCTCGTAACATTTGACAATCATTGATGCGCGCCGTGAATTTGATCTCTTGTCCTTTGTATTATAGTTTGCTGGTATTTCCGCTAGCCTCAGTCGTAGAGTTAAATGTCGTTATTGCCTAGGTGCGTTAAAAAGTTTAGTTATCTATGTACTTTAAGTTGTTATGTAGGTACATTCGAACATGTTCCAAACCTCTATCGTGATTAGTTTTATGGTTGAAATTGAAATAACGAAGCACAGGTGTAGAAACTTAGAAAAATATAGGTCGGTGAACCCGTAATAATTAAAGTTTTAAAACCTAATAATAAATTATATCTCACCCTTGTTTTCAATATTATTCAACAAATGAGAATAAATATCAAGTGGCGCTTAAAATAGCCTCTCGCCAGGTGAGAGACAGCCTAGTTAGTTGTGCATATGTGTGAGTGTGTGGTTATAAACATAGCTGTGTCTGGTCTCCTATGTATGCAACGTCACATATATTACTAGGCATTCTTATTTGGTAGACGTGGACCGACAACGAAAACCACCACGACTATATCACAAGTTGTCAAGCAGCTTTGTCTTGGAAATGGTTCGACATGCTATATGGCATGTTGGTCGGCGTGTGACTGCCATTTATCTTTGATACTACAAGGTAGCAAACGTGATAATTCCGTCGCGTCCGACGACGCCGTCGTACGTCAGCGATGTCAGGCACCACTAGCGCGTTGCTGACCGAAGACTAGAATAGGCCAGCCAAAGCCATTATAAAGCCTCCTCTGCTCATACTTTTAAGTATCAAGTGTAAGAAATGATGCTGAAACTTTAGCTCCCCAACCGAATCAGTATAGAAGGAATTAGTACCTACAGCTACTTTATATCGATCTTCTGTGTTGGTGGTCAAACCCCGGTCGAACCAACTGACGAACCGACCAGCTCACGTTGTAATCAGCGTGGCTCAGTATTAGGTATAGCTTTTCACGGAATAACTTCTTTAGGTAACCACATAAATTTTGCATTTGCACAATTTTTCTATTATTGTTGTAACATATACCATAACATATTTTAAAATTAAATGCCGAGAAGAAGAACTCCTTCGCTTATAACAAGAATGCTGCAAAAGATACTAGGTAGGTACCTTTGAAACGGGTAAAACGTTATTGTATTCCGCGCGCGAGTATCGATTTCTCAAAACTTCTTAGTTAACCGGCGGAGTGCTAACAGAATACAAAGTAAATATCCACTAAAGCCACTTAGCTGAAAGCAGTGTCATCCATTACCGAACAACGGGAAACCTATTAAGAACGATAAGTCAGTGTGTGTTGGCGAAATTAGATTTGTTTTCGGTATTAGTAGCGAATATTTATCGAAGTAAGCTTGAACACAGTTCAATAAAGGCACCTATCCTGTGCTTGGCATTTGCGTGGTACTAGCACAAACAAAATGCATATAAAACGATTGTGCTTCGTCTACAAATCTCAATGAATTTAAAATGAAGTACGAACGCTGTGTTTTACCACTAAAGATTGTAAATTTTAAACATGTTTACACGGTAGATTGTCGTATACCCTGAAGAGGTACGTATGGACGTAAAGCACTGTTCTTCTTGAGTGCCTAAGTCTTAGGATAAAAATAATAAAACAGCGCTTAGGTTTGTACGTGACCAAAACTGTGATGGCTGGCTGCCAAACTACATCATCATCATCATGAGCCTTTAACAGTCCAATGCTGGACTAGGCCTCTCCTTTGAAAGGCTTAAAGTGTATACTATGTTAACATTGTAGACCGATTAATGTTCTATAAAATGAGATTGTAGAGTACCAGTTTCTAAACTCTTGCGTTTCATTCGGTCCAGATACGCTATTATACTCATACAACTAAACTGTCAAACATTTAGCCAATTCAAAGGACAGAAAATTGTATTGACAAATGCCCTGGACACAGACTGAAAATTAGTTTGAGATTCGATATTTTCCGTGAAGCATGATGTAGCTTAAGATTATGAGACTTAACTCCGTGTGGTGACGAATTAAGAATACGGAATGTCACCACCCTATATCATCCCATGGGTGTCGTAAGAGCCGACAGAGGGAGCATATTATGCAGAAAACACCACTGTAAGAGAAGGAAAACTTGATACAAACCCTATACCAACCCGTTTGGCCAGCGTGGTTTAGTAGGCCAATTCCTCCTTTCAAAGGAGAGGCCTAGTCCAGCAGTGGACTGTTAAAGGCTGATGATGATGATGATGACGTCTAAAACTTATAATGTATGTATCCCTACAAGCATATATTCTGCTCTAAAGTTCCATCTAACTAATCAATTCATGTAGTGTTCTGTAAAAACATGTTTACCTTTCCAAACATTTTCGAACCTGGATGAGGTCAACGAAAATATTATTCATATAACTTCTTCTTTTAATATGCATAGAGGTCGTATTATTCTTTGAAATAACTTCAACGTTAAAACAGAATTCTTTAAGTGCCATCTCAAATATTCACAAAACAATGACGTAATTTGCTTTAGTTGAAGGAACATGATTTTCAAATATAATAATGCCTTCGTTAATGTAACTTATGTCCTTGCCTGGTTTCTTTTGCTGCTAATATATTTTATTCTATGTTTAAGGGTACATTGTCGATTATTGTGACATGTGCAATTAAGAAATACATAATGCGGGCAAAGACATTTACATTTAATTTTAGTAAAAGCTACTGTGATTTCGTTCCGGATTCGATCCCTAAGAGAAACTCCGAGCATAGCTCTTTCCATAGCTCGCTGAGCAACCTTGAATTGGTGGACAAGTCGTACCGTGAGTGGCCACGTCTCAGCCCGTAGGTCATTACGGGTAGAACGCACTGATTGAAGACTTTTGTTTTCGAACTTTGTGGTATGGGCGACGAGAAGACCCGACGAAGTTTTCCAAATGCTGCCCAGCCCAGCTGTATCCGCCTCTTGACTTCCTTATCGAAGTTGTTTCTACCTAATTGTATGATCTGTCCTAGGTATGTGTATTCGGAAACAACCTCGATGGAGACTCCATTTACGTCGACTGGTTCGGGATCAACATGCTTCATCCGGAGACCAATCCGCTGAGACGAGGCAGCCAGACTGTTCAGCATTTGGTTTAATTCTTGCAACGTTTTAGCCATGATAATAATGTCGTCTGCGAATCGTAGGTGAGAGATGCGTTTGCCGTTTATCTTGATGCCGTGATCTGTACTGTGTGTGTACTTTTCTCAGGCGGCCAAAGAACCGAGCCTGCAACGTCTGTTTCATGTCAGTCTCAGAAATATTCAAAGACTGCGACATACCCAGGTATTTGTAGGTCTCAGTTGGGGAGAGGGATCTAAGTTGTATGGAATCTGAGAGTTGTATCCCTGCAGATTCCATAATCCTGCCTCTCTTCACATGCATGACCGCACATTTATCCACACCAAATTCCATCCTGATTGAATTACTAAAGGTTTCGGTTACCTTAAGTAATGCAGTCAGTTGGAATTTGTTGGGGGCAAATAATTTCAGGTCATCCATAAAAAGGAGGTGAGATGTAACATGACCTCCTCTCCTCAACTGATAGCCTAGCCCTGAAGCCTCTAATAAGGTACTTAGGGGGTTCAGGGCAAGGCAAAACCACAGAGGACTCAGGCTGTCGCCCTGGAATATACCTCGCTCGATCCTTATTGGAGCACCGCAACTCAAGATCGATCGACACCCTGGATAGCGCAATACGGTCCTCCATTGCCCCATACACGCCCTTAAGAAGGTGCATAGAGTTGTATCTACTTTGTACAACTCTAGCACCCTCAAAAGCCACGCATGAGGCACGGAGTCGTACGCCTTTTTGTAATCTATCCAGCATGTCGAGAGATTCTTTCGGTTACGGCGCACTTGTTGGCTAATGGCCATGTCAATCAATAGGAGCTCTTTAGTACCATGAGCCCCACTCTTACATCCATTTTGAGAAACAGATAGAATTGAATTATCAAATATATGTTTAGATAATTTCGTTCTCAAAATGGATGTAAGAAGTTTGTATAAAGTTGGTAGGCATGTAATTGGCCTATAATTCTTGGGGTCCGTGGTACTACCAGACTTATAAAGCAGGTGGGTAATGCCGGATGTTAAAAAATCAGGCAGCGACCCTGATTCCAAAGACGATTGAAATTGAGATGCTAAGCAAGCATGCGAACTTCGGAGCCACTTAAGCCAAAAATT
This sequence comes from Euclidia mi, assembly GCA_944739405.2. NCBI lineage: Eukaryota > Metazoa > Arthropoda > Insecta > Lepidoptera > Erebidae > Euclidia > Euclidia mi. The sequence continues at coordinate 37,096,831 of OX123187.2, forward strand.
GTGCAGCCCGTCCGGTCCCGCAGACTTCCAGTTCTGTAACGGACGGACTGCGCTGACTATGTCGTCGATAGTAATATTTATAGGCTCCATTATTGGAATTCGTTCACATGCTCGCTCAACATCCCCAATCCAATCACCCTCCGCATGGCTGACGGGTGTCGACCAAATGCTGCGCCAAAATGTAACAGTGGCATCATCATTCGGTCGACACCCATCGCCATTACTCGTCGAGGAATCAGGGTGCTCCCATGCCCTATACACCCGCTTTTCGTCTCTCTGGAATGTGCGATTAAGGCAATACCGGTCCACCCTTTTTTTATATCGCCTAATACGGTTTGCCCATGCACAAAGTTTTTGTTTCAGAAAGTCGATGCGCTCTGTAACTCGAGATAAATAATCTTGGGAACTGATACCAGTTCCCACGAAGGCCCGAGTCACAAAGCGCATCACTCTCGGTCGCGTATTACCGGTCCTAAAAGAACATAGCTTGCCAATGAGTGCCCTAGTCTCAGCGATACGACTCTCAATCCTGCGCTGCCAAGCTGGCATCGCAGCGGCCCGTCGAGTAGTAGTATTATCTACAGGGAATTTAACTCCCGCTACTCGACATGCCGCTGCAGCCGCACAATACAGGATTGAGTGTGTATCGCTGAGATTTTCACTATTCTCAAAATAAATTGACAAAAGTGAATCCAGGGCACCCACTAGCGCTATGTTTTTCTTATGCATGGGCAACCGAGGCAAAAGAGGCCGAATATTTGGATTTATGGATCGGTATTCATCAATAGCACATTCCAAAGCGCTCCTTAAACGATCATTGTACTGGGTACTTACATGAGAAGTCTCGTCATCTATCTCTTCATCGGCGACATCAACCTGTTGTAGTTGTGCAACCGCCGTCTGAGTTCGCGATGGAGAAGTGATGGGGAGACTTCTCTGCAAGTCAGAGCGAAGTCTCTCAAGCACGGTGTCATCCAACAGACGACACCGTTGGATGGCCCGCACTTGATCCGATAGCCGTTGTGTTGACACGTTGACAGCTGGCTCAAGTGCCTGAAACAAAGGCAGCATACGATCACGGTAAGCACTGAGGTTAGTTCCTCCCTCTGTGGCCACAAAATATGCCCGCATGACGTTTTCATTCATTGAACTCGTCCATCTCATGCGGTGCACATCACCACCGGTAGCGGGGGCCCTGTTCGAGACCGGTGGGTCTCGGGGTCCCAAGCGTGTCGGTGGCCGGCCTCTCCCTCGCCGACGTACAGGTGGTGGCGACGTCGGCGGCGAGAAGTACTCGTCGCTCGACGAGCTCTACGCCTCTGCAATTGCCGACAACTCTGTTGTAGGTGCCGGCGGCTGCGAGGCGGAGCTGAGCGACGAGTCCGGGGGTGTAATTCGTGCAGCAGCTGCCCTAGCTCTTGTCAACATTTCATTTTCTCTTCGTATTTACATGTTTACCTTTGTTTATTTACAGTTTTCGTAGGGGATTTGTCATTGACGTAAGACGTCATCTTGAATAATGTTATTGTATTTACTTTTCATATTAATTTAATGGTTTCTTGATATAATTATGTGTTTATGCGGTAAAGAAGTCCTTCTTGTAGAAATAAAATATATATCTGAATCCAAAACTATGTTAAATAATACAGATATAAATATTCGAGAAAAATTATATGTCGTCTTGTTGACGTGTTGCTAGGTTATTATTATTATTATTACATGTATTTATTCATAATTATATACCTAGTAATTCAAGTACGTAACTCATATTATTATCTAATGTCGCACCTACTGTTATATTATCTCTGCACCACCCTAGGTTGACTGGTAGAGAATGCCTATAATATGGGGGTAGAAAATGATAAATCATTTTTTTTTAATTTTTTTATTATTTTTTATATGGTGGGAAATATTTTCCCTTTGCCCATGTAGGAGGACAGAATAGAACAGTACGAGTATGGAAAAGGTGATCTTGAATTAGTCTAATGTACTATAGGTTAGTCTGTGGTGTACGTAAACAACAAATATAATTAGAAATCAACTTTTATTCATAGGAGCAAAGACTACTGATATGTGAAAGCCGTGAAAAATGGCACTATTCATAGAGGCACAGCACACTTTTCGCACATTGAGATTTCAGAAACCCTACAATTTATTACTTTCTCCATACTTTTCTCACGTTCCATATCCACTTGAAAACCCCCTAAGCCATCGGCTGGCGTCCTTGCCCCCCCCCCTAGACCATCGGCTGGCGACGCCCTTGGCTGCAGTATATGGAGCTTCTTCTTCTTCAAGTTCCAGGTCATCCTCAGAATGTTTTGGGTCATGTTTTGGGTCGTCTGGCAAGCCAAAGGTTTCTTCAAGAACATGCTCTATTTCTAATGCAGACAATCCCTTACTATGCATGGGTTTTGAACTCTACAGATACAAAGCAAAAAATATGCTACAGCTACCCACAGGCAGAGGGAATATGTTTCCCACCATAACAAACGAATATTATAAAATATCAAGACACCCAGGCAAAAAGATTTGCGTAAAATCCTTCAGATGAAATATAATAACACATGCTAAAAATAAAACTTGCCTCAGAAATAAAAAGATTCAAGAGATAGACCTAACTAGAAAATTTAATACGTAAAATTGCTACTTTTCAAACTTCAACGAACTACTGAATAAAAATATACTTGACAGTTTACAATTTCTTTACGTCAAAATAATGACAGATTAATAAAAAAGTAGCTGTAGTAAAAATAAGTACCGCAAGGATGAGGTTTCGTTACTAAAAAAAATTTAAACCATGGTGGGAAAAATATCCCCTCTGCCCTAAAAAGGTTAAGTCCGCCTATGTACCACATTTTTGTAGTGCAAGAAGTAAAATAAATAAATAAATAAAATAAGTACAGCAGTGGGCAGATCATATATGCCGCAGAACCGATGATCGCTGGAGCGGTCAGGTTCTTGAGTGGCGACCGCGTCTCGGCAAACGTACTGTAGGGCGTCCTGTGGCTAGGTGGGGCGATGATATTCGAAGGGCGGCGGGCAGGGATTGGAAGAGGAAAGCTGAAGACCGAGCTCATTGGCGCGCCATAGGAGAGCTGATGATGATGATGATGATGATGATGATGAAAAGCTACTATGATATAGAATGTATTAGTAAGGGCTTATTATATTCGCTAGTGACACATATTGGTGACTCTATGTGTTACTAATGATTTCGATGAACACGTAGGTAATAATGTTGATAATAATCTATAACTGTTTGGTCCGCCCCATACGCGTGATTTATAAATAATAATAGATAACAGCCAATATGTACACGCTAATGTCTATATTTATAAATTATTTATATCACGTGGTAAGTCTATCATTATTGGTAGACACATCTAACAGGCGTTCCCATTTGGGTCTTAGATCTGTTTCAAAGTAAAGGTCCAACCAAGTAGAACAAAATATCGATTTTACTTTAGCAGAAAATGAACCTTGTCTAATGAACAAGTATAAATTATAAGTTAAAATAATATTTTTTTTTATATCTATCCTTGAGTTTTTTTTACTTCAACGATAACGACTAGGTTGCATTATAATATTGCATGAAAAACACACATTGTTCCATGTTTGCGACTAATAAGTGCTAGATATTTATAGGTATAGTTAGACATCTTAGAACCTAACTTAACAATCTCAAACATGTTTACCAAACGAAGATAATTCACTCAGAGGAAAATTCTTGTGATGGAATTTACCCAAATAGCATTTAGACAGACCCTTTTTAATACAATTTGGCTACCTATTATAAGGTTATTTTTCATGGAGGCTTCTCAGAATTAGGACGAAGCGTATGACTCAAGTACACTAGACAGTTTGTTATCCAAGCTGTTATTATTGTCTATTATCGTTCATATGAAACCCACACACAATGTATTGTTCAGCAAATATCTCTCCATACGTTATGTACCAACATACAACCAGAGACAAGTAAAGGAATATATATATATATATTCCTTTACTTGTCTCTGATACAACATAATAATTTATAAGTACTGTGAACGTACTATCCGTGTGGTGACGGATCAAGAATACAGCATGTCACCACCCCATATCATCCCATGGGTGTCGTAAGAGCCGACAGAGGGAGCATATTATGCAGAGAACACCACTGTAAGAGAAGGAAAACTTGATACAAACCCTATACCAACCCGTTTGGCCAGCGTGGTATAGTAGGCCAATTCCTCCTTTCAAAGGAGAGGCCTAGTCCAGCAGTGGACTGTTAAAGGCTGATGATGATGATGACTGTGAACGGGAGCGCGTGAACGTAAACAATCGGTCGAGGGCCGACCGCTACTCGCGTATTCTGCCGCAGATGAGAGTTTGTAAATACTTTACATTCTGTGTGAACTTTATTTAACCACCAGTATCAAAGTATTATCTTCGTAAATTTTATTAAAATTGTTCCCTAAAGTGTAAATGTTTCTCGTATAAATTCTAAATACCTAATCTGAAAAGTAAAACTTAACCTTTAAAGTTTAATTTTTCAGATTTGTATAAAACATTTGTCTCATTATAGATCTAGAATGTTACTTAAATGGAAAAGCTGTTAAACCCTTCCTTGGCAACAGTGTAACGTAGAAGGAGGTAAATAAATTCGTTTTTATTGTCGCCAGTTTGCGATTGGGACTGAATAATTTATGAACCTAATCTAAGTAACATACGTATAAATGTACCTTCTAAATCGACAGTGCCGTAACTACCTCTGGGTATATAGTAGTTTATATAAACCAACGAAACAGGAATTTACTCTATTATACCTCGCACTGATTGAAATTTGATTCAGTTTGTACTAGCTCTAGTAAAATGTTTGTTCTGGTGTTGTGTTTATTCACGTATCTACATATTCCACATGAACGCAACGTGAAAATTGATAGGAAATCTAAAGATATCTCTTAGTACTCTAAATTCACTTGATAGACAGATAATCACTGGATATAAACGACATAAATCGATCGTAAGATATATTCTGCAAAGCATGAAACTCTTGGCATCTAGAAAATTCTCCCAAAATCCCAAACAAATTCACCCGAACCGGGAAATCTAATCGAAATTTGACGATTGACAAAATAAAAGCCATATTATAACACTGAAACCACAAAGTAATCAAGTTGCAACGTAACTTAATAACAAAGACGCAAAGTATGTCTTTTTCTTTAAACTCGGCAGAAGCGAGTTGTATTAAAAATAAAAGCCAGCAGGGATTACTGAGAGGAATATATAGCCTTTGTGAATCAAGCGGAGCTAAGTTAAGCTGGAAATGACCTCGCTCGGGTTTCATAGAGCTTGGAGGTTTAAAGTGTCGATACGTTTCACTGCAAGAATTCCACATGTATTTTCACTCGGTTCGGTTTCGGTGCGTGATAGATTTATGATTGTGAGTTACCGATGCGATGTAACAAATTGTCAATGCTGCAGCTGAGTTACAGTTTTGACGAGAAATGCGAGAAATTTCGAGCGTGTCATGTCATCAGACAAATTGTAGATAACGCTGTATCCGTTATCTACAATTTTTCTACATCCTTATTACACGAATTTCAAAATAAGTCTCCCCGTCTTTATGTAGAATATTCACAAAAGATTAAAAAAATATTGCGTAATTAATAAATTGTATACACCTCTTCTTAAACTTTCAGTCATAATACATAATTATGTTTGTCATACTGCACCATACAGTCATAAAATCGTTAAATTATCAAAAAGGTTAACTATCTGTAGAGCTTTATAATAAGCTAGCCTATATCCGGACTAACCTTTCATCAATGTGAAGGTCACATAACTTCCCATTGACGGTGAACACGATCCGATTATCCATTTCACTAAATCACCGGCACACTGAAGCGAGTCCGGGCAGAAAATCGTTCGGAACAAAGTTTAGCTTCTCTCAGAACTGACAAGGACAAAAGAGCCGGTTAACTGAAGTATTGCGGCTTCCGAATACAATTCTTTCATATTTCCTATATCCTTAGTTCGTAGGAAGAGTAATGCTTCGCAAAAATTGTTAGACCGACCGAGACGGGAGATAAGTGATTCGAGGGCTGAGAAAATTTGCTGTTGTGTAATTATCCTTTTCTTTGCCCTGGCGTCCAAAATACGTAAAGATTACCAAGAACTTAATATATTGCCATCAAGTGAAGCCGCTTTAGTATAATATTGTACAACTGCTACCAGTGGATTGAAGTCAGTACAAAATTGTAACACCGCTAACTTTCAATACTATTAAACTAGCAGAAGGCTACACAGTGAAATTTCAATCGCATCTATGACACTGGTGACCGTTCTAAGTGATCACTTCCCAAACGGTGAAGTAAAATATCGTGAGGAAACTTGAATGTCTGTGAATTTGCCGTGATGTTCTTAAAAACAGAATATGTCAAGTCTGCTAACTCACATTATGGTTTTCATACTAAGAACAGCCTCGTTCCTAGCAGTGGCCCAGTTAATATACAATACTGATCATCATCATCATCATCCTCAGCCTGCCACAGTCCACTGCTGCATATAGGCCTCTCCAATAGTACGCCACTCAGTCCGATACAGGACTGATATTATCGTATAATTATAATAGGTATCTATATACATACATAACTATCAACGTCCTAGCGTTATCGCGGTTGCATCTAAGACCTCCACGCCTTGGAGCTTGGACTCCGCTCATATTCTAACCAAATATGACAAATTATCAGCTTTTCTACAGAGCGACTGCCATTTGTCTTCCGCAATCCGAAACAATAGAGTACTCACTCCTCAAAAAGACTGTCTAAATTCTTCATCGGGAAGCCGGAACCCACGGTTTCACGGGCTCTCCGAGGCATGTGGGAAGTGCTTACATAATTAACAAATACATATAGTCAATATACTGGTGAAATCGTATTCTAAGGCATACCCGTAATTAATAAATACTATCCATAGAGTTAATTGCTATAACATTCGTACTAAACACTAAAACAGTCAATCACTTTACTCTAAAGGCAACATTTCCCTACATTAGGGTGCTTCTACACGGTGCATGTAGCTGGAGCAAGTAAAGGTGCGGGTTACACGCGTGAGTAATATGCGCAAGCTACTTGTTCAAGTTACTCGCTTGTACTTGTACATGGTGCAAATAACTGGAGCAAGTAAAGACGCGGGCTACTTGCGCAAGCTGTGTGTACAAGTTATTTGTTCGTGGTCAAGAGCTAGGTATGCATGCTATTCGCGCGGTAGCTTTATGACTTGAATCGCGTCAAAATATCTCGATGAACGAAAATTCTTTAAAATCATATGTTCAAAATGTAATTTTAACAAGTAACATGCGCGAGTGACCCGCGCGCGCCGCAGAGCACGCGAGTTACTTGCGCGGGTGGCTCGCATTGGTACATGCTCGAGTCGCTGGACCCGCACATTTTTTTAAACGATATGTTTACGGTGCATGTAACCCGCGCAAGTGACTCAACATGCTCAAGCTACATGCGCTGTGTACAAGCACCCTTACTAAAACATACCGTAGGTATAAACATAATGAGGGAAGTCGCATGGTTTTCCCTCTCTCCACCAAGAATCACTTATCCCGCTCATTATCTAAATGATATATATAATTAAAATACTGCTACTTTATCTTAATTGATCCGCTAGGCGAGCGGTTATCCGTTGGCCACATTTACATTAATGAATATTCTGAGGGGCTCTCAAGTAAAAGGAACTAACATGGTCCGGATAAAAATATACGGAAGTACATCACTACGACGACGAACTAAGGAAGTGAGTGATTAATCAGATTTCTATCGTTTCGGATAATTATACAAATGTGGAATTTTGGTTTTGCACTTACTGTTTCATAGGTGAATAATATTGAATACGTATTTTGTGTCTTTTGATTGAATGTATATAAACATATGAAATAAATAACATATATACAAAACTATATTAATATACATAGCTACACAACGCTAGAGGGAGAGCTAGTCTGAGATGTATTGAAACATGTTAATTCTGCCATTAATATCTGCAATGTTATAAATCCCATGGCACGGAAGGCGCATTAATATACCAAGCTCAAGAAGCTTAATACGAGTTTATCCGCTAACGTCACACTTTAATTCAAAAGGTTCTCAGAGAACTGATTGCCCTTTTCAAAGACAAATCGTTTCCAACTTGAAGCGAGTCAATCAGTGCACAGAACGCCGATCTAGTCGATATCATGACTTGTAATTTTCCCCGAGGGGTAAACTTTACAGAATATTCCATATAATCATTATGTTACAGTATTTTATGTTACTAGCTTCTGCGCGCAGCTTCGCCTGCGTGGGGCTCTGCTATATTGACAAAATGTAGCCCATGCACCATTCCAATGCATATTATTGCAAAGATTAATCAAAATCCATTCAGTAGAAATTGGGTGAAAACTAACAAACATCCGCCACACATCCTCACTAACTTTCACATTTATAATAGTAATATGATTGCTGGTTTAAAAACTGCAATACTACTACTATTCACGTTCTGACGGATCACATTAATAATTTAATAGCCACTATATCAGTTCCAGGTTGATCTTCTAATAACCGTTAGGACAACGCCATTTGAAGGGACTTCGACTGCCAGAGTCCATTAAACTACTAGCACTTAGATGAATAAATTACTGGAGAACAGTAATCCATGTAATCTAAGAAGTTTGATACCGCTACTGACGGCTTCAGTCCATTAAACCAATTATAATTACTTTTTATTACTATAAACGCGAATGTAATTCGATCGGTCTTTCTGTTTTGCTAAATTACTGCATCGAAGTAATCCTCACTAAGTAGGCACACAGCCTATTCTTATTATCATTCGAGAGGCACATAAATATTTTTTACTCTTTGGAATAAAGCATTACACACGCATAGTATATAGATAGGTTTATTGCAATAGGCATTATCTCCCAGTTAACCAAAAATTGTGCAGATAGGCAATTATTAGGTGTATAATTGTATAACGTAAAGGAAATGTACAGACATAATAGTAGAGCCCATAGAGGAGCCTTATGGGCTCTATGCCCAGCTCTTGCTCTACTATTAACATAATATATACATATCTGTTAAATAGACATATACACATTATACATTAATTATTATTCTTGGCGCGTAAACCTGTGGCATCAGTTCGAGTGAATTAGTATAATGTTGAATTTAATTTTAGCCCCATATTAATGGATGTGATAACGAAGCCCTTGATTCTAGAGCCATAAAAAGGCCCTGAGGCATTAAACGGGCTACGGTTGGCCGTAAAACGAAAAGAGCCAAGGTAAAGGACCATGCAGTCAGCTAGTTGAAGTAGCAATGCGGAGACTATAAAATTTGGTGTGCCGATTAATTTTGAGGAAGAGAGAGGCTGAGTACCGGCTATTCTCCTTTGCTTACGTTTACGTTCATAACAGATTAATAAGGAAAGATAACGTAATAACACTGGAAAGTTCAGTCAACTTCAAAACTCGTTACAAACTTCAAAATCTTTGCCGAATATTTTATGACTTAAAATCTCTCGATTATTATTCTTCATTAATAAATAAAATTATGAATTACATATTGAGAATACATGTATAATGATTTAGTACAATATAATCATCACCCTAGCGCTGTCCCGCTTGCGATCCAAGGCCCGCCTTGGAGCCCGGGGGCGGTTTGGGTTTGCCCGACGCGCAGATAAACAATACCAACAAAATTATGCTTCTGCATTGTCATTAAATGACAGACCATAGGCTTATTTCACTGTAATTATATTTTTAGATTGTTGTTATAAAATGGGTCTGTTATTATTTGGAATAGGTATTAAATAAGTTATATCCAAGTCGCTTATTGCAATAATGCATTAAGCGTACCTACTATCTTTGTTGACAATGGCTTGTATTTTTATTATTAATATTATAAGCAAACTGTTTATCACTATAGATATACGTAGTGCTCATTTATCTGCTGATTTTTAATTAAGATAAATTGCAAAAGTTTTGCGCCGCCTGCACGGTCATATTTAAGGACAAAAAATACAATGCTAGGAGACTCTACGGATAATATGAGTTCTGAATACCAAGTTAAAGGCGGTGCAGCAGGCCTCCTTAAAGGCCTCCTGTGAGGAGAGAGGATATCAAAGTCAAGTGCTCCCAAACAAACATTTTGTATCGACCACTAACTACCTGAAACAACAAATTATGAAATGTGCTGCTGATCTCAGAATGAATTTCGACAGTATTTATAAAATACACCAAATTTAGAGTAGGTCCAGAAAAACAATATTTTGGATATAACCTCAAATATACTTAGGTATTTACGTTGGGGATTTTTATCGAAAAAAGTGTCCATGATGTACATGTGGCTTCGCATTGCAAAGTTAACCAGCGCTTCGTCTCTTCCGTTCCTACTGCCTAGACCAAATTTCCCTATACAACTCTCATCTTCTCATCTCTCTGGTCCCAACTCGGGCGTTGAAGTCACCCATAATTATGATGGTGTAATGGGACTTGCACTTAGTTACGGTTTCCGTTACCTTAGACGATAAGATCAGGTTGCGGAAGTGGGTCGGCGTGTCGGGCAGGCATGGGCAGCATTTGGGTCGAACGCCAACATCCTTCGCTCTAAGAAAATTGCTCAACACCTGAAGACCAAGGTGTTTAATCAGTGCATTCTGCCCGTCTTCACTTACGGTATGGAAACTGCGACACTGACAGAGAGGTCTGCTGAAAAGCTTCGAGTCGCGCAGCGGGCAATGTAGAGGTTAGTGCTCGGAGTCTCACTGATGGATCACAAGACTAATGAGTGGATCAGGAGAACCACAGGAGTCAGGGACGTGGTCGAGGAGATAGAACGACGTAAGTGGAGATGGGCGGGGCATATTGCCAGAATGAGCCATGACCGTTGGGTCAGGAGAACCCTTGAGTGGAGACCCCGCGCTAATAGTCGGGGCAGAGGAAGGCCGCCTAAGAGATGGACTGACGATATCCGGCAGCAAGCCGGTACTAACTGGATGCAAGTGGCAAGAGACAGGAGAAAATGGAAGATTGGAGAGGAGGCCTATGTTCGAAGACGAACAACAAAAGGCTGCAATAGATAGATAGATAGTACTTAGGTATAATTTAGGTTAGTGAACTATTACAGGTCCAAGCTGTAATAGGTAAAGGAAAATAATTGAATGGTCTATCAAGCGGGCCAGTGATGCACGATAACTTTAATATCAACAGCGTATTGAAAACGACAGTTACAAGATGCAAGTGTATATCTTTGGAAGATTTTATATTCCAATGCCGTACCTACATTTTACGTCAATGATGATACTCATACACAAGTAGCAATGGATGTAAAATCAACATTAATATTCGCAAGGTTTTAGGTAACGAATTCTTACGTAAGATCCAGATGTTAAGGTCATTTTCTTTTCATAACGGGGTACAAAGGACAACGCTTACATTCAAGAGGAAACGGGGAAATCGAAGCTTCGACAAAGTTTGGCTCGTAAAACTGTGGTGTATTTAGCTATAAAAAAATTATATCGCCATCCCGCTCTGCGACGCGGGATTACTTTCCTTTGCCATTTAATGTTTACCGCTGGAATGCCATTACTCGTAAATTTTACTCTCATCGCACAGATAAATTATTATGTTAGATGTACTCTCTTTTAGTGGCGTCGCAAAATAACAGTTAAAATATCTTCTTACCACTAATATTAAAGTTTATTTGGGTCATTATTTTGGTAATTAATGTTAGTAGTCACGTGGAATATGGATATATCTTAAGTAAATAAATGTGGTTGGATGCGGGCGGCTGAAGATCGCCCTGTGTGAAGATCCATGTGGGTGGCGTGGCCTATGTGTTTCAGTGCTGATAATAGAATAGGCTGATAAGATGATGACGACGCAATAAATATGTGGCTTCGATAGGAAAATGTGCGTTTTTACATATTTTCACACACTGAGAAGTGGCGTACATAAGCATACGTTGTGAAATGTTTTTGGTCAATTTTGGGATCAGAAAGGAAGTATGGTCATGCAAGTCTTTGTTGTGTTTATGTGTTACATATATGTTGCATGTCCTTTAATGAAATTGCGATGACGGTTAAATGCGTCATTACTATTTCTTGTCACAAGCCAAGGCAAGTCAGAGAGAATTTGTAACCAACAATTTAAAATACCTGTCAAATTCAGCTGAAATCTTTTGTTTCACTCGGCTCCAACAATTTCAAACAGAATCTTATCTGTTAAATTAATTATTTTATATTTCTCTAGGGCTCTTATGCTATTACTAGGTAAAATGAATTATTAAAATACAATATAGGCTAGTTGACAAAAAAATGTTATAAGTCCGTCCTTTAGATTATTAAAAAATAAGCGATACGTATTTTTTTTATCTGTAAATTAAACCAAAAATTACCAAGATATAGCTCATTAAAGTTACGTATAACGTCACGCCGTGCTGCATTTTTTAGCACTAGATGACGTCACACGTAACTTTAATGGGCTATATCTTTGTTATTTTTTATTTAATCGAAAAAAGAAAAAATACGTGTCCAATATTTTTTTATAATCTAAAATACGGACTAAATAGAATGTAATTATTTTGATCCTGGAAACTACCCCATTTCAAGAGTTTTTCAGCATAGTCAACAAACCAAATATAGTACATATTTTACATTTATACATAACTGAAGTATGAAATTGAATTATTTATATTTTTTTTATATGTCACATTTATCGCTAACTATTTATCTCACTTTATAGCCAATACAACTATACCTAATAACTGATTTGTATCAGTGCATTATCTTTTCTAATATTGTATTTTTAGGTTGCATATTTAAAATAGGCATCCTAAATTTGGCGTCGATTTAATTTTACCTGGAAAAAAGTATTCATAAATATTTATTTACCTTTCTCTTTTACGTTGAATTCTACATTGTCTACAGGTAAAGCCTTTTGAAACAGCCTTTAGTAAATGTTCTATACTGTCAAAGAACAAGGTGCAAGAGTATCTTCAAACGTCTCTCTTGAGAGTTGTAACTGAACGCTCCTTCTATAACATCTACAAAGTGCATGCATGTTACTTTGTTTGTATACCTTACCTTTGAGCTGTCACCACTCATCCGCAATAAACTTTCTGGCCAGAAAATAGAAAATCTGTATATTTTGTTTTATGTGATTTTACAGTACAGCTGAACAAAATATAACCAAAGCATTTGACCCGTATATTAAGCCAGTGATAACTTGATTGTTATTTTAAACGTTACGAAAGATATATGTATTACACACGAAAAACGCTTATTTTGTCAGTATGTTGAAGTATCGAAGTAATATTGTATCATCAGTTTTGCAAGATGGACAGATCGCGGGCACAGGATGGATGCGGGTGGCTCAAGTTCGGTCTATGTGGAGAGCCTTGGGGGTGGCTTGATCAGCTGATATGAAGGCGATGATAATGATGATGATTGAACTAATTTTAAAGAAGAGACCAGACAACGTTATCATGTTTGATGCACCAAGGATCATCAGATGTTGACGAGATCTTTTGTACATAACAATCACGTATGCTACAAATAATACTAAGAGCAGTGTCGTAAAGTTAGCTCGAGGCGTGAACAAGAATACTCATAAATTGCAATCAAAATTGCTATTATAACAAATTAGTAAGTTCCATATTTGAACGGATATGCCGCAGTGTCATTAAATTCACAGAATTATTAAGCGTACGTGCCCCGAAGACATTTCGTCATCTTCTAAATAGGTACATACATTTTAAAGCCAGCTGCAGCGTACATAAGTGATAAGTACAAAGGATAGGATAATACCTTCTACATCAACGTGTGATGTGAATGTTACGGGTAATTCAAGAAAATGGAATAAACCGAGGTTAGTCTTACTCAAATAGTTTGCGTAAACTCCAAATCTAACTAACTTTTAGTATTCGAACTTAATCCATAATGCTCGGCTATCATTAAGTAAAGCCGAGTAAACCTAGGTTTACTCTAACTTCACGCGATACCCGTAGCGTAATATATACAAATTATTTTCACCAAATCGCTCTCTTTACTGCCTCATTCGCGAGCTATAGTTTCAGTAAAATTTATGACCTTCGTATGAAGACAAACTTCTGTAAGGGGGCTCGTTTCGGTGTAAGTAGCTTTTTACTCTACGCATTGAAATAAAATGTGAAATATGAGGCAAGTTAGTAAATTGGATGTCAAATGAAATTGAAACAAAATATTCATTGAATTATACCATTATGTTCGGAAAAATTGGTGTAAAACTGATACTAAAGTGGTTTCAGCAGCATTTCAAATAAAAAATATATACATAACGAAAATATTAAATAAAAGACGAAGCGAGTAACTAAAAAAGATTAATCGAACTTAAAACAGCGATATTTCGCCTTTTGTTTAGTTTTGTTTGCATCTAGTACCTAACTATATATTATCTGTGATTTGAATATCTTTGTGCCTAACAGTTGAACGGGTTTTGTCCAAGTGAGTGCATTCTATCATTCGATACTTAATACAACTTTAACAAATAATGACTCACAATTTTAAAACTTTTCTACACTTTTACTATTTGCCTACCAATGTTAAGATTTCTAAGTGGTGTGGTAGCATTATATTCCATGTAAATGCGCAAACAGTTGCAGAAAAGACGCAAAGCAACAAAGAGAACAAAATCATCCAGCTTCTAGTTCCAAGTGAGCATAAAATCATAACAACACCTATAAAATTAATTGAGTAAACATATCATAAGATATCGAATATGGTTGGTGAAGCATCAAATCCATTATACTAATAAGCTATGTTATCCGGCATTAACTCTGCATCATAATTAACTCATCAATCTCCAACGTTGAACGTCAGTTGTCACACCACTCTTCCTCGTGCACTCAGCATTTTTCTTTGTTCGCCGGAATATCGACAATATCTAAAAAAAGCATACAAAAATTGGGAACGGCAGCGAGATTACGGTTTTAATTGGGTTATGTGCTAAATTAGGAACTTATAATTGGCTCATCGGATTCGCAATTGAGTTGGTAAATCGTTCTGAAAGGAAAACCTTCTATAAAATTAACAGCCTCCTCGAAGCTCTTTAATTCTGTATTTAATATTTGTAATTTAAATTAATCTTCAAAAATATGCGGAACCATTTAACGTAAAATATTAATCTTGCTCCATACAACATAAACACACGTTTTACGCGCGAATGAGCTACAAGCTGTTTTCGAAGGTCATCACGAATCGTCTCGAGAGCAAGCTAGACGACTTCCAGCCTCCCAAACAAGCCGGTTTCTGTAAAGGCTATAGTACCATAGACCACATACATACGCTGCGGCAGGTTATACAGAAGTCCAAGGAGTATAACCTATGCTTGGCGTTTGTGGACTATGAGAAAGCCTTCGATTCGATCGAAACCTCGGCGGTGCTACAGTCTCTCCAACGGTTCCGGATTGACTACCGATATATCGAAGTGCTGAAGTGTTTGTATGAAAACGCCACTATGTCAGTCCGCCTCCAGGACCAGAGTTCAAAACCTATTCAACTCTGGCGAGGGGTGAGACAGGAGGATGTCATATCCCCGAAACTGTTTACCACTGCGCTGGAGGATGTTTTCAAGCTTCTGGACTGGAATGGACTCGGCATCAACATCAACGGCGAGTACATCACTCACCTTAGATTCGCAGACGATATCGTAGTCATGGCTGAGACCATGGAAGACCTAGGCACAATGCTCGATGGCCTCTGTAGAGTCTCCCAACAAGTAGGTCTTAAGATGAACATGGACAAGACGAAAATCATGTCGAATGTCCATGTTGTACCTGCTCCTATTCAGGTTGGGAACTCTACGCTCGAAGTTGTCGACAAGTATATCTACCTGGGACAAGTAGTCCAATTAGGTAGTTCCAACTTCGAGAAGGAGGTCAATCGTCGAATCCAACTCGGCTGGGCAGCGCTCGGGAAGCTACGACATATCTTCTCGTCCGATATCCCGCAGTGTCTCAAGACGAAAGTCTTTGACCAGTGTGTGTTGCCAGTGATGACTTACGGATCAGAGACGTGGTCGCTCACTTTGGGCCTTATCAGAAGGCTAAAGGTCACTCAGAGGGCGATGGAGAGAGCTATGCTTGGAGTTTCCCTGCGAGATCGAATCAGAAATGAGGAGATCCGCAGTAGAACCAAAGTCGCCGACATAGCTCTCCGAATAGCCAAGCTGAAGTGGCAGTGGGCAGAGCACATAGCTCCAAGAACCGATGGCCGTTGGGGCAGAAAGGTTCTGGAGTGGCGGCCACGTACCGGACGACGCAGCAGAGGTAGGCCCCCCGCAAGGTGGACCGACGATCTTGTCAAGATCGCGGGAGGCGGTGGGATGCGGGCGCCTCAAGACCGGTCTGTGTGGAGAATCTTGGGGCAGCCCTATGTCCAGCAGTGGACGTCGTTTGGCTGATATGATGATGTGCTAAATTAGGAACTTATAATTGGCTCATCGGATTCACAATTGAGATGGTAAGTCGTTCTGAAAGGAAAACCTTCTATAAATTTAACAGCCTCCTCGAAGCTCTTTAATTCTGTATTTAATACAATATTAAGCTTGCAACAAAAACACACGTTTTACGCGATAATTCTTCTGAAGGCGGAAGAGAGCTACATAAACTCCGACATAGCTACGTAATACGCATTAATCTAGGCGTAACGTAAGGCCGGCTTACAAGATTTATTTAACGTAACTCGAGTCAATTTGTTTGCTTCGGAACGAGGCTGTTTAGTGTAATTGGCCTCTTGCAAATTTGAGCATGAACCAGTGTACCTTACGCAACAGACATTCGAACGTAACTCGAGTCAATTTGTTTGCTTCGGAACGAGGCTGTTTAGTGTAATTGGCCTCTTGCAAATTTGAGCATGAAACAGTGTACCTTACGCAATAGACATTCGGTCCACTGAACGAAAATATCCGTCGGAATCCCCGGTGTTTTTATAAAGCATTGTGTTTTAATAACCGCTGAAAAAAATACAAGTTGTAAAGCTGTCATAATGCTGGCAGTAAAAAGCTCTCGTTTTCATCCTGATTCGTCTACGGTTTTATGTAACGCGTCACAGTGTGAGATGTAGGTAGAATGTGTTATTTGTCTTTATAATCTTTGTGGTCCCATGTCATATTATTTATAGTAAAAGCAACGTTGAATTCGCTTTTTTTACATATGACAACAGCTTGTTTCTCTCATGAATCATCTATAGGTATAAACTTTCTTTTGGTTAGTATGATTCGGTCCGTATCAGACTATGGCGTTCTAACCGCCGCGCCGTATGAATTTTCCTTTTAATTGTTAAGGAAATTAGAACATCAGCGATCGATTCTAGTATAAGCCGTTATTTGAGAACAAAATGTCTTAACGCTGTACGGTTTGATCTAAGTAACACCCACTTCGCCGTACTAATATTATTTAAGTCTATCTTTCTGTTAGGCTTTCACGGCTAAGCCACTGAACCGCTATAAACCAAATTTATCATGGAGATAGTTAAAAACCTAGAGACAAACATAAACTACCGTTTTAAAAAAAAAGAAACATACCTGCCTAAAGCGCTTATCTTTAAGGGACACTTGGGATACTATTTTCTACCAGCTTTATCGCCTTACTTTCATGCAAGGTGATAAAAACTGGTAGAGAATATGTGAAGGTGACTGGTTTAAAGGCCTTAACAGTCGAGTTCGATTACCCATTGTAGGTCCCGACCTATACCTACCCTCAGGAAAATTTTTACATTCACGCAACGCTGAGTCTTTTACACGCCAGCACTGAACGCGTTTAAATTCATTACCTACCTTTTTGTAATTTAAATCTTCCATTTGAGCTCTGGTAGATAAATAATTAGGTTTTAATTCCAGAGGGCGCCTAAGCTCAGTTGACGTAAGTACTTTAGTTATGAAAAGGTCGTAATTGTGAAAATGTCTCGTACTCCAAAACAATGTTTCAGGTTAATAAATTCGGATGCCCTTTTACGCCGGTCAAGTAAGAATTAAATAACAAATTTCTAAAGTAAATTACTTCTATAATTTTTATAAGGCACATGATTTCTAACTTGTCCAAATATAAGTAATTAAGAAATCAGAAAACATACATTAACGTAGATTATACGATAAGCTGTTTCCTTTGAAAACAAGGTTGATCATAATTAACGGTGTACAGCTATAATTGAGTTTCCTTTATTTATACACGTCGTAATATCTCGCCTTTGTTTCCTTAACTAATTCGTTCCGTATCCTTAACATCGAGTTCGTGATAAATGGGACTTTGTTTTTTCATAAAATACGTTCCAATTATGTTTGTATAGAATAATAGCAACAATTTGGCGTTCTAATTGACTTTCTTTGTTTCATTGTAAAGGCTCTTGCGATTATTTCACCTCGTCCAGTGTGTAGATAGAGAATGAGGGTATGAATAATTGTTGCAAATAGTCAATAATTATGTAGCTTTTTTCTTTACATATAATCTTGGGCATAAGCCTCTTCAATTTGCGACGATATAAATTGTGAGTCATTAGGGGAATTTCTCTTACTTTATCACATACTATTTTTTTCGACCTAGAAATTTTCATTAGGTACAATTTGTGAAGACCTTTTCATCAAATTTTGAAGATAATTATAGCGGCATACTATACTCGTAGGTACAGTTAAATACAAGTACTCCCCTTATACTTACTGAACGTCTGTGCTGGTAAGAGAAAGTGGCAAATGAACACAACACAGCTCAATCAGGTACGTTATTCAGCTTAAACTTCATTAATTCGTCTTCACACGAAAACTTAAAATCCTTTTGAATTGCAAAATGTCGTTAAGATGTATCGAATAATTCGAATACATTTAACCTATCAAACAGAGAGTTTTCTACTTATCGGTGTTATTAAATAGTACCTATTTCTTTAATGTTTATCATAAGTAGTAAAAGTACATTATAAAACCTTACAATTCATACTTTTTCTCATTTTCCATATATCAACTTGACAGAATGTCGGCTGGTGACGCTCTTGGTGTGATTCTTAAATTGTTGTTTCGAATCTGCGTGTACTTTGTATCCGTTGGTTGTATACCTATTTGTAGACTTCCGGCGACACGAGGTTTATTCCTGGGGCGAGAGTTGTCAAAAAAGAAAAACCATGTAGTTCAGCCAGTTCAGCTGTCCATTGTCTCGCCCGTTAGGCACACAATATTTGCAATAATTTAATTAGATACTTTAATAGATTAGATTTAAAAAAAATGTTGTTTCTTGCTTTCACGTTAGTCGAGAGTGGCGCCACCTGCCAGCTTCACACGGCACCAGGCGTTCATTATAGTAATACGTAGGTTTCCTCGGCATTTTCCCTGAGATTAAATTGTCGTAATTTAAACTGATGACCTGCTCTGATGGATTATATTACAACACAGCATTATATTATTACGATGCCTCGTAAGCATGATAAAAGAAGTTAATTTTTGCTGTATAATTACCTATATTTTTTTGTAAATAAGTAGTTGGAATACCAAATATCATAGTTACGATTTGCTACCTTCTGTTGGCTATAAAGATTCGTTTATTAAAATTATGATTACAAGAAGAATATTTCAAACAGTTTTGATATTCATTAATTTATATTTATTTAAACTTGCTCAAGTTGTTCAAATATTTATTGCTCATATATTATTACTAGAGGACGCCAGCAGCTACGCCTGCATTTTTTTTAAATTTACCCATTTTGGGCGATCCCGTGGGAATTTCGGGAAATCCCTTCTTAGTGCACCCCTACGGTCCCCAAGGAACATACGTGCCAAATTTCAGCTTCCTGCGCCCAATAGTTTCGGCTGTAGCGTGTCTGTCAGTCAGTCAGTAACGCAAGGATTTTATATATTAAGATGTGATATCCGCATAGTCTTTAGAATCGTCATAGCGATTATTCCAGGACAATAACACTGAGATACTGTAACAGTCGTATAGTTCATTTTCCATTCTAACCAGATTTGATAGAATATTAGCTCTATTGCTTATAACTTGTATGTTTGTGCATACGTAAATATCTTCTACATAAGTATAAAAAGCGACTGCTACGCAAGACGTAGCACTCGATATCATGATACTGAGATATAATTCTGACGGTATAACTGATTAGACCTATGTTCGTCGGAAGTCATAAACGTTCTCCCAGTTAATAATATAATCCAGAGCTTATTTGAACCTCCGTAGCTACTGTTTGTTTTTAATTACGCTCTAGATTGAACAAATCAAATCTTTAATTAATTGAGATTTAATATTTCTGTTAATAAAATTTCAAGTAAATCTGAAAATAAATTAGCTGTTAATTTACATTATACAAGGCTACGCATTAAAATGTAATTTGAGGCATGATTCTACGAATCGTAAGTAACTGTTTTATCAAAGGAAGTGATGATTGAATATAAGTAAGTCGATTTACATTTCACAGCGATATGCTAATTAGTATTACTTCAAGTAAAATTCTTAATACAAAATTAATAGTTTCGTTTTTAAATACTTAATATAATTATCTCTCTTATCTTTTCTCCAGCCTTTTAAGGATATCTAACACCCTCCTCTCTTTAAGAAGTGTAAGGCTATTGTCCACCAAGCTGGTCAAATGTGGTTTGGCAGACTTTGCATGTTTCCTCGAAAAAAATATGGGGAAATCTCAGACATCTAGGTTTCCTCGCGACGTTTTGCTACACGGTTCAGCATTGGATATTTAGCAATTTAATACCCATATATAACCTATATAAATTCCAATAGATAGCGGTGCGTGTCGTGTGTTTGAAACCATGTCTCTCTACGTAGCAGTATGGTTAGCCTAAAGCCACACTTGCGGTTACAACCACGGGGTTATCAACGGTGTCAGTTTGTAATATGAAAAGATTGCTATATAAGCGCACGCACTGGTGGTTTTTCTTGCTGATTGGTCTGTGAAAATGAAAACCTACGCGGTTGTTACCGCAAGTGCGGCCTTGGGCTTAGTCTGTCACTCGGTTAACGCTGTCTAATAGTTTGTGGCAATAGAATCTTATTCAGCAAATTTGGAAAACAATTCAGACAATTAGTATGACAACGGGACTGCACCGCAGCAAAACTGGTTTTCAATTTGCAATGGTTATAATTAGCTTATCTAATTTAACGAAAATGCTAGCTCAGAAAAGGTTTAGGTTTAACATTAATGTTAACTGGGTTACAATTTTGAGCTTTTATATAAGTAACAGCACTTTTGGAGCAATGAAATCTAAACGTAAATGGTAAACAAAAACATCTGGACTCATGTGTATGACAGAACGAACGAAACTCGTATTGAATTTAAATATTAAGGACTACCCTTATTGAATTGGGTGAAAATCAATGAAGGTTATGACCAATTTTGGCTGCCCTGGATCGAATGTGTTGATGTATAAGTAATAAATCAAAATTTCAATAGTCCTCTCTAATTCTATTTTCAACTCCTAAGGATGGCCGACCTTATAAATATTATCGGTTTTGCTTTTCAGTTAACCATGATTTGCATACTTTTAATGTATTGCTAAAGCAGGTAAAGTTATATTATAAGATCTGTATATAATCTATCCTATTGCTGTGTTACCGATGAGTGCTTCAGAGAGATTTCACTATGACGAGAGTTAAACCAAAGTCAAGGTAGCCAGTGCGGGTTGGTACCTAGATTTCAGTCTTTCGAGAACGTTACGGAGAATGCTCAAAGATACACGTTTCCATACGACATTTTCTTCTACATATTTGTGAATGTTACATGTAGGATCTATTAATACTCATTATTATGTATCTCTTTGAAATATAACTATACGTCTGTAAGTATTCCTTCTTCAATCCTACAGCGTAAAATAACCTGATTATATTTTAATTACTTTGAGGTGTAGTATTGAAGCTGTGTACATAGCAAAACAATGCTTCTTAATCCTCTACACAGCACACAGGCAAACAAATTACTCGTCAACTCAAAGTAAATTTACTTTGTGCCCATACTAGAAAAAGTGCCCAGCTGCGGGTCTTAGTTTTATATTTTTATCCCGTAATGAGTGCAGGTCTGGCACACGACTGCTTGCTAATTGGTGATACGAGCCGATATCTGACACCCTATATCTGCCAACATGGTTTAGAGCACACAGTAAACACAATTTGCTGGAAAACCAAATAATAAAATCTTAATATATAAAATCCTTGCGTTACTGACTGACTGACAGACACGCTACAGCCGAAACTATTGGGCGCAGGAAGCTGAAATTTGGCATATATGTTCCTTGGGGATCGTAGGGGTGCACTAAGAAGGGATTTTCCGAAATTCCCACGGGATCGGCCAAAACGGGTAAATTAAAAAAAATGCAGGCGTAGCTGCTGGCGTCCTCTAGTTATAAATAAAAACTTTCTTGATTTATTTTATAAAAACACGACTTCTACGCTATACTTACTAAAATTATTCAAACAGTTTTTTATATATGAATATTTATATACTTAGGTATTTAGATAGGTATATCTGCCATCTCCATCACGTTTACTCGCTTGCATTTTCATTACACCAACGTTGGACGAAACGTAATATAATGTTGTTTCAACGTTCAATGTTTTCGCATACATATCTATTTGACATGTAATATATAAATTACAGTAACTTTATCAACCACCTAAAGTAGTAGTAGATTTTGTCCATGCATTGTAATTAAATACGTCGTGTTCACATACAAGTTGCACCTTATTTCAAACAGCATATAAAGATTGATGTGGGCTTTACCTGTTATAAAAATCAGTTAATAAATTAACGAATAGCAACACCATATTATAATGAAACTAAAATATACACATTATAGTAGGCGTATAGGCTTACTAGGTTTCCGTTAGCCACTTACCAGTTTCAGCATCACATTCTCATGATCCGGAGAAATTAACAGAACTAGTTACGAATCTTACAAACCAAAACCCACGTGTTTAATAGTAGACATGCCAGGGTTTCGTCTTTCATCTTCGAGTTTGATCGTTAGGGCTCAATTATTGAGAATTAGGTGACAATAATATGGCATCTTTCAGCGCTTTGGTCTTATAT
Source organism: Euclidia mi (assembly GCA_944739405.2). Classification (NCBI taxonomy): domain Eukaryota; kingdom Metazoa; phylum Arthropoda; class Insecta; order Lepidoptera; family Erebidae; genus Euclidia; species Euclidia mi. The sequence continues at coordinate 37,119,922 of OX123187.2, forward strand.
TGATACAAGAATATGGATTGGGTGAAACACGGCTTCTTAAACTGTATTACATAGTAACAGTTCGATCTAATAAATAGCAAGACGACCGGTTGGCGCCGCGGGAGTGTAAGCGATTGCTACGGCAAAGGTCGCGGGTTCGATTCCCGCTCAAGTCAAACATTTGTGTGCATGAACATGGATGTTTGTCTTGATCTGGGTGTTTCTATGTATAATATGTATGTATTTACAAAAATAACGGTATATATGTATGATTATCCATTATCTAGTAACCATAGTACAAGCTTCTGCTTAGTTTGGGGCTAGATGGTGTTGTGTGAATGTAGTGGAATATTAAAAAATAAATAAAAAAATACCCATTATAGCATTGAACAAGCATTGAGCATTCAATAATTTCAAAAACAATAACCGTTAAACTAATAGTGAGCTAAAACAAATTAATTTCCGTCGTTTTAATTAAACATATTTGCGGCATTGTCATTTCGAGCCACATTTATTTACTAACTCTGGTTGAAATTGATAGCAAATTATATTCGGTGTTTGTGGAGAAACAAAACATTATTATATTCACATAGGTAGGTAATTAGTTCAAAGCCAGTGAGCTATTCACATCCAATGTTAAACGAATGTTGAATAGGGATAAAGGGTTCAGATCATTAGTGAGAGGCAGGGAGTACTCTCGGCTCATTTATCATTTTAGGGCGAAAATTTCGCGTAGGGATTTTGCAAAGCTTATAACGTTTTTGCGTATGACAAAGTGTAGGTTTTAAGTTTAAGTGAAGTTTGTTGTAAAAATTCGAATGTCCTTGCTTAATTAAAGTGCTCGTTCTGTAGCACATAGAGCCAGGTTTAAGCTTGTAGTTACTACTACGTTAGTTGTTTTAAGTCGGGATGATTTATTGTAGCTTTATACAACATACTGATACGCAGAGAGTTTTGAGGACAAACGCGGGTGCGCAACACTTACTTTCCAAAGTTGAAGTGCAAATTAAATATCTATTATCGCTAGATCAGTGGTTAAAAAAAAAACTCCGTGAGAAAAGCTGCATTTCTGAGAGATCTTCCCTATGTTCTTGAAAGACATTTACGCAACCTGCACTTGGCCCGCATGGTGGACAGTGCTCTAGCCATTCTCATAATGAAAAGAGGCCAGTGGTTAGCAGTTTGACATTATAAATCGAGTAGATAATGACCAGAAAAGTCCTGTGCATAAACAAGGTATATATTAAATGAGTAGCTATTTTCTGCCCGTTTCGTATGACAGAAAAAAATCTTAACTCCTTTGGAGCAATGAGCAAAGAAATAGTACCTAACCTTCCAAATGAAATCGGAGCACTAGGCTGCTCTATCAAAAACATACCTGAAAAAGCGCAAGATAGACTTCTGGGTAACGGTAACATCCATAAGCAGTGGTAAACGCCTATCATGAAGCGGACCAACCTTTACTTCGATCATTAATTTACGATAGCTTAACATTTTCACTGCACCTTTCTCTATGTGTTTTGGGTACATAGTATGAAAAGTGTCATACTAACGAAAGTAATTCCAAACCACATTTTAGTACACATAATTATGATTATCATTACGTCACAGGCGGTCGTAATCCAACTGTACAAAGAAATAAACTTGAAAGCCGTAAAATAATTTATAAGGGTGCAGTCCCAATTTAATATAACTTTATTTTTACAAATGCTACTCGTACACTACAGTACCTACTTATTAATAAACACGGAGACCCGGAAATAGTTACGAGTTTATACATTTATGCCATACTGCGGCTGAATGAGTTATGCAGTTACTCTTCATGAAATGTAGCATGTTTATTCGAATTACTTAATGTTCATTGCGTACAACAATCTTGTAAGTTAACTCATGTTTCTAACTATGACGTTCCGGGGAAATCCTATTGGGATGCAGTTTCAACGGTCTGTATACTAGCTCTGCTTTGTAGGTACTAGTAGCATCGCTCTTTGTCGACCGTGTCAAAAGTGAGAGGGTAGAGAAACGAGGAAGATAGCTAGATGAGTAGGAGAAAAGCTTTTCATGTGCCCGTACAATTAAAAGTATATCTACACATAACCGGCCATCCAAAAGCAACCATAACAAAAGCGTGTCCACCGATACGTGGCCGTGGCTGATAGTTGCCTCGTAGGTACTTGGCCGCTGTGTCCCGTCACCGGACCGGACACGGGCATGTGTGCACGAGCTCATATTAAATGTACCGATATTTTAAGCCCCTCACGGTAGACGGTCCGTTTACTTCACGGGCATAGCTCTGATATGTCGTGTGGATATGGTGTGGATAAACTACACTGACACTACAACACGAGTGATAGTGTTATAGTTTCAGTATGGTTAGAGCCGTGCTGAAACTGTAACTACCGCCTCAAAAACGTTTCAAGATTCGGGTTCAAATTTACATAAGATTATTAAGATTTCATAAGTTACCGTAGCGCTTTACTAGATGAATGGTTGCCCCTAGGGTTACGCAATCTCTACAGATCTTAGCCATTACGCTAACTAGTACAGTTACGTTATACTCTGTTCATGAGTTCAAAAAGCTTGGGACTTTACAAACAATTGTCAATCACACAAACTGTCGTCCCGTCACTGAATCAAACTCGTGACTAGCGGCGCAGTGATTGGTGGCACTTAAACCACATTTGAGTTTCTAGCGGTGTCCGGCGCTTAAATTTTTATTGAGCGAGGCATGAATAGCCTAGTGGAGATACCAACAGACTCATGCAGAGGTTAACGGGTTCGAGCACACGGCGCGCACCACTGACTTTTGGAAGTTACATGCGTTTGCGCAATTAATAATTATCGCTTGCCTTTAATTTTTTTATTATTGCTTGCCCCGTGCTACGGCCGTCTGTCCCAGCCGTCATGAAGATCTTTGACAGTAGTTATTGACACTAGTCTTAAGCATGGAATATTACTATCCCTTTGGTTTGCGGCGATCAGGCAGGCAGTGGAGAAGCTAATATTCAGTCAAATCCGAATAGTCTAGTAAGCGGATCGCGGCTCAAAAACCAGAAATGTAGTGACCGTGCCCTTTTCTTGTAGCCAGTGATAAAAACATTTGAAGACTGCAGTTTTTTTGTGAATTTGGCAGTTCACAGCTATAACTACTGACGCAATCATTCTTAGAGGCACTATTCCCCAGACTATGTATATTGTTACACTGGGTACCTATAGTAAAAGAGTTACTCAGGATATTGGCCTTCGGACTTTATCCATGAGGGAATAAATGTCAAAATTGAATGATTATATGCGATCGATCTTGTAGATTGCGTTTTCTACGATCCATCAGCTACCGCCAGAACGAACGAGGACTAAGAGCAATCGAACCCTTTTCTTGTAATGATTAGATCGTATCTGAATAATTAAAGCATCCATTGTCTACAAAAGAACTACAATTTACAAAAGCTTGATATATTACGTGGCTCGGGGATGTCGAAAATACATTTTCAATCTAAAATGCTGAAGTTAATATGTTTTCTGTCAGGTACTGCAAATATTTGCTAGGAACTGTATTAAACCTAGTTGTGAAATTGCATGCGTATGAATATTCCACATTTAAACGAGTCGACACTCTAAAATGCATATTTCATTTTTTGTAGATTTATTTAATATTTGTGCAAACAGAATATTTTTAAAAGCTCTACCATGGTTATGTTATGAGTGATATTTGAGATTATGCTTTACATTTTTATTTAAAATGAGATTGCATTATACAGTTAACAGACTACACAAGAGGCGATGAAAACACTCAGTCCAATTGTATTTATTTACGTGCATTAATGCATTATAAAATATTCACAAAATGCATTCATAATCTATCTTTTCCCTTTCAATTCAACAAAAAACAAAAATTATTCTTATTTTATTAAACGTCATTTATCATCGTCCACACAAAAGCATTCATACTTTTGCCGAAGATGACAAAAGCTTTATACGTCCAATCGCTCAGATAGATGACCCTGAATAAATAGAAAGGTATTACTGTAGAATTTATTTGGCTTGATATATTGTTGGATTTTTGTCTGTTCCATCTGAAACGCGAGGTACTGATTTAGGTAGATTTAGAACTTAGGTAACGAGATTCAATCAACAAAGTTTTGTCTTCGACGTATTTCTTGGAGTTATTCGTTTGTAATTTCCTGTCAACGTTGTAAGACTTTAATAAACAAGATGTATTTTCAATGTGAGGAAATAGTTATTTGTGCAACAAGAGAGCAAAGTTGTTTTTTGTTTCGAGTGCTTATTTTGAGTCCCGAGCAAGCGAAGGATTCTATGATTGATTCACGAGCGTAGCGAGTGAATCAAAGTTAGAATCCTGAGCGTGGTGAGGGACTCAACAGCACGAGATACAAAAATCTTTGCTCTCGTGTAGCACACATAGCTTTTCACCACAGCAGTGAGAACACATATTAATTAGGAGACATAGAAATTAACAGGAATAGATTTAACTCTTCAGGTGTTAAAGTACAGTCATCATCGCTAGTTTCACTCATCTTTTTAGATTATTATATATATTAATATAATTTAACACGTTACGCTATAGGTACCTACTGTATCAGCATCAGCGAAATTTTTATTCCCGCTACTTTTTTAAATCGCGTTTTAATACCGCGTCCCTGATGTTTATTTTTCAAATGTATCATTGTTGTAATTCTAAATAAAAATGTATTGGTTAAATACTAATTTTATACTATTAATTAGACTTATTTTTATTAAAATCCAATAATAAATTAAACATGTAAACAATAACATATAAAAAAAAACAAATATCTTTTTTTTTGCGTTGCCGTAGGTGTTTTCTTTGAGGTCGAATTCCAAAATCGAATTTCGAATTCGAAGGGGTTTGTTTTTTCACTCACTTTTTTATATGCATGTGAAAGAGACAGAGCACAGTAAAATTCGAATGTTTCAAATTTGTGGCTGAACAATGTCAATTCGTGGCACTGAAGATTGAAAAATTAAAAAGCTACTTTGCCTCACGCTCGAATCAAAATCGCGTTTTGTTCACTGTTGTCTCGCAGCAAAAGCGGCATGTTTGAGCTGCTGTGGTGAAAAAACTGTTTGCATACCTACCTAATTAATTACTTAAAAAGTTATTCATTGATATTCTTGAGGTAAGCGCACAGTTACTTTAGTAATTCAGGAACCTAGGCACTTATGTACATAGGTAGGTTCATAACATAGACTACCTTGCAGCCTATTGCAGTTCACAGCTGGACCTCAGCTGTGGACTAGCACTGTAAGCCGATAGAAGGATATAGTCTGATGTCGAGTTTTCCGTCTGTTCACAAAAATCTATTTCGCCTATTACGTCACCCACAGAATTAAATGGCGTAGCGTCGCTTTGTATTCCTAATTCGTTAGCACACAGATTGATCTAATAAAGAAATACTTAATACGTATAATAATGCCATCTTTTTATTTTTTTTAGTAATAGGCGGCAAACGAGCATACGGATCATATATATATAGATACACAAGCAACAAGCAACACCACAGGAGTCACAAGTGCGTTGCCGCCCCTTGGGTTTGGGAAAAGGGATAGGATGAGGAGTGGGATGAGGGAGAAGGAATAGGGAATAGGGCCTCCGGCACTATCACTCACCGAACGAAACGCAACAGTTTAAGTACTGTTACTTTACGTCGATTTTCTGTGAGAAGTGAGAAGAGAGTGAATAGGCTGGCTTGACCGGGGAAGTACTACCCGTACTTCCCCGGTCGAGCCAGCCTTTTCATGCTAAATCAGCAAGGCTCTACTACCTATAATAAAATTCAGCACGTTCTTTTTTTCTATCTTGTCTTATAGGGCAATTTATATATTTATGAAACAGCGTGTAAAACATATGGGGCATCGAAATACATTGGGTGAATTGTGGACTTGCAACTTCCTTGGGTGGTACGTGAGTATTTAACCAGATTGCTGAGACATTAATTTGATATAGTCACGTATAGATAGGTAAATAAAAGTAATATTTTCTTAGTTACTACTAAAGATCTAATGTCACCATCTTAACACCTTGGAGACTGAGAGGTGTGCTTTTTAGTTTGACCAGATTTGCCAAAATATTAGCTTTTCTATACGACAATCGATATATTATAAGTACTAAGGACTAGATACTGGTCAGGATATTGACGATACGGACAGTTTACAACTACTGCCAACTATACCATACCGCTTTTCATGAAAGCAGGGACAGACTGCTCAATGTGATCACCGAGGCACATAGCTAGCGACGATTATTATTCATTAGTGGTGCTCCGTGGCGAGCTATGATATGGCATGGACTGATTTATTTCAGCCTTGGAAAATATTATAAAATTCTCAAATAAAATGAACGTGTAGTTCTTGACTCGTCACGGTCATCCATCAATCTTAATGAAATAACGAATAATAGACCAGTTTTATATTATCAGCCGTGGACTTTAAACATCGTCGCTACGTTATCCCGGTGGCATACAACTCTTGGAGTCCAGGGTCCGCTTCCTTGTTTAACAAGATTTGACACAACTTTAATATTTAGCTTTTCCACAGGGCGACAGTCTAACCTACTTAATCCAAATGGATATCGATATTTCATGACTTTGATCAGTCAGAAAATGTTAGAATATTCAAAGGTACTTACTGCTTCCTCGTAACATTTGACCAAGTTAGTCATGATAGTCGAGACTAACGACACACTGTGGTTTTCGGGCATGGAGCAAGTGGTAATTTCGAAAATCATTGATGCGCATCGTGGATTTGATCACTTATCCTTTGTATTATAGTTTGCTGGTATCTCCACTAGTCTCAGTCGTAGAGTTTAATGTCGTTATTGCCTAGGTGCGTTATAAAAGCTTAGTTATCTATTTACTTTTAGCTGTTATGTAGGTACATTCGAACAGGTTCCAAACCTCTATGGTGATTCGTTTTAAGGTGGAAATTGAAACCTGTGTAATACCGAAGCACAGGTGTAGAACCTTAAAAAATATATGTCGGTGAACCCGTTAATAATGGAAGTTTTAAAACCTAATAATAAATTATATCCCACCCTTGTTTTCAATATTATTAAACAAACGAGAATAAATATCAAGTGGCGCTTAAAATAACCTCTCGCCAGGTGACAGACAGCCTAGTTAATTGTGCATATGTGTGAGTGTGTGGTTATAAACATAACTGGGTCTGATCTCCTATGTATGCAACGTCGCATATATTATTAGGCTTTCCTATTTGGTAGACGTGGACCGACAACGAAAACCACCACGACTTGTCAAGCAGCTTTGCCTTGGAAATGCTTCGACATGTTCGATATGGCATGTTGGTCAGCATGTGACTGTAGCCATTTTTATACTACAAGGGTGGCAAACGAGATACTCTCGTCTCGTCTGAAGGTATAAAGAACCGTAGATTTTAGAGACATCAGCAATCCCAGGTAGGTACCACAAGCGCGTTGTCGACCTTAGAACGCGAAACAAGGCAAAACTTTGATACGCTCTTCCTCGCCTCATACTTTCTAGTATAATTAATTTATTTATTGATTTTGAGATTTATAGTAACAAAATAAACTACTTACTTATCGAACTAAACTGTCCTAAACTACCGAAAAACAAAAGAAAAAATAATATTAATAAAAAAAGAAAGGTAAATAAAAAAATTTCAACTACAACGCGTCAAAAAATTCCTCCGATCGCTATCGACCAGCAGTGTGCTCATAAGACTGGCAGCATAGCATTGCCACGTTGAATGGTAATGTTTATTCTAGTTACGAAATATAAACCAGCCCTCTAGTCACGGGAAGCATCGAATTAATTTTAAAGTTGGAAAGGATGCTGAAACCCTCGCTCCTAGACCGAATAAAGATAGAAATAATTGGTCCAGCTATTTTATATCGATCTTCTTCGATGGTGCTAAAACACCGGTTATCCGGACACAGTCATGCTGTTATCAGCGTGGTTCAGTATTGTATCTTGCCACGGAATAACTTCTTTTGCCAATTACATAAAATTTTTGCACCTGCAATTTTTTTGTATTAGGTATCGTTTATATAGGTGTAACAAGTACCTTCGAAAAGCATTATAAAGTTTATTGAAAGAACGGGAAAGAAGACCCCTTCGTTGATAACAAGAATGCTGCAAAGATACTAGGTAGGTACTTCTGAAACGGGTAAAACTTTATTGTATTCCGCGCGCGACTATCGATTTTTCAAAACTTCTTAGTTAACCGGCGGAGTGCTAACAGAATATAAAGTAAATATCCACTAAAGCCACTTAGCTGAAAGCAGTGTCATCCATTACCGAACAACGGGAAACCTATTAAGAAAGATAAGTCAGTGTGTGTTGGCGAAATTAGATTTGTTTTCGGTATTAATAGCGAATGTTTATCGAAGTAAGCTTGAACTAACTTCAAAATAAAGGCACCAATCTTGTGCTTACATTTGCGTGGTACTGGCAGAAACAAAATGCATAATAAACTAGT